>OX411306.1:207060219-208260219 GCA_948150685.1 Rhaphigaster nebulosa
TTTAAGCATCTATTAATTAAGTCTTTCATAAAGATACCACTAAAATTAACGAACATTATACCATACATTGGTAATCCATTTAATTGTTTTATAATACTCATTATTGAATTTAAAAAAAAATACATTATAAATGCGTAATTCAATGCCTTTTATGAATATTGTTTTTTATTTAATATTAGTACCATCCTTAATTTCCATGTAATTATTATCTATTAGTTTTGATTTCCGATGGTAAACTTGCAAATTAAGATTTAAAATCTGAGCTTACGATTTCTATTTCTTTTACTCTGAAAATTTTATACGAGTAATTATTTAAAATTGTTTTTAGTTTCAATTGCATTTTTTTATATCATCCTTATTGTTATTTAATTTATTTAAATATAGGTTAAGACATTTTGATAAAGTTACGGTTGGACCATTGATAGTGTTTTTTTATTGGCCGTAAATTAGTTCACATTAATGTTGAAAAACTTTATAAAATAGATCTTCCACAATAGGTTGAATTATTATATATGTAATTTTTTAAAATTTAAATATATTATAATTTTCGTATTGTGCCCGATAGTTCTGCATATGGTTTATCTGATTTTTTACTATCTGATCTAATTTTACTTATAGCAGTCAGTAATCCATTCACAAAAAAAAAAAATATTTTATGAATTTAAAAATATTACATTGATTAACTAAATTCAACTTTTCTATACTATAAATGAAAAAATAATCCAAAAGTTTGAATCCATGGGGATCCAACTGAAAGAAGACATGTTGCTCTATAACATATCGTTTGCGAATGGCCAAATCTTCATTGCCCAGGATACAGAAGATTATGATTACATGTTGAAAAAGATAAAAGAGGAATATAAGCAAAAGGGCCTGTTTATTAATGAGACTTTTATATAATTGTTAATTCATATATGTTTTATATCTGCTTCTTCATGTCTGTGGGTCTTCAGGAACTTCCTGCAATCCATTCCATCCGTATCACTGTTATTGAAATCAATTAATTTTAGAATAAAAAATTTAGAAAATATAATACCTCGTTAGGTACAATATACCATATATTTCTTTATTTCCTCGTCTTCGGGCAACACGATGCTCGGCAGCAATAATATACTTTTCTTGGGTGACCTCCATTTCGGAAGTTTGCAATGTGTAAGACTTTTCCTACTTGAAGCCGGAAAGTTATTGTCGGCTGTCCCCACAACCGTCTTCCAACCATAAGTATATTCAAGCTGCAATTTGAATATTTTTGAGGAATAGTGGCAAGGCTTCAGGCCAATTATAAGGCTTGCCAAGTGATCTTGCTTGTTAGCCAGGACAATACTTGAGAGCTAATTTCTCATTATCGGAAAGAATTATCTCGCTGGACGGATCTTGAAATTATAACTTCTGATTATTAACTTCCTTGTAATCATTACAATCATAATTTGTAGACTTTAATCAAAATAAAATTTCTTTTGCTTTAAATCTATACACTCAAACTTAATGTTAATTTAGTTAATGTTATATAAATAACTAATATAGACAAACGAAATATTCTATTCATCACACAAAAATATGAAATCGTTTAGCTGCGTTCTTATATCTTCAGCTTGTCGTCGCGAAGATTTTCAAATTAAATTAAAAAAAAAAATTAATATGCTACGAATCGTTCCTGAAAATAGGCGATTAGAATAAAGTGTTCTAGCTTAGTTACAGTCCGTGTTGTATAATTGTATATAAAAAAAAAATTAAGTACAAGATTAGAGCAACATAAAAATAATTGAAATAATATTCAAAAATCAACGTTAATGCTCTAGCCCAACATATCATGGGTAATAAGCATGATTTTGATTTAAAAAACACAACAATGCTAAATAGAGGAAAAAATAGATGAATACATGAAGAAATATACATAAGTAAAACCATAAAAAATACAGTTAACTTCAAGACAGATACTAAAAATATTAATAATCAATATGCAGATATAATTAACAAATTAAATATAGATTAAGATAATAATTATTTTACAAATTTATACTAATAAAACTGAATTAGTAAGAGTTGATTGCAAATTTTAAATACTGGTAAAAACAAAAATATGGCGAGGGGAATATGATAGATAAAGAAACAGGATTAGACCGTCCATAACAGTATATGTGATAATGAAAATTAAATGCTGGCTGTAAGTTATTCTTAAAATTTTAAATTCTTCTTTGTTATTATGATGTAAATGATGCAATATTTTTAAATGTTGATTTTATACGTATCTTGAAAAGTCAAACCTTAAATTTTGAGGGTATTTAAATTTTTTTTTGGCCGATTACAAATGTTCATTATTGGAAATAATAAACAAAGTTTATGCTTTAGAATCATCAATAGTGTTTGGTCTTGGCCTTTTATTAAAAATCCATCCATAGCTACAGAAACTCACTAATTTCAAAACTTTATGGAAAATCGATTGCAGAATATCCTCCAAAGCTTCTGAAAAGGATCCTGGGAGAT
Source organism: Rhaphigaster nebulosa (assembly GCA_948150685.1). Lineage (NCBI taxonomy): Eukaryota > Metazoa > Arthropoda > Insecta > Hemiptera > Pentatomidae > Rhaphigaster > Rhaphigaster nebulosa. The sequence continues at coordinate 207,062,704 of OX411306.1, forward strand.
GTTAACATCTATCATTGCAGTGCCAGTTATTTAAAAATGCCAACTAAGCATATTTATTTTTATCTTATGCACAGTTTTTAATTCCAATAAAATGATTGGAATCCGATTTCTCCAAACGAATTTATTTAATAAAAATAAATGGTTTAAAAAATGTATTTTTGAATTAAACAAGACAATTTTCGGATGCTTTTTTCAGTTTGTATTCATGAAAGAACGAAAAAAAATTTCGTCAAATAAAACTATGCCATAACAAAAAAATGAAATGCAAGGTTTAGAATAAGATGCCAACTCTACGCAACCGGAAAAGAAAAAAAAATAGGCACATTTGTAGGCCTCCAACTTGCTGGCAATATTTCAAAATTGCATGTCAACTAGTTAGTATTGTATTACATATGAGTATGGCATTATATTTAGTTTATATCTGTTCGATTCTGTCCCACTGTGCATCGTAAAGTAGTCGAAATATAGTTTGACTTAAATAAATCTATTGTAAGGGGACGTTCGGGGGGAGCCAATAGCCAAAAGTTTTATTTTATTTTTTTACTCTTTACTCGTGAATTTTTTTCTTAGACTCCTGTCCCAATCCCTAAAGAAACCTTGATTTCATTTATAAGAAATTAAAGCTAAATAAAAGTAGAAGAGTTTCTAGAAGTGGGGTATCTGTAGCTCAACTGCAAACAAATATTTACAAGTAAAGTGTGATTTAAATAAATGAAATAAAACTTTTCGATATTGATCCTTCCGAAAGTCCCATTACAATGGCTTTAGTTAAGCCAAACTATATTACTTAAAGGAAATTTTGTCTATTTTACGATGGTGCAATCGAAACCTTATTACCTTGAAAAGTCAAAATGAAATATGAACTTTATTTTGCTCTTGAGGTCCGTTATTCCCCCTTTAAATACTTTCAGTGACTTACGGAATACACTATATATAGTTCAGCCACAAAATGTGATTTTTTTAAATTTTAAACCTATAATCAGTAATTACTTCTAAACCATTGACTGGATCGTCATTCGATCCAGAAACAAAAAAAAAACTATAAGAAACGATACTCGACTTAATTTGTGCAAGTTATTTTGCGAATATACCGCCCCATTCCTACCCCTCTCCCCTCCTCCCTCCCAGCTTTCCCCGGAAATTTGAGCGGAGTCTGCAGACTTTGGTTCTTACAACCAAGCCATTTCCTTAAAGCCATTTCCTCCCAACTTTTATATTTTAAATGCAAAAAATAACATATGGTTAAAAAGATAAACGAAAACCTCCAGAATCAAATGATATAAACAAGTGTTAAGACTGTTCTGTATTTAAACGAATAACACTTAGGAGGACGTGATAAAAAATAATCGCAATGTGTCCTTGCTATCTTGAATCCGGCCAAACTATGACTCAGATCCATACAACTGCCACGCATTTTGGCCTGCATCACTTCAATGACAGCATTAGAGAAAAATTAGAAAGTTATTCATCCAAGGGGAAAAATACGTAAAGAATGAGGGATTGAACTTTCAAGGATAGGATAATAGCCCGATTTCTTTGGAATAAATATAACTAAGAGGGATTCAGGTACATACCATTATTATACTATGGGCTAAAGGTATTTTTTTTGTACTATGCACAATGAAATTTTTCCCAAAGGAAGAAAATATTTTGCCCTAAGTAGATACTTTGGTACACATCTTAACTGTAATAGACTTTTGTAAGACTTGGTCTTATGAAACTCCTCAAAAAGTATTAGGTTGATTATTAAGTCATATTTTTTCACACTCTCCTGGACTAATTGTAATACTTTTACTACTAACTTTGGGCCTATCATATATTTGTAAATAAATTGTAATTGAAAAAATCCTAAATTCATAACCCTTCCCAACACGAGGAAATAAGACTGAATATCGCCTGAGCTACTTACAGATCCCAACTAATTTCTCATTTTTAATATTTATCTAGATTTAATTGATCCAAACTCATTCGATATTCATAAATTAATAGAATTGGTGCAATATTGATGAGAAAGAAAATAGATTTAAAGTATTTATTATTACAAAAAAAAAAACAAAAAAATATTAATAATACATAAATCATAATGAAAGAAATCTAAAAAATAGCAAAATGAAATGAATTTAAGAATATAACAAAATAACAAAAATATGAAAAGCTTACAAAAGTTTGGAAACAAAAAGAAAATAGAAAAAATCTGGCCAGAAACTAAAAAAGTAATAGCGGATTCTATTGAAATTCATTGTATGATGTGTTCCAATTAAATTCAATCAAGAAAAACTAAAACGGATGAGTTTACGGCCTCTTCAGAGCTTTAGGGAATATGACGTATTTGTAAAAAATAGACAAAGGCCTTTTCCAAAGTTGGATTTGTTAAATTAGGCTAGGCAAACCAACTTTAATTTGTGGAACAATATCACGCAACGTAATTTAATTTAATATTACTTTAATTTAATGAAATGCTAATTTTGATGATTGCTATAAACATTGTAAGGATAATGAATAAATATATTGCATCTTACCTAAATGTACATATGTAAAATAATAAGTGAGGCCCTTTGCCAAGTAACCAACTGTGGTTTTGTGAGAAAAAAAAAACTCTAGAAATTGTATTCTGCAAATTTTCTCATATCGACAATGCCAATTCACGGATAGTTATGATCCAGACGGACTTCACCTCAAGTTGGAAAGGTTAATTTTATGAGGGATTGGAAACATTATTAGCAATTAATACTTGTTAATAATATACGTAATTAAAATTATAAGAATAATGATATTGTATAAGAAGTATATACTATGAGAGCAGTTTATCTCCCCAAAGGACTCTAATCGGCGATGTTATTCGTTACTATTAGATCTTGGCGTCCTATCAAGGACTGACCACTAACATACTTTCCTTCACCTAGCCTTCGTCTTCTCAACCTATCCTCTCCAGTAATTAGGGTCCACAAATATTTCTATACTTCGTCTCTATGCGTCTATACTCGCATGTTTATGCGAAATTTTTTTATCATACTCATTTCATATGAACTGCAATTCCTATAGTTAATTCAATTTAATTGTGTACTGATTATTTTTATAGATTAACCCTGGCAGTTATGTTATTTTACTTGCTTAATTACTCAAGTTAAAGATATTATTGTAAAAGATTGGTTTGTTTAAGATCTCAATTCATTTACACGTTGGAACAAAGCGTGAGCATTGGGAGGAGGGCCACAGGTGCTAATGTCTAAGATTTTTTTTCCTATAATGCTGCAGATAAAAACAAATTTTAAAGATTCAACTTAAAAAAAATAAAAAAAATGTTGCTCAGAACTGAAGTTCAAATATTGTACTTCAACTAAAACTTTTTTGTAGCCCAAGTGTATTAATTTTTTTGTTTAATGCTAACATAAAAATTGTTTAAAATAGATACATATTAGAAATTATATTATTCAAAAACATTGTTATGGGAGTAAAGAATATTGAAGAATATCTCAGACCCCCACCCGACAGGAGAGTATGGAAAGGCCCTCCAGGATCATAGTTCGTGGACCCTCTAATAAAGGAGACTGTGCACGCTTATGAATGTAGGCATGTTGATTGTAGGCAGATACATGGACAATTATTTATTTATTTAGTTATTTATTTACATACAAAGATAATTTGCTACTTTTAGTCTAAAACCCAATAGATTGTTTTAAGTAGGTACTATTTGGTACTTTCACCACCTTAAGATATAATCTTAAATACCTTATAGTACCGTAAATATTAAGGTATCTTACATACCTTAAAGTACCTTACATATTTACATTGAAATACTTGGCAGTACTTTTACATACATAGCAGCTGCAAAGACAAAGTCGAAATCCAAAAATTTACTTATAATCAATCATTACCATAAAAAAAAAAAAAAAAAAAAAAAAAAAAAATTATTGGTATAACATACCTTAATATCAAAATATATAAAATAAAAAATATAAAAATAACTATTAATAACAATAAATATCAGTTTTACATTTAATAAGATGTGTAAATAAATAAATAAAAGAAGGGGAAATACAATTTAAAATTTGGTATCGGGTAAAAAGGAAGATGATGATGCAGGAGCCACCAGTTATAACGGTAGATATTGTTATGGGGAAGCTGCCTAAACCACGTGCTGTAATTTAAATAGGAGCCTTTCAGACCCCCATGGTAATGATGTTCATCGTCTTCTTAGACCCAAAAACCCAGGTCCAGAATGTTCAGCCAACTGATATTAGCTGAATCAAAATATGAAATCAGCTTTTTACTATTTGCTCTACTTTTTTAGATACACCCACTTATCATTTAATACGTTCTTCTATTCAGTTAATTCAAGTATAGATGATTTTGTGCTAATCATTAACCGTATGCCGTCCAGCTATTTCTAGAAAAAATCCACCAGAAGAAATAAGCATTGTCTGTCCGGTATCTGTAGTGACCTTCGACTCGCCGTGCAGAGTAGATCGAAGTGGGCTTCGCGTGATATTTCTGTTAAGGAAACAATTGTTATAAAGCTAACCTAAAACCTAGTATGATGTAGATTGTTGTATAATTTATTTTGTAGAATGGAAAATATGACTAATTACATAAATGGGGGTGAGCGAAAAGCCTTGTTGTGGTTGTCGAAATATTTCTGGGAAAACGCAAAGATGAGAACCATATTGAACTTGTAAATAGGTTCAAATCCCTTGGACAAGAGGATTAAGGTGCACTATTTATATAACCAATTAGATCGTTTTCCTAAATATTTAGGAGACGACAGTGAGGAACAAGATGGAAGAGATTCACCAGAATATTAAAACTACTGAGGAAGCACATGGTGGCAGATTATTGTTGGAGTTCAATAAAGGACTGTCCCAAAATACATTTAAGAATGTATTTGCTTTAAAAGAAGCTTCCGAAGTGTTCAGTGACTAGTTTCATCGATGACTTTTTTCTCTTTCTTGATTCTGTGATTAGATAGGTACAGCAACAGTATTATATATGGTATTTGAAACTTGGTTAAAAAATAGAGTAATAATAAAAAAATCCATATTTATGTTTTTATTTTTTCATTGGATTTAATTGAAAATAGTGTCACGTACATTAAATTAAATGATATAATTTAGAAGTTTAAGCTTCTGGGCAAAAAATAATACAACGTTTAAATTCAAGATATCAAATTCATATGTAATCAACTCCAAATACCCCACTGCCAAAAGTTTTGGCCTGTGAAATAAATAGTTTATAGTTTAGTTGTTTTTTTAGTATATATTATATATTTGTTTATTTTAGTATTTAGATTTATTTTTATTAGATCAGTTTGAATTAAATTAGTTTATAAGATTAAGTTTCTAGATTAACTATTTTTATTTATTTAGTAATTGTTTTTTGCTTACTTTTAGAAAATCCCAATGATCTCAGGAATTTCAAGTTTGGAAGCCTGTTTCATACAGAATGAAACGAATATACACATATACGATTCAGTTATGCCAAATTTAGAACAAAATCAGGTTCAAGTGCTTTAAAAATAAAAATTCAGAATAGCCATATTGAGCTGAAATTGACAGACGGGTCTATAATTCATTCTGTCAGGTAACAGACGCTCTTTTGGCAAGTCAACTCTGGCAGGAGGGTTAGACTTCTCAAGGAAATCTTACCAAATATTGAATCTAAAAAAGAATCAACCCCAAAATTATGACATTTATTATTTTTTTTTGGAAATTATAACAACGTTTATATATAAAATGTAACTACTTGCCAATATACATCTTGTATGATTGCGATTCAAATTAAGTATTAACAAATTGAAAAGCTTGAAGAATAACAGGTGAAAGTGATTAATAATAATGGGACAAATTTTGACAAGTTAGTTTTTTTATGCTATTAATTAGGTAGTATTATTATTTTAATTTATTTTTTTTTTAAACATTTTGAAAAAGTTCTTGTTTTATGCCAATAATTGAATACGAAAAATTGAAAATCTTTCTTTTTACTTCTTTGTTTTATTTAAATCACATTAAACCTTTACATCAACATTTTGGGGTCTTTTCCTATCCTCAGGGCTACATTATAATATAAATTAAAATAGTTATAAATTATTGGTACATTTTAATATGTTATAATAAATTAATAACAAATATTTGCTTTTACTAATCAGAACAATGATAAATTATTTGTCTTATTTTGTTCACTTTAATCTAATGAAACATCTATAAATAACGATATCCATTCCTAATTCATGAAATATTTATCCATAACAACCATACCGTAACTTGATAACATTATAATCATTCTTTTTTTTTTTTTTTTTACAACTATTTTAATTTGTATGATAGTGTAGTCGTGAGGATAGAACAAAACCCTGAAACGTTGATGTAAAGTTTTAGTGGTTCGAAAAAAAAAAATTAAAAAGAAAAATTCTAAAATTTTTAAAAATCAGTATTGACATTTTTAAAAGTAAAAAAAAGAGAAAGGTATGTAGAAAGAACTAGAGGAGATTGGTAACTCTTGCCGGCTGTATGTTTTTTTTTTTAAATTATCGTAACTATTATTTATTTTAACTTAATGACAATCATTTCATCAGATTTCTATTAAAATATATTTCAACATCAAATAAAATAAATTTTAATTTCTATTAAAAAAGAAAATTTAAATTAATTATTAATGAATATATATGTATATGTGTGTATATATATATATATATATATATATATATATATATATATATATATATATATATATATATATATATATATATATATATTCATTATGAGTAGCACAAAACAAGCGCATCTTCCTTATACCTAGTCTCATGTAAAAGTACATTGCAGTAGAATAACTAGACCTTGCGGGACCCTGAACGATACGATATTAGGACGGTTTGAAGAGTACTGGTACTGGTACTGTATGGCGAAGGAACGAGTCCGACAAGTGGGCCTAAAGAATTTCGCAAGTCCCCTCTCCCGGAGTAATCCAAAAATTCTTAGGCAAAATGGATATATTTTTACGGCATTTAAGCTTTCTAAATTTACTCTCAAAACACATGATGATTTTGCATTTTAGTTCTAATTATTATGATTTTTTGTTCAAAACCAAAATAGTATGGTTCAAATTTTATTTTTGAATAGCGTGGAGCTACTGAATTCGTCTGTATTTTATAATTCTATTATACCGTACACCGGGGTAACATTAGAACATATTTCACTGATATTTTTTGTATCATCTTGATCAGAAAAGTTTTAACTTTTAGACCTAAGCGAAATGAAAGCTATAACCTCAAGTCGCCTTACAATACTCACATATATTTTACAATGAGAGAGGGGGAAGGGATTGTTTAAGTCTTAATTTTACCCCGCCATCCAGGGCTACATCATACAGTCATGTTTCCTCATTTTACGAGAAAACGGATGGTCTGAGAGTAAAATTCTAAAGAAAAAATGATAGAGCTTAATGTTTTCTTTCATAATATGCCCGTTATTTCACACTTTGACGCAACGTACGTGCATGATGCGCGTCCATACTTACGTCGGTTACAAGAACATGATACATAATTCTGACATATTTCTGAACCCCATGCTTAATAAAGATATTACCGAGCTGGTAAGGACAGTGTTTTTCTAATAAATGCAAATTAATTAGTAAAAAGATAGCTAAATATCAAAAAAAGGTTAGCACTAATCGTTTTAGCTTTTATTAGTCTTGAAATGATGAAAGTTTGACATAATGGATGTATTTTAGGAGAAAAACTAATGCTCTACAATTTTTACCCCTGGGATTTTTCTCTCAGATCAAATGTTTTGCCGTAAACTGCGTTTAAACCATCTTAAAATGATGTCACAATGTTACGACAGTACTTTGAATAAGTTTATATTTTTAGAGTTCAGCCTTTGAAACGTTAGCAGGAATGGATCAAATGATAAAGTTATTTTAGTTACATTAATAATTGTTTGATATGCCCTGGTGTGCCCTGATGAAAACAGAAGACTGGAAGTTTTACAATTGTTTTGTCAATTCCTAAACCATAGCCACTTAACTATTAAACAATTAACTATTGCCAAAAATGTAACAAAGACGCTACAGGTGGTTGACATGTATCTAGTAGATTGTAGGGGTAATACAAACTAAAATAGGAAACTAAACAAGAGGCGATAATAATAAGCCAGGATAGATATTTATATTTTGACAACGCGACACCCCCGTCATTCTTAAAGTTACCACAGTTTACGGTATAAATTTTGTACACAGAACCGGATCTCGCTGGCAAAATTCAACAGAAACTATAAAATAACTACAAAATATAAGTCATTTATTTAAATTTTATATAGCGCAGGGCCCAGGGCGATCACCCTCTTCACTCCTCTGCGGATACACTACTTTGATACTGTGATATGCCAGGTACTTTGATAACAAATCTAGTGCAAAAGAGAACTATAAATAGGATATTCCTAGGAAATCAATTTCAAAACTCGTATGTGGCATTGTTAACAATCCACTGCTCTCTATATATAAACTATGAAATTCCTGTTTTGCAAGCCGGAGTCGAAATATAAAATGGCATAGATAATTATGTTTCTTGCTGATGATGGAAACTGTCACTAAATAACAAATAGGACCCGAACGAATCCTAAAATTGGCCTGGCAGACGATATCTTCCCGATTTAGCTGTTCTTCGGTTTCTCCTATTGTAAAGTGCTCCCATCAATTGTCGGTTTGAACCCAGTGCCATCTTGTTAGGAGTTATAGTCATTTTTTTTTAAAAGTTATTTTCGAAGATCTAGGTCACTCGCTGTTTAACAAGCTGTCGAATTATTGGCAATTAGATTTATTTTTTACGAACGCCAGAGGAATGCTCGGTACATCGAACATTATTTTTATAATCAAAGATACGAACTAACTCTAATTTTCTAAATTCTTTAGGAGAAAACGTAAAACGTTGTTAATTAATTGAAATTTATAACTGTAACCAAGATAAGATTAGTTTTAGCGAAGATCTATTTAACCGTTCACGAGATATATGAGCAAAAGCGAATTAAAAGTCGGAAAATGTTGACACTCATTTTACTTTTAGCCTACCTCTAATCAGTCAGAAAATCATTTGAACAGCAAAAATCCATTCAGTCATTCACGAGGTAAAAAAAGAAAAGCGAATGAAAAGTCAGAAAAAATTCAGACTAATCTTACTTTTATCTTACCTCTAAACAATCGAAAAATCGTTTGAACAGAGAAAATCCATTCAACCGTTCTATAGAGATAAAAGGAAAACCGAACAAAAAGCCGGAAAATTTTGACACTCGATTTACTTGTATCCAATCTCTAAACAGTCGGAAAATCGTTTAAACAGGAAAAATCCATTCACCCATTTACAAGATAAAAGATGAAAAGTCGGAAAATTTCATTATAATTTTATTTCATTCAAATGAAATTTAAATAACGAATAACGAATAATAAACCGAATGGATAACGGATAACTCAGATTATCTGTCGAATAACGAATAACGATTAAATCAATTGTAAGACCTGGCAAATCAGAATCAGGAAGTTTGTGAAAAACCTCATTAAACGCATCATTCCTCAAGCTTCATATCTGACTCATAAAACTATAATTGAATAAATTTTCCCTATTCTTCCCACTTCTTGTAGTAGTCAAACTGAGACATGGTCAGAATTTCAAATTTCATAATTATCAGTGGATTCATCCGTGGTAGTTGCTTTCCATACTAAATATTGTTTTTATTTACGTTCTTTGTTTTAATACTATCATTTTCTTTATTTACTGTTTGCATTACTCGTTTACGAACCATGTTTTTGAAGAATTTTTGAATAATTCTTTTTGTTTACTTAAAATTATCTGTTAAAGACGTTTTTGCTTGTGTATCGGGTCTTGTCAGGTTAAATGTTGATTATAAACATAAGATATAGACCAATATTAACTACATTATATAAAAAAATCTTCCGCTCTCTCCCGCCATCATATTTTTTATTACTTCAAAAATAACGAGTTTAAAATAGAACTATTTCAATGTAGTAATTTTTTTTTTTTAGTTTTATCCTAGATTCTATTGAAACCGTCCATAATTTCACTAGGGGAGAATTATATGACATCCAAAAGAATTCAGAGCGATGAATTAGCCTTAAGAATGATATATTTAATGGAGTTTTTCACAAACTTCCTGATTCGGACATTTTTCCGGTTTTAAGATTCAAAACTCTTATGTATGAAAGTAAAAAAGCTTCAAATAATTTTTTTTCCGATTTTAAGGCTCAAATACTCCCGTGTGCGTCGTTAAATATGTATATGTATTTGTCATTTGTAGGGTTATAAAATTTCATTTGTTACCTTCTCTTCTTTGTGAAAATGTTTTGTATTTCATTTACGTTTTTTACTTGTCATTTACTTGATGCATCTTAAATATAGCTGTAAACATAAATAACTGAATAAAACATGAAAATTTACCACTGACAATGAGTACATTTAATTTTGATATTTAAATCTCTTCAAATCTAAAAAAATATAAATCCAAAATTTGAAACGATTGCAATAGATAGATTAATACGCTCGTCGCCTGGTGTTAATCGGCTGTTTCTAAAAAATATGTCATAAAAACGTTAAAATTATTGATGAATGTGTGATTTTCCTAGGTTGAAAAAAATTAGTAGAAGCATGAATGATACCATATTTTAAAATCGATTTAATACGCTCAGACTCCGTCGTTCATATCTGAGTAACGAGGCGTCGAACGTAATAAGCCAGTATAAAATTGAATAAACGAAGATCTTCTAAAAAGGTGTATGTGATCTTTCCAGAAATTACAAAGTGTAAAATAAGTTAAAAAACAAATCTTAAATATGGAAAGTAAATAATTCGGCAAATATTGCAACAATATACATCATATGCATAAAACAATTTTTGAAATGGAACGCATTTTGTAATTGACGCATATTTTCATTATACATATTTAACAACAGAAGGCACTAATACTCCTATAACGTATATATACATACACACACATATTATTTATATATATATATATATATATATATATATATATATATATATATTCCTCCCTTTGTAACTAGATTGACCTGGAAGTCAAGGAATATAAATATGGAGGAGAAAAAATAAATAGAATTTCCAATGCAAATTAACTCATAATGTGAAGGCATGGAGTAATGATGGAGTGTAGCATGAATTCATCAGAGATTCTCACCATAAAATGCAAATAATTTGTAAGAGATCGCTTGGAAGATTGGATGGATAGGATAAACTAAGATATCATAGAACTGCTTGTATCAAATCGAAAAAATAAGTCCAAAATAGAAAAAAAATAATTAAAAAACTCTGAAATTTCATCAAATGAAATGTATATTTTCCACCATAATTCGTTGAGTAGCTTATTATTAATTTTATTTTTTTATTTAAAATAAAATATATCTACATAATATATCTAATATAAAATATATACCTACTTAAACCAATAGCAAAAGCATCTTGATACCTGACTAAGAAAACTCTACATACTGTCTTACACCTTCCAATAGTCGATCATCACATGCGGACTCTTTATCAACTATTTCATTATAATTTACACTAATATACCAACAAACTGATAAGAGATATGCTGATAGCTGTTCCAGATATATGAGATGGTGAGTAAAAATTTGCTGGATGAGAGATCTCCTTTTATAAATAGCAAAGGTAACTGAATCAAACCAGGGAAGAGTTGCTGCAGAGTACTACCCCTTTGCCTGATATAATGACGTTAGGCAAAAGAATAGTTTCTATATCTATGAAGTCAGACGACTGGCTGATTGTAACGAGCTCCAGACAGATGCGAATTAACAATTGGAAAAAATGTTTAGAGAAATTTTTATTCTCAATAGTTGGGACTCTGCTGTTGAGGCGCAAGATACTATAGCCCGGTTTACTTCTCGGAATTGGCTGCTTGGTATTTTGGTTTATTGTTTCGATGAAATGAACTTTTGTACTCGAACAAAAAAAAAAAACATAATCTCCTCAAAATTTGAGAATTAACGTCAAGATAGGTAGATTATACCTTAATTATTATTTCATTCAGATTAGATACCATAAAAGAGGTCAAAACTGCAGGCGGACAATAGTGCATGTTAATGTATTTATAAAAGGTGTATTCCATTAAACATTATTCTATCTATCTTAAATACGTTCTTTACCATTTGAAAGAAACAGAAATACACTATAAAGGATTGTTCTGGTTAATAAATAAAAAATACCATTAATTCCAAACCTTATTAGGTTAATGAATTTAAGCCGTAATAAACCCAAGAGAAGGGCATACCCCATAACAAATTACAATTTTTATAAAATTGTAATAAAAATAATATTAAAAAAATTATTTTTCGGTTTGATTAAATTCCTAATTTGTTTCGTATAGCCTATGTTATTAATCGCAAAAGACCATGATTAATAATGATTTTTTTTTTTACTGATTTGTTTTACTTTTTTGTCTCTTTTTACTTACATATACTAATAGTTATATTATGCTATAAAAATTAGGAACTTGAGGCTAATTAGGATAAAATGTTTGTATTCAATAAAGGATTATTTTTTATTTTATTTTAATGTTCGTATTTGGGGGAAGGTTAAATTTCATAATACATAAATATTTACATGAAGCCTTCAATGGTTTGGCCATTTAATGAGGACGGAAGAGACGAGGGGATGCCCAAGAATGTAAGCCATGGAAGACGGGGATTGAAGATGTGAAGGAGAGAATGGCTGCACATTTTAACATTTTAGAAAAATTGAGAAAGTTCCTAATTTCGCGAGCAGAGCTTGTTATGTTTCTCTATTTCCTAGCGATGCAGAAATATACTTCCTTGAAGAGAATCCTTGGGTACTAATTTGACTCAATGGTTATACAACTTAAGATTAAAACGTTGTGATTCATTTCACAGCGGAATTTTAATTTGAGGCCTTTTTTTTTCTTTTTGAAACGAGTCCAGGCGGTGCTGATTTATAACAGAATCCACTCGAGGAGATGAAAAAATCCTAAATTTATGGCATTTATACGAGAAACGCGAGGGATCTTGTGCGAATAAGGTGACATTAGATAAAATTTGCAGAAAACTTATAGTTCAATCCGCGGGCTAGAAATAGTACGTTTTTTTTTTTTAATTTATGTAATCAGGCATGCCAAAAGTTTAATTTACAGAGCCATTTACAAAATAAATGCAATTTAACTATAGTTCATAAATAATTTGTCTTTTACTATCGAGAATGCATTTTGGTAACATCATATTATTACATTCAAGTAGAATTTTCCGAGTCCAAGTTACGCCTAGGCTTGAAAATGGAAAAAAAAATCAAATAAAAAATGTCTATCTTAAAAATTACTTGTCTTTAATGAAATTATTGATATATAGGTTATATAAATATATAGGTTATTAGGGAAATTGAAAAGGCCCATAAAGTAAACTCGAGCTTCTGTTATTATTGGGTAAGGGAAATTTATTTTCAGGGAGAAAATAATCATTAATTGCATTTTTGAATGCAAGCCCCCTAGCTTCAGATTTAATTTTAAAATCTTAATTTTACTACCTCACTGCTTCTTAAGGAGGTCCACTGGGATTTTCTTCATTTAAGGTAACAGTCATAACTAAAGACCGGATTTGTATGCAAATGCATATTTTTTCTGATAGGTTTTTTAACCAAAATGATCGAATATCTTTATAAATCTACTACATTAACTACATTTTATTGCGCATATTTTTGCATAATTGCTCAAAAAATGTTGTTGATTTATCGTGCATATTTCTTCAGATTTCACTGCATACTACTGCAGGTTTTACAGCATATTTGAGGATTTTTACTGCATATTTGAGGATTTTTACTGCATATTTGAGGATTTTTACTGCATTCTGAGGACTTTTTACGGCATATTTATCCGGTCTTTAGTCATGGCAATAACATTCCTGACAAATTGGTATTGCACATTTTATAAATGGCTTACAATGGGGCCTGGCATTTTGAAATAATGCTAGCTGATTAAAAATACCATGGAGGAAACTAAACTGAATGAATGTTCAGAACATTACATTTAAAGTAAATTATTAGGGTTCCATTCATGAAAATTAATTAAAATATTGACCATATTATTCCGAAATATTCCAAACTTTTCTTTCTCTACAATTAAACATGACCTGGAACTGTAAACAAAATGGCAACTCATTTTCAAGAGAATTTTTAAGAGAACAAAGATTACCATAAATCCCTGTTAAATTCAGATAACACTCCTGAAGTAACATCCAGGACAGATGTTTTATACAGTACTAAAACTTAATAAACTGATATTGTAACAATATTTTCTATGGTATATATTGTATTACCCTGTTTTACTAGTTCTCCTAATAACATATTTTTTACGATATTAATACTTTTATTTGTATAGAAGAAATTTAATGATGTTGCTGGTTGAGGAAAGGCAAAGTGTCTTCAGCAAAATGTTTTTTTACTATGTAGCTTGGATGTTAAAATTTAGTCATTTTATAGTTAAAAATCTTCTAATGGCTCTGAAAAAAAAGGTTCACAGAAATCAGTTGAGCTGTTTTCTCGTTATGAGCTAACAAAAAAAATCTAACACACAGAAATATAACAACGTAAATTTATATTTGTTATTTTATTTACTTATAAGATGTTGAGACATCTTATTTATTTATTTATATCCTGAGGGATATAAGCCAATCTTCTTAAAAAAATTCACGAGTCTCTGGACATTATTTTTTTATGTTGGAGCAAGTCTTTGAGATTTATTGCATAATTTTATGATTTATATGACTTATTTATGCTTTGAGACATTTAAAAAATAAAGGTCTATTTTCCCGAAATAATTACATAAAGATATTATTTCGGTGGTAAATGGAAGGATAAGGCGAAATTGGTAATAAATTTGTTGTATAGTACAAGAGATAACAAGTTAAGAATGGTAAAACCCTATGTGGTTTCTAAAATGAATGAAACAACAATAAAAATTTAATGATATTTGAAAAAAAAAATGTGAAACGAACATAAAAAACAGAATAAAAGAAACAAAAATTATACTCGTAGAATAACCAAAGTTGAAGTAGACCTACCATAGAATTATGAAAAATACGATTATAGTAGTAATACATCCATATATAAATAAAATAAAATTGTTAAAAGGTGTGCTAATTGATATATTTCATAAATTTTGACTTCTACTTCCTAATTTTTTGACTGCGTAAAGCAATATTACATTACAAAGTTCTGGAGGGAGTTTGAAAAGAAAATAATAAAAATGAAATAGAGAAGAAAAAAGAAAAAAAGTAAAATTAGTATTACAGGAAAAAAGTGATAATATTCATTTTCGAATAATTGAATTAACGGCAAATTTTTTTATCTTCACTCTTAATTTCATGACATTTTTATATGTATTATAGAAGGATAGATATGCTTTATTTGTAGGAAATGTAACGTCTTTATGTGTAAAAAGTTTATTTTCCTTTCTTGAAAGGATTTTTTTTTTAATTAAAGGATTCAAAGAATTATAATCGTAATGCCTTAAAAAGTTTTATACTTCTTTTGTTTAAAACTTAGCATAATTATTTAAATTAAAATAGTAAGAAATATATAGGCATATATGGTGCCCAATACAATCGGCTCAAATGCTTATCACGGCCAAACGGATGATCTGATCAAAAAATGTCCAAGAAATAAGTGGTAGGTCTACTTCTATAGTTTCACATACTGCTATTGCTTTTTAACTTTGACTCGATACATGCGGGGATAACTTGGGGTGTGCAGATAAAACCTACATTTTAAAACGCTCATTTATAGTCATTAAAAAGTTATGATAGATTCCGCAAATCGCATTTCGGTATCTTTAAAATTGAAGGATTAACAACATTTTAGAATATTATATTCTGACGTCATTATTATTTTTCAGAAACCTCATAAACTAGAATCTTGGAGACATGATACGACATTTATTTGTATTTCTATCAAAATATCCCCAAGCCTGCAGGTGTAGTATTTTTTTCTAAAAAATGCAAAAAAGTAATTTGAGAAAAGATTTTTTCCACAATTTTGCAATGGAAATTGGTTTTATGAATTCAAAAGTTCATAACATTACTATTTTCATAAAATTTACTGATTGTCACTATTATCAGCAGTAAATAAAGAGCGAAAGTTGAACACAAAAATAAATAATTTCAGTGAATTTGTTTAAGATTGATTAGAACAAATTTTGCACATTTCCTCGTAGAGATTTACTTGCCTAGTGAGGTAGATATTTAAGATGATTGCATTGATTTTATCATTATCATTGTTTAATTCATCATAATTTAAAATATATAATATATATATATATATATATATATATATATATATATATATATATATATATATATGATAGCTTGACATGATAATCTCGTAACTGACTTTTTTGGCGAAATTTATTTTTTAAATAATAATTTGAATAAAAACCTTATATTTGATCGCTCTTTGATTTAAAAATTAAAATAAGTTTTTTAACCTATACAGCTATCCAAATAAGAAGTTTTTATTCAAATTGTAAAAAAAATAATTAAATATGGCTAAAAAGTCAGTTACCAGGTACTCATGTTAGGCCATCAATAATGAACAACAAAATCTCCGAAGAAAGAATAATATAATAACTTTAGTTTAGTGTAGTATTTTTTTATAATTTTTTTTTTAAATGTGTTATTTGCTCCTGTAAAATTTGCTTTTTTAGAGTTAGGAGATCTGCTAATTAGTAAGACAATATGACATAAATAAATGGTGCCAAAATTCTGTACAGTACTGGATTTCTCATGCGGAAATAGATCAACTTCTCCCCAAATAGGGTAATAAAAAATTATAAATAAAAATAAAAGGGGAGGGTCTTATAAACAAAAATAATAAAATTAATTTAAATAATTGATCAACAAGAACCATTTCTGACGTTCTTTCCTTCCCCCAATAGATATTTGGTTTGATATTATTTGGTTGAAATATATATTTATCTTAATGATTCAGTTCGTAATTTAAATTCTATGCCGAACTTGATGCATAATATAATATAATATTGGTGTCTATAAATATTTATTTTGAAGAAGGTAAATCAAATAAAATGCTTATAGAATAAAAAAGTATCATTTTATGAAATCCATAATTTTAAGGCTTAGCTGAAAAAAAAAGTTAAATTAATTGTTACTTATTCCTAAGAATCATACAATTGAAATGTATAAAGCTAGTACTATATAAAAGATTACGGTTGTATAAATACAAATATTTATATAAATTTTTTCATTATCTTAATCAATCTTCCAAAGTATAATAGAGTCATAATTTCAATTTAAATTTTGAAGCCATGAAAATACGGCAAAGTAACAGATTTTATTAAAAATAAAGTAGAAAATAATTTAAGCTGAGGTATTAAGCACACAAGTTGGGTTCTATAAAAAGTTTATTTTGTCATTACAGAACGAAAATAGACTTTTATGTCAGAGTGCCAGGCTGCCCTATTATACTGTGGTCCAGTTTTTCATCTGAGGAATTCCTTTAGTTATGCCGATTTATAGTTACAAAGCTATTTTATTTTTATTATTTTTAAACCTCTTAAGTAATTATTATTTTATATTTTAATTATCTATATATGCTTATAGCGTTATAGTTTATGCCTCAACAAAGAGTAAGCTATACTTGAACTGTTTCGGGGTCAGGTCCAAATGAAAATAGGCTGATCAAATGAAACCTGGCCAGCGACCAGCATAGCCTTCTAAATCTATCTCTTCTCTGCAATTTAATTAATTAATTAATAAGTTTATTTAAGTTAATTAAAAATATAATTTAAGAAAAATTCAAATTAAAAAAATTTAATATTTAATTAAGCACATAAACATAAAATAATCGAAAACCATGAGCTTTTACGTGCAAAAAGAAATTTTTCATAAATATATTTAACTTAAAAAAAAATTAAAATGACAACTATTTTCAATTACTTAATCGAAAAACATGGAATTTCTGGGATAATAATTTTTGTTTATTAAATATTTCTGCTTAATATTTGATTATTATCATTAATTAGACTGGTTTAGATTTGAATTAATGAATAAAACATTAAATAGCTTTGATAACAAAAAAGGATCTATGTCGAAATAACTTAAGTATCCCAGAATATTTTCCGTAGTTAATAAATCGTTACATTTTTCAAACTTATTAAATACCTTATAAGCAAAATTTATCATTTTTATTTATTAATTATCTTGATCATTAATATTGGAAAAATTTAAACAATTGACATACAAAAAAAATTAACGTTAAACCATGCCCAATCAACAGAATGAATTAAAATAGACTGCATCGCCGTGTATATAGGAATTTAAACGAAAATATTTCATTAATGTAAACAATTTTAAATATTTGATTTTCACTCCTTAATTTTTCTAAGATGATAAATTTCAAATAGACATTTTAAATTATTAATTTTTAATGCATATTTGTACATCACGTAATAACTAGATATAAATATAAAAAAAAAACAAAAAACAATTAGCACTTTGATGGATTTAATGTCTTTAGTCTCTCTCTAGTTATTTTTGAAATTTAAGATACATCTTTAAAAAACAATATAAATAATGAAGATTTATATTTAGTATTGATACTCAAATTTAAATAATACAGGTCAAAAAACGATATCTTCCTTTCTATTTATCCTGACGTAAATAAAATTATTCTTTTCAGAAATATGAAAAAATTGACAAAAAGTCAAAATATTAGAAAAAAAAATCACTTTCCCAAAAGTTGTTTCAAGCAGCATTGCATCAATCACAAAATCCTTCAAGACATGAATGTATTAAGTATATGTAATGCGCTCGAATTGCAGTTGATGATCTACAATGTACTAAAGACTACATTCCACGAACAATACTTTTCATTAATATTTTTCTCAAATATCTTTAAAATAATAGGAAATTTCTAAAATTTTAAATAAAGAATTAAGTGGTAGTGAGTAGAGCAAGAGATTGTGGGTGCATTCAACTAAACTAAAACCGTCATCAAATTCTTCAGACAGTCCTTGACATAAGGTTACCGAAGTAATACAACCGCTGTTGATTTATTTCGTCTATTGCTAAGTACAATTGGTCAAGAATTATGCATTAAACAAAATTTATAGGCGTGATAATATATTAAAAATAAAATGAAAATATATAAAGTATAATACAAATATACTTACTTGGGATGAGGTGAGTTGGACTCCGGGTTATAGACTGACGGGGGCAGAGATGTACCGGGCCAAGAGAGTGGGGTTTTGTCTACTAGCCACCCGCCGACGTTGGACTGTTTGCAATACCCTCAGCCACAACAAAAACATTTTATTAGCACTTCCTACTTGTATACAATACAAAGGATTTTAGGAACAAAAAGGCTATTTTCATATTATTAATTGATTATTATTAATATTATTACGCTGAGGGATGACAAACCCTTCATCACTACGAACCAAATATAGATCTTTTGTGAGATACCTTTCTGTCCGTCTAGAGATCCCGTAGGAATCGTATACTTCTTACGAGCATATTAATTCCTTAGGGTTAGATCTAGTAATGTCTTCATTATCGTGATTTCACCACATGTTCGCCAATGATGTAGAAGTCCATGTGAGAGCTGTTTGGATCTCTGAGGATATTGTTTCTGTCGGGTTAAAATTTTTAATTTGGTCCGTTTTAATTGAAGTTAAGGCTTTCGCAAATCCTAAAACTCTGCTAATATCGATAAATTAAAAACCATTTGATTGAAGAATTTTAAAAATTAAGTTCAAGTTTTGAAGTAAAAACATAGATTTATATTGATCGAAGAGGACGAAATTGTCTTACAGCCAATTAAATCATGTAAGAACATAACATGCTTTTAAAAAAGTTTGGTTGTTAACAGCGTGCATTGGAGAGTATGATGAACATTATCGCTTTCTGGGCGACATTTTTTTTTTTTTTTTTACTGAAATTAAACCACTAAAATATAAATTAGATAAGTTTGTTGGGCCTCTGTTTGTTCAGATACACCAAATATTAAAGTGCATACTATATATTTTTATGTGTATTCTATGACGTTTAATATCACGTATGGTCATAAGCAGCGTAGCTATGGATAGTTTTAATAGAAATTTTCAGCGGGTTAAAGGTTGACAGAAAAATATTTTATGGACATAAGCGTAAAACATTTTGTCTACCTATTTTAATTTGGTAGAGAATGGTCTTGTTTGAATGAAACAATAGCTTCCAAAATATAGACGGAAAACCAAGGTTTTGGGCAAAATATCTGTCAGAATACCACAGGTTCAAGTTCAGGGATCCAAAAAACTAGAATGTACCAAATTTTTCGTCTACAACAAACCTTTTCCCTAATCTGTCCTAGTTTATCTTGACGACCACTTATATAATTTTAGTTTTAGTGTGTTTTTTTTCTTTTTCTTCTTCAAACATGTGTTCCCCATCCCTGAAAAACACCAAAAAAGCCACTTTTCCTCCCTTCCCCACTCCAAGAATTTTTACGAAACAACTTGCGTCGTACCCCCTTCTGTGGGCACGCACCCCTGCTACTCGCACAGATTGGCCGGTGAGCTTCATTGAATAGGCCGGGAGATAAAGAATGCCTGCTATTCCTTCCATAACTGAACCATTAGTATTTCAAATGGATAAAAAAAAGGACTAAGATTGATGCATGAAGTTCATCATGGAAATTATCAGTCTACTGACAAAAGAATGGAAATTCAGTGAGAAAGAAAGATTTTGATCAAGAATTTAATATGGGCAGTAATCTTGGCGAGAGGAAAGAATCAAGTCATGAGAAACGTAAAAGGAAACAATCATTATCAGTATTAAATGAAGTTTCAAATTGAAAGGAAATAAATTGAAAAAATGTTTAGATTATTAACCGCGTTCAAAATATATAAGCCACCAAATTACGTATCGTTTTGAAGCTTTATATCTCTTATTTAGTTTATTTGATTTCGCCGGTCTTGGACTCATTACAAAGAGAATTTAGGAGAGTTTCTCCCCTCTATCCAAATAAATAACTAACACATTATCTTCAGTCAGTTAAAAAAATAAAAATAAAATTGAGGTTTTTTCCGAGTGATTTTGGTTGTGAAACACGTAAATACCCCGTAAAATCGCGTAATTTAAGAACCAAAACCCCAACTTTGGTTTGAGTTAGTCAATAGGATCCTTAATTATGGCCATCCTAGAGGGCGCACACTAAAGAAAAATATTTGTTAAATTACAATGAAAATGTTAAAGATGAGTTAAGAAATGTCTTAATTTTCATATAAGAGATGTTTTCATGAGATACAGTTACAATTGTCATCATGAAGATAAATTTATTGAGGGAAATAGCCGGACTGACCCACAGTGGGACAAAGTCTTGATTTATCTTGGAATAACTCATATCAAAATAAATAAATTTTTCATAATTATTTTAGGGGCCACGGACCTCGAAAAGACTAATGTGCTCGGAAACAGCTTTATTTCTGGTTAGATAAAGAGGATTGGTTTTTTCTTTAGATTGATAATAATTCAAATCTACTAGTGCCCTCACTCAATCTTCACTCTCTTTCAATACCAGTAACGCGGCAGAGAGAGAAGTGATGGGATCTCCTGGAGTTTTGCTTTGCAAAATGGAGGGCAAAGCTTGGCTTGGGGTTCTCTAAGAAATAATGAAAGTAATTTATATAGGAATGAATGTGATTTTACATATTTTTATCATTATTTATATATGTTTTATTTATTTCTTGAATGTTGCAGCTTGAATTATTTTCAATAAAAAACTAAAAAAAAAAATTCTATCTTTTTCTCTTATTAATAGGTGAAATCATAATCAACAATTCGGTTTGATCTTTAGTGTTGTAGGTATGCGTTTTTTTAAATTTGTTTAACCATTAGCACCCCAATCTGATTTGATATCCATTTAATTTGAGTTCGCAATCTATTTCATGTCGATTACTCTCCTTATAACAGTGTTGACTGGTGAGAAAAAGAAAAACGAACTTCAAATTGAGACTAGAAAACTTGATTACTAAGCGAAATGAAAGAGCTGCGTTACAACAACGAAAAATACTTTGTCCCTATAATAATCTGAATATTATTTGATGTCTACAACTGTAGGCATATCCAAATGATTTTATTAGATTTAGTGTACAAAAAAACCTAGAAATAGACCTCCATATCATGTATTCCTCAGGTCGGAATCGTAAACGTTTTGTACAACTAAATTGGGATATTGATCACTGTCCGACCGTCCTCCTACACCTCCAATATTATGAAGAGTGGGCAAACACTCTTGGGCCCAGGAGCGTCCGAACTTTAAATCCGAACCTGGTGAGGAGGAAGGGGAGAGAGAGTAGAATCTAAAATTTCCAATTTTTACTGGATTTCGTAGCGATACTGAGTATTTTAATTTTCCCCTACCACATTATAAAATATTCTAATTTTCCCAACTATAATATGAAATCTTTCAATTTTTCCAATTCTTTTGGATTTGAAGTTGCCACTTACCTGTTAGGAATGTTGACACTTCTGTTCAATAATTATTTTTTCAATACAAGCATAGCATGAAGTCATAAATTTCTTATCTTGAAAGGTATTTTAACAAAAATCCACTGTTTTAACATCTCCACGTTCAGCGATTTGGCCCCGAAAGTCTATTAGGAATAGCGTAAGGAAGGGTGGGTTTGGCGAGAGAGGAGGATGAGAAAATGTATACATATATTGTAACGTTCTTAAAATAATACTAGCTTTGGCGAGAATAGAGGTCCTTTGAGAGGCCCTTATATATTTGGTTTATATTTTACTAAAGCGGAAAATGTTGAAATATTGGATGGGAAGAGGGCTGCTGTATTATTTTGCCCGAGTTCAGCTGACGGCGGTCCCTACTGAGTGTACCTTTCACTAATAAATTAAACATAAATCATATCCTTTTCGGCGAGGATTCATTCCGTAATTTACGATACATGGAAAAAATGCTAGTATCAAATCTGTATTATTTCTCCATAACTTTAGCACTTATTCCCTTTCCTTTTCTTTAAATTAGGTTATAGAAAAAATAACACATGTTTGATTGCATCTTATTAATTCATTCAAAACACAAGTTAAATGTATAAATGCAAAGTTGAGAGAATATTTTGTCTACAATCTACAATCAGTCTATGATGATCTATTTTCATATTTTTTGTTTAAATCTTTTTCATTGTAGATTGCTAATTTAGAAATTAAATTAAAACGTATCTAAAGCAAGATTGATTGTTAGAAATCACTTATTAATAGTAATGTAAATTTGCATAAAAATCATGGAAATCAGATGGCAGAGTTTTGTGAGTTGTTGCAGATGCAGATATTTGGATTTTTTTTATAGGTAGGCGCTCGCTACATAAAAGTGGAAATTCATTTTTTGAATTTTGCAACGGGCAAGTATTAGATCTGCAAGGAATCAATTTCCAATCTTCTGGAGACGAAGATAATTAGTAGAAAAGTTTACCTACTGGGTCATGGTAATTTCACCGACAACAGGGTAATCTTTTTCTGCTCCTGAGTGAATACCTGTATAGGAAGCCACATACTCAAAATTAAACATGTAATTCTGTGATCAACGTATTCTACATTGTAACGCTTGGGATTAGAGCAGGCAGTTTTTCAGACATCAGTATAATCTGCTGAAAGATTTATGGCTCTCTTTCTCTATTTCCGCTCCAATGTGGAATACATCATATCTTTGTATGAACTTTTTCAAAGAATTTTTGAAAAATTGTAATTTTCTTATCCTCGGCAACTTTGAGCAAGAAATCGCTCATAGTTTGATTTCGGTTCTGATAGGTGCAGCCATCAGAATTTAAAATTAACTGCTCAATAGTCGGCAGAATTTATTGATGAATAAGTTAATTCACGATACTCACAAATTCTTGGACTCGCAAGCTTCTTTCATCTTCATGCCAGAACTCATTGTTTTTAATATTGCAAAGAAAAAGGTTATGGATAGCCAGTTTGGTTTTATAATATATAGAGCTGACATTTTTAAATTGTTTTATAATTTGGATTTCGGTGCCAGTAAATCGCTTTGCAAGTCCGTAGTAAAAACCTGTGTGGTAGGTGAGGCAGCATATAATTTTCTTTTTCATGGTGTGCCCATTCCTTCTTAACTTGACGTGCTTCATGAATTTCAGGAGAGGCTTGGTTCATATTAAATTGTGAGTACAGCTCACATTGGTCATTCTTTCGACGAAAGAGAGAAAAGTTTCTGTCTTCAAACTCATTAGCAAAGGTAGCGGCCGAGAGATCCTATTTATTAACAGTTTTACAATACACTTTATAATTTTCAATGAGCTGGCTTTTTGAGGTCCAAAGAGTTTATTGTTGTTTCTAAATGCCAATGCGAATAAAAAAGGCAGATTTGCTTGATTATGTGTTTAAAAATGTCTTGGTAGATAACATATGTGGAGATTCAAAAGATGAAGAAGGCTAAGAACTTGATGAAAAAACCCTTTTATTTTTTTCTCTCGCATTATTTTTTTAGATTCCAGTTTACTTAGAAAAAAAGAAGTAAACGGGACGAAAGTAAACACTAGAGATGAATCCCTTACAACAGCCTTCTCCTCGCGTTTACAAAATTAACACAGGTTTATCAGGCGCCAGACCGCGAAAGCGTCAAGTGTACTAGCGGCGATATTTATCACACAATTCTAAGTCAGTTTCTCGACTTATGCGCACTTAAAACAGGTTGCGTGAATACCCCTATTTAATAAATAATGGGAGTCGAACGACGCTATATTTGCGTGATTCACTATTTTCACAGAAAACAATTTTTTTTGTCTTATCTTTTTAATCATTATCTGTTACGTAAAATTCCTAGATATCATGTAATAGTAATATAGAGTAAACAATCGGATAGGCGCAATAATTGATATCCGGTTCAACGACTAAAGTTAGTATCAGGATTGAAAGAGTTTATTGGCTCCTGATTTTCTGATTCTACTTATTTTCCTTATTTTAAGATTTATACTTGGTGATTTAATTTTAATCTTGAAAAAGTTAGGTGTTACGTTTCATAGCTCATTCAAAATATTAATTATTATTAAGTTAAAATAAAAAAAAAATCAATTATTCTTGCAATTAGTCATTTAAAACCCATATAATTTTACCTAATACGTAAAATTAAATTCAGTTTGTTTTTCATTCAGACTAAATCAAACCAATGAAGTTTCGTTCATCCTAAGTTCCTAATTATTTCATGTGTTTTTATAAATACTTACATACAAGCACTCAATGTCTTTGGTGTTATTACAATAATAATCATAAGGCTTATTTAAGACGAACTTTTGTTGTATTTATATCCCCCTATAACTGAATTCAATCAATACCCCTCAAACGTTTATTCGCCAGTTTAGCGGTGATTAGCTTTTTAGAAAATTCGTTCATTATCCAATCCAGCAACAAGGTAATATTGGGTAAGTGCGCACTAGATTTTACAAAGTTTGACATTAAGTAGCTTTTGTTTATTTTTCTTTTATTTACTTTTATTATTATTATTTTTTTTTCTGAGATGATTATGTTTTAAACATTTCGGTGAAGACTATGTTTTAATCACTTCCATTTTTATGAGATTGATAATTCAATAAATTAGTTCCTATGGCGCACTTGCCTCATGTAAACAAATAGCTAAAACTCTGGAAATAACTGATTATGGTATAAATTTGAAATGTAGTCGCCTTATCTGTAGCGGTCGCCGCACTAACGCTATCTATGCTAACTAATTGCGATTATTCTATTGTGATATATTTAATTGTAATTTTTTATTTCTTAGAATTATTAAAATTGTTTCTGTTTTATTTAGATATTATTTAAAATTCCATTATTATATGTCGTTTTCTTTCAGTAGGTAACAAGTTTCTAAGAGATTTCTTCGAGTTCCCTGACAACATTAGAACTGTCTATGTCACTTGATAAAGCATTGGAAATCGACAGTTTCGACATTTTAAGCGGAAAAACCCACTCAACTTAGATCTTACTCTCCTGCTGCAAGCTTGCTCATCACACAAATGGGAAGGAAAACCAGTATTTTACACTCAATTTTAACACTTAAAAGAAATTGTATAAAAATGTGTAATTTGATTGAAAACCAAATTGCGTTTGTGACCTTTATTACTGAAACATATGATTTATGTATTTAATTTTAATATAATTTTTTATGTAAGTTTATTATGACCTTATGACCTTTTTGGCTCACCAATTTTAACAAAAATCTAGTAAAAACATTCGTATCTATATAAAAGTCCTATTTACCAAATTTGAGATGTTTTACATTATATTGTAATATAATTTTTGATGAAAGTCTAATATGGCCTTCATGTAAAGTACCACTTCCGGTCTGCCAATGTTAACCAAAATTTATTATATTATTTAGATAAATATAAAAGTTACAAATACTAAATTTGAAAAGTTTTGCATTATATTTAAATATAATTTTTATAAAAATCCGTAATGACCTTCAAGTGAAGTACCACTTCCGGTAGTCATACAATGACCAAAAAAGAAGGTTCACAACTAGATTATACAATAATCCTAGATACAAAATTTTAACTTTCTATGACTAACCGTTTTTGAGTTATGCGAGATACGTACGAACGTACTATAGACGTCACGGCGAAACTAGTCAAAATGGATTCAGGGATGGTCAAAATGAATATTGCCGTTAAAAACTGAAAACCGAAAATTTTTGCGATTACAATACTTTCTTTACTGCGTACAAGGAAGTAAAAATCAACAACGATTATAACCGATAATGTGAAAAATTCGATAAAAACCGTTTAATCGATACCAAAAAAAACGGTTATCGCTTATAACCGACCAGCTTTTGACATCCCTAGAATTCATGCTGCCAAAAGTGCCAGTGTTCATACCAGTTGAGGGTTTACTAGTGGTAGACCACGCGATTTCGTTTGTATCTTTCTAAATTCTCCAGAGGAATCATCGGCACAAAGAGACTACGTCAGGTGTTCCCACACTTAATGTCACTGTGTACCACTTCAATTTTTGAAATAACTGGGTGTACCACGATCGGATAACATATTCTTAAATTAAAATTTCTATGATTTCATATTTCTTAGGCTATGAGTTATGACTTTCGGTAGGCAACTAGTTTCCAAGAGATTTTTTCGTATTCCGTGACAACATTAGAACTAGATCACATCAACATCACTAGATAAAACGTTGGAAATTGACAGTTTCGACATTTTAAGCGTAAGAAACCACGTAACTTATATCTTATTCTCCGGCTGCAGACTTATTCATCTCACAAATGGGAAGGAAAACCAGTATTTTACACTCAATCTTAACACTTAATAAACTCACTTAACAGGAAATAAAATCGCGTTTGTAACCTTTATTACCGAACCATATGATTTCTATATTTAATTTTAATATATTTTTTTATGCAAGTTTATTATGGCCTTCAAGTAAAGTACCCTTTTCGGCTCACCAATTTTAACTAAAATCTATTAAATACATTCACATTGATAGAAAAGTCTTATTTACCAAATTTGAGAAGTTTTGCAATTATATTTTAATATAATTTTTGATAAAAATCAATAATGATCTTCAAGTAATGTACAACTTCCGGTAATCATGAAGTGACCAAAAAGGGAGGTTCACAACTAGATACATTACTTCGTGCAAGGAAGTAAAAATGATAAAACCTACACTTTAAAGATAACTGCAATTAAAGTACTCTTTATGTATGTCAGCACAGATTCAACCGTCTACAGGATTATCGTTCGCAAAAGTATGAAGCAACGTAAGTCCAAAAGAGTTTGATTTAGAGTTATATTATATTTGCTTAAATTCTGTACACAACAATTATTATTTTTTTCTACTCGGTAGTATATGACTTGCTCTCGTGCATCGTATTAAAAAACACCTCAATATGATGAAAAATAAACTTTTTAAAGGTTTTTTGCCTCTCTTTGAAAAATTAGAATTGGCAGTTACTCGGTTTCACACTTTTGCCGACAATAAGTGTAGATCTGGTCTTCTGTTATGGGCCTCTTTATTCATATGCCTGTTCAGTTATTTTTATTAAGCTTAGTGGAAGATGTAAAAATGCGCTTTATAATGAGAAAACTCAGTAATGGATGTTTTTAGAACGTGTAGTCACAAATGCACAACTTTAAATAGATTGGCTCGTTCATTGCCAATGCCGATTTGACAGTAGATAGCTAATTGTCCAACCCTCAGCAGACAGTTAACATTATTTTACTATAGTGCAAATTTATATTATTTGTTTTATCTTTTTATTTATTATTTTACAAGAGTGCTAACAACTCAGTATTCGGTGCTTTATGATGAAATTCATTATTTCGATAAATAATATGAACTATGAATGATTAATTTTAAGATATAATATCTAAATCAAAGATCATTCGTTGAAGGCACATGGCTACAAAGGATGGTGGAGCTAAATCGTCTCAATAATCAATGGTTATATGGCCTAAACTTTCATTATCTCTAATCTTAAAAACTATTCATTCAAATATAAACGAGAATGTTGAGCTGGTGGTCCAGCACGAGTCTACCTCTTCTCTACCTTCCATTTATTTTCCAACGGTTAACTTTCTTTAATTATCTTCAATTTGGCAATTTTAAATAATCAAACCATTGTATAAATTTTAGAAATCATTCTGAAATTCCTTCTCAGCTTAATACGATTTATTTGCTATCTTAGCATCATAATAAGTTTGGATTATTATTTCTATCTTGCCTATTTCAGAACTTCTTTTTTCTATCTACATATGTTCTATACGGTTTTTCTCATGCAGAGACTTCATCTTAACCACAGCAAGTATTCTCAATCTCGCCTCCTTCCTTACTTTTTTATAGTACTTCCTTTAGTACTTTTTTGTACTTTTCAGTACCTCCTCAACACCCTGCATTATGGATGTTTTAATGTGTTCTTAATGATTGTTCATTTCTGTATTTGTAAGCTATCACATCTCTTTAGAAACGACTCCTGTACAATTTCTTTAATATTTTCAACTTGTTGGAGTATTTTTAAAATTTCGCTCAGATATCTGTGAGTTCTAATCTGTCTCTAAGGTACTTTAACCAAGAAATGGTTAGTACCTGTGCCCGCTCCTCGATAGCTTCTCACGCTATTTATGTCAATAAGAATGTGATCTATTTGATTTCTGTTTTCCATCTAGGGATCAGATATTATGGGGAAGTGTGCAATCCTGATGATCATACCTTTTTCTTGGGCAAACTCTTGGACGTTGGTCTAAGGACTTCTTCTTTTCCGATCTTTCTATTAAGATCGCCCAAGACTATTTTATCATCATGATGTGGTTCTTCCTCTTCAGTGTCTTCTGTTGGTGCATGTACACTGGTCATGAAGGTACTGAACATTTTTCTTTTAGTGTTATTACACATATTCATTCCGAGACCATCCCATTTTCTATCTGTCTTTATATATTTTTCTCACATAGGTACATTAACAAAAAAATTAACTAGTGTCCATGGAGCTATCACATACCTAACGTAACACGTACGGGACCATTCCATATAAACGAAAATTTGTTCTTTTAAATGTATTAACATAAATAAATGATCAACCAACTCTCTTGACGCATTTTAGCCACAGAATCGAAAGCTTTTTATGTAACTATATCATAAAATAACAATATATATATATATATATATATATATATATATATATATATATATATATATATATATATATATATGGGTAAAAATATTTCTTTTTGTACATTTTTGTCATCGAACTTTGGTGTTAATTTGTGAGGAAATTGCTCATAGATAAGAGAAGAAAAAATACTGGCCTTTAACGGCTCGAAAATTGAAGGTTTTTAGAGCAATTAAAAGCGAATTGGAATCTTTTTTGACGACAACAAAGAATATTTAAAAATAAAAACTCACGCTTGTTACTGTCACTATGTTATTTTTAAACCTCCAGTCATTTTGAATATAAGTAAAAAAAAATGTCGACATTGAAAATAGATGTAACTTGTTCGAAAAAATCGCAAGTTCATTAAAAACGGCAATTTAAACTTAAATTACACGCTGAAAAACGTGTACAAAATTTAAAGGAAAGTCTACCATAACCCTCACAACAGTTACCTCACGAATTTAGGACACACTTAATGTGCGAAAGCGGATGGACTGACTCAAATCAAATGAGCAAATATCTCGTTTTACTCTATCACTTAGTGTATCCAATCAGGCATGATACATCGGGGTGGAAGGCTGTTTACACTAAAATCATGGTAAATATTTTGATTCTCTCCCGCGAATGTTAGCATTTTTTCATTTACTTTAAAAACAAATAATTCAGATTTAAATGCTAGACAGCTTCGGATGTAAACATCACTTCATGCAAATCTATTTTGTTTTGCTCTAGGAAATAGTAATACATACTTATTATATAAATATTTCAAAACCTCTTGAATTTTACTGCTCTCGAACGTTACCGAACGTCTAGTAACGTTCGTTAGATTTTAGTAAAATTCTAGAGATTATTCAAAGATTCTTGTAATTTTACATTATTTAAGGCAATCTTAGGTTTTAAACCCAGCAGACAAGCAAAATCACTATAGGGAAAAAAGTAAATTTGATCAAAAAAGGGATTCAAAATACAAAGAGGAGGAAAAGATTTATTAAATATTTATAATTTAATTTAGCAAAGTATATGAGAACCGCTGCTGCAAACTTCATTCTTCAAAAGCTGTAACAGAATTTTTTTTTTTAAGACAGCTAGAGAACAAAGAGGAGCTCGAAAAGACTATTTGTTCAAAATAGAATGTTGGTAGTAGAGTAACTATTGAGACTTGAAG
The DNA here is from genome assembly GCA_948150685.1 of Rhaphigaster nebulosa. Classification (NCBI taxonomy): domain Eukaryota; kingdom Metazoa; phylum Arthropoda; class Insecta; order Hemiptera; family Pentatomidae; genus Rhaphigaster; species Rhaphigaster nebulosa. The sequence goes on from OX411306.1 coordinate 207,093,576, forward strand.
AAATTTTTAGATAAATGGAATTCGTTACTTTTTTCTCGGAAGGTATTCATTGGTCAATGCTGAAAATATTAGCATTTAATGATTGAAAATATATATAATGACACTGAGCCAGTAAGATCTTTTTAATATTTTCTGTATTTGTTTTTATTTGTACATTTAATAATATATTGTTCAGCCAATTGTTTGTTTCTTCCTAAGATATCCTCCCTCCCTAGCACATGTTACCATGTTCCCCACTAAAAAATCACTCTGAGAATGCATTAGTTTTTGGGTGATCAATTTGATAATTTCACATTACTCGGAAAGATGTCCTATTTTTATTTTGGTTTCTAATTAATTTTAAATGTTTTCGAAACCGAATAGTCGTTAAAAAAAGATTTATGTTTGTATTTTAGTAAAACTCGTGAGTTTGGTTCACATTTTAGTTATTTTCAACTGGCTTAAAAGATGACATTAGCTGTAATAGTATATTGCTAGCAAAATATCGATACCATATCTTTTACTAATTTAAATAATATAAAAGCTGATTAATTTGTTTTTTGAGGACGCCCCACACAATAAACTATAGCAAAAATATATCAACAAAATCTCCAAAAGAATTCAAAGACATATACGCATATGCATATATAGTAATAATATAAATACAATTATAAATAAATATATAACTACGTATTTTAGATGAGAAAACAAATTTTATAAAAAATATTTAACAATAAGGAATATAATTTCGGCACACTAAACAGATCAACAAAATCATTCATTAACAATAAATGATTTCATCCTACAACATTACTTAGTGTCATGAAATAAATAAAATAAATTCCTGAGATATTCACAATTGACAATTATGCCTAAATTTTATTATGAGGATTTAATTCTTACTCTTATAGGTCAGGTAATTAAAAAAAAATAATCATCTTTCGGTTAAAGTCATTATAAATAATTTGTAATTGAACTTGATTGTTATATTTTTATCCAATCTTGAAAAAAATAAAATAATATTTCAATAAACAGATACAAATATGTAAATTACGTATTATAAATTCATATAAACATTTAAAATCTTATGGAGTTTTTATCATCGTGAAAAACAAACTTTCAGAGTCACGTAAGTGCTTCTTTAACTACGTGCGATTTCTGAATTATCCATCCATATCCATAATAATTAATTACGATTAAAAAAAAAAAAAATTAAAAAAATATCAGGAAATAATTTCCATTTTTCTACACATTCTTTGTTGAAAACTTTACGTTATTTAATATTCACATTTAATTTGAAATTGCCTCTCAATAATTAACTGTATTCGTCAGAAATGTTGGAAACATTAATACACAATGGTTTATTATTTCCACTTAGTAATATTTCAAAAATATCTATTCTGCCCAAGGGAATTTCGTCAGCTTTCATTTAAATGCAATAAAAGAACCAAAAAAATTGAGGACGGATTTTTTTTTTATTCGATATTTGGATTCTACGTATCCTGAAACGTAAAACTTCACATTTTGAGGGAAAGTTACAAAAAAATTTTCGTTGGTCGATTCCAAAGGTTTATCATTGAAAATAATAAAGATAAATGCTTAGTGGAATGATTATTCTAGAATTCCTAAAAAGTAATCAGCTTACCTTTGTATGTTAATCAAATTATGAATATCCATTAGCTAATGGCGCGAAAAGAGAAAATAAAATAGAGAATCGCATTAAAAAATCTTGAAATTGAATTAATTTTAAAACGAGATTAGATTCCAACTTGTAGTTTAATATTAGATGAAAATTAAATTATTTTTTTGGGCAAATTTGAATTTTGTGAAATGTTACTTAATCAAAATTAACAGAGCTCTCAAATAGTGTTAGTGAAATTTAAAGTATCATTTTTTTTCAACAATGACTATTTTTCTTTCAATGTATAAAATATTTGTATGGCGATTTGAAAAAAATAAATTAAATTAAATTATTAATATCTTGATTTGTATATGGTAGTATGATTTTTACCAATGATAATAGTAATATTATTAAATAACGATTTACACTAATTTTTTCATGTTTCAAATTAATCCTCAAACTTTTTTTTTCGTCTCCCTCTGCTTTCCATAAAAATTCTCCCACCACTTCAAAACATCACAACAGCTGAAGGTTGAACAGAGGTAAGGTGTAAGGTTTCGGCAAGGTTAGTCTGTCGTTTAAAATCCCCTCGTATTCTTCGAATTATTGAATCTACAATAAAATCTTTCTAGGCTCACTTAATATGTCTTAAAATACTAAAATTATGATGACATCTCAAAAGACTCTACAACTCTTCATAAATAGGTTTTTAAGAGAAGAGATAGCTTCCAGAAGAGCATATTCTCTTCTTTCTCCGGTTGTCAAACGAAATTCTAAAGTAAGTTGATACATTTTCTTCAGTTTATACTTCGAATTGTGGTTCTAGTGAGTTCATAGTGCTATTTTTTTTCTTTTTCTAACAGTGTCTTTTCGTTTATGAAACTGATAATTATTCAAACAAGAGGTATTATCAAAAAATCAGTCATGAACCACCGCCTTTGAAACCTTTTACAAAAGTTCTCTTCGTTTTTGTTGGAGCTGGATTTGCTTCAATGTTTATAAATTGGGAGAAGTAAGTATTCATAATTGTTTATATTAGTAATATCACTGTCAGTTATTACAATGTTTCCTGGCTTGAGGTTTACATTTTCATTGTTATTTTATCAAAATTTCTTCAAGCATAAATTTATCAATTACAATATTTTATTTTTATAGCTACTGGTATTCTTTATTTGAATTTCATCATTCTAAAACAAGTTTAAAAATAATCAACGATGAAACATTATAAAAATAACCAATATAGCGAATTTATAAACAATAAATGTATAATAAGAAATAAATAAATTACATAATAACTAATTTTTAAGAACTAATAACTCTTACTCATTATCTGCCAAAAGAGAGCTACATTTTTAACATGCGCATAGAATTTCTAGCCACTTCTTACCTTATCAGATTATCTCCACTTTTTACCCTTTATGTCTCAACTTAATTGGTTGACTGCCTTAAGTTGTGCAAATTTATTGTAATTCTCCTTCTGGAGAATTTTTAAGAAAATTCATCTGGTACACTTCAGAAGTGGTGTTAAGAAGTTTTACTCTCTTGTCTTTATCAAGATACAGGCAATTTATGAAATGATCCGTTAACTGGAAGGTCTAACAGGATTCAGGAACATATTACTTGAGTTTCATTTCTGTCTGCCTTAAGCTATATCCGCACTGTTCGACTTTCAATTCGATATGACAAATGGGATATTGCCTGGAAATTTGAACAGTGTGGACATAAAGTAACAAGCACTAAAGGAATAAACTTCTGTTTTTCCCATCTGATCCATTGGGTCATAGGAACCATATTTTTTTAACTTTTATATGATTATATTACTACTATTATTCTCCCCTCACTTTAAATATTTCTAATTTTGTTCCTTTCAGGACCAATTTCTTGCTTTTAAGGATTAGGGTGCTAAAATGTGATTTTATAGTGGATTACCTGTTTAAACTTTTCGACTAACACTCAGGTAAAGGTAAACATTGGGAAAGGCAAACAATAAAACTGTTCTAGCAATAAGTCTTCGCAAAAAAAGGTATGGGAGAGTGCTATTGGACGTTCCTGTGACCTGTCTAAGATTCTCGCAGACCACTAGTTGGGAACCACTACCCTAATCTTTGTAAATGAAGTAATCCACTTAGCATATAGAGATTTGCTAAAGTAATAAAACGGTTCAAAGACAGTTGATGTGTTAATATTATATGGTGCTCATACGTCTAATCATTCCAATCTTGTACTATTATATTACATAGTTTATCTATATTAACAATTCATGATAACATTTTTGGTATTTCTTATAATTATTTTACTGATATTATAGGCTGTAAATGATTTATACCTGGTTTTAGAACTTATAATATAATTTATGATTAGGCATTTATTTATTCTAAAATGAGATCTTCATTTATGGATTCTAGTTGAGGAGAATATGTAGTTTCAGGCCCTTTACCTATTTTAATAAATTATTAAAGTTTATAATAATAAAAGCCTAAGCGAACCCGAAGGTTCGATGCCGATACCACCAATCTATGAACCTCGGTACACCGACTACCGTTCAAACTCAAATCCATCAGATCACCCTCAGCACAATTCTCCCACCTACGTTTCGGTCTACCCCTCGGACGTTCACTAGTCGGCTCAGCGTTTACTAACCTTTTAGAAATTCGTTAGTTATTGAGCCCAACAATTTTGCAAGCCCATTTCAACCATCGCGATGATATCACTTTGATTTCATAAGGGTTTATGCTCCACCATTCCGTGTTGTATAACCTCCTAAATTCTCCAGTTGACTCATTGACTAGTTGACTCTTTTTCAGACCAAATATTTTATGCAATACCTTGTTCTTGAAGACCTTAAGGCGTTGTTTGTCCTTCAAGGTTAGCGGCCACGTTTCACACCCGTTCAGAACAGTAGGCAGGATAATAGTTTTGTATATTCTAACTTTTAAGTTTCTGGACTACTTCACGACTTAAATTATGTTGATACCGAAAAATAACAAGCATTTTCCAAATTTAACACCGCCTTTATTTCCTCTTGAATTTCGCTTTTTCTAGTAATCATAGACCCCAAATACTTAAATTTCTCAACGTGTTCAAACATATTCCTTCCTATATCTATATCATAAAAATTGCCACCATTTCTGTTCCTGGCCATTTATTTTGAGGCTTTACTCTTTACCAGCTTTCATCAATGTTGTTGTATTCAGTTTTATAGTTTCTGCTTCCTCACTTAATAATACCAAATCATCCTCAAATCCAAGCATGGATATTTTACCACCCAAATCTAAACCTCTTTTGATACGCATCACCTTTCTGATGACATACTCTAGTGCTAAATTAAATAGGACAGTTGAAAAGGAATCACTTTGTTTTAAACCTGAGCGAACTTCAAATTTCTCTGAAAAATAATTACCGATTCTAACTTTATTGAATGTTTCGGTCATTATTAAAGTTTAATGCAAAAAAATTAAGAGGAATAAAATGAATGATAATTGAAATAAATTTACGAATATTAAAAGAATTAAAAAAAAAAAAAAAAGGCAGCTTACTATAAATATAACCATGCTGAGTTATAGAAAACAAATAAATTCTATACAAAACAGATTATTTCATAACTCCCTAATTTCAATAAAATACATTATAAAATTATAAATAAAAATGCAAAAGGCAAATAAAATATAAACAAGTAAATAATGACCATCTGTAATTAGTTCAGGCCGATATCCCCGCCTAAAGATTAACAAAAGGATGGAATCAATGATCTTTCAAAAGCAAGATAAAAATTAAATATATAATAACAAAGAAAACGGTGGTGAGTGATTGCTAATGGCTGTCTTGTCACGGACATTCCATTTATAGACAATCCCAGAAACATTAGTTCACCTGTCAAAAGGCCATGCCCACCAGTAGTTCTGCAAAACTATTACCTAAAATAATAATAATAAATAAAAACCTTCAAGGCTTAAAACTTGAAGTTCTTCAGTATACACCGACACCTTAGAATTTTCCAAAACATTGGTATCTTTCCAAAGATAATAATGTTGGTATTAAGTTATGGTAAGTGACTGCTGATTGAAGGTAAAACATTATAACTGTGAAACATTTTAACATTGCAGAAGTTTTTATTTTGTCAGTTATCATGTTTTATAACTAAGTACTTTATATTTTTAGTAATAAAATTAGATTACATGCTGAGATAGTATCAATATAATTATTTTGTTTTTATTGAAAACTAGTTTTGAATGTATAATATAATTATTTATATATCGTGTGGTTTACTTGATTATAAGTTGTTTATACTTGTATGCATTTATTTTTCAATGAATGCTAATTGGTTTTTAAATTTTTAGGGTTTATGATGACATTTTCCCATCTGTTGAAGCTGCTGAAGTATTAGAAACAAGTCATAGACATAAACATAGAGAAAATAAAGAATTAGATGGGGAAGAGGCACCTAAAAAAAAAGAGAAAAAAAAGAGAGAAAAAGTCGGCTTCAGAGATCGAAAGGTGATTTGATCTGTCTATGTTATAAATTTTAATATTTTAATTTTTTTATCATTGTTTTTTAATTTTTATTTTTAAAAAAACATTAAAATTTTATAAACTGATTGTTAAATTGTAAAACATATAGATTTTTTTAAATTTGTTTTTGACAGTATTGCATGACTTGACGAATTATATTAGTATTAATTATTGTTAATGATTGTAAGCAGATTATTGAATATGAAAATAGAATGAGGATGTTCTCCACTCCAGATAAGATATTCCGCTATTTTGCAACAATAAAAATTACTACCCCAGATTGGTCCGAGATCTATATGACCCCGATAGATTTGATAAGATCGATCACACCGAACTTTCAGCAACCTGAGGGTAATATTGTGTTGTGTTATGGAGTTTGTTTCAGGATGGAGGTTAACATTATTAAAGATTTTGTTTTTTTAATCAGTAATGGGACTTAACATTTTTAATGGGTTTTTGTTTTTATAGAAGTACCTATCAGCTTTGCATGCTTCAGTAATGTTTTTTGTTTTAGTTTTTAATTACTAGTTTTTAATTTATTTTTTCCATAATAGCTGCCATGTTCCTACACTTTTATTCAATTGGTGATTCTGCAACCCCTGGTATAGATAATTTCTGGATAGTGACTTGGGAAGATTCCAATGACGGTGTTCTCCTCCCTTTCCATAGTGGCTTCCATTGCGTGATAAATAGCCTTCATTTCCAATCTGATATTTATTATTATATAAATAACAATTAATATCCTCCGTTTATTCTAAAGGAACAAAGCCAACTTTATCCGTGACTGTCATGTTGTGGTGTTTAGCTGTTTGGCTAAATAGTGCTTCACAATCTCTATTTGGATTTCAAAGCCAGACTTCTTCTTTAAAGTTGATATTTAACAATCTTCATTAGACTACTTTTTTACAGGCTTTCTTCTTGGGAAAAAATGATTCTTATTATGACTTGTTCCCTAAAAAATTGCAGACCGAGGGTGAGCACAAGGCAATGAGTGGAAACTAACATTTTTTTTCCTTACCTTACTTATTCAATCGACTTTCAGAAATCTTCTATAGATTAGAATAAAAAAAACTGAACAATGAAAAAGTTCACTTCTTCATCAGAACAATACATGATTTAGTTTGGACAATATATGCTTTCCTGTAAACAACAGAGGTTATGATGTTTGATAAATTGTGATATAGGATATGGTATTGTGGAATTTTCAGAGGGGGAGGGTGCGGTCAAAAAGAAACACTCATAAGTAAACTTATATATTTGTTACTAAATATATACTAAGTTTTAGGCCATCTTCAGGACTAAAAGAAAATCAAAATAACAACAATGAAAAACGACAGAGGCAGTACCAGTAACAATAAAAAATGATACAAACAGAAATTACATGTAAGATTAAAAAGGATGAAGTATAAAAAGAAAAAGATAACACTAAATTACATAATACAAGTGACAAATGAAAAAGTAAAATAAAATAACAATGTAAAAATTAATTAAAATTGAATTTTTACACAGGGAATAGTAAAATATATGAAACCTATCAATTAAAAAGACAAATAGTATGAAGGTTTGGTACTATGTAAATCATATAGAGATAGTTATGATGTGACAAGTTATACAAAAGATGACAATGATGTTAAAGAAGTTGACATTGTTGTAATTAAATAATTATGAGATGAAGGAGTAAAATATAAAGTAATGTAAGTGATTTAAAAACTGGTAAAACGTATTGATTTAAGGCCAAAAAATAAATGTATTAAATTAATTGTTTTAAATTTAAATTAATTTAAATTAATTAAATTAAATTTAAATTAATTGTTATTAAATTTAATTGTTTTAAAATGTATATAGTAATTGTATTAAATTAATTAATTAAAACTAAGGAAAAATAATTTGTATAAGGAGTTGGCACGGAGAAAAATGGACTTACATTACTTTATACTTTACTCTTTCATATCATAATTATTTAATTACAACAATGTCAACTTTAACATCATTGTCATCTTTTGTTGTAATTAAATAATTATGATATGAAGAAGTAAAATATAAAGTAATGTAAGTCCCAAAACAAAAATAGGTCAATATCCTACGCTATTTTTTACTATAGTTGCCTATCCTAGTTTTTTTTTTTTTTTTTTTTTTTTTTTTTTTTTCCTGTGCCCACTCCTTACACAAATTATTTTTCCTTAGTAAATTTAACCCGTCACCTATATTTATTTCCATTGTCATTTATTCCATCAGTTGGAGTGAACGTTTTTTGGATGAGATATTAATTTATAATTTAATTTTTTAACATTTTTTTATATTTTAATTAATTTAATACATTTATTTTTTGGCCTTAAATCAATACGTTTTACCAGTTTTTAAATCACTTACATTTTACTCCTTCATCTCATAATTATTTAATTACAACAATGTCAACTTCTTTAACATCATTGTCATCTTTTGCATAACTTGTCACATCATAACTATCTCTACATGATTTACATAGTACCAAACCTTCATACTATTTGTCTTTTTAATTAATAGGTATCATATATTTTACTATTCCCTGTGTAAAAATTTAATTTCAATTAATTTTTACATTGTTATTTTATTTTATTTTTTCATTTGTCACTTGTATTATGTAATTTAGTGTCATCTTTTTCTTTTTATACTTCATACTTTTTTATCTTATTTGTAATTTCTGTTTGTATCATTGTTTACTGTTACTGTTACTGGTACTGCCTCTGTCGTTTTTCATTGGTGTTATTTTGTTTTTCTTTTAGCCCTGAAGATGGCCTAAACTAAAACTTAGGCCGAAACGTTGGCACAAATATATAAGTTTACTTATAACAGTTATTTATAAGTCACTTTCTGACCGCACCCTCCCCCTCCCCTCTCTTCCTTCCTCGACTAACTTCTCCTTTAAGATATACTTCTACGGTCAACGAAAACTCTCTCCAAATTTTTTGTTTTGTTTATTTTTTTAATTTATGGCAGAAAATAAAAAAACTATACAAAGTAATCACTCGTCATGTTTATTATTTTGATACTCAACTTGGATAGACATTTTGTTTTATATATGAGGTACATAATAACAATATACAATTAAATGAAATGTGAGATGAATTTTTATACCACTTTTTCCTCTAAGAAATGTGCTTACAGTAAAACCTTGATTATCCCATGTTGTATCAATCTTGTTGGCAGATTTGAAAGAAAAAAAAGAAGTAAAAATTAAATAGAATTTAATATAAAACTGAACTGCCAGTTTTATTTTAAAAGCCTTAATTACTGTTAATTAACCTAATTTTTAGTCTGATCAATGTTGGTTTGTATTTATTTTTTAATTAAAAAATTGTTAAAGTCTAAAGCTATAATTCAATCATTATTTGTATTCCATCTAAATAATAATATGCTTTGACCATGGCACAAAATGAATTGTAACGCTCCATTTTATGATTAAATTTGATATAATTAGGGAAAATAATTATTAGTACACTAAATTTTCTCTTGGCAGAAATTTATTGTGCTTTTTCAGAATGAGAACTGTGCTTTGACATTCGATTCTTGAACAACTCAAACTCTAATATTAGTCTGGGGATAAACAAGGTTGTTTGAGTACATTCTTGATCTCACTATCTATTAAGAATGAATAATCTTTGGTCGGGAATCAGATACCCTAACCAGTACCTGCTACAGAGTTAGTGAGCAATGCTGCTCTTTGGCATATCTACCAGCTTGGAGTATCAGAGGTCAGCCAAAAATTCTAAAGAGGATCCCGTTTTATTTAGTGATAAAAACGTGAAAAATAATTTGTTCAAGAAAAAAACATTTGCATTTCATGACGTAGTTTCCCATTCAATGTGAAGAAATCTGCTAAACATTAGTAAATTTAAAAAAAACAGATTCTTTTGACCACGTTTCTCTAATATTCTGTGTGATTCTCCTTTGCTTCATCGAGTTAATTAAGGTTTTACTGTACCTAATATTAAAAATTAAAATAAAAAAGTAATTTTCCTAATCTAAAATCGCTTTTCTCTGATATCAGCATAACCTCATTCTTATAATGGTGTGATGCTTACTAATCCTCGATTTGGCTCTTTTACTTTTGCAATAGATTATTGAATATGAAAACCGAATTCGTCACTTCTCGACTCCAGATAAAGTGTTTCGCTATTTCGCTACTCTTCAGGTGATCGGACCCAATGAGGTTCATGAGGTGTACATGACTCCTGATGACTTCCTGCGTTCCATGACACCAGGGATCAAACAGCCAGATGGTATGGTCATCTGGTAACTTTTGAATGTAATCCTTATTTGTTTTATTATTTTGCAATTTTTTTTTTTCTATGAAAGCTTTGAGAAAAATTCCTACATATGTGATTACATATTATTTTTATTATGAAAACAGTAATCCCTCAACATTTTGAGGATGCAGAAGCTGGTGAAAGTTGTGATTATCTTTATAAAAAGAAATTGTCAAGCTATATAAAATTTTAATTGAAAAAAAATATATTTATGTGAAATGTTCATATTAAGGTAATACGAAAATACAGTCGAACCTCTGTATATCGGACTTTCATATATTGAAAATCTTTATATATTGAACTATTTTAGGAACCTTGAATTTTTATTAGAAAAAAATATTCTGTATATCAAATAAAATATCTTCTTTATTCAGACAAAAAAATATGAAGCTGGACTTTCGCCCAACGAGATACAACTAGGGTTGTTGTCCTGAGTTGGCCTATTTCGAAAAAAAATAAAAATTCTATATATAGAGACCTTAGTTTACGTACATACCAATGGGTAATAATTAAATAAGAAACAAAAATGTTCCACTGATTTGCAAAGCAATGGAAATTCAGTAAAGATCTTGTTTCAGAAGAAGCACAGGAATACCTAAATTCTCTGAATCTCTTTCCTAACATAGTGATATTTTCATTGTAAATTCTGTTTAACTTTGCCTTTCTTGTTGAGAATATGACTTGGTGATGAATTAAACACAAAAAGATATTAGAAGCTAGTTTGTAAAAAAATGAAAATAAATTAATATTTATGTAAGTTTGAATATTTTTAATATATGTCCTTATTAAATTATAAATATACATTAATAAAAAATCTGCAATCACAGATGTAATTTGTGTAATTTTTCAAATATTTTTTTTTGATTGTTCAGTTTTATTTTTCTTTAAGACTAAAGAATTGCTTTTGTTACCTCATTAATCTCAAAAAATTGCCTTTAATACTTCTTTGACCCTAAAGAATAGTTGTAATTGTTTAGCATGAAAAGTATTACAAATTACAATCTTTCTATATATCGAAATTTCCATTTATCAAATTTTTTCAAGAAACCTTCATTTTCGTTATATAGAGGTTCGATTGCATATAAATATTGGCTATAACTTGTTCAGAAAGCAAAGGCTTTGATGACACATTAGATCAAAAATTTGGTGTACCAGCATTAATGGAGCTGTCTTTCTGATTTATTTATTTTCCTGTTAACATGTTCAGTGCATGTACATGTTCATGAACACCACTCACTTAAAATTACAAGAACGCTCATGTCCTATGTATTGAACGTGTTAACAGATATGCGTAAGTTTCATTAGTCCATATTACAATTGTCTAAGGAACAAATCAATTTAATATATTTTTCTTTCTAATCCATGAATAACCAAGTTTCAAATATTTGAATATTAATAAAAATTATTCCTCATTTTAAAGTTCGCAAAGGTTAAGGGGTCATTGTATCATTTGATATATGGTATATATATCAGATGAAATATCAACTTGGAGAATTAAAGTTTTACAATATTCAATAAAATAGCAATTTATTAAGTAACTAATCACATCACTGTTTCTACGAAAGCTTGGCTTTTAGAGAAAAAAAAAAATTATTCAGGACAAGAAACAGTACTTCCTCCTTAATGATCCCTATACCCATTTTTTTTTTTAAATATACAGTGGAACTTCTTTTAAACGGATATCACGGGGGAATGACAATTCGTCCATTTACAAGAAGTGTCCGCTTATGAGAAAAAAAATTTTTATAATAGGAACCTGACTAAAATCTTGAATAGCATAAAAAATAAGGTTTTGTCTTGGAAAATGCAGCTAAGTACATAAATTGATTTTGTATTGAATTTTTTTTAATAATAGTACATATGTACGAGTGCTATATATAAAGCACTGCCCTGCCGTCCAATTCTTTTATCAAATAATAATTATCATTCATTCATTACATCTCTGGTAATACAGGTTTTTTTGTTATAATGTCAGTAAATATTTAATAGGTTAAAATCAACTCCCTTAAAATATCTTGGATTTCTCCTTTGCCAATAATGAAGGGTCTTTCAAAATCTCCCTCCATACTTGAACATAAATAGATTGTTATTCTTTAGAAATATTTCCTTATTTGCTAGTTTCATCTTTCAATGTCACTGTTTTATTTGGCAGTTCTGTAAAAGATGTCTCGTTGCAGTTTTAAATGACCTTTGCCAAATAGCCATCACATAGATTTTCAATTTTTGTCGTCTTGTCACTAACCACGTCGGCATCTACTGAGGCTCCTTCTCCACTCCAAGTTTTGTATCAGATTTCATATCGTACTAAGTTAAATCATGTTTTTTTGGTGCCATCTTATTAAATTGTTTTAAAATTTTTTTTTTAAACAGAAGATACATTAAACTTCAGCAAAATAAAATTCTAAGAAATTACTTTCAACACATCGCATTAACTATTATCATCTGCAGTTCGATGAAATTATGTCCTTTCTTTTCACCTATTATCTGCTGAAGAGAAATTTTTTTGGCAAAAATAAAACTGTCCGCTTTTTAGAAGTGTCTTGTAAGGGAAATTCCACTATATATTATTATACTTCTTTTTTTAATTTTTGGGTATTACTAAAGTTAAAAAATGTTTTGTATTGAATATTATTTTAATATAGACGAGAAAAATTTAACAAGAGACATAAAAGTAATTTTTTAAAGATATAAAGAAGTCTATAATATAAAATAAGTTCGCACAAGAAGTCTAGAGTTTCTAAAATACCGCTCTGTAAAATACATCTCACATCAACATGTGTTGCATTTTGTCTGCATATATGTGATATTATTTTTGTCCTGATGATCTCTGAATAGGCAAAACTTTAACTGGTTAATTGTTTACTGGTATTTTAGAGAAATCTTCCATTTATATCCTAATATTATTTTGTTTTAATAAATTTGGTCAGCACAAAGTCTTATTGCTTAAAAAAAGAAAAAAAAGAATACTAGTATCATTACAACCCATAAAAGGCCTTGAGTTCAGTAATTGATGAGGGTATACTGTTTTTTGACTAACAGTTGTATAAGGTCAGCATACATGATAACTATCTGGTTTATTTCCTAACCTAATGTAGGGTCAGGCGATCCCAATGATGGAAGGGACACTCTCCTATAAATCATTGAGTGGGTATCTTAGTTTCAGTTAAAATTAAAACTGGCTAGCGATGTCTTTAAGCTTGGGAATTTTAAAATAAAGTATAGTACTCTGTTTAAAAAAAAAATTATATGATAAATAAATAAATATGTAATAGGGACAACTATATAATTTAATAAAAAAGAATCTCTAAAAAAACGAAGAAGCAAAGCATAGTTGATAAGTATTTTAATATTTATAAAACTTGATTAATCCAATGTTTTTGGAAAAAGCTCTCAAAGTGTCAAATAGAAAGTTTAAATTTTTTATATTTATTCTTCTTAGAATATGTATGTAGCATGAATATAATGTACTATAGATGGATGGGTATCGGTAAACAACTTATGGAAGAATCTTTTATTGTGGATGTGCTTAACTATAATCTTTTGTTATTGAAATACCAATCAATTTATGAATTATTCCGCACAATTGAAAGAATGGAAAACTAATCACAATGTATCAAAAAAAAAAACAAGATGGTATATTCGATAATGCAGTTTTCTGAAGTTATGTTAAGGGAGAAGGGTTTTCTCTTCCTTTAGTGTAGCCTCCTGACCTTTACTCTGCCCATGAAATTCTCCCATAAGTTTTTTGCCTATAAGTTGGTGTGCTTGAGGTGCCAAGGTCATGGTAGGGTTTTTTTTTTTTTTTTATTTACACATTTATTATTTTAATCAAATAATATTAATCTAGCACATTATATTTTTCTTTTTTTATTAACATTACACTTATTCTCCAAATAAATTATATTTTTTTCTTTTTTTATTAATTCTGATACATTTATCTTTTACTTATTCATTGGTGTATGGCAAGTTCAATTTGTAAGAAGCTTGATGATATCAATTTTTTAGCTGTGAAGATGATAATTTATTTACCATTAAAATCCAAATAATTTGTTATGTGTTCGGTGATTTGCAAATAATGGTGCAATTATTATTAATTATTTTCGCTATCTATTATTAAAATGCATGCAATTTTTCAAATTCAGTTGTTTTGCGGCAATTAAAAATATTTACATATTTTTGATTATCAAAACCAATTACAATGGTCTTTTTAAAAAACACACTTCATTGACATTTTATTCTTGCTGCTCATGGTTGTTTTTTTAATGGACTCATTAGAAATTAAGGGTTAACTTATATTAGTCCATTAAAATGCTAAATCATATTTGCTAAAAAATAATTAATCTATTACAATATTTTTCTTTTGTTTATATATATATATATATATATATATATATATATATATATATATATATATATATATATATATATAAATAAATGTATGCATTTGTCTTTATATACATACTTTTTTTTTTTAAATAAGAATTGCTATTTAAATTTTTGAACTTTTTTTCAGGTTTAGGACTTGATCAGTACAAACGCTACGATCCTAAGGTATGTGATGAGATTTTTAATTTTAATTAAGAAGTTTGAAATTTTCCATTATTTAAATTGTTTCACCATTAATCTTGGTGTTTTTAAAAATGTTTCTACTTTTTTTTTTCAGACTTATTTCTGTTATTATAGTAGAAAGAAAATTATTTATGCATTAAAATCCGAGCTTTCTCTCAATTTATCAATGAATATTAAATTCTATGAATTTAGCATTGTTCTAATTGTTAACTAATGCATTATTACTAGTTTCCAAGACAATATATTAGTCACCTATTAGAACTATTCTAAATTAGCTAGTATATTAATTTTTGGTATGCTTTCTATCACACTTTGGGCTGACAATTGACTATCAAGTCTAAATAATGTTTATAATGAACAGTGTATTTGTCATTTTGTTAATAGAAACATAATTCTTTTCTATTCTGGTTTTAAGGATATGAAAATTCATGTTTTAATAACTGACTAGAATGGTATTCAAATCTTGCTTCCTTTGACAGTAATGAAATTATAAATTCCCCAAATCATAAGATCACTGCTGCTCAGTTTATACTTTAAATAATTTAAATGTATACTATCATGCCCTTTAGAATATGCTTATTATATAAAAGAGAAAGTAATGTTTTTTCCTGTGTTTCTACTTACTACTTTTCCTGTACAACATTTATAACAAATGCTGTATTAATGCAGATGTCTTACAATTTTTATTGTTCGGTAAAAAATTAAATTGATATAAATAATCATCCAATATTAGAAAGATAAAAAGCAAAACTATAGATGTGTATTGTTGAAGAAATAGTGTGCTTCAAATAAAAATAAAATTCCTTTCAGGTTTTTCACCATATTTATGAGTGTGTATGTATCTATGTGTGTGTATATATGTATTAAATAATTTTGAATATATTTATCACATCTTTATTCACTCACACTTTTTTTTTTTTTTTTTGTATTCATTTCAGCACTTGGCTATTAGCTCCTGCAACACATTTCTCAAAAAAATAAAATGAAATAATAAATAATCAATAAACATAATTGATTGAAATACTCTAAAAATTATTCACAATTTAATACATTTAAATTAGCATTGTCTGTTTTCTTGTTAATTTTTTCTTCTTTGAGAACATACAGTTACCTGTCTTTATTTATTATTATCTTTCTTCTTGTTACAGAACCATGCTGAGGTATTTACTCTATTCTCTTCTTCACTTATTTTTATTCGATTGCACGCTTTTATTTTATTTCTACATATTTTACTTAACGCAAAATATGTGCATGGTTTATTCATAGTTGAAGGGGTGAGTGGAAGGAGGGGAGGTATGCAACACTTTTGTTGAAATTGAGTTATTGTCAGAGATGAAGGAGCAATGTTTTGGTCTGTTTTTCGGTGCTTACTGCAACTCTCTAGGAGCCTTATTAAGCTAGATACTAGTGTAATGAAGGAGGTATGTGACAACAACAAAGTGTATTTCTTATGGAAGAAGGATGTATTTAAAATAAATTACCAATATCTCCTTTTTCCTCTAGTTTTTTAATTTTAATAATATATCTCTTGTGGATAAAGGAGATATGCAATGTAAAATACCTCATCTCCTTGTTCCACCATAGGAGCATACCATAGTATTTGGTTGTATGTGGTATTGGAGGACTGGTACACCAGTTCAAAGAATCGACAATGTAGCATACCTCCTTCATCGTTGAAAACTGTATATCAAAATTTTGTTTCCATTACAATACTGTCCTCACCTAGTAGCAGTTAGAAAATAATTTTTGTTTTAAACGGCTTTGGTATAATTGGGATCATTATGAAAATATGTTCATAAATAGCAGAATTATGGGCGTAAGAATACCTAATTTTGAAAAGAAATGGAGAATGGTAATGACAAGTTCCGAGGATCCTTTTAGAGTGACCAGTGATTTGCCAAATTAAAAAAAAAAATAGCCCAATAATCTCAGAAAAATGCTGTGGACGGCTGATTTATTTTTTTTATTCAAATTTTAGATTCTATTTGGTGTACAACTTTGCTTCCACCGTTTTTCGATAGATGGCTGCTTCAGTAGGTGTTGGTTGATATAGGCTAGGTCAAAAAGTCTAACAGTAAGTTTAGATATCTGTCAACATAATGACAGCACCATATTCATGAATTTGTGATTGCTTCTTAAATTTATTCTCGTTCGAAGATGTCATATTTCGAGCCAAATAATTGTCATATGCTGGAAGTTCTGATTTTAGTCTGGGCATACCCCTAGATTTTCTGCACTTGGGATTATCATGATGGACCCATTTTTCCTCACCGGTCACAATGCAATGTAGAAACTCCTTCCAATTCTGTCTTTGAAGCAGCTGTTCACAAGTAAAGAAACACCATTCAACATCTCTCTGCTTCAACTCGTACAGAAACCAATTCCCTTGCTTCTGAATCATTCCCATGACTTTGAGGCATTTCGAAATGGCTTGTTTAGTTACTTCTAATGATTCTGCCAATTTTTCTTGCGTTTGGCACAAGTCTTAATCAAGTAATGTCTCCGATTCCAAATCTTGGAAAATTTTCTCTCTTCCTTTGCCATTCCCGTTCCTTTATCTCATAATAACCACTCATGAAGCGTTGAAACCACTCACTGCACGTTTTTTTTTCTAAGAGCTGCCTCAGGTAAGTACTTGAGAACATTCGATGAGCCTCAACCGCAGTTTTCTTCAAATGAAAGCAGAAAATCGAAACTTCCTGCAAATAATGAGAATTTGGCTCAAAAGCTGTCATCTTCAATCGAGAATAAATTCAAACAATCACAAACTCACTAATATGGTGCTGCCGTTGACAGATGCCCAAGCTTACTGTTAGAAATTTTTGATCTCATCTGTTTCGACCACCACCTACATCAAAAAACGGAGGAAGCAATGTTGTACACCAAATATATATTTTGAAACCTATAACATCAAATTTTGGGATAGGAGGGTTAATTTTTTTTTTCTTGATCGATTATGAAGGTGGTATGTAAAATCTATGTTTTAAAGTTATATTAAAATAAATATGTTTACTGAATAAAATTTTTACCACTTCTAGAAATAGTAAATTTTGGTAAGAACTTAAATAAAATATTAACTAAAGAAGTAGCACGATGGCAACTTTAAGGCTAAATATCTCAAAACACACTCACTGTTACATACCTCCTCACCCCTTCAATTATATTTTGATCTTTTATTAAGAGTTTTAAAATTATCTAGCTTTTATCTTTTTCGCTTACCATGCGCATAGTGAGCGATCTTTTTTTTTTTCTTTTTGAACCTTTGACGATTTCCGAGGTTCATTTTAGAACAGTGCAACTACATTTTCTTTTTCTCTATTTTAACTAAAACACTAGGATTTACTGATAATTTTGGGTTTTATATTGACTGATTATTATAATACAAATATTAGTAAATAAATTAAAATTAATTTAGTTAAGCTGATTTTAAAATTTTTTTTTTCATAGAGCATTATAACTTTACCCTCATTAGACCAGGAGGCTTTGAATAATTTAGAAATCGGTTTGGTTTTAATTTTTCTGAAGGTTTGCATGCTTGATTTTACCACTTATGTGGATTTACCACAACACCTTTAGAATTGTATGCATGACTGTTTTTAAGTGATAGATCTGAGCTTGTTCTCGAAATTGATGAAATTTTCAGAAGGTAGTAAAACAAAATGTTTTTGTAGATAAGACATTTTTATTTTAAAAAACAATGGAATGTTTATACAGTATAATGCTGTATTTACATTTGTATGAATAGCGTTTCAAATTATACAAAATTCTTATTTACTTAGATAATGTTGGAATCTCTAAAATTGCTATGGAGCTCTTGATAAGGTATGAAACTTAATTTGGAAAATTGGCATTAACTTTATCATAGAAATGTATTGAATACTCTGAGGAAGACTTGGGGCTCACACGTGAAGCAGAAACGCTTTTACCTAAAAGATTAAGCTATTGTATTTCATTTTTCATAAATGATTCACTCTGAAAATCAATGATTTAATCTAATATATTAAAACCTTTATAGACCTACTATCATCATCATAATCACATAGCACTTCAACTTATATTGGTTCCCAACTTCACCCAGTTACAATCTCCATGAATCTGCATCTCTGATGCCTGTCCTGTTCCTTGTTCTAGAATCTTTGGTCAGAACTAGAACTAGAACAGTCTGTGCAGGTTAATCTAGACCTCCCAACTCTTCAGAGAATAATAGCTCAGTTAATACCTTTTTTTAATTTACATTATTAAACGTAAAAGCAAGGTGACTGGACCATCTCATGTCAGCTGTTTGATCTTTATAACTTGTACAACGTAGTAATGTTCTATAATACAGTTATGCGACTTTTTTGATGTGTTTACATTAATGAGATTATCTTTACACCACAAGGCAAGTGCTTTGAAAGTTTTATTAATTGTTTTCTCCAGGCCTTGGTAATCACTACTTGTCGCATACACATGATCATCAGCAAAGAGTAGGCAATTTGTACTTGGGATTAAAATAATGTTATGGATGTAAATACACAGAAAACAGTCGCACAACTGTATACACTCTCCACCAAGTTTCATGAAGTAAGCTACAAAGGAGTGCAAAGCTAGTTAAAATACATGGTTGAATATCTTGGTGTAGCCTTAGATAAGAAGGTGACTTGAAAGTGTCATGTTGACGAATTCTCAAGATGCGCAGAATCGAGATTAAGAATTTTTAAATGACTCACAGGGGTAACCGGGGATGGAGCACCAAAGCTATTTACTGGAACTTACAAGGCTTATGCCAGAACAATCCTTGAATATGGTGTCTCTCCCAGAAAGAACCTATATCTCGTATAAAATAAGGCTATGAGGCTAATCACAGATGGAGAAAAATCAACTCCTATCAATGCCATAGAACTGCATATGGATCTTGAGCCACTGACAAATCACGGGAGGTAAAATCTTGTGATACTTGCCATAGAACTGAATATGGATCTTAAGCCACTGACAAATCACAGGGGTAAAAAATCTTGTGAAACTGTTTGAAAAATGTAAGCGACTCTCTGTGAAACATTAGAAAGAGCACACCCTGATGTCAACGTAAAAATCACATCTTATGACCGACCGCAGATGAAATCATAGAGTAGTATCACTTAGACTGCCTAGTTAGGAAGCCGGTTGTACCCGGTTCTATCCAAAATCTGTCCTTGAAAACTGCAGTTTGTAACCTTGGTGACAACCATTTCCCAAATAAATAGAGTGATTTCATCAACAAGGAACTTAAGCACTGGGCAATGATAATGATAGAGGAAAATTATCCAAGGTCTCAGTGGTTACATATGTATACCGATAGGTCTGCAGATAGAGCCTTAGGAGTGACTGGAGTTGGACATTGGTCTCCACAGTGTTTTGTTGGGGAAGCAGGTCTACCAGGAAGTAAAAAAAAAATTTGACGCTGAAGTAAAGGTAATCTTTGTGACAGCGAAATGCATGTCGACCTTCAGCACAATGAAGAACATTGTATTGTTTGTTGACTCGCAAGCTGCAATTTCGGCAGTGTGCAGCCCTGAAAGAGCAACGGGCTCTATTTCATAAAAAAGTTCAAGTACAAGTGGAAATGTTCATTTTTAGAGATTATAGGTTACTTATCATCTTTAGATAATAATAATTGTATTTTTTTTTTCAGCTATTTAATATAAATATTTGTAATATTATCGTGTCTTAACATTTCACAGTGAGTCATAGGCCAAAGTTTACTTATACTTTACCACTTTATTATGAAACAAGGTGTGCCTATAAAGTAAAGTACAAGTTGTATATTGTTAAAACATTGTTGTAATGTTGATGCCTGTAACTTCTCTAACCTGAACCTTTCTACTTGTACTTTTCCCACTTGTGCTTGTGTACTTTATTGTGAAATAGGGTCTTGGAAATACATATCAAGCGCCAAAAATGCAATAAGTAACCTTGTTGCCTAGGGATACTTACTCTGTTGTGTTACAGTGAATACCAAGTCGTTGTGGAATTGCAGAAAATGAGGAAAATGACTGGTTGGAGCATGCAAAGAAGCATGTTTGCTTTCTCTTGTATTAAAGTCCACATCTTTTTCCCTGTTTAATGAAATATACTATTTGGGAAGATATAAAATTACAAAGAAAAAGCCTAGTATAAGAAAAAAAGTGGGAAAGACGGACTTCATTTCCAATAAGCTTGCCAAGAAGAGATTTTATCACTAATTTCAGATGCCTCACAGGGCACGATTATCTCCAAGCCCATCTCATATAATCAGAATCACACCCATCCCAAAATGCCCACTTTGCACACATGAATTATTAGATGAACAACTCAGATCAGCTCATACATTGCCGTGGTCTTAGAAAATTCCAAATTTCTGATGCCAATGCCAAAAATGGTGAAGAAAATCACAGCTTTATTGGGCTGCGAAAAGGAAAATGGAAAATTATTCTACCTTATACGGCACAAGAAAGAAAAAACATAATGTTCTGTGTAAAGATTTTAAAACTCATTGTTTGCTTCCTTAAATTATCATTCTCAAAGACAGCTTCATAGGCCTACAAATTACCTTATTTTCAACTATTTGGAGTTAAGAATTGTCAGTCATGGTTGTTGTTCAGGCTTCAGATCTATAGATCACTAAATGAATCTACTTATTGTATATAATGATTTTGAATGTTGTAATATGAGTTTCTTTTTATGTATTCTAGAAATTCTGAATAGCAGCAATAATTTTTTATATTTATAATTTTGCTTTATTGAATATCTATGTGACAGTTGTTTATTTGAAAGACCCTTAAGGAAATGAATTGCCAGTATTATATTGATCTCTAGCATATTTTCGAGTTAGCTTATTCTACAGAGGGATCCAGAATTCTTATGAACAGGCTTGATTTTTAAATTGTTAATTTGGGATGGTGATAAATGTTAATTAACTGCAATTACTAATTCCAAATAACAGATAAAATTAACAGTGAAAAATTACGATTATCGTTATTTGATAAAAAGTCGGTAATTCTTTTGATTTATGCTGTTGTTTTTTTCATTATGTAGCGGTATTTCTTTTGATTTATGCTGTTGTTTTTTTTCATTATGTAGCAGTATTTCTTTTGATTTATGCTCTTGTTTTTTTTTCATTATGTAGGAAATCACTGGTTCAGAGCAGAGGTAGCTGAACTCCAAAAATTTAATTTTACAGGACAGGTTTTTTTTTTTTACTTTTGGCTTTATCTTTTTATAATATGAATGTATAAACCAAAATTTTCACTTTCTAGCTGGTGTTTTTCTCTTATAGCTTTACATAGGATATCATATTTTGCCTCATGCAATTTGTGACATATGATAGTGCTGCCTACTGAATTATCTTAACTTCACGCTTAGCTGGACATAAGATAGTTAGTTCTTTTTAATATAGAATTCCATTTAACTCCATTTAAAAATGTAGTTTGACTTTTTGACATAGGATACTTCTGCTCTAAACTTAAGATAGTAATTCTGACATAGGATACTTTTTTGTTTGGCTCGATAGGCTTCTTCGGCATCAAATCCACATTAGTCTGAACTATCCTAAATGATAAATAACAGAAAAAGCCAAATTTGGAGATAGGATTGTTCTGCTCTGTTCAATGGAATTAGGCATGATCAATAAAAATTGTTTTACCTACATTTAACAAAAATTTGTTTGCATTGCCTTCTGTAGGGATTGAGGAAGCATAACAGGAACCAGGTTCAAATCCTTTCAATAGAAAATTAGTGAGTTTTTCTGATATTGTGGTTTGGCAAACAGTTTTTAAGTACACTTAAACCAATAAAAATAAATATCTGGGATTGGTCTGGAGGTTGAGACGCAGTGCTGACTTCACTTCCAACGTTGCTGAAATCAAGTATCAGACACCTCTATCATTACCTGTCTCCTTGGTCCTTCATTGGTTGTTGCAATACTGATTCATTAATTATCGTTTTCTCTATTTAGTGATTTTGAAACGTAAATGATCTTAAAAATAGGTTAAAAAAAATTATTTCCAATCATTAAGACATTTTTTTGTCATTAAACAATGACCTGAATCAATTATGGCATGTTTGGTTGATGACCAACGTGTTTTGATCATTTTTTTTTTTTTTTCATCAACTAAACTTCTGCATTCATGTTATTTTTTTCACATTTATTTTATAGTTATATATATTTTTTCCAGAATGTGCATATGAAACTAGAATTGGCCCTTGATGAAGACAGCATCTTCTACAAACTTGGAAGCTCCGGGTTGATAACGTTTTCCGATTATATATTTCTACTAACAGTGTTATCAAGTAAGCTACTTTTTATCTTTTAAATTTTTATTTAAATTAATGTCTCATATCTATTTTGTTAGATATTATACATTAATAAACATAACAACATTAATATTAATAATTACAACGCTTTGTAGATCTGGAGGTTAGATACAGATAACAACACCAAAAAATATTTACCTTCATAGGGTCTACTTGTCATTACCCTTCTTGTAATTTTTTTAGTTAATTTACTTTATTTTAATCTCTTAGCATTGTTTAATAAATACTAGGATTGCCCAGTGGTCGAAATTCTACCAAAAATCCAATATTATATCATTTTTGTGATTTATTTATACAATTGAAATGAGCAAAAAACGTTTTGTTATATTATTGTTTGAATGTGAATTGAAATTTAAAAATTGAATTAGATAAAGTTGAAAATAGAATCAGTTCACCTGTTCAAGAAAAAATCGTGGCACAGAAAGACACCCAAACAGACTAGTGGCCATAAATATGTTTTTTTTTTGGCTAAAATTTGTAATGGTATTTCTGTAATCCATCTATTCACTTTATCATCTCGTCCTTGATCCCGCCAGTGATGGTTAATCAAAGTTGTACCGTACTTTCCTAACCTGGCGCTCCTATATCCTTTGCTAAAAATGGTCTGATTTCAATGATTTTTTTGTTTTATAGGGAATTTAATTAACTTTCAAATAAGCATGTGTAATCAACAAGAAATTTATCCTTTTCGAGTTATGCACAAATAAAATATTCTTTCCGTCATAAATTTTTTCCTTCTTTTTCTCAGGTATGTATTTAGTACGTGTATGTATAGTTCAAGATCTTTAAGGAGAAGACTCAAGGCAAGTTTCATTAAAATCTTCTGAGTCATTTTGGCGTTACATTCTATAGAAAAATGGTTTTTAAGTTTTTGCGCAGCTTCCATAGAATGCAGGTTGCTCGATTCGATTGTGTCCAAGCACAATGGGCCCTAAACCTACAAAACAAAATAGAAAGTAACAAAATTGGTTCACTCATTTAAGAGATAATTATTGAAAATTTAGATAAAAAGAAACTATGATTTACCTGCCTTAATGGAAAAATATATGAACAATTTTTGTATTGTGCACATCTATACGACAATTCCCATCCAATGATATATCTGTTTCCTCCCTACTGTGCATACAGGCGGTACGACAGTATGATAATAAAAACTGCTTGCCTATTAATATGTAGATAAGAATTGTTTATCAATTTCATTCACTCACAATCTGGCACTACAGTCCCTGTTCCTCCTACAGCTTGCTCTACTCCACCCTATCATTGGCTCTCCTCCTCCACCTCCGCACTCCCATCCTGCGGTCCTCTTCCACATCTTCCATCAATCCTAACCATGGCTCTCTAGCACACTTTCGGCTGACAATTGACTATCAAGTCTAAATAATGTTTATAACAAACAGTGTATTTATGTCATTTTGTTAATATAAACATAATACTTTTCTATTCTGGTTTTAAAGATATGAAAATTCATAATAAGTTGATACTTGGTTTTATCTAGGTAAAAAAACAATTATATTTGCTATATTATAAATATTTACATGAAAATCCTAGCCGTACTTATCAACATTTTAACGTTTGATTACATTCAACCATCTGGCGTGTTAAGGCAGAAATATTCTAGGCCTAGGGGCAGCATGAAAAAATTTGACCATGAAATTGGTTCTGATTGTTGAGAGGAAGGAAATAATGAGTTTGCCAAAACTGGTAAACAGTAATAAAACCTGGATATTTTGGAAATAAGGGGCTTTCAAGGGAGGTATCAGGTCTAGGATGTCTCCAAGGTTTTTAATATTAGAAAAATTAATTAGTTCTGTTTCCAAAATGTTGGATTATTACTACTTGTTCTGAACTGTTTATTTAATTTATTCTAGTGTGAGGTACATAAAATATTTTGTTATGTTGTATCCGAACATGTCGTAATCCACTTGATACATGTTGGCCAAATCGTAGAGCAAATCAAAGTTGAGCTGTTGGTAATAATGAGACAAGAGGTTCCTTGTTCTGCCTTTTTCGTGGACTAAATAGTGGATCCTTACTTTAGTCGGGTTCAATATGTCTTCAAGACCAGCCCGCTTGAGTATGTATTCTTGATCATCCAGCAGTGTTTCCAGCTGAAAGATAGGAAGAAATCATAATTAAATTAGATAGACTAAATTAGTATCTATCATAAAACTATAAAAAATGGTATATAATGTCTATGTATGAGATGCAGATAGAAAATATCCAGTCTGAATGTCGAACATTTGTGATATTCTCTGCAATTAATAATTCATTGATAGCTAATTCATTCCTGTTTGTATGGTAAGGTGAATTTTCTCTGCATTAGAAAAATGCTCAATGTCAGTAGGAGAGATTGGAAAATCTTCAACGGAAATATTAAATTTGTTATAGGTAGTGTATGGTAATAAATGTTGACCATGTCAGGTTTTGGGTAGTCTAAGATTCAAAGAAGAGAAAGATTTCTGGAAAGAATGACTAACTACAATGGAAACATTTTAGATTATTCGAGGAAATCATGATTTAAATCAGTTGTTCTCAAACTTTTTTTCTGGCGGCGCACTGAAATTATAAAATATAATTATAATTATTATTATTTATTTGTTTAATGCATTAAATAATAAACCTTAGAAGTAAATAAAATAGAGACATAAAACATAGGATTGTAATAAAAAAATAATATAATGAATAATTTACTTTTTACTGATTATTGAATAATTTACTACTAATTCCATTAATTTTATTTATTCTTCTCATTTATTATTTTGACATTTTAATTTTTCTTAATTTTACATACCTTCACAATTACAGTGAAATTGATCATGCATGGTGTACAGAATTGATTCGTCGTTCCCCAGAACTCGTCTTCCTTGTTATCAAGTACATACTTGACAAACTCCGTAAAAGTCGGCGGCGTGTTAGTTCCACTTTCTACAAAAGGCATGTTCTTTATCCTCTTTTTTAATTTACTATAATACCTTTCGTTCTTCGGTTCGATGAGGCTGAGATACGTTGAAAGTAATCTTTCAAGTGGATCTCGTACTATGATAAACGACAACGAACTTCGAAGCGCTGATTGGAGCTGGGAGAGAGTCGGAGTGGGAAATTTCGCTCTTAATAACGTCATCGGGTTCTTCTTGCTCTTCCGTAGAAATCCTTCATTGTAGCCCCCTGGAGAGGAATTGCTTTGATTTAAGAATATATATTTTTAAAAAAAATACTTCAATAAAAAACATTAAAACACTATTCCTCAAGTACTACTTTTAGCTCAGCAATAGACGCGGCCTAAAACGTCTCAGATCATATGTCTTATGAGAAGCATCTCAGATCTTCTAATGCTGCGCTGTCAGATGTCTAACAACAGGCGAAGGAAGGAAAATTGTTGAAGGACTAAATTATTTCTAAAAATAAAAAATTGAAAAAAAAAATTATTATAAAAAATGACTCTAATATTAAAAAAAGATAGGTATATATATTTTTTTTAAATGTTAAAATTACTTATTTGTTAGTTGGAAATAGTCAGTAATGAAATAATCTATTTAATCATGGTTATTCTAAAGATTTATAAAACAATAGTTCTGGAATATAAAATAATATAATGGAGATTTCCGAATAGAATCTCAAGATCATTACTCTTCATTAAACGTAGTAGAACTACTATGGTTGGGTTTACAGTTTGGCTTGCACCTCATCCCGCAGTGCATACATGGAAGATAAATTTAGAAAATCTTCTTTTCTCATGTTGACAAGGCAAATGGGAAATTTCTGCGACAATAATAGCCATGGATAGATCAAGTTTTGTTTATAAACATAACATTTGTAGCCTTCATAAAATTAATCACTGTTAATTTATTATTCTATACGAAATGTTTATAAATAAAGAAATAGTAAATCTTGTCAAAACAATGCCTGAAAAGTATATCAGGTTCTGTGAATCACACTGACTCTAAGGACATAATGAGTTAAGGAGATAGAAGAAACGGGGCACAGACCTTCCACTGCATAGCAAGAGAGACTTAAAAATGCCCATTTCTGATCTCTCAGATCAGCCGCGACTAATGCCGAGTCAAGTGTTATTGAGGAAAGTTTTAATTTATAATGACAGTTTACTACTGAAAATATTTAATGATAAAAGTTTTTCAGCTTTACATAAAACTAGATTACTGTATTTTAATCTGAACATTTAAGAAATTTTGAAGTGATAAAACCTAGAATGTTGAAATAATGGACCCAGGTGTCGCTCGCTGCTTTGTGAACTTTACACCAAACGAGAGAGTGGTGTGCGTCTATGATATACTCCCAAACCTTCGGCTTCTGGTTTTGTATTTTAAACTTCTGGCAGGAGCTGAACAGGAGTTCTCTCCTGGATGCCATCTCTTCCTCCATTGCGTACAGATCTATACCTCTCTCCTCGAAGCCCTTTATCTAGAACGAATAACCCACTTTAGTGTTGTATTACAGCAATTATTTTTATAATATCTCATTGAGAATTGAACTAAAAACCATTAAAAAATTATATATACTCTATATAGTCCTTTTCAACCGATTCTAAACTAATTGGTGCATATATCCTTATAGAAAATTGTTTAATCGTTACAAGAATGAGAGATTCTGAGAAATATGACAATGGCGATAGAACAATTTTTTTTTTAGTTTTTAAATATTTCAAAAATAAATAAACATATTCAACAATGCAAAATTTACAAATTCGTATTTTGATTATTTATAAAAAAAAAATAAAAAGAAGCTTCCTAACTTTTGATTTTTTCCAACTTTTATAAATTTGTATTTTGATTATATATTTAAAAAAAAAAAAAGTTTTCTAACTAATGAGTTATTCCAACTTTTTTATCCAGATAGTTTATGTATTTTCTTCTCAGTATTTCGTCTATTTTATATGATACTAGTGGGAGAAGGGAGAGTGGAGAAGGTCCTTCCCAAGGATAGTTTTAATCACTTGGAAAAATATAAACTATATTAGTGTATTTATTCCTCTTTGCTTCAGTAAAAAATATGGGGAACGAAATGCAGAATACAATTGCTGCACAAACATTATTAAATTCAATGAAAATACAGATAGCAATATAAAATAAAATTGTTCAATTTCATTTCTTGCAAATATTTTCAAGGATCAAGAGCCAAAATGACTATTAAATAAATTTTATTTAAATTAGTTTTAACACTTTATAGATATTTAATTATCACTTGGTAGTTAAAAGCATTTTTTTCAATACCTCTGACCGATTACTCATGACTACTTAACAATACATCTTTGCATGGAAGATCAATTTAATGAAAAGGTTAATTAATATTCACTGATTTAGAAATAGATAAAATGAATAAGCTTCCAATTTTTTATAACTTAGCTCCTATTTTAATTAAAAGTAATTAGTATTTTTAACTAGATTTCTAAGCTTAACAGCACATAAGTATTCTTAATGCATGTGGTTTTATTGAATGTATGTGAATACTTCAGATCAAATCTTAAGAATTTTTTTTTTGGATGGTTCGGATTACGGAACAGTTTGGAAGATTCCACTGTATAATATTACATAAATATCTAAATATTACACATTGACTGCCAACTAAATGTTTTTTAGAATGAGGTTGATTTTGAACTGTTTGACATTTGTAAAAGTTTTAATGGAGTTTCTAGTTTCTATGTTGATTACTTTTAACTAATTCCGCTTTGAAGTATAATATTTAATGATTTTTTAAAATTAATATTGTGCTTAATATTTTTGTTTCAAGCTAAACTGCTGGAAAAAATAAAAATATTTATATCATAAAGTGTTAATATTATTTGTTTTAATTTTTTTTTTTTTTTATAAAATTTTATCCAGCAATTTATTCAACTCTTAAATACTTGAATTTTTTTTTAGGTTTGAAACTAAATGCGAATTTCACAAAGATATTTATTTCATTATATACTTAACTATTTTCCAGGTTATGTTTTTGTTTTTAACAACTGCTGTTTTCTTGGCCGGCATGGCATTATAGGTAAAGTACACATAGAGTAGTGTGAACATAACAAAACTCAAAAATTTTGCAAACGAGCTTATTCTGACTTTGTATAAACTGAAACTACGAGAGGACATACTTTTTAGGTTATAATATATTTAGCCTTTACAAGATGGTTATTTAACGGTTTCGTTCGATTTTTCTTTATTGGAATGTTTCTTCTTCTTCCTTAGTGACATCTTGAGGTTGAGTTTGAAACCGCCTTTTACTTTGGTGTAGACCACATCGATGAGAATTGATGTCATCCTGTCATAAGGTGAGCATTCCTCTCACTGAGCTGAGGCCTAAGGTCTGGGTATGAGGGTGGGGGAATGTCAGAGTATGGTGGGGGTATATGATCAATACTATCCAGATTCAACATCGCATATATTGAAATATCTTTGATTTAACATTTTAAAATTAAAAATTGTCCCTAAAAAAAAAAGTTATATTTTAAAAATAAATTTTTATATTTTTTCCATCACAATTAATTTGATATTGATTACTTTTATAAAACCATTTTTAATCATTATTTATCATTTGAATTTTTTTTTTATTCAATTATTTCATATCGAACTACTAAGATCAATAAAATAGCTAATTTAATCCAACAATTATAGGTGTAATTATTTATATCTATTGATAATTATTTATTTTGATTTTATTTTTTTGCTCTAATTGTTTTATTTCATTTTTGGTTTCTGTTGGTATAATTTATTAATTTTTTTTATTAAAGTACAATATTTTGTTAAAACTGTTAAACTTATATTAATATATTTATTAATATGTTTCCTGGCCTAAATTAACTTCAATGGAAAATGATGTCCTGTAAATTATTCCACTTACAAATCAAAATTTCCGATTTATTCTTGTTATGAACATAAAAAGTTATATGGATATTATAAATGTTATTATGTTTTCAAATTATTTTATTCATATGATTTCATGAAATATCAGAGATGTTATAAATTCTTCTTACCAGATCAGCCCAGACTCGCTTTTTTCTATGTAGCAATTTTTGCAAGTTTGCAATCAATTTATTTAAACTCATCATTTTGAAGTGTATCCCTTTACACATTTGTGAAAATAACATTTTTAGTGTTATTTATATGTTAAGGAATTTCATTTACCAATTAAAATTACATGAGATTTAATTATCAATTGCAATTACTTTGGCTTGACTTGTAATTGTAATTGCGGACCACAATTACCATGGTTCCTCAAGTAATTGCAATTACAATCATTTGTAATTTTAATTTTATTTCTACAATTCCAAAGTACAGTAATTGGTAAGTTATTACACTTATAATTGAAAGTATGGTTTGTCCAACACTGGTAAATAGCAATTATACATGAGATCGTTGTTAAAACAAAACAATCAGAAATTGAAAATTTAATAATATCAATTAGAACTACGTAATAAAAAAAAAGGATGAATGTTTATCAATAATAAATACACACACTTTATATTAAATTCTGATTTTAAGAGATGTGATTATTTAAACCTTTTCTTCAGTTTTATTCAAGTTGCTACTCAATTAATACAGCCTTGTTTGATAGAGGAAACTGATATAACCAATACAAATTTAAATCATATAGATGATGTTAAACCTTTCTCCAGACCAGACTAAGAAACATCATAGCGCTACTTATAGTAAATGTAGGGATCAAAATATCCCTGAAAGATTTCAAAGTTAGAGTGGCTGACAAAATAATTGCATATCCTCATATCAAAAGGAAAAAAGAGGCTTCTCCAGGCCTAGATTACCTCCAATATCAGCAAGACAAGGTAAAGCATCTTCCTGTGGTAAGGAGAGGCAAATACAAGTTTTATCATAAAAGCCGAACCATTTAAATACCCCATGTAGTGGACCTTCTGTATCTTTAATGTAGTATCTTTTCATAAAATTTTATGTATTTGAAAAAAAATAAATAAAATTTTTCTTCATTTCAACATTATTATAGACCGGAAAACATCGAAAAAAAAAATATAAAAAATCCAGTAGATCTTTTTTTGTCAAGCTAAGGGTTAGCAATGAACTCATGTATAATTGCTATTTACATTATATAACAAACATTCTTTCATTTCCTTTGTTGAGCTGACTTATTGATTAAGATATTTCTTTATCCACAGCTTCTAGGCGCCATTTCGAGATTGCCTTTAGAATGTTTGATCTGAACGGCGATGGTGATGTAGATTGTGAGGAGTTTGAGAAGGTCGCAACCCTTATCAGGTTACAGACGAGCATCGGCAGTAGGCACAGAGATCATGCCAACACTGGTAACACCTTCAAGGTTTGTATATATCTAATGGCAGTATTATTGCTATTTTTTTTTATGTTTGTATCTTTTAAAAATATTCATGTCTGAATATAATAACTTTTGTAGAATTCTTCTTCTGATTTTTTTTTTATTATAGGGAGTGAATTCTGCACTTACGACATACTTCTTTGGCCCTAATCTCGATCAAAAACTAACAATTGAGAAGTTTCTTGAATTTCAGAATCAGCTTCAGACCGAGATTTTAAGTCTTGAAGTAGGCCTAGCAGTTCTTAATTCTCAATTGTCTTAAGTATAACTATGTTTATTAATTTCAAAATATTTTTTTAGTTCCTGAGAAAATTTCCTAATGAAGAAGGAAAAGTTACTGAAGCTGATTTCACTGAACTTCTTTTAGCCTATGCTGGATACCCACCAAAAAAGAAAGCTAAAATGCTGAAGCGAGTGAAGAAAACGTGAGTTGTGTTAATCCTATCAAATTTCTTTATTGCTATTATAATCTTTCTAGATTAACTGAAGTGAGTGCCGCAGAATGTTTGTATGCGATCAATCAAAACCACTGGCTGAAAATTGATAAATTATATTTGTTTTTTACCTTATCTTGAGTTTTTTTTTTGTTCAAAACTTGTTTTATTTTTTCTCATCACAAATTTACTGTTAAATTAAAATGTATTTTAGTAAAAAGAAATTAATTTTTTATAAAAAAAAAAATAATAATAATTTTTATTTAATCGTTTGCATTTTCTCAAGAATATGCAAAATCAAGACAAGTTCATTTGCATCTATATGCACTAATACCAAAAGAAATTTGGACAACAGCTTTAAAAAAATAAACAAACTGCAGTTGTACAAGAATGTGCAACAATGTGCCTCTTTAAGATCTTTCCCTTTCTCTCAAATTAGTCTTTGACCAAGAGAAGTTCTTTGACACTGGGTCCAACAGTTCATAGTTACTATGTTTATTAAGTACTACATCATTAATGCTTTCTAATCATTAATGTACACCTCCTAAAGAATCTTTTTTTAAACTTTTAATAACAAAGATCTCTGAAAATGTTTATCCAAAATTTATGAAATTCTACATGCATTATCTTTGATTTCATATCGATACCCTGACGAAGTGGGTTTTTGGAAAAGAGATCTCAGTGGAAATTAACCCAATTCAAGATTGTGAAAATATCAATTTTATTATATCAATTTTAAATATCAATTAATTTTTTCTCTCAAATGTTCTCTGTTTCACTAATCAAAAAACTTCCGTCAGGACATAGATAATCTATTAAATAATAATTGTGTTGAATTTCAACAAAATCGGACCAGTATGACTAAAGAAACATGTTCCTAAAAAATGCTAGTTTACTGGTGGGAGGGGGTTCAAGTAATGCCTTACCCGCTCCTTTTTACAAACAATTATATTTTTAATAACATCACTATACAATCAGATCGGTGTCTCTGCAAGCTCAAGTTGTTAAAGTAATTTTCGTTCAAAAATTCCATAAAATTAGGAAATTTATATTACATTTTTTTTTGTAATTTCAAACAATGATTAGTAGCAGCTAAACCTTAGGGAATAGTGAAAAGACCTCCTTCCAAGACATTTTAACTGATTTTATTGTAATGAAGGAAAAATTTATAAAATAATCAATATTCATTTTCAGGTTTAAGGATAACAGCCAAGGTGTCAGTAAGGAGGACTATCTGAAATTCTTCCATTTTCTCAACAATATAAATGATGTTGACACAGCTTTGACATTTTATCACATTGCTGGAGCATCCATTGATCGGGGTATATCTTTAACTCTGTTACATTTAATTTTCTTGTTATTTCCTCTTTTGCTTTGCTTTCCTGATATCCTCCCTTATTTTCCTCTGATTTAACTATTATGTTAGCCTGGTGTAAGGAGGGCTTATGTTGATCTCGGGGTGAGACTGATAAATCGTTTCAATGGATTCAGCTTCTGGTTACCTCGTATTGCTGTTATGTTGAGTTTTGGTGGACTTATCCTGTTTCCCAACGGCAATATTTTCTTTGTGTTTTTATTTTATGAACCCTTAGAATCAAGGTTTGAAACTTTTATGGAAGTTTTTTAAAAGTTCCATTTTGGGAGGAAAAACAGTTTTGAAGGAACTCTTTTAAAAAAAGGTTTTTACAATAAAAATTCTAAGAAACTTAGAAATTTTTAAAAAAAATTTCTTAAATATTATGAAAAAAAAGAAGATATATTTAAAGAAAATTGCTAGCAACTAACAGAACAAAAGAAAATTGAACAAAATATGATTGATTTTTTTCATATTACAGTCAGTACTTTTCTTTAGTCAGGAAATTACAAATTCTCATTAAAAAAGCAATTTTTATTTTCATTATCAAAGAAATAAATAATTATAAAATATCTTGAATCAAAGTGATAGTTGTTTCAAATTGATAGAAAATTAAATTGAGAAACCTCTAAACTAATTAATTTTAGCTCAAATATGACATTCATTTAAAATCCATCACTATATTAAGATACATACATATGTATATTTATAAAATAAGAAAAGAATATGTTGATAAAATAATTTTAAATCTAATAAAAAAAATCATTCCCCGATCTGAATATATAAATGAATGAAATATATCACATTAGTTGTTACTTATAAAATAATGCTTATAATAATACAATAATCAAATAGGTATGAACATGACCTGTATGGGTCAGATTGATGGATGACACCATGTGGGTTTATTTTAGGCCTCATATCTCAGTAACTATTCCGAATATTCAAAAACATTACATACGGACTTGCAGGAAATTTAACGTTCTTTGAAATTGGTAATGATAAATTTTTATCTTAAGCTCACTGGAAGCGAGTTACTTTGGAAAAACTGAAATAAAATGTCTTTGTGGTTTTTCAAGATGGCGAAAAAGGCACAAAAAAGAGGAGACCGAATACTTGGATTTTTTTTCGAGATGTGCAATACATACAACATATCTAAAAATTAAAATTACTCCATTTAGCTGTCAATTACTCAAATTGATATATTTAATTAATTTAATTTAATTAGTAATTTTGAATTACTCAAAATTACTGCAGACTCATACTCGTGTATACCATCAGTATACTATATCAGTATATTACTCTATCAGTATTTTTGACAAAATCATAATTTTTGACCCTGGTTTTCGACCACACCAGTTAACCAAATTATTATGTTGTGGTACTCATTTGATCCAGAATTTGTTTTTTAATTTAATATATCATAGCTTTCTCTAAAGAATGCACTGTTTAGGAATTATAGTTGAAAAACCAAAAATAGTCCTATAACTTTGAGTTTTTTTTGCTGCCATTTTTGTAGGTAGTGTGATCTGACTGGCCGACTCTGCCAGTTTTTTAATGCCAATATTATAAGGATTCAAAAAATTGCTTTAAAAGTTTTCTTCAGATGTCAATTTTTTTCCACGGGCTCTCTGTTTATTTGAAGTCTCTTGGCCTGAGTACTTGTTCAACTGAAACATGTTGCAAACACTGTTATAGACTATTCATAAGTGGTGGTTTGGTGGACTCGAAAATGGTTGAATTTTAACGATAGACTGTGCTTATGAGCGTATATATGCATCAACTTGCATTAAGTACCTTCTTAGCTTTCTTTTGAACACTAAGTTTGTGTTTCTTCTGGTTTCGTAACAATTGTTTTTTATGAGGTGGGCCGTTAACCCTACCCTCAACCCCCAACCTGGAGGACCAGGGGATTTATTTTCAGAGCTCCCGTCTCCTAGAAGAGCTGTCTTGACAGGACTACCGAGCCTCTTCTACCCGTTTGCAGTAAACCACCTCACCTGGCCTGTGAGCGCCACTGTTGACATACATAGATATTCGTCTCCCGCCGCATTTATCATATACCCGGCTGTCAGCACATGATATCCTGGTAGGCCGGGTTCCCAATTACCTTAAGACCGCCCAACCATGACCTCCATCTCTCGTTAGTTCACCGTTCTAATTCTGGATCGGCTTAACAGGGCCCACCACGAGAAGGTGAGAGTTGGGGTTGAGAAGGAGAGGCTATATAAGGCGCATCACTTTTCCTTCTGGGCCCAAAAAAAAAATAACAAAGCCGAACGGATTACTGGAAAAAGGACTGGAACTTGGAAAAGGTGAAATGATATCAGAATTGCGACGTGGAACGTACGCTCCTTTTACAGACCTGGAGCCCTAAAGATTTTGCCAAATGAGGCTCTCAATATCCAAATATAAATTGGATATTTTGGCTTTACAGGAGATGAGATGGACAGGTAATGGATCGGAGGGACTATACAGTAGTTATGGATCGGAGGGACTATTTGGTCTTCTATAGCTGTCATGACCGAGAGCACACATTTGGCACTGGCTTCCTTGTGAACCGGAAAATCAAACAGAGAATAATTGATTTTAAACCAGTTACTCCCAGGATTTGCAAAATAAGAGTTAGAGGTACATTCTTTAACTACACCATAATCAATGTGCATGCTCCAACTGACGATAAACCAGAGGAAGAGATAGACGAGTTCTACGACTTAATGGAAAGGATATGCTCTGAAAGCCTATAAGACATGATGTTCAAATGATTGTAGGGGATCTAAATGCCAAAGTAGGAAAGGACCATTTGTGCAGTAATGTCGGGAAGTATGGATTGCATTCAGACTATTCAGACAATGGTTTCCGACTACTGAATTTTGCTGTTAGCCAGAATCTAGTTACAGGGGAAACATTGTTTTGATCACAAAGAAGTACACAAGGGTACATGGACCTCTCCGGATGGCAACACAGTAAATCAGATAGATCATATCCTAATTGAGGGACACCATAGATCAGACCTACAGGATGATAGAGTGTTCAGAAGTGCCAATATCGACAGTGATCACTTCCTTTTGGTGGCTAAATTAAGAGCCATTTCTAACAGTAGAAATGAGAGAGGCACGAGGATTACAAGGTACAATACAGATAGGCTCAAGGAAGAGATTGTAATGAAGCAATTTGAGGAATGTACCAATCAGAAAACTATGGCTTGGAGATGGACTGATGACACGGGACAAGAGGTGCAGAGTCACTGGAATGGTCTCAGGAGTGTGTTGACTGCCGCTGCAGAGGAAATTGTTGGTCTGAAGTATGACAACCCAAGAAGTGAGTGGTTTGATGAGGAGTGCAGGGAAGTTACAGATAATAAGAACAAGGCCTATCAATTGATGATTCAAAGGAAATGCACGAGGGCCTCTCATGAAGAATATGAAGGAGCAAGGAAGATGGAAAAGAGGGTGCACAGGGAGAAAAAGAGAAGGCACATGATGAAGCATCTGCGAAGCATAGAGGAATACAAAAGTAAGAAATTAAGCCGGGATATGTATAAAAAAGTAAACAACATGAGGCAAGAGTTTCAGCCTCGATCTATAGCGTGCAGAGATAAAAGTGGAAACCTCCTTAATGATACTGCCAGCGTGGTCAGTAGATGGACAGAGCACTTCAGTGAACTGTTAGGTATGAACGAGGAGTATAGTGCTGGAGAGGGTGGGAATGATCAGAGGGAGGAAATGACGGAAGATGACAGAGAAGAGCTGCTCCCATCCTATGATGAGTTAAGTGAGGCAATAGAGAAGCTCAATAATACAAATCCGTGGGCTTAGATGGTTTACCAGGGGAGTTTTTTTAAGAATGCTGATCAGGACTTCGTCAAGGAGCTTACCCATTTAATGGAACGCATCTGGATAGAGGAAGAAATGCCTGATGATTGGAATAATGGAGTGATCTGCCTGATACACAAGAAAGGTGACCCGCTTGTATGTTAAAATTACAGAGGCATTTCTTTGCTGAATACAGCATACAAGATATTGTCCAACATAATATTTGGTCGACTTCTTCCTTATGCAGAGGATATTATCAAGGACTACCAGTGTGGGTTCAGGCGAGGTAGATCAATGACTGACCAGATCTTCATGTTAAGATTAATCCTGGAAAAGATGCTGGAATATGGAATTGATACGCACCATCTGTTTGTGGACTTTCAGGCCGCGTATGATTCTATAAATCGAGAGATGCTCTATAAGGCAATGTGGGAGATGAATGTACCGTCCAAGCTGGTCCGAATGGTAAGAGTGGCCATATCCAACTCTAAATGTCAAATTAAGATCCAGTCCCATCTATCAGATCCCCTACAAATAAGGAATGGATTGAAGCAGGATGACGCCCTGGCTTGCCTTCTATTCAATCTAGGTCTGGAGAAAGTGATTAGAGATTCGCAGATACAAATAGAAAAGAGAATCATAGCCGCCACGAGGGGTTATTACGGTGTAATCAAACTCTTTAAAACAAAAGCAATAAATAGTAAATAATAAATAATAACTCATCAGACCCATACTGCAGTTTTCAAAAGAATTCTCGGAAGAATTTATGGGCCCATCAAAGGAAATGGCACCTGGAGAATAAGGCACAACCGGGAACTGTACGAAAAGTATAAGGATGTCCCAGCAGTAAAATTTATCCGGATCAGCAGGCTTCATTGGGCTGGTCATGTACAAAGGATGGCTGAAGATAGTATTCCCAAGAGGATAATGAACCATGCACCAGTGGGAAAAAGAAAAGTAGGAAGACAAGATGGTCGGACCAGGTTGGAAGGGATGTGGTGCGGCTGAGGGCGTCAAGCTGGTGGACGATGGCCAGGGCCCGGACTGGGCTGTAGAGCCAAAGATAAATGAATGAATGAAATTAGTGTTTTGGTGTGTAGATATGTTACTTTGTGCTTTGCTTAATATATATATATATATATATATATATATATATATATATGTATATGAATATATATATATATTGGCTTGGTTAATTAGATAAGCTTTTAGGTATAAACCAGTACCTACTAATAATTTAATATTAAAAAAATTACTCTAAACAATATACAGATATAGGCTTTAATAAACATTAGGAAATGTATCTCTTAAAATTAACTTTCAATATTTTTTTTTCTTTTTGTTTCAGCCACTTTGAAACACGTTGCAAAAACAGTAGCGCATGTAGATCTGAGTGACCATGTCATCAATGTTGTTTTCACTATATTTGATGAAAACAGTGAGTGAAATATTTTAAATAGAATATATTATTTATTACAAATATGGAAATAATTATAATGTATCTTTTAATTTTCAGTGGACGATCAACTGAGTAATCGAGAATTTATATCGGTGATGAAGAATCGACTCCTCAGAGGATTGGAGAAACCGAAAGATACCGGTTTTGTGAAGCTGATTCAGTCTGTTTTGAAATGTGCCAAAGAAAATAGACCTACGATCCTTGATGTTTGAAAATTATCTGAGTCTTATATAAGTCGTTTGAATGTTGGTTTCAGTATTTCGTATATGAGGAATGTTGCTTAAAATTTTTAACTTTTGGTGCTGATTTTTATCTCATAGTTGCTAAGCTGCCTATTGTATTTTTTTTTTCTCAAACTATGACTACTCGTAGTTGTATATAGCTTTACAACATATAAAGTTAATTATTCTACTAATTTGCAGTGCTTCATAAAGTTCTGTAGTGTGCACATTAAGAAATATTTATTTTAATACAATCATGTTTGTCATATACGGCATATTCATCAACACTCTATTGTAGTTCTTTGCTTGAACTGAAATATCAGTGAAAAGAAATTATGTTTTTCTCTTATTTTCGTTGAATCCCTTCTGGTTACCTGTCTGTTGTTTTTTATTATTTACCTAGGAGTGATCCAAGTATTTGATTAAAATAATAACACTGGGAGATATAATGACTTGAATATACTTATTTTTTCCTCTCTGCTTAGCTTTTACTTGCCCTATAAGTGTCATTGTGTTTATAAATTCTTTGGTTTATTATTTTTTATGTTTTTTTTTCAAATATTCAATAGAAATATGAAAAATTATACTAAATTTTAACAAAATTTAAATTATATTTTTCTAATGATTGTATTGAGTGCTTAAAATTGCATAATCTAGGAGTTTTATTGAATTTTTTTAATGCAAATAACAATTCGTACTATATGTTAGAGAAATTTTTTTAAAAAATAAAGTGAAATTTTTTTCTAATTAATTTTTGATTCCAAATAGAGCATGGTTATTTGAAAACAATATATAATATGAGAAATTAGTTTTCAGTATTTCTATGCATTCACTCATTTCAGTATTTTCAAAACTGAACCAATATCAAATAAAAACTGCTCATAGTTATCTAACAAATTAAATTAATTTTTCTATAAAGGTTGAAAATTAACTTGAGATAGTTGTAGAAGATAGCAGTGAAAAATAATGCATTTTTCTGTGATTTGTATATATTTTTATTGTTTATATTTCGAGTGTATAGCTATTAAATTTTAATGCATAAATTTTGTCTCTTTTGCTGTGACAACTCGCAACTCAAAAAAGTTAATTTTATAGGAGAAGGAAAAAAAAAGCTGTAAACATTTTTTTTCTATAAATTTATTTATTTATTTTCTCATGTCAACCCTCGTTTTATAGGATATATAATTTTTCTGAATTACGAGATGTCTCTAGAATGATGTGTTGATTTTTGTTTTTTGTATAAAGATCGTATTTTTGATTTTTTTCGGCCTTACAAACTATCACAGCCTAAGCGACGATTTATTTTATTGATAATTATGGCTAATATCAAATGTTTTCCGTGTGTTTCAACACACTTTAAGATAATTTATTTGTAAAATAAAAGTAGCTTTGTATATGTTAATTAGATATTGAACAAAAATAATTTATTTATTGTTATTAATATTAAATCTGTCCTATTTATAAGAGCAAGTAAATAAAGAAAGTTACCATTTCTAACATCATTTATTATAGTTATTTATTTTTCTTATACCTTTTTTTATAGTATTATCTCATAACATTCCACTTTCCTGTGTTATTTAATAATGTTCAACTGAACCATGTACAACATTATGCTAATTAGAATTTTTAATAGATATCCACCTGTTCTACTATTAATAATAGAACAGGTGGATAGCTTTAAATATCCAGGAGCACACATGACAGAAAATAGTCTTATAGGAAAAGAATACTGTTGGGTAGAAAGTTTTTCAATGCTGTCTAAAGGAGCTTTACAAACTGGAGAGAGGTATCAAAGGGAACGAAGGCGGCTATCTACAAAAACACATTAATCCCGCTACTGACATATTCCAATGAATCTTGGACCATTACGACAAAGAACAGGAGTCTACTGCAGAGTTCGGAGGTGAGATTGCTCCAGAGAATTGAGCGTAAAACTAGGCGCTACCGAATAAGAAATAACACAATAAGGACAACCTCAAAGTAAAACCTGTGGTGGTGGGAAAAATCTTACCATGCTTGTTATTCAAAGTTGTGACACTGATTGTCATTTAATTTTGTTAGATTCTAGTTTGCATAAATTTACAAAGGTAAATTTTATTCATTTTAACTATGAATTTAATCATTTATAATCATGTTGGATAATGATAATATCATTTATTTGAACTTATTTTTATAGAAAATTAAATTGTTTATTTAAAAATTCAATTGCGACAGTAAATAGGTAAATTTTATGGTTTTTAATTATGAATGTATTTACTTAACTAATAAGTAATAATAATTATTATTTATTTGTTTAAAAATAAGTTAATGAGATTAATTATTAAAATGTTTGTATCTAAATGCTCTTCATAATTTTTTAAGAGCATGATTAACTGTTCTAGAAAATGAATTGTCATAAGAACACTTTTGGTTTTTGAATTTTTTAAATGAATGAATGCGTACATAATAGAATAGAATGTGACAGTGAAAGATAGGAAGAGTTTTTTGTCAAAAGTTATTATATCCATTTTTGGAAAATTATTACAAAAAAATTATTATGGGGACATCTCATGGAGATAAGACAAATTTTTATTGAAAATATTGCTTTGTAACACCTATTTGGCAGGGAAAAATTTAAGATTGGAAATAAACTGAATAATTTTGAGGTGTAGAATTTGTCCAAAAAATCTTTGTTTTTGAGAAGTGGATATATTAAGTTTTGATAGAAACCTCCTTGTATGAAGAATGTACACTCTTTTTATAAGTTCTTAAAAAATTGTGGCTATGAACATAAAATTAATAGGAAATAAAATTATGTATATAATTATGACTAAAAGGGTGTAGAAATATAAGTGCAATAGAAGGCATGAATTACATAAGAGGTTGTCCTGAAGATAGGGTAATTCCCCGAAATTGTCAAAAACATTCAGGAAGAAATTTTTACTTCATAAAACTACCCAAAATTAAGTTAATAATTTTTCCATAAGAAATAATACAAAAAGTAATATCACCAACAAATATTTAAATTGAAAATTCAAAGAAATAATACTTTATTATAATTATATAAAAATAAAATTATTTATTTTGATTCAGAAAATAACAGCAGTAAAATTATAGTTAAGTTAAATTAATAAAATTATACAGTTATAAAAATAAATAACTGTAAAATCATATTATTTTCAAATGAAATATCTAGCAAAAACGAAATATTAATACCGAAATTTTTTTATATTTATATTGTTACACAATGTATGAAATATAGAAGTAGTTCCTTTCCAAAATGCTAGATGTCGTTAGCATTTACTTTCTGTACTTGCAGCCGTTTCTCTTCTGATTGGTTCCTTTAATCTAGTTTTTCATTAACTTATTTTAAATTTAAAAATGTTTTAAATCCTATATATATATTTTTTTTAATGGCGATTATGAATAATAAATATTATTATAGTTTTCATATTTTATTACGAAATCGTTTTTCAGTTTCATATTCATAAAAATTCTGATTCAGGTGATATTAATTTTTCATAGAATTGGCGGATTTATGAGTCAGTGGGTGCTTATTCTGTTTCACGTTTTATAATTTTAGATTTCTGTATTCATCAATGTATCTAGTAAGTTATTTTTTTGTAATGTTTAAAAAATATTATTCTTAAGAAAGCGAAATAAATTGATATCTGAACTGATGCTACAGGCTCACAGTTATGCTCCACTTACATTACTTATGAAATAATTAGAAAACAAACAGATAATTGAACCAATTAAAATGAAAGTAGGTCTAGTTTGTGATATTGAGTGGTTTGCTTTTAAAACTATTTATATGTTTGACGTACATTTTAACAATTACTGTGTAAAATTAAATTTGTTTAAATAAATCAAAACCATCCCTAATATTTGTTGTTAAATAAATAGCTATGTGAGACTTATTGTTGTCATTCTTTGCAGTTGTGCTTCTGTAATTTTAATGCTAAGTTGTAAATGGTTGTAAAACTGAACTTATTTAATTGTTTGTAATTTTTGAGCTTACATCACCTTCATCCTAAATGAAAAAAAATTATAAATAGACCTCCTTTTTTTTCCGCTCCCTTTCGCTTTTCATCATACAGGTTCCTACAACCACTTAGACCACTTATATTTGTAAGAAATCTGGTGTGGTGCGCACATCACTCAACTTCTGCTTACCACCCAATAATAATTATCTTTTTATTATAATTTTAAAGAGTTCGCATAAACAATTTTGTACTAAACTCAGCAGTATTCACTTCTTCTTCCACACTAAGTACAATAAAGCATTTTTTTAATAATTTTAGTACAACAATTCTATACACTAATAGATATATTTTAGGTTTGTCAAGTTGAAAATATATTTTAAAAGTTTCGGTTTAGTTTCCATGGAAACATTTTGTTTCCATTAAATAATATAAAAGTAGAAATTATTAATTTAATTTCTACTTTTGTATTCTTGCATTACATTAACACAGA
This sequence comes from Rhaphigaster nebulosa, assembly GCA_948150685.1. Taxonomy (NCBI): domain Eukaryota; kingdom Metazoa; phylum Arthropoda; class Insecta; order Hemiptera; family Pentatomidae; genus Rhaphigaster; species Rhaphigaster nebulosa. The sequence continues at coordinate 207,136,895 of OX411306.1, forward strand.
GCGTATTGTTGACAACAGATTGGGGGATTGATAGGAGGAGGTTCAGTCACATCCATCTCTTTTCAGATGCGCTCAGTTATTCATCTAGGGTCTTGTAGTCCTCATAAGATATGCTGTATATTTGCTAAATATACAATAAATTGCTTGAATTATATAATTTAATTAAATAAAATTCATGCCGGTGCTGGGATTCGAACTCACAACCTTTGGGCTTGTAGGTGCGTTAACCCGCTCGGCCACCCCGCTCCCCTGTTTAACATCACTAAATTATAATGTTTTTTTGTGAACAAACACAACTTTCCTAGATATATCTTTATTTTTATAATGTTAACATTTTCTTTTTTTCCAAAAGAAATATTTCTTACTTGGCAAGAATAAAAAAAAAAACTTTCTTTTTTGGATTTTCTAACTTTTCCTTAAATTTGCTGTTATTTTCTAAGTCTGTTTTATTACATAAGTAATTATTTCGTCTAGTAATGCAATATTAAAACTAATTTTTAAACCATTATTAAATAAGGATGTTCTGCTATTATTACAGAGATATCAGACAATCCCTATGTAATAATGGTTTGAAAATTAGTTTTAATATTGGACCAGTGGATTAAATATATTATTACGTGTGGTAAAAAACACAATTAGAGAATTACTGCCAACTATTAAATATTATAAAATAATAGCAAATTTAAAAAAAAACCCAAACGATGAATGAATATTTCAAAACATTGGTTTGTTTGGGAAAATTTTTTTTTAATTTTATAAAAATAATGATATCTCAAGGGAAGTTGTATTTGTTCTTAAAATACATTATAATATAAGGAAGTTATAAATATTCAGAATGATGCTAGGAACTCAATTTACCATCAAAATTACAGAAAAGATTTAATTTATAAGTATTTACTATAATTTTTAAAGGTCTTATGAATCGACTTATCGAGGGTTCCTAAAAATGTATGATATTTTACTTGTGTCACTCAAATTTAATTACTCAAAAAATAGGGGGTAATTTAGCCTGCCTCTGAACTATAACACATCAGAAGTGTTATTAAGTTCCTGGTTCCTGAACCTGTTTTTGCTATAGAAGTTATTTGATAGTTTGGTAGTCAACAATAAATATTTATCGCTTAATATTTGTTATTTGTTGTAATTTTAAGTTGTGAAAATTATCTTTAGCTACAGTAACAAGTAGTGTCAAAAACATTAAAAATGAACTGATAAGAATGAGAAAAGTCCAAATTCTAGCAAGTAGTAGATACACTGTGACAATGAAATTGGTATAAAAATATAACACTCTATAAGATTTTAATAGTGTAGACAATGAGAGTGAATATGGTAAAATTGTACTAGAGGATTTGGATATAAGTTTATCCTGAAAAACTGAAACATTGGCAAATAAAATGTATGGATAGGATAATTAAGGAATAGGAATACTGAAATAAATGTATTCACAAAATTACCTATGACATCAAGTTTATTTATTTGGATTGTTTAAATAGATGAAATAATTAAAATAAAATTATTATTATTTTTTTTCAATTCGACGTCCCAAGGCATTGCCTTGGTTGCCTTTTCGTCGTTTACCCTTATGGGAGGGTAGTTTAAGGGTAACTGTGAACTCCAACCGTTACTTGTACAAGCTGTAGACCATCCTACGCTTTAGAAGGTTGTTGGAAAATTTCCGGGAACTTAAATAACGGGCGACATTTGGAAGATATAATAACCAAGACTCGCAAAATGGTCCGTGTGTATTTGTGGTAAGTCTATCTTCAAATCGGAAAGTTGTACGAAACTGAATATGCGTATTCAAGGTAGGTATGAGGGATGGACAATGATCGGATTACTTTTATTATTTGAGTAGTTTTAAGGGAAAATACTTTCGCAGCTTTAGCGAAGTACAAAAAGTACTTAAGATTATAAAAAGTACTCAACTATTGATATGATGTTGAGTACTTTTCCGTTTTTAAACCACTCCATCGTTATTTAGGGAAATATTTTTTCATTTCAATTTTCGTCGATATTAATTCGAAGCCCATTATTATTGGGTTATTGGAGGTCAAGTTTTTAAAACTTGGAGGTTAGGAACAAGTCAGTCGTTAGAGTCGTTGACGACGATCGTTAACGACTTTGATGTCAGTCGCTGGGAGGAACACAGCTCCTATGAAATACAGTCTAATAATGAGTTCTCTATGATTATCGTTGAACGACTCTAATAATTGAATCGTTGAACGATCGTCGTGATAGTCGCACCGAAGAACACGTACCTTAAAGAAATTGATCAAAATCGTTGGAGGCTTTTTCGAGAAAATTGTAAAAACGGATCATCTTTATATCCATAAAGAGGCACATCTGATCAGGCGATTTTGGCGAAAAAGTTGCTGCATAATCACAACCTTATGCCCACTAGAGATGGACAATACTCGAATTACTTTTATGATTTGAATAGTTTTAAGTGAAAATACTTTCGCAGCGTTAGTAAAATACAAAAAGTACTTAAGATTATAAAAAGTACTCAACTATTGATATGATGTTGAGTACTTTTCCGCTTTTAAACCACTCCATCGTTATTTAGGGAAATATTTTTTCATTTCAATTTTCGTCGATATTAATTCGAAGCCCATTATTATTGGGTTATTGGAGGTCAAGTTTTTAAAATAGTATCGATTATAAGATTTGACATATCGATTTATTTAAACTTTTCTGACTTTTCTGATTACTTTTCTGACATTTCTGATTACAAAAAGTACTCAACTGTTGATCTGATGTTGAGCAAGTTTCCATTTTTAAACTACTCCATCGTTATTTAGGGAAATATTTTTCATTTCAAATTTTATCGATTTACCTGCCTCACGACGGCGTTTACGAATAGGGATCCCTAGAGTCTAGGATCCTAGAAGTCTAGGACCTTGACTAACTTTCAAATTTTATTTTTTTTGGAGAGGTTGTCTTCATGATTTTAATTCTCATAGTACATCTCATTCGCTGGTTGTAACAGATTTTTGTGTCCAGTTGTGAATTGATTAAAATAAAAAAAAAAATTCGCCAATATTAATTCGAACTCCATTATTTTAGGTTAATGGAGGTCCAGTTTTTAAAATAGTATCAATTATAAGATTTGTCATTAGATTAGTCAGATTTGCAATTATTATAAGATATCGATTTATTTCAACTTTTCTGATTTCTTCGATATTGGGGTCTGCTGGTATATTTTCGGGGTCGCTCTTTTTGAAAATACAATCGATTATAAAGTCCCGCGCACACATTTTGATTTATTTAAACTTTTCTGATTTCTTCGATATTGTGGTCCACCAATATATTTGCCTATTATTACGTATAATAAATGGATATATGAGCGCGGGATCTTAAAATAGATTGTATTTTAATGTATGTATACCCAGAAAACGTAATAGTGGATCTTAATATAGAAGTCAGAAAAGTTTAAATAAATCGATATGTCAAATCTTATAATCGATACTATTTTAAAAACTTGACCTCCAATAACCCAATAATAATGGGCTTCGAATTAATATCGACGAAAATTGAAATGAAAAAAATATTTCCCTAAATAACGATGGAGTGGTTTAAAAGCGGAAAAGTACTCAACATCATATCAATAGTTGAGTACTTTTTATAATCTTAAGTACTTTTTGTATTTTACTAACGCTGCGAAAGTATTTTCACTTAAAACTATTCAAATCATAAAAGTAATTCGAGTATTGTCCATCTCTAGTGGGTATAATGTTGTGATTATGCAGCAACTTTTTCGCCAAAATCGCCTGATCAGATGTGCCTTTTTATGGATATAAAGATGATCCGTTTTTACAATTTTCTCGAAAAAGCCTCCAACGATTTTGATCAATTTCTTTAAGGTACGTGTTCTTCGGTGCGACTATCACGACGATCGTTCAACGATTCAATTATTAGAGTCGTTCAACGATAATCACAGAGAACTCATTATTAGACTGTATTTCATAGGAGCTGTGTTCCTCCCAGCGACTGACATCAAAGTCGTTAACGATCGTCGTCAACGACGTTTAATCCTAACGTTTAATTGTTCCTAACCTCATACATCTTGAATAGTCATTGAGAGAAGGGTAAATAAAATATACCGTGCATTACGCCATATTGTTTAATTTATGTACCGAGTACGGAAAAAAAAATAGGACTATTTTAAAATCTTCATGAAATTTTGTTGTTATTACGATCAATGGTTTTTCAGATAGAAGCTTGACACACGAAGGAAAATATTAGATAATTATCTCATTCGGTACTGTTTACTTGATGATCGTATCTAGTAGCAGATCTATCGTATCTAGTAGGGCGATACGTTCCCTCTGGGTTAGTGCGGAAGGCTGACGGTGGGTTTGAGGACACCCTAAAACTATAGATATGTATATAATGTATTGGTCATTTACTCAATTCTTCAATGGCGCGGGCGTCAGGGTGATTGCCCCCTTCGCACCTCTTGGATCTACCTCTGATCCGGAGATGTGAATATTGAAAAAAATATCGATATTTCCACACATTGGGTCTCGATATTTTTAATCTTTTTAAGGTGAGTTCGCACCTTTGCCAAAGCAAATAAAGCATGTAAAGGGTTTAGTTTTGCCTAGTTCTGCTTTGCTTGTCCGATCCGGCTATTTGGAAGCGCCACAAAAGTGCTAATGTTCCATTCATATTTAGGTGTATTGATATAAATGTGTATAGGTTTAAAAAATAGTTTAAACCGAAATTAATCATCGACAGAAGTTGAAATAGCCGAAACAGGCTAGTTCGCTAAGCTTTTGCTGTAAACCCCCTTCCTTGGCTTGCCGTTGACTTATCTAGGCTTGGCAAATCTTTTAATATACATACATATTGATGTGCCAATAGAATTAAGTCATTTATTATTATAATATTGATATTTCTTTGCCGAATTAATTAAGGTACTGTTTTTATAATATCGATATTTCTGAAGCGATATAATTAAGAATTATTTTTTTATAATATCGAGATTTCACTGCTGATATCATTAAGATGTCGTCTTTATTTAGTTCATTTCCAGCAGACTTTAAATATTAAGAAACAGATTATTTCCTGTCCTCATTCCGATTCGATTCGATTTTTCTGTTTTAATTTGATAAAAGAATTAACTATATTTTGAAATATCAATATTTCTGTGAAGATATAATTAAGATATAGTTATAATTGTTATAATATCGATTTATCTGTGACGATATCGTTAAGGTCCCGTTACACATTTACCAAGCCTAGACAAATCAAATGTGTAAAGGGGGTGGGGGTAGTTTTGCTTGGCTTGGCTTCTCTGTTTTTGAGTCTGATTCGGTTCTTGCGGGAAGCGCTATTGTTGCAGCCATATATTTGTGCATTTATAAAAATTATATATTTAAATGTTTTTATTTTACATTTTTAATATAAGTAATACTATTTTAAACCGAAATTAACGGTCGACAAAAGTTGAAATTGTCGGAGTATTAGTGTGTGGATAGGTTAGTTTGCTTTAAACCCGCATTACATTTTTGCCGTTGGCTTTGCGTTCAACTTGCCTAGGTTCGCCAAATGTGCAAAGGCACCTTAAGATATTGTATTTATAATATCGATATTGCTGTACCCATATAATTAAGATATCGCTTTTATTATTTCGATATTTCTATACCGATATAATTAAGATGTTTTTATGATATCGGCATTTTTAAAGAAATATGTAAACATTTAGTCCGACTGTTTTAATTTTGTATATATTAATATGAATATTAAAATTTTAAAATCGATAGCCGATTTTTTTTACAAAAAAAAGAAGAGAATTAACTAGAAAAGAAAAGTCTAGAAGGGCGGCGATTTCGACCACCAAAGAAGCAAAACTAGGTTGTAGAAAGTGGACTATTTAGTGGTCTGGTGTGTTCGTCTTGCTGTCTATAGTAGTAGTGGCCAAGCCAACCGTTGCACAGTGGTCAAAATTTCATAATTAGCGCGCCAATAGTATGTTTTGAAGTTCTTAGTTGAGATTAGTTGATGTTTGCAACGGGAACAGCTATGTAAAGAAGATATTTTTTAAGGATTCCAGTACCGTAAATATTTTTAAAGAAATATACTCTGGCTTAAATTTACCTCCTGAACCAGTCAATAAGATGGGACCATCCAGATGGATTGGGGCGGCGGAATATTGTAGTTCCTATTTTGAAAAGATAAAGGTTATCATATCAAGGCTTAGTCCTGATTATGCCGGTATTGAATAAGCCTGTCTGTTATTTAATTCATCAGTTCTAAAGAAATATTTGGCAAATATGTGTGCAAATTGGTTTTTCTTGTCCAAGACAAAGACAAAATTAGAGACCAAATGTTTTGCTCTTACTGAAAATTTAAAAGTAGTTAACGAAGCCATCGAGAGGCTACGTGATCTACACTGGAGTGAAGGGTAGCCCATAAGACAGACAGACGATTGAAGATGACACAAAAAAATAAACCCCAGACTTAGATAAAATGCAGAGTACAGGTGATGTTCGCCAGGGATAAAACAAACACGAGGCAGGAGAACCCACCGAATTAAATGCGAAAGAAATTCCCTCATTTATGTTTTATCCCGTTACCTCAGTCGACGTTAAAAGACCATTTAGTCCGTACAAAGCCTGTACAAACGAACATCTAAAAATGCCTAATGTGCTTTTTTAATTTCTATATATATTTTCTACATATAATTTCTATATTTCTATATATAATTTCTATATAGTGCCTAATCATTTTTTTTAATTTCACCTGAATTCGCTGAATACTCAATACCTGATTAATTTGAAGTTTTTGTTGTTATCCTTCAGTTTAATTTTCTTTGTTACCTAATTTTGTTCTTTAATTTTAACATTTTTTTTCGTTGTTCCTAATGTGTTTTTTAAATTTATTTTACACGTTGTAAAGTACATGTATATTATATTTTGTTGCTGCATTTATAATATTTTTTCAAAACATTTTTTTACATAATTCACATCTTTTACATCTATTTTTAAATATTTATGAAGTAATAACAACATATTTTTATTTTTTTATCACATTAAAATCCTAACTCTACTTATAACAAACAGAAAAAATCGTTAACGACTGAAGTTTATATTCTACCTTCTCTCCTATGACTTTTCAGGCCCTGGGATAATCGTTAACTACTCAACCGCTAGTAGAATCGTTAAATCAACGTTGCTCTACGATTTTTGCTGCCATATTAACAAATACAATATTAAGATAGTCGGACCGAGGAACACACTCTTAGTTCTCAACGATTATCGATGTTGAGCGATTGTCGTGATAGTCCAACCGAGAAAAACTTACTTACATTTAAGTGCTCTTTGATATCATATAGGTTTTACTCTCATTGAAAGAGTCTGACAGAGCTTAATTCCCTAATTTTCAAAATGGCTTCCTCCAAAGTACTTTTAATTTTGTATATTTAAAATAATTAACCGTCTCTCATTGTTTGTAGTAATAATAAAAAAAATTTATAAACTATGAAGAATTACTAAGAAATTTTGTAATTAACTAAGATAGAAAAAATGAGAAATATTTTCTCACATTGAAAACAAATTTCCGGAAATAAGAATAGTAATATAGATGTATAATATACAATTGGAAAGCTAAAAATTTTAGGAAAAATAATATCTAACATATAAAACCGTAGAAGGTAATGGAGAGTGACGAAAAACGCGTGCATTTAAGTGATTGTTGTAGTTAATAATTTGTACTTTTATTTTATTAAATGAAAAATAAATGTTTCTCTGGAAACTAAATATAAAATTTTAAAATTTATATGAAGTAGGGTGGTGAGCCAAATTTGTGTGACGAGCGAATCGCACCAGATTTGTTTTAGTACTAAATCTGATGAAGATGGAAGATGGTTTCTAACGTGGATTGCCCTAGACACAGGTCCACACCCATCATAGAGGAGCCAACCCATTAACATGACACCTCTGGTGACAATGGTCTCGACAGAACTCGCGCAGACAATAGACTGCTGTATTATTCATGGACAGCTAGGTGGCGCTGCCAAATTACAGGGCAGCCAACACAATAGCTGGGCAATTAGAACTCTGAGGGAATTAAAAGGTCGGAAGGTGGAGGAGGAGGGGAGGAGGGAGGTAGGCAAGAGTCAGGGGTCCAAGGGTTATTTATTTGCGTCACACTCGTGTCGTCGCTACTTAACAAACGGTACAGCCTGAATTATCGCTGCATTGTGTCCTCTTCTTGAATATAATTTGTGAATTATTTCCTGTAATATCCGTCGGTATATAGTCCTCGTTAATGATTCGCTATGTAGTGATTAAATGGAACATAATATGTAGATGAAACGTAGTCATTGATTTTCGGTCTTTTCACCCTAGAGATAAAGAAACCCTCTAAGGACCCGCATATCTCTATTATTTTTCTCATTCTAAAGGAAGTAATATATTGAAATCCTTGGCTTTTAATTCTAAATCTCGTGATATCTAGGCAAAATTTTGCACTTGAGATGTCTATTGGGATTTTGATTCCGAATCGATTTCGATAATAACCACTTATTTTAGGCTCGATTGTAGTATCCAGATTATTCTTAGTAACGTCGAACTAAATCAAATAGATGCCCTAAACCCTTAACGATTAGTGCAGAGGATCCCAGGCTTGATGTCACTGCATACAACTTGATTCTTAAGTCCTTTTCAACTCTGAGTGCTTTCGCCTTTACTACGGTTACGATTGTAAATTATTTTCATTAATTTTTTATCGTGTTTATTCATATTATAACTGATACATTCAGCAATAATAAAAAAAAATGTTATCACTCATTGAACTTGTGAAAAAGATAATTTTTATCGATGTTTTTGCTTGCATGCGTTCCCGGAACGTCCGCTGGAACGTCCTGTGGTCAGTGACGTGCCATGGCCTTCGTGCACTCTGGGCGGTCTACTTCTCTTACGCCCCTTTTCACTTTATGTAAGCACCCAGCCCAAACTAAAAATGGGAATAGATTTTTTTTTTGTAAACCTCTAATAACAGTGAATTTATGAAAGTTATACTGTCAGATTATATTTTAACTTCTTTTTTTTTTAATTATTTATTCTTTTTATTTTAACATTACAAAATGCAATATACATTAGAAATTAGAGTAGCCTACATCGTAAAATAATACATTATGAGAGCCTATAAAGATCATACACGAGTGTTAGATATGATAATGTTAGATATAAACTTTCAATTTGAGTAATGTATTTTTTTTGTTCTTCACTTTTACGTCCTCTCACCCATCCCATTAGTGCCGGACGGTACCTGTGGTATGCGTAAGGCCTCGTACGCACTTGCAACAAACTACCGTTCCGTTCCTCCGAACCGAACAAATCTAGGATCGGGGCGGCAAAACTTCAATGAAATAGTGTTCGGAAGAACGGATCGGGACCGATCGCTCCACTGGCGGTTTTTCAAAGAAATGTTTGGAACGGGGTGAGACTAGTGTGGACGGATCGAAGGTAGCACCGTAATGTTCCTCCGTTCTTCGATTTTCCAACAACTTGTTGAGTAACTTCTGTAATGATTCATTTTAATAAGATTCTTTCTATCTATTTTTTTATTTGAAGAAAAATATTAAAGTTTTCAATACATCCGGAAAATCTAAAAATGTGTAATGATCATCATTCCAGTCTTCAGTAAACATTTTAAAACAACTATTAATTAATATTTTTATGTTACGAATAACTTTTACAACAAACTTTATACGATTTTGATATTCTTGTGGTATTAAAATGGCCGAACAAATTAACTTGGGATTCAGAGCAGTAGGCTTAAGAAACAAAAATAAAACTTCAATGCTAAATTCAAAGATTTAATGTTAAACAACATGCTAGAATGCTAATAAAAATAGACTTACCGGCATGTAGTCTTCAAGCAACTCTTCCACTATCACTTGATATACCTCCGGGACGATGTCGCTGATTGCCTGTTTTGATCCTGAACAGGAATTGCAAGCTTGTAAAGGAGTCACCCGTGGCCAAAAACCGTAGGCTCACCGCGAGCCTTTCCTGCACAGAAATTGATCTTCGAAAGGTCGTGTCCTGTTTCGCGATTTTCGGACTTACTTTCTAAAGCAAGAATTCAAAATCCGTCGGATGCATCCGGGTAAAATTTTTGTACAGGCCGCTGATCTCCTGGAACTTCAACTCAGCCAATAGGCTGCTCCCACCAAATTGTTCTCGGTTTTAATATAAGTTCGCTGTCCACCAACGCGGTTTTTTCTTCCTCTTTTTCAAAAGTTAATCTATCAAAATGTACGCGGCTGCTGCCACTTGCTGCTGATATGCCATGATTGATACTGGGGCGAGAATTCGACCAAGACTTCAGAAGAACGCTCGATTCTCCCGATCGCCCTCCCGTATCCAATTCGTACGGAACAATGCTCGGAACGCTGTCTTGTTCTTCGAAACAATGTTCGGATCGGTGGTACGGTACGAAGAAACGGAACGGCAGTTTGTTACAAGTGCGTACGAAGCCTAACACCGTTTGAGAGCTCCTGGAGTAGTGAGTTCGTTTTTGAGAGTTGGTAATGCGGTTCTGAAGCGATCATCCGAGAGTTTTACCCTATAGTTTAAAAAAAGATTGCTATGTTTCACTAAATTATTTTCATAAATAAAAAGTTCAATGTAGCGGTCCCAATTCCCTAAATTATTATCACTATTTTATTTCCAAACGCCCAAGTGGTTTTTGGTACACAATAAAGTCCCTTTTGAATGCTTTGATATCTATTAAAAGCGTCTTTATTTAAAAAAAGCTAAACAAAAAATTATTTTTTCACTTTTTAGTTGTGTTTTTTTCACCTTTTTTTTAGACCGCATCGTTGTAAATAATCTTCTCTTCTGGCTAATATATCTCTATGGAATCGTTAGCAGGTTTATAAGAAACGTTTGTGTCAAGATCCCTTAAAATCAGACTATCTAAATAACACCATAATATTGTATTTTCATCGGGCTTAAGTATTTTTATAATATTTCAGCTTGATTAGATAATCGGAAATGTGCTAAAATCCGATTATAAGATTTGATTGACTGCTGTAAAGGTAAATTAAAGAGTTTAAATATGCTTCTGTTCCATTTATTTTGTAATGGTTTGTAATGTTAAATTAAATCAAATGGTTCCCTTTTAAAAAAAATATTTTGAATTTGTAATTGAATCGACTTTTATTTAAAATTCATTATATCATTGTTAATGAAATTTAAAAATAACAAAGTTTTACCTCCGGATCTCGCCAATGATTCAAGCCCCTATCAAATTCCTGTAAAGACATAGATGAAGACCTCCAGATGAAGAGGACGCTCAGGACGCCATACATTGAATGAGGAATAAATAATGTAGCCCTAGGAGTAGATGGAATCCCGTCTGAGCTTTGGAAACATGGAGGAGAAGCAATCTCTAAATATATCCATATCCTGATTCTGATAAAGTAATTTCCAATTTTCTTTTCCATATACTCCTCTCTTTTGTTGAAAGCAGAATAGGCCGATATCAAGCAGACTTTATGAAAGGCAAAGCTACGACGGACCAAATCTCGATGAGAATGATGATGGAAAGAGTGGCTGAATTGAATATGTGGATAAAGATAATGAAGTGGGTCTGGATCCAAAACCTCCTCGTGGATTTCCATGCTGCCTATAGCAGCGTGATTCGAGACGAACTTTATGATGGAATGATTGCTCTCGACATCCCACCGAAGCAAGTCCGCCTTGTCAGAATGGTAATGAAGGCTACTCAGTGCTCGGTGAGAGTGCCCGGAGTTACATCTGAGTTTTTTTATGGCCACAAGGGACTTAGACAAGGTGATTGTTTGGCATGCTTATTATTCAATATTGCCTTGGAATGTGTGATCAGAGAGTCAGGAATCCAGGTAGAAAGGACAATTTTCAAAAAAATTGTGCCAAATCCTAGCTTACGCCGATGATTTGGATATCGTTGGTTGCAGTTATCTGAGTATTAAGTGTACCTTCCCGAATCTTCAAAGAACAGCTGTTAAAGTTGGATTGTCGGTAAACGAGTCTAAAACAAAGTAAATGCTCTGTAATCCTAAAAGAACAGAATATCTTGGAGGAAAATTAAAAATTTGAGGCTTCAACTTCGATTGTGCAGAGGAATTTATTTGCCTACTAACTGTTGAACTCGGCCAATAATATAACCGGTGATTTAGCGTCGGATTATGGCAGCATATAGGTGTTTTTATGGGCTTCAAAACATCTAAGAAGCAAATATCTCTCAAGGACAACCAAGATACTGTAAGGTCCGTTTTCACATATTCTCCGGTGTGCTGGACGCTGACGGAAGCTCTAGAATCATCTCTATTGAGATTCGAAGGAAAGATTTTGAGAAGGATTATTGGACCTATGTGTAGCAATGCTGTATGGAGATCGAGGAAAAACGCTGAGCTAATGAATCTCTACAATGACCATGACATCGTTCATTTAATAAAGTCCGGACGTCTGAGATGGGTAGATCATGTCGAACCACTGAATGATAACAAAGTCTGCAAAATACTCCAACAGGAAAAAATATTCGGACGTAGAAAAGTAGGAAGACCTCCCCTGTGTTGGATGGATTGTGTGAAAGCAAAGGCCCAGGAAATGTTGGGGATTAGAAACTGGAGATCAGCAGCATAAAATAGAGAAGACTGACGGCTCTGACTGAGGGGGAACCTTGATTCTTGATGAGTTGTAGCACCATCGAAGAAGAAGATCAATGAAACTGGTACCAACCTCACAAAATCTATCAGCAGTACTTCCATTCTATCGAAATTTAAAGAGATGTGAAAGACAGATAGATTCAATATTTTTTCTTCGATCCCATCGAAACTGTTGATAGTTAGAATTATCGATTTTCCTATACATACTGGATAGGTCCTTGATTCAGGAAGTCATTATTCCGATTTGTCCGATCATCAGAGATACTATTCAACTTTCTTTTCACATCTCTGCAGGGCGTGAGTCGCAATCCTGAGATCCTGCTAAATAATAATAATTAAACCCTATTATGCAGATTATTTCCAGATTATTGATTCTCAGATATAAGATACCCAACATTCCATCCTCCTGTAGCCCAAGGTATTCCCGGGTGTTTGGTATGCAAACCCTGTCTCTACCGTCTCCTCTCGTAAATGCTTTCGTAATTCCTATATTTTGAAAACAACATTTTTCTAACTTCGCCACTGCTTTAATTTATTAGTCTATTGCCTAAGATTTAAGCATTTATTAATTTGTGAAATTTTTTTTTTTATTTGGTCTATAATATTTGCATTTAAGTTGCAATATTCTTTATCTATTGATGATATGATAAATCAAAGCCTCGATTCTGATTTTTTTAAAAATCGAAACGTATATTTAAATATTTAAAAAGCTAATTTTGGTATATTATTTCTATTAAAGAACCTTTGTAACCGACCAGGATTTTTTTTTACTTCCTCCTCAAAATTAGAGGTTTTACGTATCAAGATACGAAGGGTTTTGAAAACATTATACAAATGAAAAAAAATAAATTAAGTTTAAAATGGTAATTTTTCATTTTGCATGCTTCACTACGAATGTAGGAAACCTTTGTGTTCACGCAAGCAGTGAAAAAAAACTGTCTTCGAAAATTCCCGCTCACATTTTATCAACGGATAAGTATAAATTATGATGGAATTTGATAGTTAACAAAAGGGGAAATATTTTCCCACGTTCAAAATAAATTTCCGGAAATAAGCATAGTAATATACACTCTCCGACAAAATTATAGGTCATCCCAATTTTTTATGATAACACAGACCAACAGTAACTTTGGTGCCGGGATATTTATTTTTACAGGTATTTGGAGCTGATTTCATATGAATTTGGTGAATTGAATTCAAATGTGGCATCATTTTTTGCCTAGGAGGTTAAAGATAAAACGTTTTAGTGAAATGTACATTTTACGTTGTATTACGTTAAATCCATTAATCAAATTTAAAAATTAAACATGAAATATTTATTATTAAATTACACAAATATTATTATATTATAGAAACATCATTATATTGTACAAATATTATTAGTATATACTAATATATATAGCGGCCAAAACTGCGGACAATTTCACGGTCTAACAGGGCAAGTTCAATTGGCCTGTTGAAATTGTCTGCAGTTTTGGCCTGTTGAAATTGTCTGCAGTTTTGGCCGCTTAAGATTAGTGGAGTTGTTCAAAATGCATTAGACATTTCTAATGTTTGTTTGTGCTCCGGCTTGTTCACAAATTTCTCTTGCAGTGGTTGAAGAGTTTGATGCTTGGCGGAGAATAGCTCTCCGTTCTCGGGCATTTGTAGCCATGGGCTACAAATCTGCCCTTCTTTTTTACCATAATTATCGCTCAGCCTAACAAAATTGCCGATAACGTACCAACTCCGTGTTGAAGTTCTAGCAATTTTTGAAATTGTCCAATTTTGTTTTCGTATAACGCTTTAATTATGTCCCTCTCAATTTTAGATTACACTTTTCTCTTGGCATTCTTTAATTAAATTTAATTATATGAAATAATAGCAAATTAGTATTCCTTTTTTTTTTAAGCCCCATGGGATGTGATGTGGGGTTAATATTCAGGGATATAAATTGGGATAGTCGAGATCTCTTGTACTGCATCGGATACATTTTAAGAGGGAGAGGAAGATAGGAGAAATTTTTAAGATTATGGAAAATGTGAATCACTATCTAGGATCGTTATAAATAGATTATGAATTAGTATTTGTAGAATAAATTAAATGTTATTAACCTTAATTAACGCTGTGTTTTAACGAGATGAAGATGAAAATTAATGTAGTTCATGCTTTTGTCGTATATAAATATTGACATTTTAGCTAATACGTTAACTATAATAATCCCAACACCAAAGCACTTCAATACCAAGAAATAGTTTTAAATATGTGTTTGTTTACAATAGTTTTCGTAAAGATATTAAGTTTTACAAACCTAATAACTAGTATAATGGGGTGTGGTCTATAATTTTGTCAGGGATTGCGGATGTATAATATACCGTTGGAAAGCTAATAATTTTGGAGAAAAAAAATTATCACGGGCTGTTGTTGAAGTTAACCGGACTAGCACTGTCTAGCGCCATTTGTGCTAACTAACTGCTGTGTAGTCAATTGTAACATTCGTATTCATCGGAATTTTTAAATTATTACTGGTTTAATGTAGATATTGTTTAAAACTATTAGTGCTGTCGACTTCCGGTGGTCTAGGTAGGTTGTACTTAAAGCATTAACAATTTAAATTACGGTAAGAGCCCCACCTCAACTGAAAACGATATTTTGGAGGTTCGTATATCTCTGGAGCGAGCGCAGTGAGCGGCAGTCGACAGCTGTGATCTTATTTAAGCAGTTATGATTGAAATTACGCTAAGGCTCCGACCTCAACTCAAAAAGATCGGTTGGGGTTGTATTTATCTCTTGAGCAAATCTTGTACGCGGAAGTCGGCGGCACTAATAATTTTAAATAGTATCTAATGAAAACAGTAATTATTTTAATAAATCAAATGAATACGAATGTTACAATTGAAAACAAAGCAATTAGCACATATGGCGTCAGAGAGTGCTAGTCCGGCGACCTTCGGGAACTTCGACAACTGCCAGTGATAGTGCGATCGAGTGTAGAGTTACACCATTTCTACTTTTATATTATCAAACAAAAAAAAAAGTCCTTGAAATCTAAATGGAAAATTTTAAAATGTATTTCATGTAGCGTGGTTAGTGAAAGTTCTGTGATGGACACACCGCACCAGATTTTTCATTTAAATCATTAAGAGGCTCTATATCAGAATTAGGTATGAAACAGCTTGACCAAATCTTTTTTGTCTACACCATTTCCTCCAATAAAAAATTATACAAACTAGTTTAATATAAGTAGCCATGAACGTATGCTGGAGAATGCATTATTGGACAAGCCTAACGCCACCCATGTAGGCGGTATTGTAAACACAATATTGCGTGTTTCACATATGATAATATAGCTCTAAGAGTCGGATAGTAGCAACAGCTATTTGTAATGCCACTCGTGACATTAATTGCCGATTCGCTCTTGAACGCCCACTGTCACGATCCACTATCGGCCGTGGGCAATGTGTTAGATCTATTCTCACAGGAATCAAGTTTCTATTCTTAAATGTGACACGGTGCTAATGAGTATGATTACCTGCGGATTTGTGATCCAGTAGCCTCGCCTCAGCTACTCACCTCATTTGCACACTATAGTTAATCTATTTTTATATCTGCACTAATGCTTTAGTGCTTCCATTTATCATCGGATTATGCAGGTTTTGACAGCGTAGGCTCATTACTTCCAATACTTACGATCAGAGTCTGGGTTGTTATGCTGTATATCAACCCTGAAGCAGATTGCAGTACTAATTTGCTCCAGAAAGTATATCATATAAAATAATAAAAAGAACAAATTGCAATTTTTTTTTAGATGTTATTTTTATATATTGCGAATAAAACCGATAATGAAAGCCTTAATAGTATTAGTAGTTACAGCAATCCAGACTTCCTTGTGTACCATTTATGAAGCGTAGTTCAATTCCAAAATCAGCAAAGTCCACATCATAATATTTTTTTTTTTAAAGAGTTTTTGAATTAGATTATTATTATTATTATTAGATAAATGTGGTCAAAGCATTTCTACCAAAAATAGTTAAATCACATAAAAAATGGTTCTATAGAAATATGTAGAGCTCTATAGAGTGCTTTGCCAGAAAAGAAGCAACAAGTTTTCCCGGCTGCGTGAGGTTATTCACTGTTTAAAACTTAGCCATATTAATCTTTAATATTTACCATTCTGAGATATTCAGTGAAGTGAATGAAACTGAATACGTACTCATTCCTCAAAAGACAGAACTGGTGCTCTGGTTCGATGTGAATAAATAAAAGTTACACAATGAAATACTTAAATAACCTATTATTATTTATTTAAAACCAATTTTCGTTCAAAACTAATTTTATTTATTATTATTTTACAATTCTTTTAATTATTATTTTACTAACGCTGATCCAAAATCTATAAATTTCTGGAATATTTTGGAACCTTTTTTTTTTTCATATATTTCACTGATTAAAGTGTAATATAAGGCAGATTTTTTTCTCTCACTACTAAAATGGAACGAAGTGCTATATATTTGCTCGATTAGTGGGAAGGCGACATTAAAAACAAAGGCCCTCGAGGAGTAGTTTGGAATCGGCTTTGTTAGAGGAGGGACGAAGAGGGAAAGTAGTACTGCTGGTGGGGAGAAGCGATGGTGCTGCTCAAGTGGCCTAGTTTCTTTACCTTACTCTGTTTTAGAATGTCCTAAAACAAATAAAGGAGCTAACATGGTGTGATAAAAACATTAGGTCATAAGATTCTCTTTCCCGCCGCATTCCTTTTTTACTGATTCTTTCAGTAACATTCATGGTGCGCCAATTAAAGATACGCCAGTGGTTGAAACTGTGATCGTTGGAAAGGATTAAATGAAGAGAAAATGCTATTGTTTGATATATTTATTTATTCTTGATACGAATCCTCCTCAAAATATAATAAAAAATTAATTACTATAAAGATATGCGATTAAATATTACAAAATTACATTCATATTTTTTATTTGTTTATGTTTTCGAAAAGCTGCCAACTCCAAAAAGTGCCAGATGATAAAAAAATACATGAAATCTAAGTGTCAGTGACAAAAAAAATCTGATTTAGACACCACATGACTTCCTTGTAAAACTATTAAACTGTGAATGGGTGGCTCAAAAAGTGGTCATGAATCACTAATTAGTTACTAAATTCCAAAGAAAAATTCCAAAGAAATTTGAAAACCGAAAATTTTCGTGATTACAATACTTCTTTTACTGCGTATAAGGAAGTAAAAAACAAGATAATATCAGCTGTGCATTGATAATAACCTTTATCGAACAGCTTTTAATTTTTTTTTACAAAAATGGACTGGCTTTGGAATCAATGCCTCATTTACACAAATAACATTCACTTGCTACTAATTATATTATCAGTTGACATCCGCATGATGGTATAGAAGGATCAATCCCTTATTATATTATGATTAGGTATATATGTGTGTATGTGTGCCAAATGTTTGTTAGTGTTTATCGTCATCGAAAATCTGGATCCGGTTAGCCATCTTTATTATTATTAATAAATTGTTGTTTTTAGGCTTAGCAGTTCTCGCAGTCCCTTCGGCTGAATACGAAACTTGTAACCCATCTTCAGGTAAAAATTTTCTATTAAAGAGATTGCTTTACATTGATTCTTCATTTTATTTTATGGAATAGCTAGTACTATATTTTACCCGTATATTATTCTCTTCTTTACTATAAATCACTTAGAATTTTCCGCAATCACACAAAACATATTCCACGAAGACAACCATTATGTTACGGGAACTTGAAAAGACAAGTTCGTGGTTTCTTCCTGAGATACCTGGAAGACAAGGACTCCCTGTATCCTGGATTCGGATGACACACTCCATTCCCACAGTCATACTTCGAGTCTTCAAAGTCGCCGCTTAGCCCCTTAGGCAGACTCAGAAAATAGTTTCTGGCTATTTATCATTTTAAGTATTGCTCGGGGTGTGTTATCGTATCCAGGTGTATTACAGTCCTAATTTGAATAAAATTTCATTTCCTCAGCATGAGTTTTATGGGTGGAAGAAGTGGAAAAAGTAATCAACAGCCAAGAGTAGCATCGAGAGGCAAATGGTATTTTAACGGTAATATATGCTTAAGGAAAGAAACAAAAAAACAACATATTTCGCAAAAATTTAGGTAATGTCTATATCTGGATGTGAAATGTGGCCACTGATAGAAGAGTTCAATGTATCGAAAATAGAGCATTGCTCTGAAAATAAGTTTAATACCCCACCAATCCATTCCAATAGATAATTGGTCGTGTGGAGCAAATTATAATTAAAATTATATTTTAAAAAAAATTTCTTCAATAAATTGTTTTAAATTTATTCATTTAAATCAGTGGTTCACATCCGGTGACCCGTGGACTACAGGTGGGCTGCAACAGCCTTGGTGTGGTCTGCGGGAGAGTCCGATAATACCCACCTGTATCTTTTTTGTGAGGATTTATTATGAGAAATATTTTATTTTTTAAATTTCCTGAGTTTAAAAGTTTTAACAGGTAATGCACTGTAAAAGAGCTTCAAAATGCACTTTTAAGCATCCTAAACCCCAAGTCAAGAGCGAAGGTGGTCCGCATACGGTTCAGTTTCTGGCTTAGTGATCCCCAGACCTCTCGGGTTGGGAATCACTGACTTAAAAGAAATTCGCATCTGCGGTGGAGAGCATCTGGTGAATCTGACGATGTTTTGTTTCTCCCCGGTTTCTCGAAGTTATATTTTTATATGGTGGTGATATACAAAATTTTGTCAAGTATAAAACAAATTAAAATAAATGAACAACAAATTTAATTACTTAAGAATTAGGATTGGTTTATGGAAATAATATTTTGTTAATATCCTAAGACAATATAATATTCAATTAAATAATAGTATAAATATAATATTCTATTAATAATATTCTATCGTAATATAGTATTAGATTTATATTAGACCTAATGCAATATTCTATTAACACCCCACAGAATACATGTTGTGTATTGGATTTAGCCGCAAAGATGTAAGGAATGTCGTTTGACTGGGCACACCAGATATCATTCTTCGCATCATTTATGTCACATTGAATTTTCTTATTGTTTGTAACAGATTCTGGTCTGACGGTCAAACATCAAGCTCCTGTAATGCTTATACGATCAATATATTTATGAAATTTTGCTAACGAAATTATTATAGTATATTCTAATAAAAAATGTAATTATTAATAAATATGATGAACCCCGGTGTAATACCAAGACGGAGATAGTTCCGGCAACTACCGGGCAATCTATTTTCGTCCCACTAAGTGGTGACCTCATGCCAGTTGATTTGCAATTGCTGAACATCGATAATCATTTAACCATTTCGTTATCGATATAAAGCCTATAATGATAGATCGAATAATTATTCAGCTGGCGACTCGGCTCCGACTAATAAATCCAACTGTTCTAAGAAGTCAGATGGGCTCCTACCCAAATTTCCAACTTTAGAGGATTTGGTGAGTAGCCTCACGTGTTGCATACCAACTCTTTCATCCAAGACAGGATGTTCCTGGTGCTTTGTTCTCCAAACGGGTTCAGGAATCCTTCCAACTCTGGATGGAATCCATAATAGATTACACTGGGTATTTGGGATTGTCAAAGTCGATTGATTTAGGCTTAAGTAGTTAGGAAATAAAAAAAATGGCAGTAAAAATTAGGAGTACCTATAAGTAAAAGAATAGATTATAGATTCACCCCACTTCAATTATCTTCAGAACTCCTTCACTTTACTTTACCTTGTGCCGGTGTTGGTTCACGGTTCTGTAAAGTCTTCATTGCCTTAGAGATTATAAGCAGTTAGACGAGAATGTGTCGTAATTTCGATTATTCCTAGCGAGGACAAGTAATGGCCCAGTAATGACAAAGCTGAGCCATGACCTCTCTCCGCGTCTTAGGCTCCTGGAACAGAATAATCATATAGGTTTCTTATTATATTTCAGGATTTTCAAGGCTTAATTTTTTAAAGCTATAAATAATACACTAATATGTGCATGTATTTATGTATGTATTCTTATAATACATCCAAATACTGTATTCTTATAATCCATGAAAATTAAATTAAAATATATCATCAGAGTCATATAAAATTACAAATCTATGATCAAAAAAAGAAGTTTTTTTTTTAGGTTTTAGAAAAAAAGTTTTTTTTTTTAATTATGGTTAGTTCTTGAAATTTTATTTCTAAAGTATAATAAAATTCTTTACCCAAAACCATGGATAAAAAATTAGAAAGTATATTTATCGTATCACGTTATACATAACTTTAACTTTAAGTAGGCCTATGCTTACTTATGCTGCTGAAACCTGGACGTTTACTACCACCATCGAAAATACATTAAGAATCTTTGAGAGGAAAATACTTAGGAGAATATTTATTTATATTTATTTATATTTAGCAGAATAAATATAGTTCGGAATACCCGAGCATCGTTTAACCACTAATAGCCGATGATTTCTTCGATAAGAAGTCGGCGACAAAATATTTCTAAAAGATCTTCATTCAAATTGTTTCCGAGAACCTATTACAATAGAATTCTAATATCACAATTTCTTTGGAGGTAAATGTATTTATAAAATAAAATAAATTATGTGGAACAACGTGGACTAAAACTACAATTTTCTTCTATGACACGAGGTACGATTTTAGGTGTGACAGTTGACGTTCGCATGATGGTATAGAAGGATCAATCTAATTAGGGATTGATAAATTATTTGCCACTTCTATAATTTCTTTTTTATTGAAAACTAGTTTCGAATGTTATACATTCACCTTCAGTTCTAAAAACACATGAAAATTCAAAAATCTTTTTGAAATGCTGATTTTTTAATTTTTGTGATTTTTTGTGAACTGAATATGAATGTATAACACTCGAAACTAGTTTTCAATAAAAACAAAATTATAGAAGTGGCAAATATTTTATCAATCCCTAATTAGGAGTAACAAGTTCCGGTATATAGAACTTCTGTCTCATAAGAGGTCTCATATGTTTTAAATTCCTAAATTTAAAAAAATTTACATAAGGAATATTAAACATTTGGCATTTCCTTAAGGACAATTTCTAAAACTAATATTCATACTGATTTTATGTCGTGATAATTTTATTGGTTATTTGTACATGGATAACTAAAAGTTATTAGATATTAATTTCGATTTTAGGATACTCATAGTAAATTTAAACTCATTTTTATAGACACTTTTTAAAAGCTTTCTAGAGCCCACTTTAATTTTTACTTCCTCGTACGAAGTAAAGGAATTATTTTAATCGCGAAAATTTTCGGAAATATCCATTTTGACCATCCCTGAATCCATTTTAACTAGTTTCGTCGTGTCGTCTGTACGTACGTTCATATTTCGCATAACTCAAAAACGGTTAGCAGTAGAAAGTTGAAATTTTGTATTTAGGATTGCTTTAAAATCTAGTTGTGAACCTCCGTTTTTGGTCACTGCTCAGTCACCGGAAGTGGTACTTTACTTGAAGGTCATAATTGATTTCCATCAAAAATTATATTAAAATACTTTGCAAAACTTCTCAAATTTGGTATTTATTACTTATAAATTGGTTTAAATAATAACACTAGATTTTAGTCTAAATTGGAAAACCGGAAGTTGTACTTTACTTGAAGGTCATATTAGACTTTCATCAAAAATTATATTAAAATATAATGTAAAACATCTCAAATTTGGTAAATAGGACTTTTATATCGATATGAATATATTTAATATATTTAATAGCGTAAATTTCTGGTTTTCCTCCCCATATGTGTGTATGTATGTCAATAGATGGATGTCGCGACGCCGAGTGTCGTTTTTGAGATACCGCAATCTTCGGAAACTAGTAACCAAATTCAGGATCACTTTTTGAGCCACCGATTTATAGTTTAATAGGCGTACAAGGAAGTCATGTGTTGTCCACATCAGATATTTTTCATGTATGTTAAAATAGAGTAATACTCAATCTCAATATACCAATATGCTATTGGTTCCCTTTCAATAATATCATGCTAAATATCTCAAGATAAAACAAGTCAAATAACAGACTCAATTCAGCAGACCTGTAATTTGTTTGTTTCTGTACTAAATGTAGTGTCTCGCTTGCTAAATGGAGCCATTTTTTTTTGGCAACTCTATTATTATACCACACTGTTTGGCTCTGGTGTCTGCATGAGATTTCAAAGTGTCAACTAGTTATTAAAAATGTTGTAAAATAAAAACAGGGATAGTAAAATAAAAGTTGCACCATCTTATCACTCACAACGCCACTGTATTTCAAGATAAATTTAACAAGATGCGACAGTACAGCAGGTTGGGCTGCCCATAATCCAGAGAATTTTAATGGTTAGCATACTAAATAAGATTGTGAGTACCCCTAAATCCTACTCACTTTCATGAGTGATATTAAAGCTATTAGTGATATTAGCCAGGAACTGCAAATGCAGGCCACACAGCAACCTGCCATTATAGCGCTCACCCCTGAGTCAGCTGAACTACAGGGTGGAGCCGATGTTTTGCTTTGCAGATCACCGAGCCTAGCCGCTGCTTTCTGTATAATAATCAAGGATTTCATCTTTCTTATTCCATTTTAGAATTTATTCACGATCGATAAGAATTTTCAATAACAATACTCTACCTTTTGGTTGGTATTAGCAATTATAATGGATTTGAAATAGCCCCGATCTTTCTCCTATACAGTAACACAACTTAGGTAGAGTATATTATAAAAACATTATATACATTCCAATGCACCAAACACACAATATGTATGCAGTAGCTTATTCAGAATTTAATTTGGAGGGGAGGGGAGAAAGAAGGGGCTAACAACGGATGTGTGGAATTGAGATACCTTATAGCAATACAGTTTAGCAATACGGTTTTCCGCTTGAAAAACATTGAAGGCCACTAATCAAAACTGCGTTGTTTTTTTTACACTATTTGAAGCAATGAACTTCAGTATATAATTTTCAATCTACCATTCTGATAGACACCACTTTCTCAATTCTTTATTCTTAGTACAATTAAAATATAATTTTTAGCAAGCTAATGTGAAGAAAAAGTTGAACGATGTAGCCGTCGACCTGTGAGAACAGTATGTAAGGGCATTTGATGCAAGATTATAGCAAATAATAATTATGAATGTTATAACATGTGAAATAAAATTTAATTGTAGCCCTATATTAACAAAGCTAGTTTTGTTATGCGCTATGATTTAAAAAAAGGACATATTGTAATTCTTTAATTATTTGGCTCAGATCATTCATAGAAACGTAAATTACCAATGTAGAAATTTTTTTTTTTGGAGAGGGCCCAAAAAACACTCTCTTGAATCCGATAGTGTGGTATGTCGTCTGAATAGTTATTTGATAATGTACGTTCTCTTTCATAAAAAAATAATAAAAATTAGGTGAGTAATTAAAAAATAAGTTATAAATAATAAGCATTAAAAAAGTAATAAATTCACCAACAGTTGAGTGCTAATAATGTAGTTTTATTTTTAATTTATTAATTAAATAAAGGCTCCCCCAGACAGACGCGAAACTTTACTCGGGAAGATTCGGTAACATTCGGCACGACATTTTATTTAAACGGCGATATTTTTTATAAGTTTACTCAGCGACGGGATCCCTAGGACTGCGATAATATCGCAATACGTATATCTTCCCGGTGATTCGGGCTACCGAATTCAATCGGTTGACCACTAAGTCATCGCTGCAGGATTCAGGAGGTTTTATTATATTTCTTTTCTGAAAATAATTTATGCTGAAACATGAGTTAGTACGAAGACTTGGTGCTTTGGATGCTCGATTTGGATGAGGATGAACCAGAGAAAAACCAATAAGTTTATAAAATACTTCATTCCTTATATGATTATGTTTTCAGGACAATAAACTCTTTTAAATTTAATTTCTTTACTTTGTTGTTTATTAAATTACGTTAGGCAAAGTTTCGGCCCATTTCGTCAATTTCCAAGTCCGTCGTCAATAAGCAAAAATTATTGCACATTAATTTTACCTCTTTCATAAATATTCAAAAACCCATACAAATTTATATTTAATAAAATCATATCAAAAACACTAAAAATACATAAATGGTATAAACATACTTTTACATATAAAAAAAAAATTACAAATGGCCAAATTAATAATTAGAAATAAACAATATTTACATTATTAAATCTTAAGTTGGTGGTATTTAATCATATTCCACACAGTTGTTAATTAAATAACATTTTTCATTAAAACTAATAATTTTCACATATAAAGTTATTATCATTCGGTTTAGTCTAAAAAATTAACTGCATATTATTTATCAAATTAATCCATTACTATTAATAAGTTTTGGCCAAATATTTTTAAAATTATAGCAATGCATAATTACCTATGTTAATCACAATATCTAAAAATGCACTGTGCCCAATGCTGTTATACTCAATAGGATTTCTCTAATCCATACTTAAATTTACTATTTAAGCTATCTTTTATATTTTTTTCCATATAAATCATTTCTTATTTAAAAATTTAATTTATTTGGAATATAAACATAGCTTTGGCCTATCCGCAGTTTTAAAATTTACTACATTTTTTATATTTTTGTTATATAAATTTATTTTCAGTAATATTCAGTATTTATATTTCATTGAAGTTAAATTGAAGATTATTAATTATACTGTGTTCCGCTAATGCGGAATAAAATCCAAGAAATGTTAATGTCACTATATTAATATTTATTGGAATTTTCACACTTTTTTTATGCTGGCTTCAATTTAAAATTAATGTTTAACACTGATATAACAATCATATTTTACTAAATTATATTATACTAAATTTTACAACATAATACAATTCTATTATATTACACTTCATGATGGTATCTCAACGGAATCATGTAAAAAAAAGTTTAGTGGAAGCTCATTGACCAATTAATGGCTCTCAACTAATGTCGGATATGATAAATATTTTAAAAACGCAGTTTGTATAATGACTTTTAGCAAAGTAAATTTAGTTGTTGAAAGTATAACATATACAGTGTATCTCCATTCCAATTTGAAAAAACCTGGCCTAAAAATACAAGATTTTTATAAGACATGCTTAACATAAAAAAAATATTTTTTGGAATTCTTTAAACATTTTAAGATTGTTTTTTTTTAAATTCAAGATACATATAAAATTAAACCTCTTGTAATTATGTAAAGAATGACACTATTTTGAGCTTTTTAGGGCAAATAAATAGTTCTGGAGACAAAAGAAGTCCCGACCCGGTATTGTCTCGAGTTCGAAATCGCCCCTGTATGTGTGAGCCTTAAAACTTACAAGCTAGACTATGTACTCGACCTCTTGTTAACTCTATAGATAGAGGTCCTTATATTTGTAGAACAGTGACGTTTATTCTATATGTGCACATGAGCACGTGGGTAGTAGTGAAAAGAAATAGAAGATATTTATTTATGATTGAGTAAATCAAAAGAAATGGAACGCCTTAATTCTGACAGACGCTACCCAAACAACTGGTGATGTGCTCCCCCCAGATTGGGTTGGAGTTGGTGAGAGGGTTGGTTTTCGCGTTGGAGAGGATACACTCAAAATTTGTGCTCCGACCAGCTCGGCGCTCGAGTGCAAGGATTTTTTACAACAGCAAATTTAGTGCACAAAAAAAAAAAAAAACATTGAAATTATGTTTGGAAGGAATACCTACTGGATATCTTTTAGTAAAAATAATTGTTTCTTTTTTAGCAAACAAGGAACGTATTAGAAATAACCAGAGAGTTTATTAAGGACCTATTAGCTTCGTGTTGCATCCAAGCTTTCTTTACCTATGAATATATAATTTTTAACTCTGTTTATAGTTTAGTCGTATTTATATTTATTTTTTTAAAGCCAGATTTTATTATTGAACCGTATTTAGCTAGGAGGTAGTTTTGAATGGGATTAGATCTTACTATTTCAACAGAAAACAACTAGCTCTCTGTTCTGGTATCTTCATTGCAAAATCGAAATTTGAAACAAAATGCGACGTTACTGCTTCATCGCAAATTAATTTTAATACTTTCGGTGGAACAAATTACTATATTTCCATATAGTAGAATAAAATTATGTTTGTGATTAAAAAATAAAATATAGTTATTTGAAAGTTACCAAATTTTCCAAAGCCAGTTAACTTTGACTTGAGTTTACTCAAAAGGTGTGCAACGAAGATTGATTACTTTATGCTAAGTGTCGTTCTGATTACCGATTCAATTTGATTCATCATATATATATATATATATATATATATATATATATGATGAATGAAGTGTTGTTGTATGGCTTTGGAACAGGGAAGATCAGATGTTTGTTTTTAAATTGCTTTCCATCTTCCCATTATTTAATGGTTATGATAAAATAATCAGTGATTTCAACTAATGGACACTGAGTGAAATAACAGCTCTTTTTTTTTTCTGTCACCAGGCTTGCAGATAGTGTAGAAGACTGTGAGGCTGCGCTGGGCAGAATGGTGGGCTTAAAACCTACCTGCTAGTCGGTGGTGCCTTGTATAATATACGTCGTTTCAAGCGATTAAATAGATCATGTCTTTGTTCGCAGTTAAATTATTATAATGCATTAAAATAGAAAAAAAAAAAAAAGCGTGAGCAGTAGAACTCCTACACTAAGGTCGTATTTTCATTAAAATAAAAAAATTAAAAATATAAAAATCGCGGGGTGGGAGGAGGAAACAAAAAGTTGAGACCCCAAAAAGGGACTTCCCTACCTAACACCAACTCAATTTACATACAATTTTTCGAACCTCTTACTTAATTTGGCAGGGTTGTAAAGGTGCGCAAATGTACAAAATGTATACTTTTTGTGTTATGCACTAATAGAATTTGCTTATCGTTATAACTTTGGTTCCTGCTTTTTCTCGAGGATGTACTATATTTGCAAAGCTTAAATGCTATTTTTGAAATGAAGAAGACTTATAGGCAAGTTTCATCAAAATCTTTAGTGCCGTTTTGGCACTGGTTTTTGCTTATCGGGTGTCCGATTTAGTGCACAGATATAGGGATCTGAAACATTTCGAAACAAAAAAAAAAATGAAAATTTAGCAAAATCGGTCCACCCGTTCAAGAGATAATCGTGGCACAGACCAAATGTCCGAAAATGCAATGGAAAAGATCCGTTGAAAACTGCACATCTAAACTTTCTTGACCTAGTTATAGGGAGGGTAGTAAATTAATCATTAATAAACATACATTCTATCTGTGAGTCGTATTTTCATATGATATTAAATGAGGCTTTAGAAATTTATCGTCAGAATTTCATTTTTGTCCTGATTTCAGCGGTTGCTGAAACTATTTGTTTATTTTACACGTTATTCATTCAATGATTTACATACATATATATATATATATATATATATATATATATATATATATATATATATATATATATATATATATATATATATGTGTGTGTGTGTGTGTGTGTGTGTGTGTGTGTGTGTTTGAAGAACATTGTAGAAGAGAGCATTGTTAATCGATCGGATTTTAGACAATTTTGTTTAATATTGAATACAATTTTTTTGATGCTGTTATACAAGGATTTAAATAAAAATTATCAAAATGTAATTTTTCCAGACCGAGCATTAAGTATTCAGGTCATATGAGTGAAAATGGTAGTCATAAGCAGTGTGAAATCTGTAAGAAAAATTAATCTAGATCTGGTGGAGTTTTAAATCTGATTTCTTTTTTGTAATATTTGAGCTTTTGTCACTAACCAAAAACTATTAAGGGCAATTCCAAAGAATAAACACTATTGCTTTTTTCATAAACTTTTTTAAAAGTGTTCTTGATAAATTACCTCTACTTATTTAAATCGCACTTAAAGTATTTGTTAAAAGACATAATTCTTCAAATCAGAAAACTTCCCAATACCTTAATATTCTCACTATAGGTTTACCTATTAACTCTTTAAACACTTTGTTGAATTATTTTCTCATATCTATTCAAGTCAACATTTTCTTCCTCAGCATTTTTCTTCAGACTAATCTTATTTATTCACCTGCTTAAAAATCAAACTACCGCATCGAATGAGAATTGTATTTATTTATAGTCATTGTGATCGTGAAAAATGAAGAGATCCCACTACATTTTGGATATTTTATAAATTGACCATCACTAGATGGAATTATATTATGGATTGGCTTATAATTAAAGAGTTTATTATTAATCGTTCATATGACATGCATTTATGAATGATACAGGTGAAATGCACCTGAAGATGGGTCGCTTGTCCCGAAACGTTGTCATAATTTCTTAATCACATGAATTAAATAAAAGAAAACAATCGAAAGATTTATCATCATAAATTCCTAATGAAAACTTCTATATCTTTCAGGGATAGATTAATTACTTTCAGGGATAGTACTAAACTAAATTAGACTTATTAAGTATTAATAGATAATTTAATAGTACAATAGTACAACTTTATAAATAGGCAAACAAATGTATATGTGTATATATATATATATATATATATATATATATATATATATATATATATATAATCTGGACAATTATATATATATATATATATATATATATATATATATATATATATATATATATATATATATAATCTGGACAATGACATTTTGTCCCGTGATCAAATTATTTTTCATTCGTTCGTTCATTTATAATATTATAAATCCATTCACGATCCAAAAGAAATAGATTTGTCTATTTTGACTAATTTTAATTAAATATCAAATTGCCACCTGAGCGACAATCCCAATGAAGATTCCTTAGCTACCGCAAATCACTTTTCAATAAAAACATATGATTTATTTTTCACTGTTTACATACTTGTTATAACTATCGTTACGTAGTTATAACCTCATTTTCAAATAAACAAATGAATAGTTACAAATGTTTTTTCACCAGTAACAAATAAAACTGACAACATTGAACGTGTTTATAAAATTAATATCTATTCAATAAAATTTGAACAACAAGAAAAATTCTATTTTACTCTTGAAATAATGTTTTTATTGAAAAGTTATTTGCGACAGCGAAGTAAAAAAGACCCGATCCCTCTTCCAGCTTTTTTTCAGAGAATTCATAGTACTTCCTCCTCTTAGCATTTCGAGCACTAGCTATTTCTTATATTAGTCTGTTGATTAGTTGATTATACTGTATTTTTTCCTTGAATTTATTATTGTCTATGATTCGATTAAACATTTTTTTTTTCTAATGAATCTCCGGAAAAAATATAATAATTAAAGAATTATTAAATATGATCGTATTCATTAAAGGTACTAATAGTTTCTTATTAAACATTGTTTTAGACTATTAGTCTTGACTGATACAAGAAATTTAGAGAAATTAAATTAAGGACAGTAGATATTATTTTGTGAAAACTCAAATGTATTGCGGGCGAAGAAAGCCGCTATCTAAGAGAAAGAACTGACCCCGGAGCTAGAGGAGTGGCCCTAGAAACAAAACAAAAACTCTGAGCCGGAATGCAGTGCCACTGAGATCAGAGCTAAATATACACCGGCGGGACTCAGCTGATGCCCGTGACGTTCCCGCACCGTCACCGGCGACGTCACCGTTCAGTCAGTGCCACTATAATAGTATTGGACTCCCACCGGAAATAGTAGCGGCCATTCAGTCATCGCTGCAGTTCCGCCTTGGTCCATGCTGTCATCTTTATGTAAGCACCTCGATCGTCTTTTGCACCTCTCTGTCTGGTGTAGCACAGCAGCAATGCGCATTTTCTCTGCCGAGCATATTTACTGTTTAATGTGTTTTTTTTTGTTTTTTTCAATTCTTACTGAAAATCTTCTATTTTTGTAATTTATTATAATTTTACAAAAGTTCCTAAAGTTTTTTATTACGATGTTGCTGATTGTGCTTCTTGGTGGAAAATCAAAAATATCTGGTATCTGTCCACTCACACTACTCCATTAACGGCTTCGGTGTCCAATACAAAAATTCTTTACTGTATCTTTTGCTATTATTGGTCCAATAAATTTTTTTTATTATTATTATTTTTTTTAAGTGCAGCTTTAATTAATTATCTTTCAAATTAGCAATTGGAAATATCCAGCAGATGTACAGTTTTTAAATTCTTCGAAAAACTAAAAAAGGTAAATGGCTTTTTATAGGAACATGCACAGAATATTTTTAAACATAGCTGCAAATTTCAATAAGCTGCATCATGGCTAATAATTGCCAGATTTTGATGATTCATTTTCTGTTTTGTAGAGAATTCAAGAACCTTTCAAATGATCAATACCTTATTTACCTAGATGGTAAGGAAAATAATAACATATATATAAAGTTCAATGCGCTATATTTTTGCCAATATTGGACCGATATCGATGTTTTTTTTTATTTCGTTATCTCGGGAATTTACATCCACATCCACCAAAAATGTATAATTTTTGAATAATTCGCAAAAAAAGCTGTATTTTACTAATCATTTTTTCTTCGGGATGTTATATAGATTTATTAATATGTTATGTATAGAAATATTAAATGGGCATTATTAAGAAGATCTGTAATTTCTTTACTGCTTGCAAGGAACTAAAAACTTACAGCAAACAGGCAATGCTGGTATCTGTAATTGAGTTTATAATATGAAAAACATTATAAACCAAATTTACAAAAATCCATATGTTAGTTGAAACGTAAAATAAAATGCATGTGAAAATGTTTGCATATTTTTGCATTAAATCTGAAGACCTTTTGGCATTAAGAAAATTATAATGTTTTCTTCAACTATCAAAAGTCATTATTAAATTATTATTGGGTAATTATTAGTTGTTAATTACCTATTTTATTCTTTTGAATGAAGTTGGATATAGTTATACCTAATCTGACCTTTGGGGCAAACATTTTGTTTTAATTACCAATAACCTTGGCAGTAAATACTTTTCAACAATAACCTTTTTTCAAATGCCAATTAAAATCCCCATTGTACACGTTATAATAAGTAGCCTGTTAGCTTAAGCTTGTTCCGTCTACAAAGCAATTAGTATAGAAGGGTTCTTTTTGATCAATTTAAATCATGTTAGGATTTATTAACACAGGAGTGCTTTTCACCTGCACTGATGAGTGGAGTATATGGTATGGCTTGCGCAGTTTTGGGGTATTTTGATTGGTAGTAGCGTTTGTACACGCTTGGGCTTGCCATTGTTTGCAAACTTATAAACGCGCTCTAATTACGTAAAGAGACCTACATAATCTTTTCAGGCTACAGACAACCAACATGATTGATTACCATGGATGTTGGAAAACCATGTTGCTCAAGGTTGATCGTCTTCTTTATAGACATAACGACAACGTTGAACAACATGGTTTTCCAACATCCATGTTAATCAATCATATTGGTTGTCTGTACCCTGAAACAAAGCCTGAAAGTTGTAATATTTGTCCAAAGGATCTCACCTAATAAGCTTACTATGCCACATAAATTCTACTGAATAACTGCCTAATAAGTCTTTCTTTTTTACCTCATCTTTTCTCATTTCCCCATTTTATTAATCCCCATAATCGCTTTAATATCTGCTAAATAATCATATTAAAATATTATACATATGACTTTAATAAATACTAATTTATTAATTTTTTTTTTGATTGGGCGTATAAGATACAAATACCATTATTTATTTAACCAGAGCTTAAGTCTATTCCGTACAAAACTAAGATGGAATATAAGAACGGATTTCAGTGATAATTTGCATGCCCCACAGCTTAAAATAAATTAGTTTACCTTGTATTGATTTAAGGAAATGAAAAATATCGTACGTAACTTTCATCAGGAGATTTAAGCACTAGCTGCTGATTTTGGCAGTTTTAGGTCGTAATTTAAAAATTAAGTTACTAAATAATTAATATTTATAATTAATTTTTTTAAATTGTCACATTACGTCTCTAATTCTTACTGAATACTTTCTAAACGATATGATCGTAGATAAATTAATTAATTAATTAAAAGTACCATCCGTTAAAAACCCCTTCGAGTTTTGGTTCGTTAAAGTTTTTGTGCCATAACCTACTTATTTTGACATATGAACGGATTTTCGCATCATCACAAGTCTTATGTCACCATTGTCAGAACATTTTTTGGAATAGGAATGATATTGTAGGAGGCGCTGGTGACGTATTTTCTTTCAGCAAGCATTATTACCGGTTTTATCTCAGTTCAGTTCCAAGTGGGCTGCCTGACTTTTTTCTCCAAAATAAAATGGTAAGTATTTCAGTTCATTGTCACTGAGGGTTGCTATGTTATTACTTCAAAATAGCGACAATTAACACTATCCCATATGATCAACATACATTAACATAGATATAATTAGTTTTGGTCTTTCAATGAAAGTAAAATATCTGATGTGGACAACACATGACTTTCTTGTACGCCTATTAAACTATAAATCGGTGGCTCAAAAAGTGATTCTGAATTTGATTATTATTTTTCGATGATTGCAGTATCTCAAAAACGACACTCGGCGTCGCGACATCCCTCTATTGACTCACATACACAGACATACTCTTGTTTCTGGAGATCTCTGTTATTATATGTCGTTTTCTTTCAGTAGGTAAATAGTTTCCAAGAGATTTTTTCATGTTCCGTGACAGTATTAAAACTTTCAATTTCACTAGATAAAGCATTGGAAATCGACAGTTTCGACATTTCAAGCGGAAAAATCCACTTACCTTATATCTTATTCTCCTGCTGCAGACTTGTTGATCTCACAAATGGGAAGAAAACCAGTATTTTATTTTCAATGTTAACACATAAAACAAGTAATAAAAATGCTGGAAACCAAATTGCGTTTGGAACCTTTATTACCGAAACATATGATTTCTTTTTTTAATTTAAATATAATTTTTGATGTAAACCTCTCATGACCTTCAAGTAAAGTACCCTTTTCGGCTCACCAATTTTAACCAAAAACTAGTAAATAAATTCATATCGATATGAATCCTATGAATGAAGTCCTATTTACCAAATTTGAGATGTTTTAAATTTTATTTTAATATAACCATTGATGAAAGTCTAATATGACCTTCAAGTAAAGTACCACTTCCCGTCTGCCAATGTTAACCAAAATTTATTATATTATTTGTATTTAAACGTAAATCTTATATATCTAATTTGAGAAGTTTTGCATTATATTTTAATATAATTTTTGATGAAAATAAATAATGACCTCTGGTAAAGTACCGCTTCCGGTTGTCATGTAGTGACCAAAAAGGGAGGTCACACCAACAAGCTGTTTCAGCAATCCAATACAAGCAAAAAATACAAAATTTTAACTTTTTACGACTCACCGTTTTTGAGTAACGTACGTCGTACGTATGTACAGATGTCAGGGATGTCAGGATTCAGGGATGGTCAAAATGGATATTTCCGTTGAAATCTGAAAACCGAAAATTTTCGCGATTACAATATTTCCTTTACTTCGTACAAGGAAGCAAAAACACAAACAGTCCTGAGCAATGCCATGTTGAATCCACAAAGTCACTGATGTTACCTAGTTACTTTAGCACGGTAACATTCGTGATAGAAAGATTCTATTAAGTATTTTCGTTAATATGAATTTTTTTTTATAAAAGTGGAAATTTTCGCAACAATATAACAATACTGTATAATAGTTTATTTGAACTGAAAAAAAAAAAAAAAAACAGCACTGGAGGTTATAGTTTTATATTTGTTTTTGCTCATTATTGCCTACTATTTTCAAGCAAATAATCGTTTTCGATGAAATCTAACCACAATCACTGTAGCGCACTTAACAAAAATATACACACAGACGTATAACAATAATTGTAGGTTATGGCTCTGTGCTGCCATTACAATCTAACTGAAGGGTCGATTGGATGAAGGCGATAAGTAACATTTTTTGAATTCTGATAAAACTGAATTCAAATAACCTTAATCCACTATAAGGCAAATGTGTATCGTCACTTGGCGACTTTATCAACTCAGTTCAAAACCAACTCCACTCGACCCTTCAAGTATATTTGTGTTTTTATTAATAATTATATTTTAGTACATATGTTATATTATATTAATTAAATGATTTCGGTCTTGTTCTACAGAAAATCTAAGACATAATTAATCGAATCCGGACTTGGAGAGGTGGAAGGCACATTATAAATCTCAACCTTCCCACTCTGGCTATAATAGGTTTTTAACATGTAAGATAACCAGTCCTAACCTAATATAATCCTAGTTAAACCTAATAATCAAATAACATCTAAGTCATAAGCAAGTAATCCAACTCATTAGAATCTCCTGATAATGATCCTTCTCAGTTCAAAAAGATTAACTGATATCACACGTACCAATAATGCTTAACGTAAATGTATTTGTGGTTTGGTTGTCTTATTTATTTGATTTAGGTTATATTATTTTGTTGAATTCGTGTTCTAAATACCCGTCATTAAGTAATCTTTAAGGGACAAGAAGAATTTATTTTTACCAATATAGTTGAGGTTAAATGTTTTTTGGACAAGTTCTAGATGTATAAGTTCGATTCTACGTGCGAACTTCGCAGCTGATCCTCTTCATCGCCGCCGTCGCCTGTAAGATTTCCGCCTCCTCGTCGTCCGCCTCGTTGTCCTCGTAGACCTCGGAACGGCCTTGGTCCTCCTGTATCGCGTTGCTCTTCTTCTGCTCCTGAACCGAAGCCGGGTGTACTTATCTATAGCTTTTAGTCCCCCGCAGTGGTCGCACACAACGGGTATTAGTCCTGCAAAGATCATTCCAGCTTTGTTATCCGGTATCCTAATTTTTTTTGTGTCCATGTTGAAATTTTTTTATTACTGTTTGCAAATGAACATGTGTTTGTAGCAATAATAATTTCTTTTTTTTGTTCAATTTTAAATTTTAGATTTACCGAAAAAAATTATACAATTTCTCAAGATTTTATTATTTAAATAACTCTTATTTTATATTATCTAATATTATATTTATATGATTCTTTAAGCGTATTTTAAAAATTTACATCAGCAGGCTACTGCTTATGAATAAAAGTTCTAAAACTATGGCTGGACGCACATTGAGGCAATGATCAGGGCAACACAGTTTCTGTGACTCTGGTGCCACATAGGCTACGTGCTGCGCAATGCTGCCTCTTAATTCAAGTTATCCCTTTTATTATTCGAGTCAGGATGGGTTTATGTTGAAGTTGCGATAAACGATGCATGAAAGCACGTATTTGTTCTTCACCCCGACCATCCACAAGTTCAGTTCCTCATCGTTAAAATTTCTTTTCTCCTCTCCTTTATGTTGTAATATATCATCCTCCTCTCGTTCCATTTGATTCATCTTCACCTCTACTACAAAATAATCATCCCAGGTAACCTGAACACTAATTTCTTTTCCGATTCCAATAATAAGTTCCTTCTGCAAAACCCAATTTATCTCTCTTCATCGTTCCCTTTTTCTCCCACTCCTCACACCTGCAGATCTGACACTTTGCTAGACCTATACATTGACGACTATGTATAAAATCTTCTTTCCTCTTCTCTGTTGCCGGATTCGTTTCTATCCTCTCATGACCTTATCCAAATTTCATATATCTCATCTCCCCTGATCCTACCTAAAACATTTAGTTTTGGCAACCTGGATGCACTTAGAATCAATATGAGACGGCCAGCGCCTAGATATCTTCTGCTTTATTTTCCAGAACTGTTATGCCATCCGCATATGCCAGGTATTTATGCTTTATCATACTTAGACATTATCCATTGGCCAAACTCTCTCCTGGAATAACCATGTTCCCCACATATCTCGATGGTCTCATCATCTCCCACTTTGACTACGGCTGCGTGGTGTACGGTTGCTTCTCGGTGGATCTCGGATAGTCTAAAAGGATTATCTATTCAACCTCTCTTTGTTACCGGCTCATGAATTTTCTGGAATTTCCTCCCTCTTAAAATTTGGCGTGCCCCCTCCTTATACACATTTAAAACCCTCCTTTTCCAGCTTCTCTTCATAATTCAGTCAGACGCTGGCTAATGATGTATTATGTAATAAAGATTCGGTTCCATTAATCACATTTTTTATGAATGTGAACATATGTTTCATTTCACGTTACATAATTATTATTTTGTTTTTTTTTCGTATGTCTATTACAAGAATTTCTTTCTATTTTATTTTGCTCTATTTTTTTTCTACGTTTTTGAATATAGATTACTATTTTTTTTTCTTATTTCATGATTAAGTGAATTTTTTAAAAATATTTTTATATAACAGATGTATGTATATATTTTTTTATATATTTTGTTTTTTGCTTATTAGAATTTTGTTTCCCTCTATGTTTTATTTTAGTATAGAATATATTGTTCTATTTATGTATATATATATATATATATATTATATATATATATATATATAATATATAATATATATATATATATATATAATATATTAATATATAATAATATATAATATATATATATAATAATATATAATATATATATATATATATATATATATAATAATAATATATATATAATAATAATAATATATATAATATATTAATATATATAATATATTATATATATAAATATATATATATATATATAAATATATATATAATATATTAATATATATAATATATATAATATATATTATTAATAATATATATATATAATAATAATATATATATAATAATAATATAATATATATATAATATATATATAATAATATATATATATATATATATATATATATATATATATATATATATATATATATATATTATAAATAAGGTAGACTGTAATTTCGCATTCTTTCCGTGTTCCTTCAGGGAAATAATATTTTACAGCATATGATGATAAAGGATTTTTTCTTTTATGGAATCACTCATTGTAAAATCATATTTTAACTTTTAATTCACGATTTTCTGTTTTAACTTCTCTTAGCTTGGTGTATCTTTCTTACCAAGCTTCGCTTTTATCCTTGTCTCATCGCTTATCGCAGCTTCAACATAAACCAACCCTCTCAGAAACTGTGCTGCACAGCGCTGCCTCGTGCTACCCTACTCTGCGTCTCAATATGCGTGCATTCTTTAAGTGGACTTTTAAAAATACTTAACAAATTGTACGGTAAAATAGCCGTTGGTGCATTTAACATAGCAAAGAAAAATCAGGTGGATGATGATTGAGGAAGCGGTCAGAAATAATTCACCTGTTCTAAACCAACAATGGTTGGTATATGGCGATGTAGAAGATGATGTTGAACATTTGTAGGCAGGTTGGTGGTTAAGTCCCAAATTGGACCAACGGTTGAAGTGAAATCAAATAAGATTTGATATTTGGTGAGAGACGCCAATTTATCCATCTATGTTGAAACATCAGTTCTTGATCGTTTACCAAAGTGGTAGTTTATTGAATTACAATATTACAAAAATGACCCCTATACTGTATTTATGACGCAACATAAGAAGGATCTTGGGTGAAGTTCTAAATAAAGAAGTACTGTTCCTGAATTAACAGTTTATATAAACAGGTAAAATGGTGGTCAGCACTAGTGACCAACCTCCAGATTATTCCTCCAAACCACCGAAGGGTCAAGTACCCACATTAAACAGCTGATGTGGGCACATAGGATAGTTCCTCTACCCCAGAGTCAATATATACATAGAGAGAACAGAAAATAAAATTTCAAATATAGGCGAGGATAAGGAGTCCACGGTGCATTACGCACCAAGTCAAAATTAAAGTTCTTCTTTCTTTAACTTATTCACAAATTAAAGTTAAAAGTACAAGTTCTTTGGATAATAAAGTAAAGCTCAAGATTAA
Organism: Rhaphigaster nebulosa; assembly: GCA_948150685.1. NCBI lineage: Eukaryota > Metazoa > Arthropoda > Insecta > Hemiptera > Pentatomidae > Rhaphigaster > Rhaphigaster nebulosa. The sequence continues at coordinate 207,175,356 of OX411306.1, forward strand.
AACATATAAATAATCAAGAAATAGAAAAGTTACTATCCCAATGATCAATTATAGTTGCCAAGATGTCTTATACAACAATTAAAATCCTCTAACACTCTTAATTAAATGCTAAATTTTAACTTTTTCATTAACAGTAATTTATAAATATTTTTGTTGATTTTGCCAAATAATGCTCATTTTTCTGCCCTTAACACTATATTGTCACAAATTTATTATATAACGTATAATTTACTCATCCCGAAGATAAAAAAAAAATGTTTAATAACCTGCTTAGAATCGTTTATACAAATTTAATTGTTATAGAACTTCTTTTATTACACTGTATTGTTTAAGTCAGTTAATGCATAAAATTAATCCTCAGTTTTTTATCTTTGACCATGAAAAGGCAAGATTAACAATCACCAACCCTCGCAGATATATATAGGTATATAAATGATCATTAATTTTCCACTAAAACTTAAAGAACAAACGCTATTTTCTTTTAAGAAGCCAATCGGTTATTTATTTATAACTTAATCACAAAAATAAAATAATTTGTTTTTTAAAAATGCGTCCTGTGCCTCGAAAAAATTGTAATTGGCCTGTCTCCAACGGGTATCATTTTTTGGCGCATTTAAACAAAAACAAAAATTATGTTCGGTAACTCTTTTATTTCGAAAAGCTATAGTCAATTCACTTCGCGAGCACCTTATAACAAACTTTTTAAGTAATAAAACGTTATCTCTCTCCACCATATCATCATTCGTCGCCGTGGTAACTATCGCAGTAACAATTTATGTTAATAATCGATTCAAAGAGGATCAAAAGAGATTCATTTCTTCTTAGATACGGCTTAATAATCTCTGAATAACTACCTTAATTTCTCCATGTTAGAGGTAATTACAAAAGTGAAATCATGAACTGTTTTCAAAATATATTTATATAACAATTTATATCTCAATTAACGTGAAAAGTGTACACAAATTTAAATTGTTTGAATTGTATAGGATAAATTTTGCTTCTAAGTTTATTGTTAAAGCTCTACAGCAACTTGAAGGGAAGAAGAAAATTACCAATAATTCATAAAAATTTCAATTATTCATAAATATATAAACATATTATAACTTAATAAGCAGTATTTCTGCGTAACGGGACGGATGTGTCATATCAACAAACAAGCCACAAAATGTGATACATTTCTGCAGTTGTCATTGCAACGACACTTACGCAAATTGAAAACTTTTTACTTCCTTTTACGAAGTAAAGGAATTATTGTAATCGCAAAAATTTTCGGTTTTCAGATTTCAACAGAAATATCCATAATTTCCGGATAATTAATCCATTTTGACTAGTTTCGTCGCGACCTCTGTACGTACGTTCGTACGTGCGTATCTCGTATAACTCAAAACCGGTTAGCCGTAGAAAGTTAAAATTTTGTATTTAGGATTGTAGAAAAATCTAGTTGTGAACCACCCTTTTTGGTCACTACATGATTACCGGAAGTGGTACTTTACTTGAAGGTCATAATAAACTTACATAAAAAATTATATTAAAATTAAATACAGAAATCATATGGTTCGGTAATAAATTTTACAAACGCGATTTTGTTTCCAACTCAATTAAACATTTTTATTACTTGTTTTAAGCGTTAAAATTGAGTTTAATATACTGATTTTAATTATCCTCCCCATTTGTGAGATGAACAAGTCTGCAGCAGGAAAATAAGATTTAAGTTAAGTGGGTTCTTCCGCTTAAAATGTCGAAACTGTCGGTTTGCAATGCTTTATGTAGTGGCATTCACAGTTCTAATGTTGTCATGGAACATGAAGAAATCTCTATGAAACAAATTACCTACTGAAAGAAAACAACATATAATAACGGAATGAGAACTCCTGAAACAAGAATATGTGTTTGTCAATCGATGGATGTTGCGACGCCGAGGGTCGTTTTTGAGATACTACAATATTTGGAAACTAGTAACCAAATTCAGGATCACTTTTTGAGCCACCGATTGATTGTTTAATATGTGTACAAGGAAGTCAAGTGTTGTCCACATCAGATATTTTCTTCTACGTTCCTATCGTAGCGTGATCCTACAAAGCCTAAAGTGTTCCTCAATAAACAGTCTTAGCAACGCGAACATATTTTTTCCAAATCGGACTGGTTGTTCCTGAAATTATTGCGTTCAAACACTTAAAATATTGAGCTTTATATAATAGCAGGTATGTATATATGTGGGGGCCCCACCATTTAGTGATTATTTTTATTTTTAATGTTAAATTATGCTATAATAATTAAATTTAGCACAACATTAAAATTGTTTGTTTTTATAATAATAATTATCATTTAATTAAACAATGTTGTAATATTAATTTAGTTGGTATCAATGAATACTGCTAGAACCTACCCAAGTAATGTTATGGTTGTTGTGTTGTTGTTGAGAACTGTCTTGTAAATTAGTAGTTTGTTGTCAGCTGAAAGCTGAGATTTTCTGTTTAGAAGTCTACATAATTGGCCAAATCGTCGATTAAGTGCTTTTAAGTTTAGTATGTGGATTCCATGTTAGTCTTGTAACAAGTAGGAAGCCAAGATATCGGACTGTGTCTGAGAAAGGAAGCGGTATGGAACTAAAATGAACTGGCGACCAGGATTAGCGTCGGAGAGTAACCGTGACATGTTTGCATTTAGATTCGTTTACTTTGATACGCCAATTATTACACCAGTGCTCGATCTGGGAAAGGTGCCTTTACCGGTTTAAGGATGCTGTTTCAGGATCAAAGTTGGATGATAGGATGGCGCTATCATCAGCAAATATTACCAGGAAGATATCGGGATGAATAGGAATATCAGCGGTAAATAAAATAGATGAACGGTCCCAAGACTCTGGTTGGAGGAACACCTGCCTCAACTGGATAATGGTTGGAAAAATCTGTTCCATAGCGGACTCGGAAGGAGCGGTTAGAGAGGTAGGATCTTAGGACTAGGTATAAAGATTAAGGTAAATGGATTTTAAGCTTAAAGAGCAATCCGGCGTGCCATCCCCGGTCAAAAGTTTGTGCTTTGTCCAGAAATACACCTGAACAATACTAATTTCATTCTAGGACATAGAAAATATGGCCAACAACTCGGAGTCCTCGTTGAACAGCAGAATGTTGTGAACGAAATCCGAACTGATGGGAAGAAAGATTTTGAGATTCTAATATGGGTAGGATACGAAGGATCCTTCGTAATGCTATGTATCCTTTGTATCGTAGGTATCCTTCGTATGAGAAGGATCTTTTCTAAGATTTTTGAAAGGATTGGGAGTAGGCTAATTGGTCAATGAGATGTCAGGCTGTTGGAAGATTTGCCTAGTTAGAGAGGCAATAATAAGAGTTCAAAGAGGAAATACTAAGTGTGGTGAATTTTATTTACTTACAATTGATATTGTTTTTGCACTGTAGTTTCTAGTTGTTTTTATTTTTGGTGATACGTTGAGTCCTTATTGTAAGAAGTTAAGTAACAGTTTTTCATTATTACACAGGAATAAAAACTTTTATAATGATTCAAATTCATTTTAAAGTCCGAATTGTACATTTTATCATAAGGCGACCAAATACATTTTATGTTTCAATTCTGTTTTAAATTTAATCCTATAAATTGACGAAAAGCGACCTGCATATTACAGAAGATAAAGCTTACGTGCCATTTTAAAAAAGGTTTTCCAGAAGTCAGAAGTAAATACAATTGTTTTCTGCAATTGAGTGAAACTAGAAGAAAAAACAAAAGTAAGAAAATGCGTTGTGAACACTGGTTTTGTCGTTAAGTTCCTCCCTTTCAAATACTTTATTTGTTACTTATTATTTATGTGTTGGTTAATTTTATAATTAAACAATTTGAATTAATTTCATCTAATAAATTAATGATGCCAAACAACATCAGTAGCAATATTTGCATGAAAAGGTAACCTCAATGCTTACGAGACAAAAAAATCTGGTGCGATGCGCGCATCACATAACTTTCTCTTACCAATCTATAATAATAATAATCTTTAAAATTATTTTAAAGAGTTCACATGAACACTACTTGAAATAAACTCAGCAGAGTGCACTTCATCAGGTCTTTTCTCACAATAGTATAATAAATTAGTTTTTAAATAACTTTAGTACTACAATTCTGTACACTAAATATTTTTGGTTTGTCAAGCTGAAAATATATTTTAAAAGTTTCGTTTTAGTTTCCATGAAAATTCCATTTAGCTTCCATGGAATCATTTTGTTTCCATTAAATAATATAAAAGTAGAAATAATTAAGTTAATTTCTAATTTTATGTTATTAAAATACATTGGTACAGAGCCAATTGTTAACAACAGGTTGGTGGCTTGGTTCTCAGTAAGTTCGGTCGTATTCGTTTCCTTCCGGAAGCGCTCGGTTTTCCCTCTAAGGTCCTAGTAGTTCTTATGACATACGCTATATCTTTTCTAATACAAGCCCGATTGAAATAATTGTTTTTTAGGGAATTTAATTGCCTTTCATATGATTTCATTCAAAATTTACCATAAAATCCTCACTTTTTGAGTTATGCGAAAATAAAATTTTCTTTTCGCTATGGCATTTTCTCGTTGATATACTACATACATGAAAATTTAAAGGCCTTTAAGCAGAAGACAATAAGCAAGTTTCATCAAAATCGTTATAGTCGTTTACGAGAAAATTGTAAAATTCCTGTTATAATTACCACCTCCGGTTAGTCCGATGCGCTGTATCTTTTCTATTACTGGTCCGATTTTGATGATTCTTTTTTTGCTTTTTAATTTAAAAAAATTAAGATTATTTAATTATCTTTCACGTTTAGACATAATTTACCATAAAATGCATACTTTTTAAGTTATGCGCAAATAAAACATTCTTGTCATTATAACTTTGTTCCATGCATTTCCTCGGCGATGTACTAAATATATGAAAAGTTAAAGGTCTTTCTGAAGAATAATTTAGGCAAGTTTCATCAAAATCGTTAGAGCCGTTTTCGAGAAAATGGAAAAAAGTGTAAAATCGATTATATAAAGTGGCACTTCCGGTAAGTCGATTTTACGAAAAAGTTGTTATATCACATGCATGTGCCTATCTTAAATACATAATTTCAGTATCGTAAAACTTTCCATTTTTGAGCTAGACTGTTCACATTCACACAGACCCACAGACCATTTTGCGAGACTTTGTTATTTGGTCTAAGGTCCCTTATGTATTTCCGTTGAAAACTCGAATTCGAAAATTTTCCTGATTGCAATACTTCGTATATAGGTAAGGGAAAGTAAAAAAGATAATGTACCGTCATTACATTCCCTGTCATTACATTTCCCGTCATTACACTCCCGTAATGGTAGCGTGAGTAATAAAAATTTTCAGACAGTTCTAGTTGGCATAAATTGTAGAATCTTGTCTACCAATGCTTGTGTACCAAATCACGTACCCTGTGCGCTAGAGCGGTTGCATAATAGATGAAAAGCATGCTTTTCTATAGAATGTAGCGCCAAAATAGCTCTAACGATTTTGATGAAACGCCTGAAAAACAGGAAGAAAAGATATGACGAAAAGTAATTTTATTTGCTCGTTAATCAAAAAGTAAACATTTTGTGGAAAATTCTATCAATGCAGTCACTTGAAAGGTTATTGAATTCTCTACAAGAAACGAAAAAAGGTCATAATAACGAAATAATAGTGTTAGAAAAGCCACGGCTTATTTGGTTTAGTATCCGCATTTAGTTTTTTGAATGACTAGAAAATTATACATTTCCCGGATCATTCCAGATGCTCATTTGAAAGGTAATTAAATTTTCTACAAAGATAAACTTGACTTTGTTATTTGGTCTAAGGTCCCTTAAAATGTGTATTTCCGTTGAAAACTCGAATTCGAAAATTTTCCTGATTGCAATACTTCGTATATAGGTAAGGGAAAGTAAAAAAGATAATGTACCGTCATTACATTCCCTGTCATTACATTTCCCGTCATTACACTCCCGTAATGGTAGCGTGAGTAATAAAAATTTTCAGACAGTTCTAGTTGGCATAAATTGTAGAATCTTGTCTACCAATGCTTGTGTACCAAATCACGTACCCTGTGCGCTAGAGCGGTTGCATAATAGATGAAAAGCATGCTTTTCTATAGAATGTAGCGCCAAAATAGCTCTAACGATTTTGATGAAACGCCTGAAAAACAGGAAGAAAAGATATGACGAAAAGTAATTTTATTTGCTCGTTAATCAAAAAGTAAACATTTTGTGGAAAATTCTATCAATGCAGTCACTTGAAAGGTTATTGAATTCTCTACAAGAAACGAAAAAAGGTCATAATAACGAAATAATAGTGTTAGAAAAGCCACGGCTTATTTGGTTTAGTATCCGCATTTAGTTTTTTGAATGACTAGAAAATTATACATTTCCCGGATCATTCCAGATGCTCATTTGAAAGGTAATTAAATTTTCTACAAAGATAAACTTGACTTTGTTATTTGGTCTAAGGTCCCTTAAAATGTGTATTTCCGTTGAAAACTCGAATTCGAAAATTTTCCTGATTGCAATACTTCGTATATAGGTAAGGGAAAGTAAAAAAGATAAAGTACCGTCATTACATTCCCTGTCATTACATTTCCCGTCATTACACTCCCGTAATGGTAGCGTGAGTAATAAAAATTTTCAGACAGTTCTAGTTGGCATAAATTGTAGAATCTTGTCTACCAATGCTTGTGTACCAAATCACGTAACCTGTGCGCTAGAGCGGTTGCATAATAGATGAAAAGCATGCTTTTCTATAGAATGTAGCGCCAAAATAGCTCTAACGATTTTGATGAAACGCCTGAAAAACAGGAAGAAAAGATATGACGAAAAGTAATTTTATTTGCTCGTTAATCAAAAAGTAAACATTTTGTGGAAAATTCTATCAATGCAGTCACTTGAAAGGTTATTGAATTCTCTACAAGAAACGAAAAAAGGTCATAATAACGAAATAATAGTGTTAGAAAAGCCACGGCTTATTTGGTTTAGTATCCGCATTTAGTTTTTTGAATGACTAGAAAATTATACATTTCCCGGATCATTCCAGATGCTCATTTGAAAGGTAATTAAATTTTCTACAAAGATAAACTTGAAAAAAATAATTGGTACTTAATTGGCATTAAAACAAGATAAAATGTTAAAGGAAGATTTAAATTTTAAAATTTCCTATATAATATAGTTTATTCATTCTTCATTCATTCATTCAAGGAATATATTCTGTGTGAGCTTAAAAATAATTGATAAATGTTAGCATAAGATTATTTTTGTTTTTAATAATTTTATATTATTTTAAAATCATTTTTGATATTGATTAAATAAGAACTCATTGAAAGACACTGAAATTTATTGTTACCAATAATGTCAATACTCAGCAGACAAGTTGTGGCAAAGTTTGCTCCCCAGGAATATTGGAGCCGATGGTGAGCGGGCACATAGCTATACGTCTGCTTCTTTTGCCCCTTCTGCTTCTCCTGCTTCTTTTACTCCTTCTGCTTCTTCCGCACCTGGAACCCCCTCTTCTTCTGCGACTCCTCGACTTTCTCCTCCTAGAACCCCTCCTCTTCCTTCTTGTTGATCTACCCTTCCGTGACCTCCTCCGCGATTTTCTTCTACCACCACAACCACTCCTGCCTCTTCTCGATCTTCTCGTTCTTTTCGATCTCCTCCTCCTGCTAGTACCGCATCTGGATCTCCTTGGCCTCCTTCTCTTGCCTCCACAATTACCGCATATAATTGTTGGTTGTTCTGCTACTGCGACCTTCGTTCCTTCTGCATCTGTTTTTATTAAATTTTGTTGTGTATCCATATCTAAAAATTTTGATTAATTTTACAAAACAAAGTACCAAACATGTGTTACTGGACAACTTTTTATTTAATTAATTTAAAATGTGATATTAAGTATTGTTATAAAAAAAAAAAAAAACAGTATTAAAAATATAAATACAATAAAAACGCGTGTTATTTATTCTAACATTTATTCAGTTTAATATTTTACAATGGAATAATATTTACATACATAATTGCTAATTTCAATAAACAAGCGAAATGAATTAATTTCTTTATTTATTTTGTTCTTTACACATTTAAAAAATGACAAAAATACAGATTATTACAGATTTGCGGGCACTTATTTAGTATGTTGTATGATAAACTACACTTATATTTATATATTTATTATAGACATATTTATTATAATTTTATTTAATATAAAATTAATGAATCGTCATCAATTCATATCGATTTCAATCATCTTGAAAAATAAGTTTGGAAAGATTATTTGTAATTACGCTGAAGTATATTTTAGTTATATTTTTAGTTTACTGAAGAGTTTAATGAATTGCTTGATTAGATTCTTCTTCAAGGTTCCCAGTTGTCACCATGTCTTCTGGTGATATGCCGAGTCAAGGTGGCTTTACTTTGGTTTACGACGGTTTACATCCAAGGAGTCTTTTCCGATCCTTTAGAGCGAATAAAGCTACCTGTATCCCGAAATGGTCTGTCCACTCTTTAAATACCAGATCGCAGCCTAATAACTTGTGTACCTCATTTTAAATGCAGGACCGCCCATAGAAATGTCGGGTCCCACGACAGTTCTTGGCTCGGTGCTATAAATAACAATACCCAACTTAGTATTGACTTTTAGTTATTTCAAAAGTTAGAATTATCGATTTTATAAACAAATTGTTACATACTTAAAATAATCAATAAAATAAAGGCATACATTGCCTCTCCCGGACATCCATGTCCCTCTAAGGGCCTTCCAGGAGTGTCGGATACCCGGTCCTTAAGGGTTGCCTTTTTTATAGTACTATTATTATACTTTTGTACGACAAATTAATAAAATCGACATAAAGATCATTAGATATATATTTTCTACAGGAAAGATGCCTTGTACTGACGAACACCAATACCAATTACCAAAGGTTGGTACTCAATGAAAGAGAATGTAACCCAGAATCTGCACGTCCAACTACGAGTATAATTGTCGTAGGTAATTTCAGTATTTTCTGTTCGAATGATCCCATTTTTAGACGAAGTACTTAACGCTACAATTGTAAAGGTAATTAAATTATCTTTAAAACAAAACAAATAACATCGAATTCAGACCAGGACGTAAAGAAATTTTATAGTCATTATTTGTTAAAGCAGGTATTCTGTACATGTTTATATGGAAACTGGTTCTGCTTTAGATATTTGATAACTCGAATGCATTTCCTGGAAAATTTCAGATGCTTATTGAAAAAATGTTTTAATGGTACACATTACTAAAGATAAAACAATAATAATAAAATCTTTATCAGACTTATCAGAGTAATAGTGAAGATATAACGAACATATTTTGTATTAAACTAGATCCCAAAGCGATAAGGAAACGAGTTAAAATTCATATTGGTTGTTGAATGTCTAATATTTCTTTCTTAAGTTTGTGGTGTTTGATGGATAGGATTATTTTTTAATTTTTTTTTTTATGAATATTGATATATTCTTATTTTCTAAGTATCCATTAGTGATAATGTAAAGTTTGAACTTACTAATGGAAGTTCAAATGTTTTCAAAACAAGTTAAAATTCATATTGGATGTTAATTGTCTAAAATTTCAAGTCGAAATATTTTTTTTTCATTAATCAATTTTTTTTTCACTGATCATTTATATTTTAGTTAGGTTGTATGACATATCAATCCTTCATTAATTTTTTTTTTTAATCTCCAGTATCAAAGTTTTTTATTTAAAATAAGCAATAACCCGCTCGGAAGAATTAATCCTTCCTGAGAATTAAGCAAATTAATTAGGCCATCGTCTGACATTTAAAGCCAATGTTTAAAACCTTTTGTAAATTTTTGATGATACTGTCCTAGGATAACTAATATTTTAACATATATTATAAACGAAACAAGGAAGGTTTGCTCCATGGTAGAGTGTTGATTTTATATCCTAGGTTTCTAAATAGATGCATTTAATTTATGTCTATATGATTAATTCTCAATTTCAATGATTGAAGTTGTGCTGAACCCTTAATATGTTTCAAACTGAAACTTGAAATCTGAAAAATAATTTTTGAAGGCACATAGACCAACTTTCTTCAAGTTTTGATAATACAGTGCTGGGAAAAATAATATTTTAATTAAGATTATAATGAAACAAGCAAGGTTTACTTCATGGTTGAGTAAGCATTCTATTTATCAAACAGTGTGAAAAAACAAAAAATAACACAGTGTGAATAATTATAGTAGTGTTAAAACCCCTAATGCATTAAAATCAAATACAAATCTACAATTTGTAGTTTGACTAGTTTCGTCGTGGCGTCTGTTCGTACGTACGTACGTTCGTATCTCGCATAACTCAAAAACGGTTAGCTGTAGAAAGTTGTAATTTTGTATTTAGGATTGCTGTAAAATCTAGTCGTGAACCTCCCTTTATGGTTACTGCTTGATTACCGGAAGTGGTACTTTACTTGAAGGTCATATTAGACTTTCATCAAAAATTATATTAAAATATAATGTAAAACATCTCAAATTTGGTAAATAGGACTTTTATATCGATATAAATGTATTTACTAGATTTTGGTTAAAATGCATGAGCCGAAAAGGGTACTTTACTTGAAGGTCATAATAAGCTTACATCAAAAATTATATTTAAATTAAAAGAGAAATCATATGTTTTGGTAATAAAGGTTACAAACGCGATTTTGTTTCCACTCCATTAAACATTCTTAATAATTGTTTTAAGTCTTAAAATTGAGTGTAAAATACTGGTTATCCTCCCCATTTGTGTGATCAACAAGTCTGCAGCAAGAGAATAAGATATTAGTTCAGTGGGTTTTTCCGCTTAAAATGTCAAAACTGTCGATTTCCAATGCTTTATCAGTGATATTGGCAGTTTTATTGTTGTCACAGAACATGGAGAAATATCTTGGAAACTAGTTACCTACTGAAGGAAAACGACATATACTAACGGAATGAGACCTCCAGTAACAAGAGTTTGTGTTTTTGTGTGTGTGTATGTGTCAATTGATGGATGTCGGGACGCCGAGTGTCAATCTTCGGAAACTAGTAACCAAATTCAGTATCACTTTTTGAGCCACAGATTTATAATTTAATAGGCGTACAAGGAAGTCATGTGTTGCCCACATCAGATATTTTCTATGAATGATCTGAGCCAAATAATTAAACAAGTACAATATTTTCGCTTTTTAAATCATACCGTCTAACAAAAATAGCTTTTTTAATGTAGCACTACAACTAAATTTTACTTCTGGGTTGTAACTTTTAAGTTATTTATGCAAATAGTTTTACATCAAAAGACCATATTCGCTTATCTCATACGTCGACGGTAAAGCTACACAAATTATTGTAATTAAACTGTGTTCCGGCTACATTGTTCAACTTTTTCTTCCCAGTACCTTCAGTGGCAATGCATGACTTTAATGCATCACTTAGCTAAGACTTAAATGCAACAGTTAGCCTAAGAAAATTATAATTTTGTATTCAGGATTATTGTAAAATCTAGTTGTGAACCTCTCTTTTTGGTTACTAAATAATTAGCGGAAGTGGTCCTTTGCTTGAAGCTCATTGTGGTTTTTCATCAAAAATTATATTAAAATATTACGTAAAACATGTTAAATTTGGTAAATAGGACTTTTATATCAATATGAATCTATTTACTAGATTTTGGTTGAATTGGTGAGCCGAAAAGGGTACTTTACTTGAAGGTCATAATAAACGTATCAAAAATTATATTAAAATTAAATACAGAAATCATATGTTTCGGTAATAAAGGTTACAAACGCGATTTTGTTTCCACTCCAATTAAACATTCTTAATACTTGTTTTAAGTCTTAAAATTGAGTGTAAAATACTGGTTTTCCAGTGTGTCAATAGGTGGATATCGCAACGCCACGTGTCATTTTTGATATACTGCAATCTTCAGAAATTAGTAACAAATTCAGGATCACTTTTTAAGCCACCGATTTATAGTTTAATAGGCGTACGAGAAAGTCATTTGTTGTCCGCATGAGATATTTTTATTGTAAAGCCAGTACTATTTTAAATGTGATTTGATTACTGCTACAACCATATGTTAGAGAAAAAAAGTGTTTTTTTTTCTAATTAAGTCGTATTTCTTTAATATCGTTCAAGTTGAAATTTGAATTATGAAAACATTTTCAAAAGGCACTTAGATTTTTTTTCTATGCTTCAATTATTAGAACTTTTTGGGTGTGGAGGGAATGAGGGAGGAGGGGTACCAGAACTTTCAACGTAACAACCGGTTACAATTTTTTTTTTTATGTATATTGATATATTCTTATTTTCTAAGTATCCGTTATTGATAATGTAAAGTTTGATCTTACTAATGGAAGTTTAACATTTTCAAAACAAGTTAAAATTCATATTGGATGTTTATTGCCTAAAATTTCAAGTCGAAATATTTTTTCATTAATTAATTTTTTCTTTTTCATTTATCATTTATATTTTAGTTAGATTGTATGGCATCTCAATCGTCCAATAATCATTTTTTTTAAATAGTTAATTTGCTTCAATTAATTATATATTACACGATGCTTTTATTTTTATTTTATTTTTTTTTAACCTCCGTTATCAAAGTTTTTCATTTTAGATATTTAGCTTGATATTTTTACTAATAAATAAGTAATTACCCGATAGGAAAAACTACTCCTTCCTGAGAGCTAAGCAAATTAATTAGGCCACTGTCTTCATTTAAAGGCAATGTTTAAAAGCTTTTGTAAATTTTTGATAGTACTGTCCTAAGATAACTAATATTTTAAGATATATTATAAACGAAACAAGGCAGATTTGTTCCATGGTAGAGAGTTGATTTTATATACTAGATTTCTAAATAGATGTATTAAATTTATATCTGTACTGAATTAGTACTGAATTTAAATAATTAAAGTTGTGTTGAACCTGCCCATAGGTGGATATCGCAACGCCACGTGTCGTTTTTGATATACTGCAATCTTCAGAAATTAGTAACCAAATTCAGGATCACTTTTTAAGCCACCGATCTATAGTTTAATAGGCGTACAAGAAAGTCATTTGTTGTCCGCATGAGATATTTTTATTGTAAAGCCAGTATTATTTTAAATGCGATTTGATTACTCCTACAACCATATGCTAGAAAAAAAAGTGTTTTTTCTAATTAAGTCGTATTTCTTTAATATCTTTCAAGTTGAAATTTGAGTTATGAAAACATTTTCAAAAGGTACTTAGATAGGCATTTAAATAATTAAAGTTGTGCTGAACCCTAATATGTTTCAAGCTGAAACTTGAAATCTGAAAAATAATTTTTGAAGGCAGCTTAGACCCACTTTCTTCAAGTTTTGATAATACTATGCTGGGAAAAATAATATTTGAATTAAGATTATAATGAAACAAGTAACAAGATTTACTTTATGGTTGAGTAAACATTCTATTTATCTACTATTAGGCTGTGAAAAAGAAGTATTAGGTCGATAAAAATTAACACAATGTTAATAATTAGTAGTGCTAAAACCCCTAATGCATTAAAATCAAATACAAACCTATAATTTGTGCGAATTTTCACACGGGATAGTTAGTATAAATTCTTAAAATGGAATATGTTTTTATTTAAAAAAAAAAACTTTAATGAGGTTATTCTCTTCAGAAAAAGTTATTATAACCATCTAGGTAAATCCTCCATTCAACGAAACAACCGGTTACCAATAAAAATTTTGACTGTTAATATTCCAAGGCTACAGGGGTGAACATTTGTCTAGGTAATCGACTGCATTGTTTAGAATTCGTCTCATTTCATTTAGATGATTTCTAGGAAGAGGATCAAAATTATAATAAATTGGTGAAAACGGCAATAAAGCTTCACGTTTTTGCATAATAAGTTCACTCTTGTTAAAATGTTTTCATAGTGAACTTGGATTAACGTGTATCAAGTTGCTATGACAACGATTACAAAATTACCTATTTTTACTTTCCCTTACCTATATACGAAGTATATAGTAAGGGGAAGTATTGCGATCGTGAAAATTTTCGAATTCGAGTTTTCAACGGAAATACATATTTTAAGGTCCCCTGAGTCCAAATGACCAAGTCTCGCAAAATGGTCTGTGTGTCCGTGCGTCTGTGTGTCTGTGTGTATGTGATCAGTCTAGCTCAAAAACGGAAAGCTGTACGATACTGAAATTACATATTTAAGGTTGCCACATGCATGTGATGTTACAGCAACATTTTCGTCAAAATCGACTAACCTAAAGATACAGCGCATCAGACTAACCGGAAAGAGCTATTATATTATGGATATTACACGTTTTTACAATTTTCTCGAAAACGGCTCTAACGATTTTGATGAAACTTGCCTAAATTATTCTTCATAAAGGTCTTTAACTTTTCATTTCTGAAGTAAATCACCGAGGAATTGCAGGGAAAAAGTTATGATGAAAAGAATATTTTATTTGCTCATAGCTTAAAAAGTATGCATTTTACGGTAATTTATCTATAGACTTTTATGAAAGGCAATTAAATCATAAAAAAAGAATAAAAGAATCATCAAAATCGGACCAATAATAGAAAAAATACAGCGCATCGGACTAACCGGAAATAGCTATTATATTATGGATATTACACTTTTTTCCATTTTCTCGAAAACGGCTCTAACGATTTTGATGAAAATTGCCAAAATTATTCTTCATAAAGGTCTTTAACTTTTCATTTATGTAGTTAATCACCGAGGAATTGCAGGGAAAAAGGTTATGATGAAAAGAATAATTTATTTGCGCATAGCTTAAATAGTGTGCATTTTATAGTAAATTATGTACATTATTATATGAAAGGTTATTAAAGTATCTAAAAAAAAAATCATCAAAATCGGACAAGTATTAGCAAAGATAGTTTATTTTATGAAGAGCATAAAATAGATGGATAACCAAGCGCATCCGAAAGGAGATAGAAGCGACCGAATCTCCTCCCACCAATCCGCCAATCTGTTGTAAACAATACGCTCTGTAATAAAGTAATTTAAGAATATAAAAGCGAAAATTAACTTAATAATTTCTACTTTCACATTATTTAATGGAAAGAAAATGTTTCCATAGAAACTAAAGCAGCAACTTTTAAAATATATTTGCAACTTGACAAAGTTAAAATATATAGGTAGTGTACAGAATTGTTGTACTAAAATTGTTTTAAAAACTACTTTATTATATTTAAGTGGGAGAAGAATTGAATGCTGCTGAGTTTATTTCAAGTATTGTTTATGTGAACTCTTTAGAATTATATTAAAAAGATAATTATTACAGGGCGGTAAGGGAAAGTTGTGTGATGCGCGCACCGCACCAGATTTTTTTTTATAGTTTTCCTCATTTCTCTCCTTAAGGGGAGCATTCCGAAAAATTTAATGCATAAAAACCTTATCGAAGATATTCTCTAAATGATAGTGAAAACCGCATCAAAATCGACCGACTGCTTTTTGATATTTGCGTTCACAAACATAAGCAGGCTGAATTTTTATATATACATAAATTATCAATAAAATTTCATTTGTAGCACAATTTCTGTTGAATTTGTGGTTGAACTGTGGTATTTTATTCCTTGTCACTGAATATCCATAGTGTTCCATTGAAATCGATTGAACAATTTATGTAAAAGGATGGACGATAATTTTTAATTGTTTAAAATAAAATATTATTGATATCAGAGGACTTAGAAACGTGCTCTTTTTTCCGGGAATTGTAACGTTCTTTTTATTTGATTGTTATACATCTATTAAAACCTTTGGCTGTTAAAGAAGCAACGAAATCACTTCGTTGATGGTCCATAGTGAAACTTTGAAATGACTTGTTACCATCCCATCGCCAGCATGGCAGCAGAAAGGTCGAGAACCTGTTGCTTAGTAGATCACTGGGAGTTCCTCGGAGGTACCGGATCTACTCACTGACTCACGTATCTCCTGAGCGAAACACTATTTTTACTCGCGAGTTCAAGGCCTGCTCCAGCCCGCCAAAATGCGAACCAGTCCTGCCCGCGGCACAGTCATCCATGTTCTGAGTCAACATTAATTATCGATAATATTAGCATAACTGAGCGGCCTATGTAACAGTATATTGCGGTGAGCATGCATAACAGTTCGGCTATGTTCCTGGGATTCCCTGGAATTGTATTGTTGATACCATTCGGAAATGTCGACAACGTGTTCGTTGATTTTGGTTTAGCCTCCTTACGAACTTCAACAATGAAAAATGGATTACTCTATAATTTTCCAACATATTCAGGTGAGTGTGGGGGAGCAATGTAATTATTGGTATTTTTAAAGTATTTGTATCATAGACAAATATAAAATAATCCGTATGTCGGCGTCAAGAAGGAAAAACCTTCGTTTCATCGTTTTTCTGACTAGTGTGCACATTTTTTCATTGTAAATTTTTTAGTTCTGCTAAACATGTAAATCGAATTGAGGTGCTGCTGATGGTGGTTTTGGAAAGAGTGGTTAACTGTATACATGGATCATTAGTTTTTGTTTCTGATGTTTGGGATTCTGTGGAATCCATTTGTTTGGGAAATCCCTTTGGGTTTAGTTGGCATAGTTATGGCAGCTCAATCAAAAAACCAAACGTATGTCAAATAACCCCTCCATCACTGTTCATTGAAAGAGAAACAATGTCTGTAAGATATGAATAAACACGAGTTATAAAGAATAATAACCATATAGATCTGAGAATGTACTGGAGAAAAACAGAGCGAGCAAATCGACCAGTTGAGAGGGTGAGCGAGGCCGTTCACACTCATTATACATGTTATACATATTTTGATAAAATAAAAAGTGTTTGTCCACGAAAATGTCTGTGTTCTGCATACGTATACCTATAGATATCACCCCGCTTCTGGGTTTAATTTGCATTGTTTCAATTATTTATAAAAAGTGTTTTTTTTTTTTTCATTACCTATCTAAAGACTTTAAGATTTTAATAAATGGGCCCTGCATGATTTTGTAATCAAAGCGTTAAGCAATCCGCCGTATTCACCAGAATCTCTCCAATATTTTGGGCAATACGCCCAAAAAATAGAAAAATTAAAAACCAAAATCTATGCCAACTAGTCTCTATCTCCACTACTATATTTGATGACGAATAATTTTTACTATAATTATTGCACAGCATGAAAACTATGTTGATTGGAATTTGACGTAGCGTGATGGAGCTCAGTACTAATGGAATTCCTGCTGCTCCATATCACTTTAAAAAATCCACACAGGATTTCAAATTCTCGATTGTTCCTCGTTTCGAGTGATAGGAACAGAGTGATCGTCAGTGACCCTCTGAAGAGTTTACACTTACTTTCCATATTTTATTCCTTGCAATTCTCCGAGATCCCTGAAAAGAAGATGGCCTGAGGACCTTCAAATATAAAACTGTCATTAAAATGAATAACCGGTGTTTCTCCACCACCATCTTGTATGAACATTTACTTTTTCAAATAATAAAAAAATAATTTTTAGAAAAATAAAAAAATAAATGTCTCGTTGAGTGTTGTTCTGTTGGCTAACTAATACGCACCGTGTCAATACGCACTTGTTACGCCCGTGTCTGACCTCATCCATTGATCAGAGAGAAAGAATTTACTACGTTGAACATTCCTTAAATTAGTCATAAGTTCTGCTCTTTTTCTTTATAAGCGTAAGACTTTTTCTGCATTCAGACAAGATTTATGATCGAAACTAGATTGGCTGTTCTTTCAAAGGCGACTGAATTCTCCACAGAGACCAGAACGCCATTCATGAGAAGACACTGCCTCATGTCTCCGAGTACGAATGGCTCGTTCTCTGTCGGCCTTGGCAAGAGTGACAGGTAATTTTTTTACGCCCTTTCCTTATCTTAATACACATCCTGTTTCCTTAATGGCACTAGCCGAACAAATCTTACTTGTCAAATTTTAATGTTGTTTCTTTTTCTTTCTTTTTTTTATCTTGAATCAAAGCTCAGTTGTTTAATATACGGGTATCAGGTTCTGATGTCAAATACAACTCGTTCTTAGTGCCTTATGGTGTCACTGATACAATGATTGTTGTGATTTCATGTGAAGTATGTTGTGCTTTCACTGTGCTAGATATCAACATAGTGTTAAAGATGATATATCTAGGATATGTATACCCTATTAATCATTATAATTTTATTTCATTACATATGTTTACTTCGAAAATCAATAATTTTATGCTTTAGTAATTTTTTTTTTTTCATCTTTCAACTATATATTCGTTTGTTTACCAGAAGAGTGACAATAAGCAAATGCTATGGATAAAGGGTTGCAGCTATATGTATATCAATTTAAATTTACAATTTTTAAAAATTAAATAGTGTTTGATAAATAGGTATAGGTGTTTATTGCAAAACTATATCTTTTCCGCGCATGTTATACATGCTTCAATATTTGTTTAAATATAGCAGCCTTTATAGTAGGGTTTTATTTACAAATGTTATACTTATATTATGCAATGGGATGCAAAATGGGAGGAAGAAAGAATCCCAGAGGAATGGCGGACCGCCTTAATACACCCGCTACACAAAAAAGGAGAGAAGCCAGATGTAAACAATTACAGAGGAATCTCTCTACTACCAGTAACGTATAAAATATTCTCTAGAATCCTACTAAATAGATTAGAGCCGCAAATAGACCAGAAAATAGGGGAATATCAGGCAGGTTTTAGGAAGGGAAGATCCTGCCAGGAGCAAATACTTATCCTCAAATTGATCATAAAATATTACAGGTCTAGACCCCAGAAAAATCTTTACATCTCCTTTATAGACTTCAAAAAGGACTATGATTCAATAGACAGAGAAGTATTACTTGAAATTCTAAGGGAATGCGGAGTGGACAAAAATACAATAAGTCTGATAAAACTGACTCTGACGAATACCATTTCAAAGATAAAATTTTAGGGACTAATAAGTAAACCGTTCCAAATAAAGACGGGGCTTAGACAAGGCGACGGTCTGTCACCGATTCTGTTTAATGCTGTGCTGGACAAGATCATGAGAATTTTCTGGCAAAATGACGATGCGGGTGCAGTAATAGGAACAAAAAGGGACAATGTGAAAGTAATGTGTTTGGCCTTTGCAGACGATCTTAGAACAGAATTTGAAGATGCCAAACATAAAGTCTCTAAAATACTTATGAAGGAGCTTTGTATGCTGGTACATCATCATTACGGTCAGCGAGGAAATCGAAACGTATGGTTTGCTAGCCCCCCTTCCATAGTGAATTTCAGTTAGACCTCGCATGGTTTAGCCATGGCTTTACTTATTTGGCTGCTCAGGAACCAGTCCTGATATCACTAAAGGCGAAAAATAACCTTTCATTAAACCATATTACATCCTCACGCTTTTCAATGTAATTCCTTGAAGGTGTTCATCACAAAAGACTCGATGTGTCAGTGAGCCAGAATATTTAAAGTACTACTAGAAGAAACAGAGGAGGAAGCTATAAAACAGGTAAACACCCTGAAAGAAATAGCTGAGAAAACGGGACTACAGATTTTGTATGAAAAGACAGAGGTTATGACAACGGATGCCAGCTTTAGCAAGGAAATATTGAACACAGAATATGGGCAAATTAAAGTCACAAAAAAGTTTAAATTCCTGGGGGAGATAATATGTAACAACGGAACAGATAGGGCATCAATAGAAGAAAGAATAGCCAAACTCGAAAGACTGAACTATGGCACTAGAAAAATGTACAGCAAGAAAAATTTGTCCTCCAATGCAAAAATAAGGCACTACTGTACAGTAGTAAGACCAGCAATACTGTATGGGATGGAAACAGTCTGCCTTCCGAGTCTGGAGAAAATCCTGAAAATTGAGAGAAAAATTCTGAGGAGGATTCATGGACCCAAAGTAACACAAGAGGGGCGAAAATCCAACGAAGATATATATAGAAATTTGGAAGATCTTGAAACAGTCATCATCAGGAGGAGACTGAGGTTCTACGGCCACATGGTCAGAATGAGCAATAAGAGGCTGAACAAAAAAATTGTCGACAGTCTTCAGCTATAAAAGTATAGGTGATTATGTGAAACAAATAAAAGAGGAGCTGGATAGGCTAAAAATCAAGGATAAGGACTGCTTGGATAGAGAGCTTTTCAGAAAAAAAGTAAAAGAAGTTGGGATTCTTGCGGGGAGGAAGGAGAGACGGAGGAGAAAATGGACTAAGGAAGAGCGAGAGGAACAGTCTAGGAAGATGAGGCAGTATTGGAGTAGAAGGAAGGCAGAGAGTGTGAAGAAGATTAAGTGATATTCGCGTGGTACTTGCTGGCTAATTCGCGTAAAAAAAAAAAAAAAAAAAAAAAAAAAAAAAAAAAATGCAAAAAAAGTACAGAATGTTTAAATCAAAGTATTAGAGTAATATTGATTAGCAGCGTATTTACTTCCCTGTACGAAGTAAAGGAAGTATTGTAATCGTGAAAATTTTCGGTTTTCTGATTTTAACGGAAATATCCATTTTGACCATCGCTGAATCCATTTTGATTAGTTTCGTCGTGAAGTCTGTACGTACGTTCGTACGTGCGTATCTCGCATAACTCAAAAACGGTTAGCCGTAGAAGTTAAAATTTTGTATTTAGGATTGTTGAAAAATCTAATTGTGAACCTCCCTTTCGATCGATTTTCATCAAAAATTATATTAAAATATTCTGCAAAACCTCTCAAATTAGGTATATAAGACATATTAATAGTTAATTAATATAATAAATTTTAGTTAACATTGACAGACGGGAAGTGATACTTTACTTGAAGGTCATAATAGACTTTTTTTTTCATAAAAAACTATAGTAAAATATGATGTAGAACACCTCAAATGTAGTAAATAGGACTTTTAAATCGATATGAATGTATTTACTAGATTTTGGTTAAAATTGGTAAACCGAAAAGGGTACGTTACTTGAAGCTCATAATAAGCATACATCAAAAATTATATTTAAATTAAATGCAGAAATCATATGCTTCGCTAATAAAGGTTACAAACGCGATTTTGTTTCCACACTAATTAACCAATTTTATTAAATGTTTTAAGTGTTAAAATTGAGTGTAAAATACTTGTTTTCCTCCCCATTTGTGAGCTGAACAAGTCTGCAGAACGAGTCTGCACACGGTTATGCCGAAACCGTTTTTTCCAATGCTTTATCTAGTGGCATAGACAATTCTAATATTGTCACGAAGCACGAAGAAATATAAGAAAGAAAACGACATATAATAAAGGAATGAGATCTACAGAAACAAGAGCTTGTGTTTGTGTCTGTATGGATCAATAGATGGATGTCGCGACGCTGTGTCTTTTTGAGATGCTGCTATGTTCGGAAATCAGTAACCAAATTCAGGATAAGTTTTTGAGCCACCGATTTATAGTATAATATGCTACAAGGAAGTCATGCGGTGTCTACATCAGATATTTTTTATAATATTAATAAAGCCTATCAAAACAGCGACTAAAATCATGCCTTTAATTACATGGGTTACGTAAATTTATATGTGATTGAATACTCTTTGTGTAGCAATTATTATGATATGTAAATGAATTTAGTTTTCAAAGAGCTGTGGAATATTTGATTTAGTGTGGTTATTTTTTCGTAAAAATTCGCTATGTTAAATTCATCAATATTTATATTTGTTTATTTATTATGTTTTTACAAATTCAAAAATTTACCTTTATCGATTGTTTTCTCTTTATCCTTTTCTCTGTGTATGTTCCACCGATACATACATAGTATAATTATTTAATCGTTTGTTTAATTATTTATTTTCTGGCAATATATGACCTATTACACTTATGTATATTTTATTCTTTCAATTCGTTCTTC
This sequence comes from Rhaphigaster nebulosa, assembly GCA_948150685.1. NCBI lineage: Eukaryota > Metazoa > Arthropoda > Insecta > Hemiptera > Pentatomidae > Rhaphigaster > Rhaphigaster nebulosa. Next base: position 207,197,199 of record OX411306.1, read on the forward strand.
ACTATGTTTCGGACATGTTTGTCAGTTTTCAAGATTTATAGAAAAGTAGACACTTTAAAATAGACTACCAAGTCCGAAACGTAGTGAAGATCGAATCGAATGAATAACGGATACTGAAGTGTAATACTCGTTCGCATATTTCCAGAAAATATGTAACCAATCAAATTAAGATAAACCCGTCGGAAAACTTTTATAAAAAATAAATTATTGTTACCAAGGAATAAAAAATATACCAAGGAATATATTATTTAAGAAGTATATACCTGATTGTTTATAATATACGTTATAATTTTTTTTCTTCTTCATTTTATAATTATTAATTATTTTTCCATTCTTTCTCTTTAAGAATTTACTGTTACTACGCCACAGCAAACTAATGTTTTTATGTCAATTATGAATTCTATTTAATTGACTTGAGATTAACACGTTACATTCATCATCGCTCAATTATGTTATTGCTTAGTTCCTAACAACATAATAGTTCACGGTTTTATAAATTGAACATAAAAAAACCAAGCAATGCGGTAGCAGAGCAGGAAAACCACTGTTTTAGCTTTAACGAGATATATTTAAGAAGCCGCATGGACCTTGGGATGGGTATTTCAAGAAAATAGCCATCTCAGGGATGTATTTATCCAACTGCCATCAACCATTAGATAAATGTCGGGGGAATAATAAAGGAGCAATAAAGTCAAGAGGCGATGACTGTGGTCTTCGCAATATCTCGGCTGTAATAACTTGGAATCTCAGCTATCTTTACAGCCATTACTTTGGTGCAAAATATCTTGGGGCATTTTTGAAGGTCGTCATACTTTAGTCTTCTCATTTAAAATAACATAAACCAAGTTAAAAATATCTGTCGTGGACAAAACATGACTTCCTTGTACGCCTATTAAACTATAAATACGTGGCTCAAAAAGTTAACCTGAATTTGGTTACTAGTTTCCGAAGATTGAAGTAAAAACGACACTCGGCGTCGCGACATCCATCTATTAACACACTCACACAAGCTCTTGTTTCTCGAGGTCTCATTTCGTTATTAAATGGCGTTTTCTTTCAGTAGGTAACAAATTCCCAAGAGTTTTCTTCGTGTTCTGCGACAACAATAGACATTTTGAGCAGAAGAATCCACTTAGCTTATATCTTATTATCTGCAGACTTATTCAACTAATAAACTTATAACGAGTAATAAAAATGTTTAATTAGAGTGGGAAAAAATAGCGTTTGTATTCTTTACTACCGAATCAATTATATTATGATCTTTGTAATTAATTTTAATATTATTTTTGATTTAATTTTATTATGACCTTCAAGTAACGTAAGTACCCCTTTCGGCTCACCAATTTTAACCAAAATTTAGTGTATTATTTGAATTGATAAAAAAATCTTATTTATCAAATTTGAGATGTTTTACATCATATTTTAATGTAAAACATCTCAAATTTGATAATAAGATTTTTTTATCAATTCAAATAATACACTGGATTTTGGTTAAAATTGGTGAGCCGAAAGGGGTACTTACGTTACTTGAAGGATGGAAATCAATTATGACCTTCAAGTAGAATACCATTTCTGATGATCATGCAGAGACCAAAAAGGTAGGTTCACAACTATATTTTACAGTAATCCTAAGTACAAAACTTCAACTTTCTGCTGCTAACCATTTTTGAGTTATGCGAGATAAGAACGTACGTACAGACGTCACGACGAAACTAGTCAAAATGGATATTTCCGTTGAAATCTGAAAACCGAATATTTTCGCGATTACAATACTTCCTTTACTTCGTACAAGAAAGTTAAAAAATAGAAAAAAAAACAAAACAAAAAAAAACTTCAGCCTGTCGTGTGCGTGAGAAATATTTTAGAGAAAATAAAAATTCAGCTGTAAAAAAAAAACGCAGTGAACTTTTTTTTTAAGCAAACGGCAAATGGGCGGAGGGGGTTTCATGGTTTGGGCCTGGATAGGGCACAACGGAAAGACTGAATTAGTATTTTGTTCGGCATAAATGATTGCAGAGATTATTTAGCAGCCGATCGTTCAAACAGGAGAAGATCTGATAATAGGGATGTTTATCTTTCAGCAAGACAATGCACCTGTCCACAAAGCGTGCATAGTAAAAAAAATGTTTGATGCCAAAAATATTTCAATTTTACCATGGCCTACCCGATCACTAGATCTCAATTTTATTGTGAACTGTTGGAGAGAACTTTAAGTATTTCTTTACCTCTTTCCTCTACCAAGTTATCCAATCCCGCCATCCATCATTCATCTCCGATCTCCTACAATTGCAATCATCTCTCCATTCTCCCCATACCCGTTCTAGGCCTTTAGATTTATAATCAACGGCCCGCCGAGCCCAGGTTTTTGACTGATCTTTCCTTACCAGATTCTCAAACCTATTGAATTCCATTCCTTCTTTCATCCGTCACTGCAATACTCTTTCTATATTCAAATACCGCTGGTTCCATTTTTTATAATTGTTTTTAATGTAGTAATATTTGTTTTTTGTTTAAAGGCTTAAAAGTTACTTCATTGTGATTTATTACAATGTCATTTTTTTTAACCTAATTTTATACAGAGTAATAGTCGATTCGATGAAGATTCATCCCCCTCACTAAAAATAAATAAATAATAATATTCATATTTTAATAGGTGTCACAACAAACTTGGTTTCCGTTTTATTGTTAATTAATTCACATCATTTTACCTTACTATAATTAAACTTTAAATTGCATTACTCTATCAACTACATCATTGATACATATTATATATAAATCTTTTAGTAAAATTATTTTAATTACCTTATCTTTATGATAGTTCACCTATTGTAATTTTTTTTAGTAGGTACAATAAAATTAATTAAAAACTGAATTACAGAAATTTTTTTATGATGAGATTGCAACCCTCTTTGGAAACGTTAAATACTTTTAATTTGCCATATTTGTTTTAATACCTTTTAAAATTGGATGCTGAATTCCCAGAAAAAAACGAAAAATATATAAATATTCATATTATTTTCTTATTATTTTGGAAATATTTGATTCCCTCATGTTCAAAATTATTTTTCAACCAAATATATTCTGCCTCCTTGAAAACCAAAGTCCTTCCACGGTTATACGCATCCAATGATTTCTTGATTATTACTTGCTAGGGGCAATAAAAATGCAAAACTTGTGCCCGAAGGCAGACCAACAATGGAAATGTTCAATTGTTTCTGTACATATAAGGCCTGGAAATTCGTAATGGCCATGAATTATTTACGGAAACCGTAGCACCCTAAAAGATGAAATTACGACAAAGTAGCCGGTCTGGGTGTGCGTAGAGAATTAATTTTGAGGGTGGCCGCTTATAAAATGCTGAATGCCCTGAGGTCTTCTCGTGTGTGGTCAATGCTCGACACGTCCAATCGATGTATTCGATAATCGAGTGTAATTTGAATTATTACATAATAATCGATACTCTCTCTCTCTCTCTCTCTCTCTCTCTCTCTCTCTCTCTCTCTCTCTCTCTCTCTCTCTCTCTCTCTCTCTCTCTCTCTCACTCTCTCTCTCTCTCTAGCTTATTATATCGTCCACCGATCTATTTGGCTATCTTCGCAGTACCTTATTCACCCTATGGAATGATTATGTTTGCCAACATTATGAAAGACTCAACTTTGTCATCCAATGTGAATTTTGACCCATTTTTCTGTTTCTGGAATAAATGTTTTTTAATGCTGGCCAAAAGATAATTTTATTGAAATTATACTGGTTCAGTGGCATTTAAAAACAAAACTGGCTTCCCGACTATATTTGATTTTAAAATCACAGATTATTTTGAATGGATTTGGTTCACCTTAGCACTTAGTTGCACCAGACAAATTAAGTAATTATGAGTTTTTAATGCGTATTTTAATTGATTACCCATGGCAAATTCCGATCTGTAATTTATTTTAATTTCAACTTTATTTATTAACTTACACCTGCCATCATATAAATTAACAAACAGCAAATTATTTACCACAATATTCTACATAAAAATGGAATAAGAAAATTGTGACGGCCCCATATCTTAAATGTAACTGCACTAACTAGTGTAAAGAAAGATAGAAGGACATGGCCACAATAAGAAAAAAAGTGGAATATTACAGTTGAATCGTTTGAAATTGCCTATTTATGTTTATCGCTGTAGCTCAGCGCACTCATAAAACATCAAGTCGGACATTTGATTAGACAATACTATTTACATTTCTTGTTAAAAAAATAATCTTCATTTCATTCGATCATGAAACGTTTATCAAGTTATGTCATTTTTCTCAAACAAAAAAACTGAAAGCTCATTTAGAATTTATGGGTAATAAAGACACATTTTTGAAAAACAAAACAATTTTTATTAAACAAATTGAATTATTGACACCTTTTGGTCACTTAACTAGCACAAGTACGAAGAACCATTCAATGTCTGAGTTTTCAATAAGTTTTACAATAAGATTTCACTGTGAATTTTCAAATAGCCCTCATTTTCCCTGACTGATGTTAATGCGAATTTCCAACTATCCTTTAAGCAATGCTAGTAAGTAATAATAGATTCATTCATTAAAAATAAGACATGAAGCATTTTACTAGTGCCTAAAATAACAGGCGAAAAATTCGAACCAGTTTCGATAGTATCATTTGAATCGCAGATTTAATGTCCCACATCATCAGCACATCTCGTCCTTATAATGCAGACATCTATATTCGTTAGGCTTACATGTCTGACCTACGGTTTACGCTTAGCGACAGTACACGATCATGTCCGGCCAACTGCTTTATTCTTAACCATATAAAACATTTTTAATGGGACAGTCGTTGTTTCCAATTAATCATTAATTAGTCCTTATTTTCAACCTAGTTTGTTTTCTTGTTCTATTCCTCTTTTTGAAATCCTGTCCTTTTTTGTCACATTAAATAAAATTAAGTATTGAGAGCAAAAATTCGAATAAGTATTATATTATAACAATTCATTAATTCATTAGGGACTTGAATAAGTTCTCGCTGTTTTTTCGTGAAAATGAATGCTTTATTTAAAAAAATTACTAAAGAACATGTCATTGACACATGTCATCGCTAGCCACTACTTTCTCCCATATTTCTGGCAGTTTACGAAAACCATGTCGAAAGAACGACTCATCTTTTGAAGTTATCCACGAATCGATCCATTTTTTGGCATCTTCATAAGATTGGAAGTGCTGCTCAGCCAGGCCATGAGTCATCGATCGGAACAAGTGGTAATCGGAAGGAGGAATGTCCGGTGAATACGGCGGGTGGGGTAGGACTTCCCATTAGAGCGTTTCCAAGTAGGTTTTGACCGGTTTCGCAACATGTGGCCGAGCGTTGTCATGCTGCAAAATTACTTTGTCGTGTCTTTCCTCGTATTGAGGCCGTTTTTCCTTTAATGCTTGTCTCAAACGCATTAATTGTAGTCGATAGCGATCTCCCGTGACGGTTTTCGCCAGTCACGATACGATGCAAAAAACCTTTCCTTTTCTGCCGTTGGAGCAACTGTTCACATGCGAAAAAACGCCGTTCGACGTCTCTCGGCTATAATTCATACGGCACCCAATTTCCTTGCTTTTGAATCATTCCTAATGCTTTTAAACGTTTGGAAACTGTTGAGTGATCAACTCCTAATGATTCTGCAAATTCATTTTGCGTCTGACTTGGGTCTTCATCGAGTAATGCGTAATATGCGAGTAATGAGTAATCATTATTTTTAAAGCGTCTAAACCAATCTCTGCATGTTGTTTCCGAGCATGGTCGCCGTAAGTCTCCACAAGAATTCTATGTGCTTCAGATGCAGATTTTTTTTGAAAAAAGGAATGCAGTAAAATTCCCCGCAAATACTCTTTTTTTGGCACGAAATTCGTCATGTTTAACGCTATGAAAAAGTATGTTGTTTACACTTCGGCGGAATAACAAATACTATGATTTCGAGTCTAATGGTGGAGCTTCACGGTAATGTTGGTTATAGTATTGCCTGATGCAAAAAGACTAAGATAACACCATCTGTCGGGAAACAGCGAGAACTTATTCAAGTCCCTAATATCTTTACTTCGCCTTAAGTTCAAAATGAAGCTTAATAGTTTTCATTATTAAAACTATTGAGTTTTATTGTGACCTTGAGGCAAAATGAAGAAAATTTTGGAAAATGGATGGCCAGGAACTAGAACTAATTAAACAACGTATCATGTTAACAAGGTCCGACGCTAGTTTTTAATTTTTTTTGTAAATTAAAGAATAGGCAGTATAGCTTCTGCTCCAATCAGGCATGGTTTTGTAATACTCATTTCTCACCACTATAAAATAAAATATTACAAATCTACTTGTTACACAACCGACAAACAAAAAATTAGTAAAACCAAATCGAATTTTTTTTTTTGTTATCAGTAAAATAACGGTTTTTGGAATCAATACGAATATATGAAATATTAAACGATTCGATCCGATATTATGCTATGTTTTATCTAGGTTGAGTTGAGCTTGATATCTATTTAGCTGCTAATACATTAGTCTATATATATAGGGATGCCATTGGGCAATCATTGAGGATGATTATCCCAAAATTAAGTAAGCTTATGAATAATTTCTTACCTTGTCCTCTAAATTGGATACCTTTCCAAGGGCCTGGTTTGTGGTTACCATTATTTAATAATTAATCAAGATAATGTTCCTACTTTTAAGTTTAATACTAATGCTAATCAAATTTACTGCTATCATACTTAATGAAATATATTCAGATTAATAATGGACATAGTTACTAAAGAACAACCTCCTTTCTAACCTTTATCTTTATTCCTCAAAATTAAAATAACAAACTATTACAATAAAAAGTTAACCATGGAATGACTCAGCCAAGACTTAGCCAAGACTTAACATAAATCTCTTATCTGTACTAATTGCTGTTGATGGTTCCTCAGCATCTCTCCCTCGGATTCCCCCGCATATCTTCAGTCATGGAGCCAGAGCGCATCTCTCATCTTCAGAGTCCCGTTGTTCCGCCCTCAGACGAGATCAGAGAGGAAGGCTTGCGTCAGGCGAGGTCAGAGTTCAGAGCCGAAGTCTCTCCTTTTCGACTCCCCGCTTCTCTTCCCCTTTCTTTCTTGTTCTTCCTAAGGGGGGGTCGAAAACGTTGTTCATTGGCCGACTAGTTTTATAGAGGGAAGAAATTCTGGGATTTCATCGGATGACTCCACCCTTTGTCCTGACAGCCGGTATCTGCGAACCATTATCCAACTCTGATTTAATCATACCTTTTCCAGGCGGTCTCCACTTTTTCCTCGAGGCCAGCCGAAGCCTAAGGGGAACAGTTCTTAAAATTGATTAGGTATCCCAGCTTTTGGCTTTGTTACAGTGCTAACTTCTTGGTAGGGTTTTAAATTAACTTATCCCTTATCTCTGAGGGTAAGCGCTGAAGTGACATCTGTCATCGCCTGTCAGTTATCCTTCTTTCTACCTGCTCGTCCCTTAATATCTTTTGTTCGCACCTGGTCTGTTTAAATTATATAACGATAATATTGTCCAATATCAATACATATTAATTACTAATCTCGAAAATATGGGAACATTTCTTGATTGTACACATACATATTTGTTTTGTTTTTTTATTGAATCGTATTCGACGTAGAATATAAAAATTAATATGTATAATCCTCTACTAACACCACAGCACATAAAAACACACACACAAAAAAAAAGACTAATCACATCACTTTTATGTTTCAGACATAACTGTCCACAATTAATACAATATGTCAATACCTACTAAAAACTTTGCTAAATATCATATACTATAACTAGAGCGTAAACATGCTTGGAATACATATACACATTTTAACAAATAGAACTAAAGACCATTCCATATTATAGACGAATTCACAATCGATACCCTCTCCTATTAAAAAACAAAAAATTATTCTACCAAAAAAAGGGTTTCTACCAAAGCTTGCAAGTTAACCTGTACAGTCAAAAATACTTAATTAGATACTCTACGTTGTCATTTTTAAACGCTCATAGTTCCGCTTCTATGAATGCTATTATTTAACATAAGACATTCTCCATTGGAGAATTTTGGATTTGGACTTTTGGAGGAAGACCAGTTAGCAAGTAAAGTTAACCAATTTATTTGCATGCGTTGATGATGTTACAGCTCACCTGTTATCCAATTCTAAAAATCAATTTGAAAAATTGATATTCAATCAATTAATATTCATTAAATAATCATCCTAATACATTAGGTAATACATTTGTAGATCTTACTTGTACAAGAAACATTTCGTCAGCGTTACTGTCAGCAGTTTGTTATTTCTCTTCAAAATTTCAACAGCCTATTGTACATAAGTTAACTTTGAATGAATAAATTTCACCAGTAACATGAATTTTTTTTTACCCCAAAATAAAAAATCGTAAGTAATTCTAGGCCTTTTAAACCCAGCGAATATGTGGTAGACACAGTCTCTGCTCCATTTTTCGTTTACTAGAATTCTGAAAGAAACAACAAACCAATAAAGGGCACAGTAAATTTACATTTTAAATAAATTATATTTGTATGCGTCTTTTGGAGTATTTTTTTCTACTGATCTGGGGAATGATTTCTTCATCGATAACTTAAGGATCCTCCAACTGTATAGCTCAGTCCTTTTAAACGATTATATCTCGCAGTCCGTAATGAAAGAAACATAACATGGAAGGTGGAATGTTAAAGGTTAGAAGAGTCCTTGGAGATGCTCCTTGGCCGCTGAAGGTATCTTGCAATGGCGAATTGGCCGGGCCTTCCTCATAGTCAAGGACGAAACAAACGATTGTTTTTAATTCCAGTCGGCGAGGATCTGTTTGTATCATCTTGAATTTATTTACGGTCGAAATACGTGAGGCATATCGAGAGTTCAATTATTTTATTAGATAGAAATACTAATAAAAAATACCTATAATATGAACATTGAAACTCCTCCTAAAGGAAATTTATGGTTATAAATTATAACTTATGGCTTAAATTATGGTTCCCTATAATGGGAACAAATATCTAACGGGTGATTAGCCCATTTCCTCAATAATTTGATTGTTTTAGCTAAATATCTTTCTTTATTTACTCACTGAACTGTATTTACTCACTTTATTTTCCATAACTGTATGGAAATATGCAACAAGTTAGTGTAACGCCTCGGAGGGTTAGTTTGAGACGAAAGGCTACGGACTAATAGGTTAGTGTGGGCAAGGATCTTGTAATTAAAGGAGGTGGGTATTTGTATTTCGGGCCAAGTTTGCAACGAAGGGAATATCGAGGTGCTTATGGATAATTTTATTTGTTACATAATAAGAAGCATTAAGAATTCTTTGAAGGATTTTGGATTTTAAGGATTGGATACGAGAAGAATTTGATGGTTTCGGGGAGTCTCAAAGCTCAATCCCATAAGTCCAAATAGGCCTGTTGATGGTAATGCATTTGAGGTTTTTGTAGTCAATTGGAAGTTTAGAGCGTTTATCAAGTGAGTGTTGTAGTAAACGTTAGCTACATATAGTTTCTTTTCGTTTCAGTCTTGTATAAGGATTCCATGGAAGGCGTTTATCAAGATGGAGTCCGAGATAGCGGATATGTTCAACAGGAATAAGTGGAACATTATGAAAGAATACTGTAGGACAAGAAGTAGCGGTATTGCGACGAAAGGTAAAAGTGATCTGATGGGATTTGGATATGAAAATGACTTCCAATCTATACTTTTTACAATACTTACTGCCAAAATGTCATTTCTAATTACGTCTTCAAATCAATTAAAGATAAAAAAAAAGTTCAGCGAACCTTACCGATAACTGATAACCGATTTGCCGATAATTCCAAAACTTTGCCTACCAGCCTGCGTACACTGAACCCAAATCCTCAAGATCGGGCTCAACACAATCCTCCCATTAAGGTTTCGATCAACTATTGGATAGTTACCTGTCGGATTAGGCTAAATGCCTTTAGAATGGTTCGTTCGTTATCAATCCCGAAAACTTTAAACCAACTTAAGGAGCTGAGATGCTATCACTTCAATTCTATTTATGGGGTGCTATTCTATTCATGCGAATCGGTATTGTATCTATTAAATTCTCTAGTCTACTCATCCTTATGCGCGCCAAATATTCTTTCGAAATTCGACCAAATTTTTTTGAAAACCTTAATAGTTCTTCTTTCTTTAACCTAAGTTACTCTTCCAAATCTATAGTATGAGCTTTATTAACGTCAATAATATTTGGCAAAATCGTTTCCTTTTTTAAGGATTACTGGGATTGGCTATCACAACGAACCCAAATTTTCTATTAAGCTACATGTCACTTATGAGTTTTTCATTCCAACAGACGCTCCCTAATGCCCGCCAGAAAAAGGTGACACTCTCGGAGAGTTACATCCGAGATTTCTCGCACGATTTACACTCAAGTAGACAGACAAGTGGCTTTATATTACAACTTTCACTTACCTCCCTACTTTAAATAAATTTTAAAGGCTTACATTTAGCTTCCATTTAATAGTATAACAATGTAAATTATCTACTACAATCATTTAAGTTTTGAGTTTTTCGTCACTCTCCATTATCCTCTACGACTTTTTAGATATTATTTTTTTTAATATATTTAGCTTTCCTGCATTTTTCATTACTTCTAACAAGGAGAGACGCTTAATTATTTCAAATAATCGAAATTAAAGATACTTCAGGAGAAGAAATTTTGAAAATTCGTCATTTAAGCCCGGTCTTACTATTTCAATGAGAATAAGACCTAGCTGATATTAAATACCATTTAATTGTGCATCGATATAACGAGTTTAATCGAAATCGTCAGAGTCGTAAAAATGTGTTAAGTCGATGATATGATATGAAACTTCTGGAGAAAAAGTTACTGTTACATCACAGGCATAAACTACCTTAAAGACGGAACTTCAGTTTTCGTACAAGGCTTAAGCGCCAAAAATTCGAAATTTAGGTTTCAATTTATTATGCGGTCTAAACACCACCTCTATCGATTCCCGTTCACGGTATATCGAGAAAAAAAATGGTCTAAATATCGACTATTAATGACGTGAGCACCTAATAAAAACGACTCTCAGTCGTCACTCTGGCCTTAACCAGTGCTAGAAGCCTTAAAAATATTTGGTAATTATAAAGGTTTTGCCACCTTGATAAACTATTATCTACTGTATACAATAAAGTATAAAATTAAAAAAACATATAATTTGGAGAACAATCGTTTCACGTGTTTCCTGTAAAGTTTTCTAAATCGCGCACACTCCTTTTTTTCAAAAAAACACGTTGCCATATGGATTATGGAAAGTAAAAAAGAATATTTGCTTAAATTATTTAATACGATAGCAATATTTAATAAGCCCGAGATTATTCCATACATTTTTTTGATATTTTTTAATGTTTGTATAAATCATTCCTTCGAGGCGCCAACCATTTTTAATTTGTAGTGCATATTTATAAGGGAATACCATAAAGATGATATGTAGAATTATGTGCTTGTGTTGTCTTATCCCGGTTCAGGAGGGATTGACAGGATATCTCTGTAATCAATAACCCAATGACAAATGATACAGTTTAAACCAATTTAAAACTATTTTGAGCTTGATTAGGATTCCATTTATATGAGTTAAGCGTCTTAACCACTGGACCAAACAAATACGTTTCGAGTTTTCTTCAGGTTTAAAATGTAATAAAACGATAGAAGTTTGCCATACTTATTTTCTTTGAAGTAATAAAAAATGTAATTACAATTGACAATTTCTACAATCAATATCTCACAAGATTAATTTCCTAACAACCCAATGAAGGATATTTATGCCAGTTATTTTCGAGTATTATTACTGGTATGTATATTTTAAATTAGTCGTAGTTTATAATTTTTTCCTCGGTGGTCGTTTTGGGAGGGAAAATTTCCTCCTTTTCCTCCCGTGTGGATCCGCCACTGAAACTCATTATTTTGGTAAAACTTGGTTCTCAAAATAAAGTATGGTGCTGCTTTCCTTATCTTATCGGTTTTGCACCACTAAATAACTGGAGGAGTGGTATGATTAACGTGGAGTGATATGGAATTTGAGTATTGGATATAATTTTATAAGTATTCTAAGCATGTTGTTTCGAAGAAAACCTGTTTATTTATTTTTATCTGAATGAAGTTGAATAGTTAGTGGTTGGCAAAATCAGGGTTACGAGTATTTCTGCCTTCCGCGTTGTATAAATGCTAATAGTTTTCATTTGCTGAAATCATAGGTCAGAAATGCTTCGCTAAAAATATAAACAAGTCTTTATTGTGTAATTGAACGTTGAAAATACTTAATATTAACATTAGGATTGACGAACAATAGATCACGGATCGCCCGGGGCGGTTTGAAGACCAACCTTCGCCCATTTCAATTATTCCAATGATATGCAGCGAGGCAGAATTCTATTATCGGGCATCTTGCGGAGAATTGTTTTTATTTGAGCAATGCATTGCAAAATGACAGCGGGTCGTAACCTCTGACCTCCAGAGTCGCAGTATAGAAGTTGCACGCACATTGTGAACTGCGTTTCTCGTTCTATCTGGTTCTTTTGTAACGTGCTCTTCGGTTGAAGTGGAAGGTCGCTCAATACTCATTGAATATTCTGATGAATAATGTTAGGTATTTTATAGCCTACGATTACCTTTGTAATCGATTCCAATCAAGATGATTTTAACTGCTGTGGAATGGAAATACATTACAGATTTATTGAACTATTGCAGTGGCGAACATAGGGAAGGAAGGAGGGGCCCCGAACCCCGCTTACTTGGATTTTTTTTTTGTTAGGTCTTATTCCCCTCAGGCCCCAAATGGTATAGGTACCCCACTGATCTATTGTTCAAATGTTGATTTTTTTTTATTCTAAGAAATATCATTTTATATATTAAACTTATAAATTAGGCGATTTACTTTCAAAATTGACTTAATCCATTCTCAAAATTATTACACGACACCTAAAACGTTTCAGAGCTATTATCCTCGTCCGTAGCCTCCTTGTCAGTCTCCACTGGCTTTTAATTCCAGTGAAGCGACTAGGAGTGAAGCCCTGAATTCTTCTGAAGTCCTGCTTTGCCTTTTACATGTGAGGGCCAATCCTCGGATCAGAGGACAGAATGTAAATATTGTGCATAGCTATAAATGTTAATTTCAGTTTATTTTATATTATGACTTGAATTTTATTTCCTTTATCTTGGTTGCTTACTCATATTGTAATCGTTTATTTTTATTTGTGATGTATCTACGCTATCATACTTATTTTAATAATTTATTTTCTTTTTTTAATTGTTTTATTTATGTTTTTTTTCATTCTGTATATATATATATATATATATATATATATAGTATGAATAGATTCTTTAAACTCTAATACTTATCGTCCTTGAGTTTGGCAGCTTGTTTTATTTTTCAATAAAAACTTTTTTTGTAATATTTGAACGTGTATTTTTTTATAATTTGTTTCATGTAATCCTACTATGTCTATACTTCTTTTTCCCATTGCTCTCGTATTTTGCTTTTCTTAGCCCTGTACGGTTGATATTCAGAGAATAAAGGTACTGGGTTGGATGGGAAATCTTCTACTGTATTGGATGGCATTGTAAGAGGGATATGAGGAGTAGGAAATGTTTTTGGGAAGTTAAGGAATTAAGAGTCGTTTTCTAGTAATGGGGCTCAAGTCCAGTTAGTATGAAATGGAGCTTTGATACCTATTTATTATTTATAGTGATAAAAACAGTTCCGAGAAGAGGAAAGAGTTGGGTCCACTGCCAGGATTATATTTAGTGCCTGTACTAATTAACCTCTTCTATCACCTCTTCAGGTTCTAAATGACCTCTTTAATAGCTGTCATCCATGATGAGGGTTATTGATGGATTTTGCGAACTGTAGAATGGGTATATTAGCCTAAGGGAATGGATGAAGACATATCGGTGCTCCATGCATTATGGGAAAAAAAAGTATGCTGCACGCTTTCTAGAATATTTGGGAAAATAGCTAAGCATTGTATGTACCTTTCAGAAATAAATGCAAAATTAATAATATAGTTAAAATTAACATTTATAAAATTTTACAACGGATGATAATTTTCTTATCTACAACGTAAATTATAACAGCTTATGATGAAAGTAGTTTTGAAAATTTTATGGCGTGCTATGTTAATATCACCAGGGGACGAAGTGGACCTTCTCGAGTGGGCCATGTGGTCCTAGTCCTCAACATGTTAAGTGTCCCTGCGGTCTTAGTATATTGACAGTTCCTCCTCCAAAAACAAATAAACTTAAAAGTTATATGTTTATATTTATACTGTCTAATTAGTATGGTTCGTCATGTGACGGAGTTAGTTTTTATAATTTATTATAATACTAATTGTTTGTAAATTGGTTGGTTATAAATTATAACTAGCAAACTGTTCAAAAAGTGTTGAAATAAGAAGAAAAGCATCCGCAAGGAAGAAGCGGGTTTTCTTGTTTAATTCTGTAGATTTCGAGTAACGTGTTTCAAACCTATTCTTTTTCTCCATCTTCGTGTCAAAACTAAGTGACATGGCTGTTACAAAGGGGAATTCCCTTCGTACTAATAACCACTTGGCCCGTTAGACAAAAAGAAAGATAAAAAAATTATATTTGAAGCACTTAACTCAAGACCAGAAAGTTGCACTTAAACCTCTATTCACAGACATTAGAGGTATTATTTAGCGATAGAACTCTTATCAGTTATAAAAGATTACATTGTAAGAAAATATATCATTTTGAAACTAGGATTGCAATCTGCAAAGGTAATTTGCAAAAAAGAAATTTCACTTCAAATAATGGTTAGTTTTCTTAACTACAAATATCTTAATCATCGCGTCCGTAGTGGTAGTACTCTGTTATGAAGGCAAAAACAAACTCTTTTGTAGACATATCATGTATAATATGGTATGAATCTATCTATTTTTACAGTTTTTTTTTTTTTTTTAATAAATGAATACAGCGTTATTTCTAAATATAGTATGCTAACATTTCCTAAATATAAATTAGCGATCAGCTCCTCGAAGCTATCGCTCTATAATAACCACTTCAAGTTGTTTGTAGGAACATTGTAATTAGCGAGATGGTTCTGATAAGCTCTTACTCCACCGATGGAAATAGTATTGACTGCCTTTCTCCGGAATTTCAGGGCAATTCATTTAATGTTTACAACTCTTTAGATATTTTTGAATGAGGTATTATATTGATAACGCATATGATTTTAGTTATCTCGTTGAACCGCAAAATCAGAAGAAGTGGGGTTTCAATTACTTATAGCTGTTTTACTTTACTACTGTTTCAATATGTCTTTCTCAATTACTTTAAGTAATAAATATGGTAATGATTTTTTTTTTTCAATATCTTATTTAATTTAAACTTTTTAGGGTCTCCTGTCTCTATTATTATTATTTTATTGGCTTTATATTTTTAACATCTCTCAGTTCATTCGGAGCTCTCATTCTCCTAACCTTATGAACCGTTTTCAATCTGTATTATGTTAATCCGTAATCCTGAGCTGCCAATAGGGTTGGATTTCGAGATAAAAATTTACCTTAATTGAGTAATAGTAATGCAATTACGTACCATGCATGCAGCGTTTCTACACTAATTCGTTTTCCCTTCTGATCAAACATATTTTCCCTCTTTTTTCCTCAACTAGAGCCTAAATATCCCATAATTTTCCCCTTTTTCTCCTCCCTCCAGATTTATACAAAACCATAGTTGATGTATATTATATTACATAAAGGTTATCTATTTGTGTATTAAATGTATATATTGTTATGTTAATTAATATTGTTTGTGTAACCATATAGAATCAACATATGCTTTTTCGATTCATAAATTAAACGTTGTTTTTAGTTAAATTTAAATTTGTTTTCAAAGCAATAAATCTGTTCATCTGTCCTAATCAGCGAAGAGCCTGTCTAACAAATCAGTTTGGAGACAGACATGTTTGTAATCTGATTAGTTCCACTATTATTCCAAGGATCGGGATCACATATGGCGGGCAGGCAGAGTCATCTCACAACAACCGAGACCAGATATAGCTTGATGTTGATTTTAATGAGTTAAATCAGGCAAATCTTACCGTCTGATTTTATTATAGTTCTATCTATTGTATATCACTTCTTGGTGAAAATCAAATAATTCAACTTCTAATGATCAATCATAATTAAATTAAAATACAATCTGCTGTCCTTTGCAATAATGATACTTTGAACTTTTTGGTCACAGACTGTACCTCACAAATATACTAATAATAATTGTAAGTTGATATCAATCGTGTAATCTTGTAATAAGTTAAAGAATTTTTTGCGTGAATAGCTATCTTGTAATTTTCTATTAAAGACTTATGTTTGGAAATACGCGTACAAATAATTCATATGAAACTCTTAAGGGGGTCACTGCCGATCAATCCAATCCAACAACATGGAACAACAGTGAGTGTGAAATCCTATGTGGTATGGTTGGAGTAGAGGATAGCAGCTGGAATTCTATCGGTCTTAAAATCCACCGCGTTATAACATAATCCAAGCACTCCAACTGATCGTGAGCGTGGAAAACGGAGAAAGTGGAACAATGAACTTTTCAAGCTGTGATATACTAATAATAATATAAATTGTTTGTCACTAAATAGAGTGTTGTTAAAATTTACGATATTCATTGTATAAAATATTTTAAAAAAATATTCATATGAACAACTCATAATTTTGTTTATTTTTTACTAATAGTTACGTTATAAAATAGATAAATGTTAATTATAAGTAAATACACATTTTTAGGGGAGTTATCATTTCTAATTTGCATAAAATGTCCTCTATTTTAGAGGATTAGATTGTAGAGCCACTATTTGTAGCACCATTAAAGCATGTTTACATGAGCATAAATCACTACGTACTGATAAAACATGGAACAATGATCTCAACTCCAAGCACTCCAGCTGTTCCATGTTCCATTTGAAGTGATTGTCAGTCTTAGACGTACTGCACAAACTCCTTGGTATGTGATTAATACAACTCTAACATATGTCAACAGTTAGAGAATGGCGGGCTCCACGACAACCCAATGGTTTTTAGCATCACTTTCATATTCCTCCAAGCCGTGTGAAAAGAAGATTGTGCAGAACCTTTCACCAAAAATCAATCATTAGAGTGTTGCGAATAGACGGTTGCTCTTTAGAGACACCATTATTTTTATGCCATAATAACATAAATCATAATATAAAATTAATTTGTTATAAAAATTGATTTGAATTTTAATTAATATAAAAAAAAAAATATATATTCAAAGTGTGAATCATACTTCCTGCATCTGTCTCAACACTGCTCATTTATCTTCTTTTTCAACCAAATTACCTCAGCAGAAAATAGTGCTTTGCCTATGAATACTGTGACCAAACATTTAACACGATTGACATTGAAGCATAGATTTTAAATATTCAGCTATTTTTCAACTGACATGATGACTAGTTGTAAAAATGTATGCACAGAAAGTAGAAAATATTAATATCTATTATATATTAGCATATTCACTTCATTGCATTACAACCTCTTTATTTCGCAAAAACAGGCTCGCAAATACCTCTCCCTTGTTTACTGTACTCGAAGGTTGTACGAACAATTATTTGGGCAGTAGAGAGTATTTTCATCACTAAGTTACTCGTCAATCGTCTAAATATTATCGTAAACCGAAAAAGGCCTATTAGACCTTAAAGATGCCAAGATACCGGGAGCTGAGGCCAAAATCTGAAAAAGATCCACTTTCTCTAAAGTTGTTATTTCATTATTTCTTGGCGTCTGTTAAGAGTAATGACACATATTTTGTATTTGTATTTGTATAAATCTTGAATGAATTTAATCTTCTATAAGGTTGGTTATTTTGCATTTTGCAATAAGTGCATTGAAAAATAGTTGTTAAGGTGAAATCAGTGAATATCTAACTCTTTCTTTTTTAACTTTTTTATCTAACGTTCCGAATTTTAAAATATATTAGGGATAAAACTTACAGGAAATTTAATGTTCTTTAAAATTGGCATTGTAAAAGTTTTACCTAAAATGCACTGGGGATGAGTTACTGTGGGCAATGAAACAAGTGACGAAAATGACGAAGCGGTCGTGTGAAAATTTGATTGCAGCCTATCTAGGGTGGCAGACGTACAATACCAGTCTATTGTGAGCTCCCGGACTATTACTCTGAATGTGTTGGTCTGAATTCCTGCATTTTATAGTTCACATCTTCTCGGTTTTCTTTGTGTCTACGTCACTTAAAACAAATTTATTACTATGCAATGACTGATACCAAATTCCGAGAAAAAAAAAATTAAATACATAAATATGAATTATTTTTTCAATAATCTCCCCTAAGACATTATTCTATTCATCGTTCGATGTCGTAAAAATAATAATAATAATAATAATAATAGAAATAGGTTTCATTTTTCTCGTCTAAATATATAATAGTTAACGAAATTATTTTAAAATATATTATTTTAATGAAGTAATTTTGACTTCCTGCGGCCAATTATTATTTAATTGACATCCGCATGATGGCACAGAAGGATCAATCTAATTAGGGATTGACAATAGCATGGAGTGACAACACAAAACTATTGAATTTTTGTGTGTTTTTAGAACTGAAGATGGATGGATCAAATGGATCAAATTAAACATTTTAAACTAGTTTTCAATAAAAACAAAATTATAGAAGTAACAAATAATTTATATTCTCTAAGTATGATTTAGTTCAAAACTAATCTCATTTATAAAGATCTTATCAACGGCCGTAAGTTAATGATTCAAAAGTTCAGTACTTTCACAGGACATATAAATTACCTACTGACCTAACGTTTCATTGATTATTTTTAAAGCTTTTAGGTACTTTAGCAATAAAGCCTTAGCCCGACTAAGAAAGGATTAGCAGTCGTAGCAACTGCTTATTGCCCAGTGAGTGGCGTAGCTAGGGAAGGGCGAAGGAGACGACCGGCCCGGGCGCCGCTTAAAATGCCAAGATAAAATTTTAAATAATTTTTTGGCTCCCAAAATAAGTACATTATGATTTATTTATTATAAAGATTTGTTTTACTGGATTTAAGTCGAAGATATATTTAACTTCGTAATCATGAAATAATATGTATTATAAGCACGTAGGGAGGGACTTAAGATACCGATTATAGGTACTTTATACTTAAAGTACTGATACTTTCCTTAGATAATCTGGAATTGTGGTAGGGGGCGGCAGAGCCGAAAAAACGGATTTTAGTCAGGGTGAGGGGGCAAGCTTAATTTTTCCCCCACTTCTTTCATCCTCCTCCAATAAAATCCAACAATTTTATAACTGTACTATAGGTAATATATTTCGACGTAAATATCATCATCTCATAACACTAACTCGTTTTATTGACTGAATTAAAGTCAAAACTATCGAAAAGAAAAAACAAATATTTTCTAACATATAAATTTATAAATTGAAGATAAGGTAGAGACAATAGAAATAAAATAAGGAAACAAAAAAAAATATTTATAACAACTGTCTAAAAAAGGCATGTCAACTAGAGACAGAGCAATTCTACAGATTCTAAGCTCAGTCTAACTTAAATTCTAACTCTATAGATTCAGGATATTTTTTCTATCCTGATGTTACCTGAATTGGTAAAACGTTGAATGATATGTTATTCACTCTTGTTTGAGATAATCTAGGCTTTGTGTTTGGAATCTTTCAATTTTATCCTAACAACTAATTTATCTCTTTTAGAGTTTTAACAATTTTATATTAATTAAATATAGATAAAAACGAAACCTGTACCACTACAGCCCATTAAGAGTCTTGGGTTCAGTACTTGATACGAACCGTACTGTTTCTAATCCAACGGTTGTGCAAGAGGTGATTTGGCCGAGATCACGCTCATCCGCAAGATATTTCCCCCAATTAAGGGTACCCACTTTATAGAGGTATAGATAAATGAACATCAAATATTTTTGGTAAAATAATCAATTTGTTAAATATACGAACCATTAACTAACTATATACTATATATATATATATATATATATATATATATATATATATATATATATATATATATATATATATATATAAAAAACACAATAAAAAAACATGATTGCTATATAATTGGAGAGGTATAAAATGAATTTTATTTCGGTTAATTTGCAATGAATACTAGTAAAGGAAAGAAATAAAGGAGTATCTTTCCTTCATTTGCTGAAATGAATAATTGTTCATCAGCTTCTTAAGAGAAGTGATGTAAAAGGTTATTGTTAACTACCCGCTCCTTTTTAGAAAACTCTTTATTTTCACAATCGAATTTTATAGCACCTTCGGGATTGCGAAACTGCAAAGAACCATCTGTCAGCTTTGACAAGGGTTAATTCTTAACTAAATCCGGAGGATGAATTATTCATATAAAGGATTGATAAACATCCCTGAGAGGACACCTGAATGGAGCGTCCGAAATCTGTATAATCCTAAAACGAAGCGGAACATGGCGGCATTGTTCTCGCTAACGACGAGCTGTTAGCGGAAGACAGATGTGACCTAGCACAATCGGTCCAACCTGGATATTTTCATTACATAATAAAGTGCCACCAAAGAGGATCCTTAATCACTCTTTATGGGTTCATTGTTATGTCAGTCGAAGAGGACTCAGGTCTTAAGTCACGATTATCGAGAGACCGTTACCTGAAGGTTATAGTCGCCTATTACCTGAGCCTAAGGTAGTGACTGCTTATCAATCAAATAGGGTTCCCCCGGTAATTTGTAATGGTAATTCCAATGTTAAAACACTAAGGAAGCGCGGATTCCACTGTTTACAAGTTTACTATGATCAACGATACATACTAAACTTCTCACCAGATATCAACCTTTTGTTTTTATCGGTAGTTTGTTGTGCTAGAGATTAAAAATATTAAGATAAATGAATAAATAAAGAAATATGATAAAAACAATTATGGCTATACTAGATTTAAAACTATTCATTCACCTTTAAAGTTTTTTTTTTCAAAACCTAATCCGCAATACTATTTGACAGAATTTTTTTCAAGCGTTAGTTTTCTAAGTAAGGTAATGCGAGGTAAGTTCGTAAATGTTTCGTTAAATCCAAATTCTGAATCTGTAAGAGCTGCCTTTTAGGGAGGTAAAGTGTAATTAGGTAAAGTTTCACTTGTTCCCTAAAGTATAGCAACTTATTCAATTACTAGCTGTTACCCACGGCTTCGCCGCGAATATTTCATTTCTGCCATTTCGTTTTAATTTATGTACGTTTCTGGTAAGGATAACTATAATGCAAATAATAAATGTGTTACACATTGTATCAGTGTGTGTGTAAGTCAAGCCCGCTTGTAATGTAACACCTACTTGGACTGAAAATGGAACCATTAGTCAAAACAAATCATTTTTTTACTTTCCATCACCTATATATGAAATATACAGCAGGAAGAAGTATTACGATCGTGAAGAATTTCGAATTCGAGTTATCAACGAAATACACCTTTATGAGGACCAATAACCAAGTCTCGCATCGGACTAACCGGAAGCGGCAATTATATCATTGATTTAACACTTTTTTTTTAAATAATTTTTCTTGTAAACGGTTCAAACGATTTTGACGAAACTTGCCTAATGTCTTCTCCTTACACCTTTTTAATTCGTAATGTGTGCAGTATATCAACGAGAAAATACAGTGGAAAAAGATATAGCAAAAAGAAAATTTTATTTGCGCATAATTCATAAAGTAAGCATTTGATGGTAAATTATGCATAAAATCATATGAAAGGTAATTAAATTCTCTAAAATAAAAAAAAAATTATTTAAATCGGGCCTGAATTAGTTAAGATACACCTTAAGGGACTAAAAAACCTTGGATGGAAAACCGAGTGATTCCGAACCTCCTCCCACCAAGCTGCCAACATATTGTTAACAAAACGCTCTGTAGCAATGTACATGTTGTTACTACAATATGTACATTGTTATATCTTAATAATTTCGACTTTTACATTATTTAATGGAAATAAATTGATTCCTTGGAAACTAAACCGAAACTTTTAAAATATATTTTCAGCTTGACAAACCAAACATATTTAGAGTTGTGTTTAGAATTTTAGTACTAAAATTGGTTAAAAACTAATTTATTATACTTTTGTGAGAGAAGACTTGAAGAAGTGCTTTCTACTGAGTTAATTTCGAGTAGCTTTTATGTGAATTCTTTAAAATTATGTTACAAAGATTATTATTGTAGGGTTTTAAGGTAAAATTGCTTGTGCGCGCACTGCACCAGATTTTTTATTACTTTCAAATGAAATGCTCGAGCTATTCTTTGTATCTGCAATGAGTTTTTTGTTCATCTTTTAAGGCATTTCCAATTTCAGACCATTTCGGATTATATATTTGGGTGATATACAAATCAGGGCGAACATATGTCATCGCATCCTGAGTTCTCTCATGCAACGGGACACACCAGTAAAACAGGATGGCAACACAAACATCTTTCCAATATCCTAAACATTTCCTTATAACATATTCCTTATATAAGATATGCCCTTAGGGGTGGCATTTTTAAGATGAACATAGTTTTCCGCTAGCAGACCTGCATACCTTGCTCTGGTTGAATATTATAAAGTTAAGCTTTTCTGTCTCAAGCTTGGTGTAAATATTAACCAAATACTGGTTGAAAAGACTGCGTTTCACCATGCATCTAATTAATACTACCGTTTTAGCTTCTGAATCTAGCCCGTTGTATACTCTGGTAACACAGTATCAACTTAAATGAATTTTTTCCCATCCGTGGATGGAGCCTTGCGCCTTAAGAAAGTGAAAAACTAGTGTTTTTTAGGTTTTATAAATAATTACAGTATAATTTTACTAAATCACGCCTCATTCCACATCTAAAACAACAGAGAAGCCACCATTAAAAATTTGAGCTTCATAGGCATTGTCGTTTTTGGGGTTTTTTGAGATGTAGTGATTACTAAATCAGTTAGTGAATGAGTGATATCTTTCTACAATATTGATAATTCAATTACCTTCCATTTAAATGAGCATCGGTTTGTTTATGCGAAATGTATTGTTTTCGAATTATTTAAAAAACAATTAAATGGTTTCCATAGGAATCTGCGCTGAAAACATGAATACAATATCCAATATATTTTTTGCTAGTACTGGTCCGGTTTAGATGATTTTTTTTAGAGTATTTAATCATCTTTCAAATGACTACCTATAGTTTTCCAGGAGATGTATAATATTCGAGGAAAACATTTTTTAGTCTTTAGAAATAATTTTTTTCAATCTCTTAAATTTCGAATTTTTAGAAGCCCAGTCTTATTGCAGATCTAGAGCATAGGGGAAATTGCCATTAAAAATTTCAGTTTTATAGGCATTGTAGTTTTTTCGATACATTGATGACTATTTAATGGATATCTTGATTTTATAGACAGGTTTTCATGACTGTCGCTGAAGATTGTAAAATTTCAGGCAAGTATCAACATTTTTCGATGAAAGCATAACTAAAATCGTATTCTAGAAACGAGCTATTAAGTAGTTGGCCCACAATTTGCACTACCGCTTGAATGGGTCTTCCTGATACAGGGACAATTGCGTCATTAAGGCATTGAATTATCAATCTCATAAAAACGGACGTAATTGAAACGTGAGCTGAAATGCAATCTTTAAAAGAAAATCGTCTCAGGAACATTTAAAAAAAAAAAAAAGAAGAAAAATATTGCTTCAAAGTCAAACTTTGTAATTTCTAGTGGACATTTTCCTCACATTAACTTGTAATGTTTATTAAATTTTTAAATGACTGATAAATTATTTCTTAAATTTCGTTTTATCATTTGAGGAGTCGGGTAGCTCTGAGTCTTAGGTATTGCAACCCTTGTTCGAGTCAGATATAAAATTTATTTTCTATTTTATCAGCCGTAGAACAAGTCTAAGATCGAAAGATCCTCCTGACATGGGTACCAGGTCTTTCTTTGGGTTACGACATAAACCAGGTGGTTGAGTTTGTATACTGACCACATTATATCTTTGATTAATCGTTGGTCTTCTGTAGTTTTCCTTTATCATCACAGACAAGAACAATATCGCCCTCTAATAAATATGCCTGCATAAAGGAAAACTGCAGATGGCCCTAATTGAATGGCAAGAAGAGCTATTGAGAAAATGAATGGCTATTAACTCTACTTTGAGTAAAGTCCTGGCGATCTTATGAAAAGAGGAAGATGTATACATCTTTTGTAACAGGGAGGAGCTTGAGGCAGTTGATGACTGCACTGCAAGGAATGGTGGTTAGCAACACTGCCACCATTGATAAAGAAGTGTCCAGCAGAATTGCAAAAGCAACTAAAATATACTTCCAGATCAGCAACACTATAGTAGGAAGAGAGAGGTCACCAGCCAAGCTCCACATCTTTAAAGCTGTATTTTTGCCGACTGTACGGCTCCGAGAGATGGGTGACGTTGGACAGACAAATTAACCGTGTGACTACTATTGAAATGAAGTATTTCGGTAGAGTGGCGGACAAGACAGGAAGAGACCGGATCAGGAACGAGGCCATAAGGGAGCAGTTGGATAACTGAATCGGTCAACTGGCAAAAGACCCAAAGGCAGCCAAGAATTCAGTGTAACCAGGTTGAGCATGGAAAAAGGAAATAAAAGTCTAGGAGAAAGGAGGTTATTGGCACAATTTATTATATAGGTTATTATAATACTTTTCTTATTTTTTTGTCTACGATAATATTTATAGCAGTGTTATAAAAGTGTAATATTTACTATTTCTTGATCACAAATATTGTTTTTATATTATGACATGTACATGAATAAGAGCCTTTTAGGCCGTATTTATGTATAATATAAAAACATTATTCGTGATCCAGAAATACCTGTATTCAAATATTCGAGCGAATTTAAAAATGAAAATTTTAGACCAAAACATTTTGCCTAATATTTTTAAAGATTTTAATAATTACTCATAAATCAGGAACCATTTGAGTAATTCAAACCATATTTAGGTCATTAGCAAACTATGCAATTTGCTTTAGCAGTGATGTTACTACGTGTATTAGAACCAACGTTATCCGCAAAAAATTACAATTTTGTTTTTATATGGTAATCACCTTTTTTTACCCAGACCATCTAAGATAATGCAATAGTTTTTTATATGTATGGAAAGAAGAAACTCCCCTCTTTTTATCAAGTCCAAGAACGTCGATATCGAATCAACTGAAAAAGAGACACAGAGCTTCAAACCCAAACTTGGGCTTTAAAAATTTTTGAGCACACTCGGAACTGAAAAAAAATGTTTTTTGTATTTGATGATTTTTTCAACATTAAGATTTATTGATGTGTTGAATCCAAAACTTCGATCATTTTTGGTATGAAAAAACCTATGAGCCCAGTTTAATTAATAATTTAAACACATTTTTAAATTTATTTTACCAAAAAACAATTTTTTTTTTATGTTTATATTTTTCCTTTAATACACTGTAAAAAATAAACGTTTAGCTGAAAAAATGTCTTCATCATTGTCCAAACAAAAGATATAAAATAAAGCATTTTCAGCATGTTCCTAAGGCCCATTGGATGAAACGGAAGGATACGGGCCAACATTTTTTCAATGTAGAATCACATAAAAAGTTTTGATCAAAATCCCCTTGTAAGTGTTTAATATTTCCTGTCAGAAGTATTTATATGGCATTTATAATTATGTAATTAATTGAAGAAATAGTTTGTCAGCTGGACTATTAGTTGTTACTGTGACTGATCCATGCCAAAGCTGAATTGCTTAATAAAAGTAAGTGCTTTAAAAATAATTAATCAAACGCTAGATCGGTAGGTGATTAACATGTCCTGTGAAACTGCTGAACTTTTGATTCATTAACCTATGATTAACTATGATGTCTTTGATAAGATCTTTATAAATGAGAGTAGTTGTGAACTTAATCATTCTTGGTCACAGTATTTATATATTATATATACATATCTAAACATATCTATTCCTATATAGATTTATCCTCTGTCCTAGGGACCCCTTACCTCTTATATCTTAACAACACGAAACTTCTTAACTTTGAAGTTAACATAATAAAAATAATTAGATTCTTGTTTTCTAAGGGATTGAATGAAATATTATTTTCAATTTTAATAATATTTTTTGAGGCTAAGGATGGGAAATTTGTCTCTGTCCAGCTCTTGCTGATATCTCCATTTTCTAAATTCGTTTTTTGGATTCTACGTATCTTAAAATATTAAACCTCAAATTTAGAAGGGGTTTAATTTTTTTTTGTCAATTACAAAAGATAAGGTGAGCTGATTATTAAAAATTATAAACCAAAAATAAACATGTTTTCTTGGAAACAACGTGAAATTTATTTTTACTTTTATTTACCTAAATATGAAATGTCTTGTTGAACTAAAAATACTGTGATCGTGAAAAATTTCGAACTCGAGTTTTTAACGGATATAAACGTTTTAAGATCCCCTGAGCCCAAATACCAAGTCTCGCAAAACGCTGTGTCTGTGGGTGTATATTTGTGTGAGATAGTTGTACGAAACTGAAATTACGTATTTAAGGTAGATAGGCCCGAGATGTTACAACAAAGTTTTCGTCAAAATTCGAAAGTGCTGGTTAGTTTCCGATCAGCGAAAATTTGATGGATCTAAAATAAATGTTTATTATTAAAAATAAAAAAATATTATATATATAAACCTGGATTATGATTATCAAAAATGTATCGTTTTTCACATCAATCGTTTCTTATCCAGCTGTCCCATAGTAGTTTTTAGAGTAATATTTATAATCTTCGATGATATATTATTCATTTCTATCGTACAACTTCAATTCTCTCTCCTTCGGAAGTCATTTTTATTGGTCATAGATTATGGGCTTTTTTCCTTTATATTCAACTAACCTGTCTGCACTTCATCATCATAGTCATTCTTCAGCGGATAAGATTCTTGCCCAGGACTAACTGCGGTCATAAAACAAACCTGACAGTCGTACAGGGACCACAGAAGGAAGGACGGTAGTAAAAAGATTGAGGCGGTGGTGGTTCTATTCAAAGCTGCTAATAGAGAACTATTGCTTTATTTCCTGACCAAGGACTGAGGATCAAGTACCTCGGGGGTTGTAAATCACACTTCAAGTGTCTCGCTTGGGGAAGTAAACAATAAGCTAACAACCCGATCCTCCAGTTTAAATTATGGTTTACTTTGAAGGCCTACCAATGTAATTAAAAAAAAAAAAAAAGGGTTAGGTGCCGTAACATTTTAGTCAATCAGTACATCATTATTCTAAACAAGAGTATTTGTATTAAAATTAAACAGTAAGTCTAATGTTATGAATAAAATAACAAATCTAAAAAATTGGCAATGTTATCCTAGGACTACTTATCAGGTCAGAATAATAATTTAGGGTAATGTTGAGTAAGTGGGTTCTCGAAGTTAGTGCGTAATTGTCTCGTTAGATACATACCCTTACCTGGTAAGAGCTGCTCTTTACTGAACATGAAGCCTACACACTGATGGGTCAGAAATCAACCACGAAAGTTCGTTAAGGTAAAGTATAACGTGTTATAAAAATATTCGTTCCAACTTGTTGAAAGTTTTGCAGTTCAGCTGTATCGGTATTTATCAACTTAGTTAGTATGCCTATCTAATTAGTATAGGGTGAGTATCTATTTATTAAACCGATTTATTTATTTTTTTGTCTTAAGCGGAACCTACAGAAGGTGTGCTTCAAAACACTTAGTGAGTCAAATTTCTTCTTGATAGTTTTCTATTTTTTAAGCGTTTATCCGTTGTCATCCTGCAAACCATGATAGTAGGGGCATGTACAGACCTCGGTTGTATGGGTTGTGTACACATTCCCTTGCTGACATGTTTAGTCAAGGCAACTACGGACTAGCGAATTAAAACAAAAATTATTTTTTTCAATGTATTTATTCAATTATATTCCACATCCCAGTTTCATAACTCAATAAAGGTTGTGAAATGTGAATTTCAGACAAATTTTAACTTTTTTCAGTGATTACACCAGTATAATAATTCTCCGGAAACAGAACTATTTTGTACTTACCCTAACACCGCTCCTGCTTAAATGATGAGTTATCCAGATAACTTATACGCACTTAACTCTTAAGGCAGGGGCAAGTGCGTACTAAGCACTATTCAATTAAATTGTCAATCTTCTCAAAATGGATCGTGGTTAAAAAATAGGCTTGAATATAATAATCAAACATAATCGTCTAAGGAACATTTAAAATAAAAGAAGAGAATCTAGCTTTAAAAAAATTCGTTTACAGTCTAGTGAAGTCGAACTTAATAAAATTTAGTACGCACTTGGCCCGCATTACCCGAACCAACTTTCATTAACTTTGTAGTGTCAAAGATGAATAAATTAGAAAAAAATTTAAAATAAATTATAGAATATATAGTTAACGAACCACATAATTTTTCAAATTTAAAATATAATAAATTATATGTATAGATTATTGCATCAAATTACTGATAATTAGGAGTTATTTTAGTCAAATAAACTTTAAAATAATGTTTTATTTACTTATTTTGTTTGCATTTAAACTGATTAATTCTTTTTTCCTTCGTTGTTTTCGATTTTGATCTATATCTTAAACATTTCATTTTGTTTTCGATAGCCGCAATCAGCCATGAAGCGAATGTGATGGTGTCAGGGCCATAATGTTATTAGAAAAAGGGTACAGCCAGCGCGAAGATGCCAGAGAATGGATGTAGACAACTAGGCTAATTGGAAGGGTTCTTCGGCGTTTCAGGAAAAGAGGGTGTCGCACCAGAGGGCAAGGCAGTTCGACAGCCGATCGATACCTCCTTCATCGTATTCTGTGAAACAGCAACATTACTGGAAATGTGATAAGAAATCTCATAAGACATGTCCGAATTGTTTCAATTTCCATATAAAATATGGCTCGATGAAAAAAACCCTAGGGCACGACCCCAAATCTTGGATCTCTTCCTACCAAACCTCACGGCAAGGCTTCACTGTTGGGATGCTGAAAAAATATCGATATGTCTATATATTTTTAATATATCGATATTTTTGTCCGATGTATCATAATATCGATATTAATATTTGAGTATCGAAAACCGGTTTTAAAAAAAAGGAGAAAAACAATTTAACAAGAAAGGCCCGCCGCGGTATTTTCAACAAACAAAAACATAAAAACTTGTGGTGTGTTCATGTTGCTATCTATAGTGGCTGTATTCTAGAGATACAATGTCGAAAGCAAAATATCGATATTGATATTGACATCGATATTGGTTAACAATATCGATATCTTGATTGCAAATAACTAATAAAAAACTAATTAAAAAGAAAACATAAACGAATTGTAAGGAGGATAGGAACTAACCTCTAAATGAAGTTAATAAAAACAATATCTTAATTATATCGGCACTGAATTATCGAAATTATAAAAAAATATTGTAATTACATGGTCCCTGATATATTTATATTATAAAAAAAATTTACTAATTATATCGGCACAGAAATATCGATATTATAAAAATATATCTTAATTCTATATATATTAAAGACAAGATGAGATTCTATATTGTTTTAACTATAAGACATAATCGAGGAACATCTGACTAAGGCATTTGGCCCCACGTTTAGTGGATGGCTATTTGAATGTGGTTTGAACTAAGTATTTGGTTTAGCCAGCTCGAAGTCTAGATTTGAATCAGATCGGACACACAACCAACTTAAGTGACGATTATGTCCTAGAACCCTTGAAGAGTTGTAAATGGCTGTTCTCGATGAATGGGAAATTTTTCCTGAGGATTTTACCAAAAATCATTTTCAAGTAATGCAATCTTACCGTCACAACCGGCTCATTCTGCTGCCAGTCCTGAAGCTGAGAAGAGGAACCACCTGGACGGCCCGTTGAACTAGATGATGGACATGATGACCCAGCACATGGCACTGGTGATTAGGCTACTCCAGAAACATGACTGAGCACCTGGTAGTCAACTACATCAGAGGCCTGATCTCGAAGAAGGGCCGAAATTGTGCTTCTCCTGCAGCAGCACAGACCCTCGGTAGTGGCGCTGACTGACACCATGCTCAACACCTCGGCTCGTCTCCACTTCCAGGTGTACACTGTATACCGGGAGACATGCTCACCAGAGTCACTTGGTGGCGTTGCCGTCCTGGTCAGACGAGATGTCCCATCCACCCTCATTTCGACCCCTGTGGTATCTATCCCTGGCACTCTTCTAGTCATAGTGACATGCGACTGAAGCATCGGTTCACGTTCATCTGTGTCTACAGGAGACTTAGGGCGCTACTCACCTCTGTGAACCTATTGCTTATTATTGCGCCCATGCGAAGGGTCGGTGTATCCTCCCTGGGGACTTCAATGTTCGATACTCCACCTGTAACAATAACCGGAGGTGCACACCTTCGGACATGCAGCCCGATCTGAGTGTACTTCGACCCTAGAGCTGCTCCTGACCAGAGATCTGCACACTATCTCGGATTGCCCAGCGCTCCCATACGGATCGTAAGATCATCGGCCTATGCTCTACACCTTTGAGGGGCGACCTGTCACACCACCGGCGAGCAAGTATCTCTTTCACAAGGCCGACTGGAAGGGCTACAGGGCTAGTGTTGAAGAAATACTACCCATAATTCAGTCTCTTCGGACTGAAGCCGAGGTGAGTACAGCGGTGGAAGTCAACACCACTACCATCCAGGTCTCGGCCCATAGGAACATCCCCAGGTTCAGCCTACAGCCCAACGCAATCAGGAGACCTCCACGGCACATCCTCGCTCTGATTGACCAGAGAAACAACCCGAGGAACATCTTTCAGCGCACGCGTGACTATAGCCCGAAACCGTCCATCAATGCGATGACCCGGCAGATAGCCACCCTCATGCGTGACTGGAAGACCTCACTCTTGCATGAACAGTTAGGGAGGACTCATGACAATCATTGCCAGTTCTGAAGACTGATCAAGACCCACGTAACTAAGAGGAGGACTGTGCACCCGACGTCTGGAGGTGACCTCCTGACAGGGAACAGGTTGAACTCCTGGCGAAGAGCTATGTGGCGAGGGAAGAAGCTCAGCTCACAGACACTCCTAGACTTCCATAAGGACCACTGCTGTGCCCCAACGAGAAGCCCATTTTTTCTACCTTTGGCCAGCTTGAGTCGGTACTACGCTGCGGCCTCCGGAAAGGTTTGTATCCCGTATGTGTTGTTGAAGAGGCTCCCTAGGAGGGGTGAAGCTTTTCCTCTGAATATCTTTAACTTCTGCATTCGGATATTTTCCAAAAGTCTGGAAACAGGCCATCGTAGTACCGCTACTCAAACCGGGGAAGACGGAAAAACTACCGGAGCACTAATGGCCTATCAGTCTCCTCTCGCACATGAGCAACATTTTTGAGCGGCTTCATCACCACCATCTGATGAAGATCTGCGGTGAGGTGCCGTAATCCCGCTGGAGCAGATTGGTTTTCAACGAGGGGTCTGGAGGAGTTCAGGTTTCCTGCCTCCTTAAGCCTATTGATTGGATGCTATCTTAGCGGAAGATCTTTCGTTGTACGGGTTGGCAAGAGCCTATCGCCTCCACACGATACCGTCTATGGAGTACCTCAAGGGTCCGTACTGGAACCAATATTGTTCGTCGTATTCACGGCACCAGTAGTCTCGGTGCAGCATCCAGGGGCAGTAATAGCAGCCTATGCGGACGATATCGGCATCTACGCCACCAGCGTCAATGCCAGCAGGGCTCTCAAGAAGGTACAGGCAGCATCAGCGGCCATAATGAATGGACCTCAGACTGAACGGTATCAGGGAGAACCCGGCGAAGACGGACGCCATCGTGTTATCCTTTCAGAAGAAGCCACTGCCCAAGACATTCAAGATTGAAACACCAGACTCTCTCCAACTCTATTCTCTACCTTGGCGTCACTTTAGACAGGCACCTCACCTTCTCCAGCCAGGTCCGGGAGAGAATCAAGCTGGCCCGGCTGAAGTCGCATAGGCTTTACTACCTGCTCACGCCGCAGCTGAAACTGCAAATTTACAGTCATTATAAGGCAAACCATGCTCTACGGTATGCCGCTGCTCCGGCACATGTATAAGTCCACCTTACAAACACTGCATAGCTTCCAGAACTCCGTTCTTCGGCGGATCGTCCGTGGGACCTCACTCCAACGAGCGAGAAACGGCACCATCTATGAGGATCTCCAACTACCCTCAGTGCCGGGGGCATATCAAATTCTTTGATGGGCTGACTGAAGGCCTTTGCCAACCCTCTCTTCAGAGACATCGCTCCACCACCAAGGCCTGGAAGGTGGCAGAGCTCTGTCCCCTTGGTTGAAGTGCTCGCCGAGAGAAGGGGTCTGCACCATATTTTATTCCTGAACCAGCAGAATGGTTCCTCCCCATTCTCTACAAATTAATGGGAGCCAATAGCTGAATGTGAAACCCCTGCACGCAGCGGACATTGACATAGCTTTGACCTTAGAATACCCTCGGATAATGTAATTGTCTCCATTGTACATATTGTACGTTATGTATGTGACAGACACTTAAATAAACGGTGGATAAGAAAAAAAGAAAAAAAAGTAATACAAAGGCATTTAGCGGACATGATTTTTGCCAGTGATGGAAAATACTCGGCATTCAACGCGAAAAAATGTTTTTTAAAATTAGGTATTATATTGCTATTTTTCTGGAAATCTTTTTTAAGACAGGCGGGGTTCCAGAAACCGCATTGACTTAATTTACTTTTTTAATATACTCTGTATTTGTATCGGTTTCAGAAGGGAACTGATCAATCGATTTGATTATTTAGTTAGACTAAATTAAAAGGCTAGAGACCACAGACCCCCTGCTATGTTCACTAGATTAGGATACTATAAATATTATTGGAGATCTTTTCCAAGGGTGTCGCGTTTACCAATTCACTTAATTAAACTATGCATGTAGAGTAAATATAAAAACAGATTTTGACTAAGATCTTACTTTATTTCAGATACTTTATTAATTACTGCGGGTTTAATTATGAACAACATGAATTAACTCCATTATAAAAACCTATTGACTTTAGCATACGTATTTGAGAATACTGGGTCTAACTTGTTTATTAAAATTTTACTTTGGTGCCACATAATATTAAACAAAAATGTACACAGTGAATGTAAGGGACTATTACTTATCTGGGTGTTGTCTTCGTCGTCTCGGGTACTTTCCGCATTGCCGCTTGATGGTCTGGTTGCATCTCCTCGGCTACGCTCAAGATTTCTGCTTACCAAACTCGCTACTAGGGGATGAACTGCTCCGCTGGACTTTCTGCTTCTACCCTCACAACTGCACTATCTCACACTCCAGCTCTAACTGACTATTCTTCCGTGTCCTTTTTGAAATTTATATTTTCCATACATTTATCCTCTACTCTCCCTTTGGCCCTTGTAGGCGTTCCCTTCCAAAGTTTCTTTAAAGATTCTGCTCTATTGTCCCCATTCTTGGCGGTAAGTTTTATTGCATCTTTCCAGCTGGACTTCTCTTTTGTTTTAATGGTGATTTTACTTTGTCTTCTCCTTATGACTATTTAAGCCCACTGTCGGAATCTCAAGACGGAGTATCCCAAGGTATCTCGACCTTCTCGGTACATTAGGCCTCAAACATGGGCCTATTTATGTCAATATTGAATAAATTATGTGACAACTACTTAAATTACCCATTATCTGATTACTATTATTTAATTTAAAACATTTCCTTTCATCTCTGTATTCTCAATACATAGCAATATTAAAAAAAAAAAATACCTATTTCTACAATCAAAGATATTTTTCAAAGAATCTCAGCAATTTAAGGTAGCTTAGAAATGATGCACATACACAATTTAGCTATTGTTTATTCTTGAAGGAATCGCTTTTACACTTCAAACAATTTCTGCTCCATAAATAATGAATCAACTTTCTGACCGCCTACTCCCGCATTATTATTTTTCGAAATCAACATAACCGAATTATATAGAAATTGCTGGAGCTCTTTCTAATAAAACAGGAATATGAAAATCATAATAAGTTTTAAAAATATTATTAGTGGAAGAAATTTATGAAAAATGGTGTTAGATACGTAGGTATAAAAATATCTCAAGAAAAAATCATGAGTAGATATAAAATTTAAACAAAAAGATAGTAAAAAAAATAAATTAAAATGGCTACTAAAGCTAACGAACAATTGAGAAAGGACGTACGTTGTACATACAATTTTTTGTGTGTGTGATTGTATTCAATATTTAAATTTTTACATCCATTTTCAATAATTAAGAAGTTTCATTAATTAAATCCAAACTAATATTTCTAAATTTATATTTTATTTATTTATTTAAAAAGAGGAGAGAATGAAAAATTGAAAATAAACTGCGTAGTAAGGTAACTAATAACTCTGACTTACATACATCTATATAAATAGCTTTCTGTTGATTAAATACGAAGGACGTAGTAAGAAAAATATTCATTCGGAAAAATAAATTAATATGTAAAGAAGTATTCTAAAAAAAGAAAATTACATGCAATAGAAAACATCCTTATTTTATCCTCGTTAAATGGTGAAGGAAAAACAAAACATGAATGCTTAATAAATACGATGATCTGAAGTTAAACTCTGACCCTATTGTTCTTTAAAACAAAAAAAGTCCTGACCCTGGAAGCTGGAATGCTGGAATTGATGAATAAATTGTTCAAGATGTAGTCAGTTATGGTTATAGTGATCTGTCAACCATGAGCTTGCTAGATAACTGCTTGTATCATCACCCTGATCGAAATGAATTTCATTAAATAGAGGGATGGAACGTAAAGTCGTAGGAGCGAGGAGGCTTTTCAATTTTTAAAAATGTATAAAATTGTAACACATCCTTTATCAATTTTTTGTTTCTGTTCACATCCCCGTGTTTCTGGATGTTCCCCCATCATCAGAAAACATATATTATTTTTTCATGTTGTTACACTAATTCCTAGATTTCATAAAATAATTTCTTATAATATCTAAAAAAAATAAAGTTTTAACTAGGAATGACTATTAACAACAAAGACCTTCATTATTACAGAACACTTTAGAAAGCCTAAAGTCTGAAGTGTTCTGTGAAGTCGAGGAATTATTATAATAATAATACGAAAAAAAAATTTCGGGCTGATTGGATAATATTCCGAAATGAAGAAAATAAATTGTGAAGAGCAAAAAAGTAAGAGTCTGACAGTCGAATCATGCTACCTGAAAAATTGTGGCCAAAAAAAAAACTCGCAATTTTGGAACTATTTTTGGTTATTCAACTAGGTATAATTCATAACCAGTGCATTCTATCAAGAAAGATATACTTCTATTAAATTAAACAATATCAAATTCTGCGTCTAATGAGTACACAATATAATAATTTGGTTCAATAAAGGGATCGAAAACCACGGTCATAAACGACGATTTTGTAAAAAACAGAGACAGAGTACTATGTATGAGTCTGCAGCTTGGAACTGAGTTTTCTAAGAGAAAAATTCACAGAGCAAAAGTTGTAGAGCACCGAATTCTACGTCCATTGAACACAAACATTTTTAAATTCGGTCATGTAAATTTATCGCAATTAGCAATCTCCGGATCTCCGGCAATAGGCATTATAATTCAGTTTCGTTTGTATTTTGGTTTGCAAAAAAGTATGTTTTACGTAGTGCTTGTCTTGTAAAATCCACGTTTTCGACTTCCTCCTTTTTTGCTTTATTCGCCATCTTGAAAAAACGCAAAGAAGACAATTTCTTCACTTTTTCCAAAATAACTTCCTTACAGTGCAGTTAAGTAAAACATTTGTAACCGATTTTAAATAGCATTCAATTTTCTACAAGTTTGTATATTATATTATTTTTACTTCCTTGTACGAAGTAAAGGAAGTATTGTAATCGCGAAAATTTTCGGTTTTCAGATTTCAACGGAAATATCCATTTTGACCATCTCTGAATCCATTTTGACTAGTTTCGTCGTGGCGTCTGTACGTACGTACGTACGTTCGTATTTCGCATAACTCAAAAACGGTTAGCCGTAGAAAGTTGAAATTTTGTATTTAGGATTGCTGCAAAATCTAGTTGTGAACCTCCCTTTTTTGGTCACTGCTTGATCACCGGAAGTGGTACTTAACTTGAAGGTCATATTAGTGTTTCATCAAAAATTATATTAAAATATAATGTAAAACATCTAAAATTTGGTAAATAGGACTTTTATATCAATATGAATGTATTTTCTAGATTTTGGTTAAAATTGGTGAGCCGAAAAGGGTACTTTTACTTGAAGGTCATAATAAACTTACATCAAAAATTATATTAAAATTAAATGGAGAAATCATATGGTTCGGTAATAAAGGTTACAAACGCGATTTTGTTTATACTCTAATTAAACGTTTTTATTACTTGTTTGAAGTGTTAAATTTGAGTGTAAAATACTGGTTTTCCTCCCCGTTTGTGTGTGTCAATAAATGGATGTCGCCACTCCGAGTGTCGTTTTTGAGATACTGCAATTTTCGGAAACAAGTAACCAAACTTTTTGAGCCACCGATTTATAGTTTAATAGGCGCGCAACGAAGTCATGTGTTTTCCACATCAGATATTTAGTATTTTTGCTAATACTGGCCCAGCTTAGATGATTTCCTCCCCATTTGTGAGATGAACAAGTCTGCAGCAGGAGAATTAGATATAAGTTAGATATAAGCTTTATCTAGAGATATTGACTGTTCTAATGTTGCCACGGAACACGAAGAAATCTCTTGGGAACTTGTTACCAAATGAAAGAAAACGACTTATAATAACGGAATGAGACCTCCAGAAATAAGAGTATGTCTGTGTGTGCCAATAGGTGTATGTTGCAATGGTGAGTGTCGTCGTTTGTGAGATACTACAATCTTCGGAAACTAGTAAATAAATTCAGGATCATTTTTTGAACCACCGATTTATAGTTTAATTGGCGTACAAGGAAGTCATGTGTTGTCCACATCAGATATTTTTGTATATATATTAGAGATATTGGGCCGTGAAGATCTTCAAAAATGTCCGAAAATTCCAAAAGTTGGATATGCCATTGGTTTCGCATTAGATATGATTTATTTCAAGCACACATAAAAAAACAGACACTCCAGATGCTAAAAACCTTTTTCTTCCGACGTTAGGAGAGGGTGAGGTTTCAAAATGTTGGGCCTCTTTTTTTGGTTTTTCACCTATAATTCCGAAAGGGTGCATTCTGTCGAAAAAGCGATAGTATATTAAATTAAACAGCATCAAATTTTGCATCTAATATACCATTTTTTTCGATGGAATGCACCCTTTAGGAATTATAGGTGAAAATAAAAAAAAAAAAACACTAAATTTTCGTGCATTTTTGGGCACTATTTTGATACCCGTTCCCCCCTATTGTCAGCAGGCAAATATTTTAGCATCTGGGATGCCTGTTGTTTTTTGTCGATTTTTACTGCCCCTTATCTCAGTGGCTATTCCGAATATTAAAATAATATTGTGTACAAACTTGAAGGAAATTTAACGTTCTTTTAAATTTGTTATAAATTTTTATCTTAAATGCACTGGAAGCGAATTATTTTGGAGAACTGAAAAAAAGTTTCTTCTTCGCGGTTTTTTGAGGTGGCGAAAAGCGCACAAAAAGGAGGAGGTCGAAAACTTGGATTTTTTACAACAGGAATAATACATACAACATATCTTCAAATTAAAATTACTCCATTTTTTTTGTAAATCAATATTCAAACTAAACTCGGCTGAAGTACCAATTGCCGAACAACAGTAGATGCCTAGAAAAGTTGTTTTTTCTTTGGCCGCCATTTCAGGTGGTATTATTCGACTGACAGACTCATTTTTTAATGCCGATACTGTAAGGATTCAAAAACTCCTTTATACGACCATATGATTATACCTTTATGTAAAATGATGATTTGATGGTTCTCTCAATAGTTTATTCGAATTTACTTATCAAATTGTTTCTACTTTTTGTTACATTTTTTGTCTTTAATGTGCATTTTGTCTTAAATCTGAATGAAATTTATTTTATAATTTTTTTTTTTTTCCGGTTTTTATTTACACATATATGTGTTTGTGTTTGAGGAGGACCTAAAATCTTTTATTAACCATAAACAATCCCCAGGCAACATCCTTAACATTTCTTGTATTTTTTTCCCCAATGGTCGCTATCTCTAACTTGAAGGTTAGCCATTGCCACTTCTACCTAGTTAGCAAGTTGAAGTGGGAACTTGAGAACACCTGCTGGATGGTATTCAATGTAACAATGTTAGATCCACAGTCGGATAATGTCTATCTTCTTCGTGTTTGTTTATTTTCTCTTTATCATCTTCACCATCATCTCATATTGCAACCTTAAGCTTAAAAGATTGGAATGAGTTAATAATACATTTCTCAAATCGAATGTATCCAACCTGTTCCGCTCCGAAATCCGGGCCCGATATTTGCATCGGAAACGATTGCAATTATATGATATTGCCACGAGAGGTCGCGGTTGAGAAATTTCTCGTTTAGATATTCGGTCGGATAAGTCGCACGTAGATACAGCCTTGGTTCTGGGCTTATGGTCGCGAATCTACTGCCTCTGATGAAGCCATATATTTTATGTCGAAATGTTCGCAATCAACCGCTCATTAGCTTGAATAAATAAAAGGTTTTGAATATGCAAAAGGTCTAATTTAACCGTAAGTATTCCGCTTTGAAAAATAAATATAAATTGATTTTCAGGCTTCGAAAGTTCAAATTTAAGATTTAAGATTTCTTTCGCGGTTTGGGAGTATAGTAGCTCAGTGGGTTAGGCAATTGACATTCTTATCCAGGTTTATGATATATCAGAAAATTAATTTGCTGTCATACCTGGAACAAGTCTAGGATCAGCGAGCGCACCATCATAGGGCACAACCCGCATTTATAAATTGCGCACTTGGCTCTAGGGATGTGACTATCGATATATATCGTATCAATAGTTTTTGAATATATCGTAATAAAAAAAAATTGATAAAATTACTACCGATGCTTTGAAATAGCCTTGTTTTTCAGCCGATATTATCAAGACCTCAATATGGTTAACCGATATTAATATCGGTTAATTTCGTCATTCCATTCCTAGAGCACAGCCACTACAGTAATACGGACACAACGCACCAAAAGTTTTGATGGTTGTTTGTTCGTCGAACCCGCCGTCCTTGTAGATTTTTTTATTTTATAACTTTTTTCAATTAAAAAAAATCGATATATTGAACTTTTTTCAGCTTCCCTAACCCAAACTAGCTTAAGATCCATAAAACAAGTAAATGTCTCCAATGCTTGCTTGCACTCTCTTACCAATATGGAAGCTACCCTGGAGGATTCTTGTGCTTGAAGAGCTGGCTGACTGCCTTAGTTGATGATTATACCGACCCTATCACAGCTGATAACTTCCGAGCTTGTGACTCCGGTGAATGTGGCAAATACCTCTGCTTGAAATATAGTTGAATATTCGCCCACTGGGAGGTTTAAATTAATGTCTAAGTTCTCTAAATAGATCCACGCACCTTTCCTCAAACTTCCCATATAACAGGAAAGGTTGTCTTTTTGAGATTCTACTCAGTCTTGTGCCCAAAATTGATTTATGTAAGTAGCTATTTTTTGAGAAGAAAAAAAATCCATTAAGTAAAAGGGAAGCTATGTAAAAAGAAAGTGAAGTTTGCAAAACATTAATATGCACTGATAATACTTATTATTTATTGATAATAAAATTCGGCTTCGACAGTTGTAAATCACTTTACTAACCTTAAAGATTTTTAATTTCTTTCACCTAAGTTTATTATCGCGCTGTTAAGTATTTTACGATCCGTCTAATGCTTTTTAAGAAGCTTATTTAAATCTCTTGTATCAGTTTTACATATTGTAAATTATTCGTTGCAGCCGTATAAAAAATTATTAATTGGCTTCTTGACGCCATCAAACCAAGGTTCGGGCAGTCTCACTGTAATGTGGCACTAACAAATAACCCCATAGAGGGCCTGCTAACATGATTGATATAGTAACCATCGCCACCAGAACTACTCAGCGATAATTACTGTTATCCAAGAGGCAGTGGGTGTTGAAATGCCTCCGTGATCAAGTGTTAATCGCTAGGTGATATGAGTGATTTCATTCTCATGTTAATGGAGGGTAAATATTAAATATACACATTATGATTATACATGTCTCATCAACGTCTGATGCTTGAAGGTCCTGTGATGTACTGTCGTCATTTCTTGGTAATAATAATTTTTTTCTTTCAAGAGTTGATTACCATTTGCTAATTGAATAAGTTTGCGTAATTATAGACATAAATTTTATTTACAAATCCTCTAACATAGGTATATAACAAAAATTGAGTCATATTATTTATAAAATTGTTAGCAGCAGATACGATGGCCAGGATAGTCAGATTAAAACACTTCCAGGCCCTTCTTCTGGATGGCAAACCATAAATAAAGAAATAGTAAAAATTAAATAATGAAAAGGAAAACGAAGGAGCATATGAATATTTTTTGTTTTTTATTATAATTAAAATTTATGTTATTCTCTCATTATAACTCCCATTTTATTACATAGATCATTTATTTGGATGACAATTTATTCGCATTTCAACTAAAACATAGGTTTTTAGTCGTATGCTCCCCGACGTTAATAGAGGTTTGCCCTGATCGAAGATCATCGGTTGTGCGTGGGTGCATTTTATATTCGTTTATAACTTCTAGAACACTATTATAGAGAAGATGTCTGATATATAATATACATGTGTATATACATATGTTTCTCTCGCTATATTTTGGCAAATTCCAGCGGCACTCTTTGGACTAAATGTGCTGAAATTTGGTGTGCAGCTAATTTTCTAGACAGGACAATGACATTTAATAGGAGTAAATTTTAGTCAAAATTTCGGCATGTTTACCTGCTTTTTCGCGGTTATTAAGATTTTTCACACCTCTGCGGCCCCTCCAAATAGAGTTAGAGGGTTGAAAATTTATATGTGAATTGAGTTGGTGTAAGAAAAGTGTCTTTTGGGGTCTATTATTTTTTTTCGCACCCCTCTAAATCGGTCCCAATTGTAAGAAAAATGAGTTTATTTAATAAACAGCAGGTAGATGCAGACATATAAGGGAGGATTTCATTACAAATGATAATTTGCTTGAAATCAACTGCCAAATAAAGTGACTAAAAATATCTGAAGCTATAACTTCCGTTCGCAATTTTTTTTTTGCAGTTACAATCTTAATTAGTAATTAAAAATAGCGGAGTTGTAAAATTTTTCAATGCTTCAATACCATTCATACTATTAAAAATACTTGGTCTAAATTTACTGTCAGAAGCGGTACCATAAAAAAAAAAAAAAACGCACAAAAAAAACGCACAAAAAAAAATGCACTTAAGCGTACAAAAGCTTAGGCAAGCCAAAATCAAAATATTTTAAACATGTGGTACTTTTAATTATCCATCTCAAGCAAATAATCCAAATTAGTATTGCTTTGAAAGTATTCAACAATGCTACGAGACAGAACACTTGTGACAATTTTTAAAATTTAATAAATTTTAATTTACGATCTAAAAAATGTCAGAATCAGCAGCT
The DNA here is from genome assembly GCA_948150685.1 of Rhaphigaster nebulosa. Taxonomy (NCBI): domain Eukaryota; kingdom Metazoa; phylum Arthropoda; class Insecta; order Hemiptera; family Pentatomidae; genus Rhaphigaster; species Rhaphigaster nebulosa. Next base: position 207,238,887 of record OX411306.1, read on the forward strand.
GCGGCTTAAAATGTCCCTCTACGGATGTTCCAAAAATAAAATGTTCTTACGGTATTTTTTACATTTCCTTAAAATCGAAACAACAGTGTAGAGAGAAATGATTTATTCAAAATCAGTGCTGCCCAAATACATTGGGTTGCTATGATACACAGCTTACTGATCAATCCACACTGGGTAAAATATTTATATACATATACACATTTTACATTTATTACATTCTTCTTAAATTTCATTTAACTCTGGGACATTATCATTTTTGATGAAATATACCTTAAGTTTTGTTATTCAATATTTTTGTTTAAAAAAAATAAAATAGAGCATTCATTTGTAGATTTATGCTAATGAAATGCAAAGTACCAATAATTATTCTATTTTATTTTATTAATAATTTTGAAATTCTGCTACTTTATGTTTTATTATCAGCTAAAGTACCAATCTCCTGAACGGATTCATATATAAGTGGAAAAATTGGGACCCCAAAATATTTATTTATGTAAATGTAAGTACATTTTATTTTTCCTACAATTTTCAGATGATTTCTGTTTTTATTTTCTCATACTGATCATAAGACTGTTTACTCATTTTGCCAGAGACATATGCGCAGTTTTATAGTGTTACACAAGAAGTGCACACCTCTGATATGCATAGACATTATAGAGCTACCGTCATCTCTTCAGGTGATTCAGTCTTCAGGTGCTATAAATCTTGCATTCAGGTTCTGTACTTGCTTACTGCTGTTCTGGAATATCCGCGCTGCAGTAGTTAATTTACCAGTGAATGGAGTAGCACCGACAAATTTATGTCATTATGTCAAATTATGTCATGAATCTCTGTATAGCTTTAACTTTAATAAAATAAATAATTTTTTTTAAGAAAATCGCTTTTGTTCGATCTAAAAGCGTTTAAAAAGAAAACATGAAAAAGGCCCGAGATAAGATTAAGATTAAGAGCTGCTAGATCTATAAAAAGCATTCTTCTTAAAAACATTGTTTTACTAATTATTTTTTACTATTTAGTTTTGAAGAAGTACAGAGGCTTTTTTTTGCTTTAGTTCTAAACAGCTCTCTACTCTACCTTCTCTAAATATTGGTTAATATACCCCTAAGGAATCGTAAGCAGGCTTATAAGATACGTTTGGACCAATTTTCGTCAAAATCGGCCGCATGATTCTAAAGAGCAAGTACTAACTTATATTAGTATAGGCAAATGCACCCCTAAGGTATCGTTAGCAGTCTTCTGAGGACCGAAACTAGGATTTTTGTCGTGAGGAGGCCCGATTTTTGCCGCCCCTTCCCCCCACTCCAATAAAAGTCAACAGATTTTGAAAAGTATTTTAGGTGATATATTGCGAAATAAATATTTACTCATTTTATTGTCTGCATTATGGTCAAAACAATCTAAAAACAAATCATTTTTATTTAATCAAAAAATAAAATTTCACTTGAAATTCGCCGCCGCTTAAATTTTGTCGCCGGGGCAAGTCTCCTTTGCCCCCTCCCCTGCGCTTATAAGAAACTAAAATCCCTCAAAATCTACAGTGCTGATCCATCTTGAAACTATTTAAACGGCACCATAATAATGTATTGTCATCGGTTTTATGTACAAGTATCGAATTTCAGTTTGTTCGGAATCGTTCTAAAATTTGATCAAAGGATTTGATAGACTGCTGTGAAAGTAAACAAAAGCGTTTAAAAATTGATCCTTCTCTGTTTGTACATTGTCCAAAACAATGAATGTAGTCTAATTTATGATTTGAAAATAACCTTAATTTAATTCGAAACGTCGAAATTAAAATGTTTATAACAAGAATTACACATTTTTGTTTTTTAATCTGGATAAGGGATTTCCCAATTATACCTAGAATGTGTCTTGTTTAAAAAACGTTCTGAGGCGATAATTATGGCTAGTTTTTGACATTCGAAAAACTTTCCGCTTGGTCTTAAGAATTATAAAAAATTTCCAATTCATTAGTCTGGGATTGGAGAGGAGTCTTAAATTAAAAATGAAATTTACAAGAACTAACTTTTCCTGTCTACCGGTTGTTTCTACAGCCATTTTTGAAATATTAAAGTGGTTTTAGTCGTAAGCGTCCAGGTCTAACAACTAGAATTAATTAATGGTGGATGTAGATCAATCAGGTGTTGTTTATGTTTTTTATGGAGCTCTCTTGGCATTCCACAGCCTCCTAGAGCCGGGTGATCTTCATCTCGACCAGTTGCATAAGAGCCACTCGGTTGGGAAAGGCGCTATCTAGCCAGTTTATTGCACAAATTAAACTCTACCGCAATCCTCATTTGAGAGCCCATCTTCATTTTTTTATCTTCAGAACTGTGGCTGAAACCAGTTAGCCTCAAAAAGCCCATTTACAACAGTTGCGGAACACCTTTACTAAGATACCATCTGTGTAACATCGTTTAAGATATCATAAAATTTACATTGTTCGTTCAGAGTAATTGCGTATTAAACCTTAATCAAGTTACGATATCTTTAAATGAAGGAAAAACTATTTTTTGCCTCATTTTGATTTATTACTTTCTGTAATGAAAAAAAAAATACAATTTTCTCCCCTCCCTCTCAAAAGTTAAGATTTTACGTTTCGAGATAAACTGAATCCAAAAATAGAATGAAAAAAGATCCGCCCGTCCGCGTAAGTCGCACTGTGGGGTGCTGGTGGAAAAAATACCCAAATGAAAAAAAAAAAATATCCAAAATTTAAGAACTTTTTTTAGTTGTTTCCGGTTCTTGAATACTTAAAGAATAATCTATTGCTATATTTTTTCCGAAAAGATATGTTTGAGACCCTACAGGAGGGATTAGAAAATACGCTTGCAAATCGATAATTGTTCAATTCAAGCTTAAAAGTTTTTTTTGTGTGTTTATCTTCATTATCAACGATAACAATTTGAAATTTTGTGGATATTTACCTCATATATGAAATAAAACAAAACTCCATTACTCTGTTCAATTATTTGCGTAATTACAAAAATTTGAAGTATACAATATTCTGAAATAGTAAGGACAGACGATTGTCAAATGTATCAGAAAAAAACTCTATAAGCCTCCAGCAGGGCTTAGGTGTATTTCTAATTTAGGTATCTTTGAGAAACTCTTCTAAAATTTCCATCTGTAATCGAGTGCAATTGTGTAAAAATCTGCTGCTCCGAAAACATAATAATGAACCTTCGAGGATATTAGAAAAGTGAAAATAAATCGATGCGTGAGTGTGATCATAATATCGATAGTATTTTCAATAGCGACTCATCCGATGCAGATGTTTCACAAATCATGCATGAGAGTTCGCTAAATTGAAGTGTAACGAGTTATAAAGATATCAGTTGATCAACATGTTGATTAAGTTGGATCTTTCAGCTTCTACTGTGTTGCTGAACTGTGTATATCCAGCACAAGGCCTTTTTATTTTTATAATTTTTGCGGTAAGTGGAATATTCAGTAGCTGTTCTTCAAAATATTTCGTGATTTTCAAAGCATTATAATTAGGGTAAATGCAGATCCATGTTTGGAAGAAATGCTTGTGGTGTAAAATTATCCACATCATATTTTGCTGAGAGCAACGGGAGAGTAATGCATTGAACAGTCTTTTTTAAAATAAATTTATTCAATTATATTCCACAAACCAGATTCAATAACTGTCACTGAAGATTCCATAATTTAAACTTTTTCCAATGATTACATCAATATACTAATACTCCGGAAACGAACTATTTTGCACTTGCCTCACAACTATTTTTGCTTGAATAATGTCTTCTTGATATCTCGTGCGCATTTACCTTTAAGGTAGGAGAAAACGCGTACTAAGGACTATTCAACTGAATTATCAATCTCATCAAAATGGATTTCGTTATAATGGATTTGGTTATGCTTGAATGTAATATTTAAACATAATCGTCTAAGGAACATAATTAAAAAAAGAGGAAAAATCTAGCTTCAAAAATAAAGATTTCACAGTCATTCGAAATCAAACTTTGTAAAATGAAGTGCTCTCACACGATAGTATTACCGTAACCGGGTAACCATCGAGAGGAAGGAGTGGAAGAGCTACTTGCAACTTTTTTTTCCGGATCACTTATTTCTTTCTCAATAACATGAACTAGCTCGAAAACCTGTAATTCATCGCCTTATCTGCCTAATTCTGCTGACGTAATTAGTTTCACCAGTTAATCAGTGTTAATCTGGTCGTTCCCTTAAAGAAACGCATAGCCATGCAACTCTCCACGCTTTTTTGGCATAATCTTGTTCTTTAATATATTACTGAATAACACTTTCTGAGGTGTTTACGAGTATGAACGAAGATTTCAGTTAATTTCTATTATATATATTCAAAACATTAATGAAATTTTGAAAGCTATATTAGCATGTGCCTTCAATCCTATTTGAGCAATAGATTTTTTTCCTGATTGGCTGTCGGGTCCTCCGGTAATAACGTGAATACATCTCCATATGGTAACAGCAAGGACCGATAAATCACTGCTAGAAAGGGAAAAAATTAATAACTGTAACAGTGAAGGTGTGTACGCTGCATACATAATCCATCCACTCTCGATACATCATACATCGAACTATGCTAATATCCATCCGAATCCAGGGAGACTGTTAGCTCTGAGTCTATATAATGGCCTTATTTACATCTTTATATATTCTAGCTTGTTTGTAATTTTTGATTTATGCCATAGCCTATGATGGTATTCCTAACATGTTCGCAATATTTCTTATTATTTCCTTGAGATAACAAAGGGGACAAATTGCTTGTCAGTTTTTGATTATTCCACTCCATCATTTTTCGCTATCGAATATGCCGATGCCGGAACTCAACAGCTTAAGTAAGAGATTTTTTTTGTATTACTAGCTGTACCCGCACGGCGTTGCCCGTAAAGAGAATTGAGAGTTAAATATTCTCCCAAATTTTAAGTTTTTTTATGTTTCACTTTTAAAAGAAGATGTGAGTAACAGAAAACAGAACTATTGTTTTTATCTTTTCGAATCATCATTCATCATCATACTGTAAAGTTTTTAAATAAAATTTACAAACAACTTTTTAAAAAAAGAAAAGATTTAAGTTTAACTTTGATTTTTATTTTATTTTTAACACATTATTTTACACACATGTGGATCGAAACTTCGATAATTGGAAGAAGAGATGGAGCGGCGAAAGGCAGTATACAAATTAGAGTTGATAGAACGACCATTCATTAAGGTTAGATAATTGGTTACTACTATTTTAGTTTATTCTTGACCGCCTCCCGTACCATCTCCTTAATCATTTACCATAAGGTCAACTAACAATATACAAAATCATTATAAAACCTTTGATCTAAACTGAACAAGAATCTCTTCCTAGAAGTTTCTATTTCGTTTGATGAGACTAGGGCAATAGACACACCACACCAAACACTAATGTTATGAAGGCTTATTAACCTTAATGAATGGTCGTTCTATCAACACTAATTTGTAGACTGCCTTTCGCCGCTCCATCTCTTCTTCCAATTATCAAAATTCCACTATTGGTTGAGATGGCCTATGATGTTCGTGAAATATATATTGCATTAATGATAAATTTTATTATTATTATGAATAATAATATAACATTATACACAATTTTTTTTTTATAAAACTTATAAATAATGTCAACAATTCTTACCATTTTGTAGAAAGTTGGTGTATGGGGCGTTTTGATAACCTCCACCAGGCCAAGTATCCATAGAGTACAGAATAACACAAGGAAGTCTTCCCAGTATAAAATGAATGGAGGGGATGGGCTTTAAATCCCCCCTCTCTTCACCCACACCCAGCCTACAGTTTCTATAAGTTCAAACAGACTTATTTATTTAAAATATCTCTAGCTTTTTTATTTTATAACATAATAACATGCATATAACGCACATGTGTCAATACTTCAATCGGCTTTCAAGCAGATAAAGTATATTTTGTCTACTGTAATTAATAAGCAAAAATCTAAACTATTAATGGCTATAAGTGACAACTGCTCTGGTATTTTCTTTCCTTCTTGTTATTATTTGTAATTGTTTTATTGTAATTGCTTTTAATTTTATATATAATTACGTGTTGTTATTATGTTAATCAACTTTTGATTGAGGCTTAGGCAAAAAATCAATAAACTAATGCCACTTACCGGCAACAAAAGTGTATTGCCCTTTGATATGAATGATTTTGGTTGGTTTGTTTCGCAGTTTTGGTTTTTGAATATTTTGGTCCAAATCTCTGTTTTTTTTTTATTTGTATAAAGAAGTAAATTTTACCTACGATTTCAGTTAACCACTGCTTATGATTGTTTTTCATCTCATCTACAAAATGGTTTTGAAATTCGAAAAAAAGACAATGCATATTCTGAAAACGCGATCTGAATTGCAATAAAAACGGATTGAAAGTTTTTATATTTTATTTCGATGACGCTGTGAATATTTTGTCGCATATTCTTCAGATTATAATAACATCAAATTCAGATTGGACTAGACCTCTACCAATTTTTATTAATATAAAAATTTCGATAAATTCTGTGCATCATCGGAAATTGCTATCAAATTGTCTTCTCATTTAATTGCTGTTAGGCGTATTCGTACAATGCATTCTGAAAATGGGATATCAGCTTTATACTAAAACATAACTACATTAATTAGAAATAAAAAATAATCGGCAATATATTCAATTATGTCCAGCAATTTAGTTGAAAACAATGGTTCTATTTATGATTTTTTTTTTCTCAGGGGCATCTTTTATTTTATCGTTCCTGCTGCCGATGTCACAGCCATATGCAACACACATACCCATTTTTAAAATATAACTATAACAAATTCACCGAAGAAAAACAAACAGACAAAAAATAAATTGGAGGTAGGCGAAAAAAACTACATAATTTGCATCTAATGTAAGCTCTGGTTGTAGGCTATGAGAGTAGGGATATTGAGCCCTCATCCATCCCCATAATGACCATTCTATGTCATTCCATACTCATTGCGAGTATCACGGAGTAAATGAAAATGTCATTTTGAGTTGCTCTTAGGAAATAAACTATTCTGCCATTTTACTTGCTGTTTTTATGCACCATTAGCCTGGCTACTTGCTGTTTTTCTCATGAAAAAACGGAAATTCGACTTTTTTTATTTTATTTTTTTTATTTTCTGTTTAGTTTCTTATGCTTGCGCCTTGATTTTATTAATAATAAACAATTATTTTTCTGTTATTAAGATAATTGTTCAGACGATGACAGAATAGCTCGAAACGTCAGCAATTTTATAGTTATCTTCATTAATAAAATGATAAAGGAAGATAATTAATTTATCTAATACTATTATTATTAGAGTAAAACAAACCTGACGTAAGGTCATAATTACATTTGAGAAATTCACTGGATGATGAGGAATCTCTTTGATGTAGTACAAATTGTTATATGGGAATAAGAAATTAAGTAATTGACATTACACTCTTATAGGTAATAAAATGTCTATTCAACCTTAAATAATTACAATTCATTCTTCTAGGATTATCAATCAAGCGACAATCAGATTGCTCAATTAATTACCTGCATTATTGGCATCATCAGAAAACCATTTAATTCAATATACAGCGATAAAGATGGTTCTTGTGATCGATTACAGTCGTTAAGCTTTGATCACCTGATGGTGAAATCGATATTGAGAACTGGTGTTAAGATTTCGATCAAGGATGCTCGTTAAACCTCACCAGACTCTATAAAAATTATTGCAATTATTATCACAGTTCTATTTGCTGATCTGATTGGGAAGATTTTATTATTAGGGCCGACAGGTTGTTAAAATAATTTAACTGTGTAAATAAAAAATTCACTAAGTCCATATTTTAGGGAAAACTTTATTTCTTTTTTTTGAGAGGCCACGGATGTATGATATGCAAGAATATTTGGTGATTTAAAAACTTCGTTTATTTCTTGAAATGTTTGCTAATATTTCGTTGACATGTTTGGCATTAAACGAATAATTCATTAGGATATGATTTTTTTTTCTATTTCCCTTCCGTATCAACCCATGAAAGGGCCGTATATTTAGAAAACTTATGGGTTCCATGCTACATTAGCCATACTGTCTGCATTGTAATATCTTAATTACATTTGATAAAATCATAATTCATTAAAAAAATATAAAACAAAAATAAACATTAAAATACACAAAAGAATAAAGTAAAATGGTAAAAAGATTCGAAGTGCCTTCCAGAGATGAATGCATACACCGGTTCTGAACACCATATCAGTCCAATATTATTAAAATATTCAGCAAATGTTGTTTATTTTTCACATATTAAGGTTATAATTTTATTCTGACACTATTGGATTCAAATGTTATACCGTTGAGAAACTACTACATCTCATCTTCTGAAGAAAAACCAAAGACAAGAAAACAAAACGAAAAAAAACCTCATAAACGAAAAAAAAAAATTCAAAACAAAAATATGAAATTTTAAAGGGTTTTAAATCGTTGTCCCAGATCAGAAACCCTCAGCCTATAAAAATGGCTAAAGTGTTCCTAACAAACATAAATTGTGGAAGGAAGTGCCTATGTAATCAATAATATGGCTGCCTAGTCAATATGCATGTGGAGCGGAAGCTGGCAGTTGGGAAGGAAGAGGAAGTTTGTACAACTGCTCCTATCCAACTAATTATCTTGTTAATTAGTCGGAGCACTGTCCACTGCCTCTACAATACCATCCTTCATCGAAGCTTTGCTGTCCCTATATCAGAGTCCACAGTTGTACTTGGGTTGTACAGGGTCATTTTTTCAAATTATTTACAATCCTTTGAAACTTCGTAAGTGGCTTCATTTTAGCCTAACATACAATTTTTTACCTATGAAAATTCTCAAAATGGGTCCGTTTCCAATCTAGAAATCGGAAAACACGTCAATTTAATTTAAAGGTATGAACAACCCTTTGCTTTTAACTTGAATCGTAACATAATTTGATAAGGAAATCGAAAACAATATTGGCTTACAAATACGTTGGGCCATTTGGCGTGATATTCGCCATTTTTATATTTACGTTTTTATATTTTATGTAGCAGATTACCGTTAATTTATACTGAAAAAAAATGGAACAATCATATTCTTCGTGAAAAACCCTATCAATCGATACAAAATATAGACCATAATTCTGATAAATATTTTAGGGATAGCAGAAAAAATGTCTGATAATAATCTAGCTAAGCTGCTGGTTTATTATTTTAAAAAACCTTTCTAATGGACCATGAAAAATAAAAACATTTACCACTCTTATTCCCCAAAATTTGAGGTTTGACGTATCAAGATACGAAGAATAAGAAAATCGAATAAAATTATAATGGAATAATGCAATCCGTCGGTCTGCCATACGATTTTATTCGGGATTAACATTAGCATCAGCCGTATTGCTCCAAAATGTCGGCCGATCAGGATTATCATACGCCTATACCTCAGCCATCTATGAAGTTATAGGAAAACAAATTAAATTGGTTTGGAATCATTAGACTTATAATCATTATCATTATACCAAAGGTTCAAAAAAAGAAAAAGAAAATTTAAAACAAACGCCAAATCTTTCATTTTTTTTAAAATATATATTTAGTTGAAACAATAAATCATAGTGTAATAATTTGAAGAGATTATTATTTTTTTTTTTTGCGTTTTTTTCCTCATCTAACTGGTATTTGCATATCAGTTTTGTTTTAACCTTTTTCAACTTGAGAAATAAATTGAATGAAAATTCGTGACATCATTTAAACCGACAAAAATAAATTATAAAATGTCTCATTTTAAAACGAAAATTCAAAAATAACAAATTCAAAATATAGTTTGGTATTAATATACATATTAAATTAGATTAATATAAATCAGTGTTATAAAACATGTTTTATAATACTGATTTATATTAATCTAATTTAATATATATAATAATACCAAACTATATTTTGAATTGGTTATTTTTGAATTTTTTGTGTTTTTAGAACTGAGGATGAATGTATAACATTCGAAACTAGTTTTCAATAAAAAAAATTTATTATAGAAGTGGGAAATAATTTGTCAATCCCTAATTATAAAATATCTATATAAAAAAAAAAGAAAGGAAAATAGACAATATTTAATAATTTTCCTAAAATCTTCAAAATGATATTTTACAGATCTTTATCGTATAATTAATTAGTGTTTTTGAAAACAACTTATGAATGAAAGTACAAAAAGACGATTAAACAACTATTTGAGTTAGCTTGATTATTATTATTATTTTTAATTATTCAAATTTGCATTTTTATTCATTTAATTTTTATATTATTCTTGTGAATAAAATTAATATTTTTCATACTTATACATGGTATTATAATATTCTGGCTCAATAAAGATGGAATGACTGCAGAATTAATGTTACACAACGGGAAATCGCGTGACCTGTCAGCGTAAGATATAAGTAATAGCGTCGCAACGATTGAATTGGCGTGTAACGTTGTTGGAGTAGATAGTAAACGAACCACTAAAAGATAATCGGAGCTGAACTGACGGGTCAATGCACGAGAGGTAAACCGAAACGTAGTTACGTGGAAATTGTTAAAACCGATCTTCGGTGGCGGCGTATTAATATTGAATATTGCTTAGTAGAATCGGTATGGAACCTCTGAGTTTATTAAACCCCATCATTTTTCTGAAGTGTAAACAGGGCTAGAACTATGGCGGAGAGGAGGCAAAGAGGGCACTTGCCCCGGACGGTAGAATTTATAGAGCGGAAAATTTCAAACGAAATATTATTTTTAGGTTAAGCCAAAATATATTTGTTTCTACTTTTTGATTGTTTTGGCCAGAATTATATCTCAAATATATATCAATAAAATATATTATATTATATATCAATAAAAGGAGTTGACATTATGAGATTATGGTATTAATTTCAAATTATATCACCTAAAATACTGTTATAAAAGAGTAGACTTCTTTTATAAGAGTTGAAAGTAGTGGCGGCAAAATTAAGCTTGTCCCCTTTGTCAACCATCCTAGCCCTGATAAATATGTCCCGGCCTTGCAGAGCACGTCTTAAATGTAGTGTTATTTTCACAAATGACGTGCGTGGGTATGTTTAAATTAGTGGGTATAACAAAAAAATAAACATTTTTATTTATTTAGATACAAATTTTCAGCCTATGAGCCATCCTCTGGCAACTCTGTAAAAGGCCCTTATTTAGTTTAATTTATAGCACATCACACTTTTAAATATTCTAATAAATAACCATGTATATACTAAAAAAGTTTTTAAAATGCATATTTAAGTCCAATTATATAGCGTCACTATAAAAAAAATAATTATAACAAAAACACAAAAAAAAATTAAAAAAAACGTTAATATCATTAAAACACTTACAACTTATCAGGGAGCCATCTCAGTCATCACAACAACCACAGATGAAACTCCAAAGAAGAAGGCAATGCAATGTTACAACTAATTATGACAGCTGAAATAATTTACTAAGCAATAAGTAATCATTATGCAACAATTAATCTACATACATTGAAATTCAAAAATACCAGCTATTAATTTATAAATCTAATATTCATATTAATTTAAATAAATTAAAATTTCAATTTAGTAATTATATTAGCATATGTCACAGCCTGCATTTATTTTTACATATAAAAGCATTCACCTTAAATCAACTAACATATATACACATGTTTCTTTATAGTTTGACTGTTTTAAAATATCTACGAATTTGCATAATATGGAAGATATGTTACAAGACAACATCCGTTAACAGGTTTGGATAGACCGACTATTTTGATGACCTACTACGATAAGAGAAAAATATGTTTTAGATTTTAAAAATTCTGGAATAGGGTTCACAACCTGAAACCCATAACATTTTAGTCAGTTGACGAAAATTCCTACAGATGTTTGAGAGATCCTTTAATCCCAGAAACAAAATGGAAAGTTATTTATTATGAACATCAAATATCTTTCCTTTTAATATCAACAGTTTTGATCTCAGCCAAGCAACTTCATTAAGGTCTTATTTAGGAACCCTCCCAGTCCTAGTCGTAATCAGACAGTTTTGAAGTATATGCAACAGCGTATTTTTTAATTAGGTACTTTTTACTTTCCCTTACCTATATATGAAATATATGGTAAGGGGAAGGAAATATTGAGATCATGAAAATTTTCGAATCCGAGTTTTCAACGGAAATATATGTTTTAAGGTCCCCTGAGTACAAATAGCCAATGTAGCTAATGTCGTAAAATATTTAGCAAAGTCACAAAATGGTCTGTGTGTATTTGAATAGCCTATCTCAAAAACGAAAAGTTTTACGATACTGAAATTACGTATTTAAGGTAGGCATATGCATGTGATATTACAGCAAATTTTTCATCAAAATCGACTGACCGTAAGTGCCACTTTATATAATCGATTTTACCCTTTTTTTACAATTTTTTCGAAAAGGGCTCTAACGATTTTGATGAAACTTGTCTAAATTATTCTTCATGAAGCCCTTTAACTTTTCATATATGTAGTACATCACCAAGGAAATGCAGGGAAAAAAGTTATGATGAAAAGAATATTTTATTTACGCATAGCTTAAGAAATATATAGTAAATTATGTATAAAATTGTATGAAAGATAATTATATTATCTAAAAAAATAAAAAATAAACATCAAAATCGGATCAGGACTAGCAAAAATACAGCGCATCGGACAAACAGGATGTGGCAATTATGTATTTTACAATGCTTTTCGTAAACGGCTCTAACGATTTTGATGAAACTTCCCTAATGTCTCCCCCATAAAGCTCTTTAACTTTTCATGCATGTAGGATATTAACGATAAAATGCAGAGGAAAAAGTTATAACGAAAAGGAAATTTTATTTGTACATAACTAAAAAGGTAAGCATTTTATGGTAAATCGTGTATGAAATCATAAAGATGATTAAATTCCCTAAAATACAAATAGAATTCATCGAAATCGGACCGGAATTAGCAAAGATTCAGTTAGCAAAGACTCTAGATGGATAACCGAGCGCATCAAAAAGGAGACGGATGAGACCGAATCTTCTTCCACCAATCCGCCAATCTGTTGTCAACAATACGCTATAATAATGTAATTTAAGAATACAAAAGTAGAAATTAACATAATAATTACTACTTTATATTATTCAATGGAAACAAAATATTTCCATGGAAACTAAACCAAAACTTTTAAAATATATTTTCAACTTGACAAACTTAAAATATATAGATAGTGTACAGATTTTTACTGAAATTGTTTAAACAACTGTTTTATTGTGCTTATATGAGAGAAGCTGTTAAGGAGTGAATGATGCTGAGTTTATTCAAAGTATTGTTTATGTGAACTCTTTAAAATTATATTAAAAAGATAATTATTATAGGACGGTTAAGGGAAAGTTGTGTGATGTGCGCACCGCACCAGATTTTTTCTTTATGGTTCGTTGTCATATCAGTTACATTAGCGTTTTTTTCCATCAGGGTCATTTTTTCCTCGTATCTTTCATCTTTAGCTTCTAGGATAATCTTCAGTGACTAATGAATGATCAAGAGAAAAAAGATTAACTAATATTTACAACTTGTAATATCTTTGAGATAATGCTTAAATAGTGAAAATTATCTCTGTCGTGTTTAAACTAAGAACAATGGATACATTGGTCCGCCTCATAATTTATTTAAGTGTCACTGAGCCTTTGTAATCGATCAAGAAAAAAAAATTGTTACCCTATCTCTCAAAATTTGAGGTTTTACGTTTCAAGATAGGTAGAATCCAATAATCGAATAAAACAAATGTCCGTCCTTCCGCGCCTTTCCCTGAGACTACTGGGCCTAGATTTAGCACCAAAGTTACAGGTACTACAGGATGATCCTCGGAAGTAGACATTATCATCTGCCATTTTGTCCAATTAAAAGGTTTTATTACTTCACATCATGGCCTTTTATGAAGAAATGATTTATGAAAAATATAAAATGTTTTGAGAAAAATATTGTGTTTGAAATCGCTATGCAGAAGCCAAAAAAAAAAAAATATATATGTATATACGAGCATATATATATATATATATATATATATATATATATATATATATATATATATATATATATATATATATGTATATATATATATTTATAAAAATATAATTATAGGCATATAGTAAAGTAAAGATAGCCCGAAAATTATCTTGCAGGGTTTAATATACTACCTCATTCGTGAGTAATAGAAATTTAGCTATTTAGGTTTTAGGCTACGTAACTCAAGGCATATTATCAAATGTTAATAAAAAAGCAAAACAATTAAGATCTAAACGCCCATGAAAAAATGTTCTTCCCCTTGATTGCAGAGGAGCGTCAATCACATCCATCCAACAGCTAAACTGAAATAAAATTATTACTCCATGAAAAAATGAGAGCTGTAAATAATATTTTTGGTCTTTTGTTTCATTCTAACTTTTCTTTGGTTAATTTTCACTAGTCAATCAAGTAATATCTAATAATATTGTAAAATATACCTAATGCTTAGTTTATACGCATTTTGCCAATTTGTATGAAACTTTTATAATAAGCTAGTAAAAAAAAAATTGACCGATGCATCGGTCTATTCACATCAATGAAAAAAACTATCTGGTTTAGAACATTTGGTTGAAAATTATTAAACTAATAGCACGTATAAAAAAAACAAAACAATTAAGATCTAAACGCCCATGAAAAAATGTTCTTCCCCTTGACTGCAGACGAGCGTACAAATGCCACACCCATCCAACAGCTACAGTAATTGGTCTCCTTTTTTTCTGTAATTGGCTTCTTGTGAACTACCTCTTTGGAGGGTACAATCGATTAACACCTATCGAACCGCAACCTTGTTTTCTTCACATAATGGCTGTAACTTCACCAACCACGGATTAAACAGAAATAAAATTATTACTCCATGAAAAAATGAGCGCTGTAAATAATATTTTTGGTCTTTTGTTTCCTTCTAACTTTTCTTTGGTTAATTTTCACTAGTCAATCAAGTAATATCTAATAATATTGTAAAATATACTTAATGCTTAGTTTATACGAATTTTGCCAATTTGTATGAAACTTTTATAATAAGCTAGTACAAAAAATTAATCGATGCATCGGTCTATTAACATCAATGAAAAAAACTATCTGGTTTAGAACATTTGGTTGAAAATTATTAAACTAATAGCACGTATAAAAAAAAAACGAAATACTTACAAATAATTCAATTAACAACCAAAAGTCCCACAACAATAATTTTCATATCAACTTTACAGTAACAACAATTTTAAAATCCATTATTAATGTGCAAGTGAGGAACCCGTTTGGCAATTGGTTCGTCATATGTTTCGGTGACAGGAAATTAGTTGGGTATGCCCAGAGCAAATCCTTTTGATGTATGAAAGAAAAACGGTAGGAAACGGCATACACGAACTCCAACGCAAATATTGACCAGTATTTTCAACAATAACCAAACATTCACAAATGTTCCGATCCATACATGTCGTAAAAGATCTGACACTCTGTTTTAGAGGTTAACTGTTGTTAGTCCAACTTTGCTTATTTTGATTTTACTATCGTATTTGCATTGTTCTGGCTATATTTTTCCAGCATAAGTGCTGTGAATAAGCTAAAATGGTAATAAAATATGCAACAATTAAAATATAGAAATTGACCACTATCCAGAAAAAGCTAGTGTGGGATCCACATGGGAGAGGAGAGGAAAAGGGGAAATTTCCTCTCCCAAAATAACCACTGAGAAAAAAAAATAAACTACAGCTAAATTTAAAATATCCTTTGTTACTATTTAATATATTTAAAACAGTAAGAACACTCTTGAATAACTGAGATAAATTATCATTCAGTATCAATTAACCTTGTGAGAAACCGATCTTCAAAATCGTCAATTGCAATTACATTTTTATTAATTCAAATAAAACAATTGTGTAAAACTATCATTTTATTTCTTAAACCTGATGAATAGTCAAAACTTATTTAATGGTCTAGTGATTAAGTCGCTATACTCGTATAAACGGAATCCTAATCAACGTCAAAATAAAATTAATTACCATTGAGTTATTGATTACTAAGATATCCTGTCAATCCCTCCTGGCACAGGATAAGGCAACACAATTACATAACTCTACATATCTTCTTTCTGATATTCCCTTATAAATATGCACTGCAAATTAAAAATGGTTGGCGCTTCAAAGGAAGAATATTTACAATCATTAAAAAATGTATCGCATAACCTGCTCTACGATTATCCCAAATTCTGTGGTCTCCCTGATACAATCTCGGAATACGATGGTAAAGTGGACACTTACCCCAGACAGAAGAATTTAGCATATTTGTTTTTGCTTTTTGATTCTATTGACCTTAATTCCGTCAATGTTAATGCCAGAAGATGATGTATGACCTGCAATACTGTTATAATGCGTTACTTTTATTCAAGGAGGGGAAGAGGAGTTCCCCCCTGGGCTGTAACTCTGGATCGGCTCCTACAAAAAGCGATAGAGTTCGATTTGAAACTTCTTTTTGCTCTCCTGTAAAACTTTGAAATGTTACGACAGTTTTATGAATGACCTACTGATTTGATGAACGATATACCAAAAGTTAGGAATTGGTGTTAACTAAAACCAAGAGACATCTGCTGCGATTCTCAGAGCCTTTTATTGAAAGATTTGTGATTTGTTTACAGTTTCGTAAAGGAGATATTGTTTCAATTTGATTGTATTACACCTCAAGACCTTATTTACTCATCCTTTTATGCCACTGATACCAAATAGCAATAGGTAGAACATCTTACAAAATCTCTTGATTTTGAGCTATCATGCATCAGAGATGGACGTTCCACTGATTAACTGATTAAAAGATCTTAGCTCCTGAATGAGCTATGAATAAAGTGATCGATTCATAAATAATACGAAAAGAAACAGTGGTGAAAGACCATTTCTAAGCCCCGTTTTAGTTCTTTTTTGTACTGAATCATGAAATAATACTAGCTCTTTGTATTAAGTAAAGAATTATGATTTTATTTCTAGATAGTGCGGTTTTACCCATCAACAATATGCTTTAAGGGTGTTGTAGAGGATGAACGGTGAGACTAATGCACTACTGCCGTCTGCATGAACATGTTAAATCATTATGTTCAGTTGAACACTAGGGCCTATAATATATTAAATTAAATAATACGTTTTAGGACTTCCACTTCAATCACTTACCTACGGCCATCGAGTATATTCTGGTCTCATCAAGTCGTTAGTCTCAATAGTGGGAAATAAAAACTGCAAACGCATACATATACAGTCATTAGCGCCTCCGAGTGTTTTGCAATTACAAAACGACTATTTGATGAATTAAGAAGAGGCTTAATAAAAGTGGAAGTTGTGAAACCGAACGTGTAGGAAAATGCACGTCACTCTCGCGAAGGCCGTAACAAGAAAGAAGATCCCAAGAAGAAGGTTCCGCTTCGTTCGGCAATGATCTCTTCGCGGGCCATTAACTGCGAAATTTATCTTTTGAGGCCTCAAGTTTCTGGGCTCCTTCAAGGTGCTGTATGTGTATGCCAGGGATATGCCACCTTCCCATCACGAATTCCTTGTGACGTTGTTTGAATTATTATGAGCGGATAATGGCTGTCTCAAGATTATTGGAAATCGGGATTCGTTTTGGAATTCCGTTTTCGCTTTCTATATGCTAATATAATTAAAAGGCGTGACTAAAATAGATTACTACGGGGAATTTTCGTTAGTCAAAATCGTTGTCAATTCGATTTTTTTTTTCCAGTCCATTAAAAGCCTAATTTGATAACTGTAATTTTGTCTGTGAATTAAAAGTTTTCTTGGTTGACTGGAGACGAATCTTACAACACTAATGTTTTTTTACTGAATTTAAAACCAAACATTCTCAATATTTTCTCAGTTGGATTTACATAAGAATAAAGGTAGCTCTTAACTCCCGGGTTAGGATAATTTTTTGTCTTGGATGACATTTTTAGATAACGTTTAGTCGTAACTAATACTTACTTATCAAATGACAAACAATTGATCTTTCTTGAGTTGTAAAGGTACAGTTTATTTTTAAATTAAAGTTCATTATTATTTTACAACAATGGCGCGGCGTGCAAATTTGATGCTTTTGTTTTGTTTTCACCGACTTTCTGTTTGGTAAGCATTCTGAAATAAATTTTGCATTACCGGTGAAGCGGAAGATCTCTGGGTGCTTTTGCTTTTGGTTTATTATTTTCAAAAATCAACCTTTGTTCATTGTTAACAAAAATAAATAAAAAAATAGTCTCTTTCAAACTTTGTACAATAATTGGCAGCATTTTGATTTTTTCGAGGTATTTTGCTGAACCTTCTTTATATCAAAAAAGATCTGGGTATATTATTAGACGCTAGTTAAATTAAATTTATTAATTTTTATACATTTATTATGAATATCCCAATCTTAATCTTCCTATTCTTCCCTCTTGTAGTGTAAAGGCGTTTTCGTTAAATTTATTACAATTACAGAATATTATTTAAAATTTTTAATAAATATTTATATGAAATAAAGCTGGTTCACTTTAGATTAATAGTCTAAGCAATATTATTTATCCACGAAAATAATTGAGGTGAAACGAAACAAACTTTTTCAAATTTATGGTTAGTTATAAGAATTCAGTTTTAACATTTACAGCAATTTTAAGTATATTGGCAAGTATGCTGTTCACGTATCTTTTAGCCGTGACATTATAAAAATATCATATACGATTATTACAAATTACCAATAACGGCGAGTTATTTATCTTGAGTGCAATTATAGACTGCACGAACTCTAATATTTTTGACTACTCCTTTGCTACAACCTCACGCTCTCCTTAAATTTGAGAAGTGTTATTTAGGTATCGTTACCTCTCTTAATTATTACGTGTCTGTAAATATATTCACTGTATGAAAGATTTTGATTATATTTACAACATTGGAGAAATTTAATGTAATAGCTACTATTTTAAAACCAGAGATTGTTAAAATGTATACAAGGTTGGTGATCTTATGCAAAGGTTTCTAAATGTTTCCGATTTTGATGATCTGCGCTTTTTTAGTCTTTTGTCAATGAGTAATAAGTCTGGTATCTTATGAGGGATAAGATGGTCTATATTGTATTGCCCCAGTACAATTTAACAACACTATTTTTTAACAATGCTTGTGGCTGATATTTATGGAACGGTTGGTGACAGTTAATTAGTTGATTGCCTATTATGTTTTTCAGCTATGGCTTGATGGATGACCTTTGCTTCAGTATTAGACATTTGGAAGTATTCTTTACGTACGAATATTTTGCAGTCAGAGGTCAAATGACATATTGTATATTATTATAATCGTTAGTTTAGAATTTCACACATTCTTGTATATTGCCAGAAATATTTACCAACCCGGGCCGACTAGGGTTGGTCTCAAATTTGAAACTACATTTTAAAGCTTCGAGAAGAACTTCTTTCAGAGCATGGTATTGTCCGGGATGATGCCGTTGCTGGGTGTTACCATCGGTTTTACCTTCAGATGATCCAGTCTATAAAGTTGTTGAAGCTCCTGGTCAACAAATCTTGATATATTCTGGTCGTTTCCGATATTGTTTTGTCGATAATGTCATGGGTTGGAAAATATTGATGAATTTCCTGAAAATATACGTTGTTCCATGCTGCCAATATTATTTGTATTATTATTATTATTATTATTAGTGAATAGTAATAATGATAATAACGAATTTTAATCGACACCCAACACATTTTTTTTATATTATGTTTATGTTTAATATTTTGGGATTCATATCCTATTGAATCCTTCTGGAAATTGAGAAATGCCTATCATGGCTCAAAAAAAAAAAAAAAAAAAAAAAAGGAGAAATTAGAACAGTTGTATTCCAATTTTAAAAGTGCACAAACTAGTTTGATAAGAAAAAATAACGGGTACAAATAATTTTTTTGCTACAATCGGTTCAAGTTATATTATGTTCTATTTAATGGACTTTACTTTTGAGAAAAAAGGTAATGAGTAAATGGAACAGTATCTACATATCTTGTGGAGTTCAATAAAAAAGAACAAAATAAAAGTTAAACCTATTTCCACAAAAAATGGCTTTCATTCTTTTACCCAAATTCAACATAATTGTAAAGAAATCCTTCTTTATCTTAATTACCTCCCTTAGATATTTAAGTATAAATATAAGATACTAGATAACACAATGGAATTTTAAAATTTCATTATATTTTATTGGTTTTAATTGTTGCAAGCTGTAGAGAAAATACGGTTAAACTATGACATATGCCAACACATCACATTTACATTAAGAAATGAAACATATTGTACCGTACGCCTTGATTACGTGAAAAAAGGTAGCGTAAACTATCTGGGATCAACGTTTCATAGGAGGCGTTAAATGAATCTTGAAATTGTAACAAAATTCCTCAAAATATTCAAATTTATTACGCAAGCACCTTTCTAACAAACGTTTCTAACACAACTTTGCATACTGACTTAGCATTGCTGACGTTCAGCGGATTCATACGGACTCACTACAGCTTATTTAAATTAATGAAAAATTATACAGACATAATAACTCAATTGTAGTAAGAATAGCCTCTACTAACTAGCGTGCCTAAAAACATCAAAAGGAGGCTGAAAGGGTCTTGGATATGAGACACCTTCTCTTACCTGGGGAGAGATGCCAGAGAAGAGATGTCGCTGGTAATTTTTCTCCTTTGCGCCTGGCATGTCATTACTCTGCCGTCATCAGCTAAAAGACCCTTACTCCAATTCAGGGCTTTCTAATGTTATAAAAAGATGTAGGTTTTACAACAATTCTGGTAGAATACAAAGATGCATTTAAAAAATTATTTGCAGTTTGTGCCTTCAAGCTTATCACGGTAGTACTGCATTGTTATTTCTGAACGCAATCCAACAATTGTCAGTTGCTTCGAATCA
Source organism: Rhaphigaster nebulosa (assembly GCA_948150685.1). Lineage (NCBI taxonomy): Eukaryota > Metazoa > Arthropoda > Insecta > Hemiptera > Pentatomidae > Rhaphigaster > Rhaphigaster nebulosa. Next base: position 207,259,872 of record OX411306.1, read on the forward strand.
ACAGGTATGGATTTAGTAATGTAATTAATAATATAATTAATTTAAGTTTTTTTAGTCGTATTTTCCGGAGAAATTTTATTCGTGAATAAATAGCCTTTTGTATTTGTATCGAAAGTCAGCGGAGAGGGACGGGAGTGAGTGCATTTTCTGTCCGTTCCATTGCCCTATAGGACACGATTATGGAAGTTTAGAAGATGTCTGATATATGCATATATATTCTAATGTTTAATAATATATATATATATATATGTATATATATATATATATATATATATATATATATATATATATATATATATATATATTATATATACATATTATTTCGACCTGAGAGGAAGGATTGTAACCACACAGCACTGCTGGATAATGGGAGGTTTAGTAGTTTTGTAGGAAGAGCGTTATGGTCAACTATGTAGAATGCCTAAGAGAAGTCTAGAAGGATTAGGATAGTTATTTTTTGGTATTCAATGCCGTTTTGGAGGTCGTAGGTTATTTTCTAAAGAATGGATTTGGTTTAGTAGCTAGGTCGAAAACCAAATTAGAGAGGGGTAATGGGGGAACGTTCTTCTAGGAAGTTTGAAAGTTGAGTTTGTACAAGGTTTGTACATTGTTCCAGCGGTTTTGAAATGTTAGAGAGGAGAGATAAAGGGCGGAATTCATGTGGAGAGGAAGGATTTGAAATTTTATTTAATGGCCGGACAAGGACAGTTTTCCAGGAAGAAAGGAATATGGAGTTTTGCAGAGAATAGTTGTAAATATGATAAAGTACAGGATTGGAAGACTGAATTTTATTATTCAGGTCCATAATCATTGGTGTAGTCAGCCAAGGCGCAGTCGGACGGCATAAGTTTCGGATTTTAAGGGGAGCATGAATATCTCATATGGATTGCAGATTTGAGGCGGGGACCAAGAGGTATAGGAGTATATGATGTTCCAATGGACAGAGTCCAGATCAGGTTGAAGGGATTCATAGGAGAGTAGGTCCAGGCTGCGATATGATACCACTTTAGGAGTAGATGATTTAACGGGTAGGTCATAGAAAATCTGGAAAAGATCGTGTGACAAAAGAAAGGGATTGGGGTACTGGGAAAAGGAAAGGATTTTAATAGGAGTGTCAGAGATGTGGATGCCACCTAACCGGGTGGCAGACAATTGTGTGTGATAGGTAGGAAAATAAGAAACAAGGTGAAGATTGAGGTAAAACAAGTCAGTAAGAAAGGATTTATCAGTGGATTTAGAAAGCATACTAACGTTAAAATCGCCAGAAATAATAACATTGGAAAAAATGAAGACCAGTTGAATAAGGGAGGATTCAAAGAGGTTGTCATAAGATGAAATTCGGTACGGAGGATTTTCTTCAAGTCAGGATAATATCATGGGTAAATTTCAGTAAAAACTTCGATATATTTACCTGAAATTTCGGCGTTTTTAAAATTTTCTGTACCTCTCTCTACATCTCCACCGGATTAAATTATTGGGCTGAAAATTTAAAAAAGGAAAAATTTAAAAGGACCATTATTAGAAAAGTTACGGCTTATTGAACTTGAAAACAGTTCTGGTACATGTTTATTTTTGTATGCGTTTCAAAACCATGAAAGTGGGAATAAATTTGAGTCAAAATTTCGAGACGTTAGGTAAGTGCCTTTTGGCGTCTGAATCTATTCCTCCCTCCCCCATCATTTAAATATTTTGTATTTTAGTGTAAATACGATCTTAGTGACGGAACTCTGCTGCTCACGGATTTTAGTCATTTTTTTTTTTTAGGAATTGTTGGTACCTAACTCTGGTTAAGTTAAGATATTGTTTGTTAAATGTTTATGAATCATTATATGTTTACATAACATGTTCTGAGTAGACGATATGGACCATGGAAAAAAATTTCTCGTCAGTACTTCCGTGCCAATTTCTTTTCCTAGAATCCGTGATATCTCCGCTAACCCTGATACCACCAGGGCCTCTACAGATAACGCCCGAACTTTTGAACTCCTGAACTCTAGTTGATCAGCTCAACTCCTGAACTGCGAGGGGACCAGGAGAAGGTGGGAGGCCAAGGTTGTACTCGTCCTTTCAAAACTTCAAGGCTCCTTCAGTCGGCTCTTTCATTCTGATTAATTTCTTTTCAAGTTCCTTGAATTTCTTTGTCTAGCCTTAGAAGGACTTGTAAAGTGTTGTTCAAGTTCGCATTAATATTTTGTTAATTAAATTTGAAGATTAATTCTTAATTAAAAGCTTAATTAACACCATATCATGTTTAACCTTTGCATAAATTTATTTTATTTGACGTATATAATTTGGCCATTTTCATATTTCAAAACGATCCATTTTAGGCAATCGATTGCTGAAATATGAATAAAGATCTGTTATCTCTATGAAACATGACATCCTTAAAACGAAGAATAAATGCTGTTGCTTTAAGGAATTTTTCGTTTATACAAATTTAAATGGACAAATGTTTATATATATTTTTTTTAAATAATGAACAAAATATCTTCTAAATACCTCAATTTTGTTTGGTTTAATTATTGAATTTTAATTAAATATATATTTCAATAAGTTTCCTTACATCAAATCTTATAAATTTGATATGTTGAATAAAAACGAAAAATATCTATAAGTAATTTAAATATATTTTAATATAAAATAGAATTAGTATATCGACGTAGTTTTTTGAAAAACGCGTGGGCGCCATTTCGCTAACTTTACAGGAAACAAATGAAATGTTTTTCCCGAAATAACAATATAATTTTTATACATTATATTCTTCATTGGGGAATTATTAAGGTGGAAAAAGTTTTATTTCAATATATTTTTAAGATTTCTAGCACTGGTCATGGCCTTAGTGACGACTGAGAGTCATCAGTATTTATTCCTTAGATCATCAATAGTCGATTTTTAGACCATTTTCAATTTTTTTTCTGAATATATCGTGAGCGGGAATCGATAGAGGTGGTTTATGCCCCATAATAAATCTAAATCTAAATTTCGTATTTTTGAAGCTTAAGTCTTTTTCAAAAAACGACGTCGAGATGAAGCTTTCACTGTCGAAATGTCAAAACGCTACAATGAGTATAATATTTATCTTATTTCACTAATTTTAAGTGTATGATCTCAAAACATTATATTAATAAAAATATAAATTATAATGATAAAGCTCGTATGAATTATATCCAAGTTTCATACCTTGTCTATACGAATTTCTTTGGGTGCTTATGAGGATGAGGCATGAGGGCCTCGTAAGGCCGCGTCCATACCTGGCGCGTTACTGCGCCGAACAAAAGGCGAGCAGCGCTGAGGTGCATGGGTGATTGACGGCGAGCCGCCTTATCTTGTACAACTTCGAACGAGCGCTACCGCGATCGGCTCAATGTCAGAAAGTGTTTGTTTGTGCGCGGTGTATTTGAATGGGATTATGAATTCACACACGCACTATTAAACATTTTATTTTATTTTAATGTGTTGTTTGCTTAATAGATAAGCTTTAAAATGATATTAATAGTTGATATAATTGATATAAATAAGTTACATAACTTTTATTTGTATAGTTGGAGAATAAGGGTAATCACAATTAAAGTTTTTCTTTATTTATTCAGTCTTCTTTATTAAAACACACTGAACATTCGTAATACCCAGTGTATTTTAATTAGAAGTTATTCAAAAATGCAGAAAAAAAAAATCTTAAACATAATTTTCCAACATTTTCGAATTTTTAATTGTACCTGTATTCCGCCACAGGTGTGAAATTATTTATGAAATTGCAAAATAAAATGGTTTTCTTTATTAGTTTTATTTTAATTTTTTCAGGTCATTTTTAAAGTTTTATTAATTTTGTCCACACCTGCTTGAAATAGTAATTAAACGAATGAAATGTTCGTGAAACGGGGTAGAAAATATTTGTCTCAATACGGACAAAACAATTATTTATTCGTGTTATAAAAAACTTTTATCGAGCAGTTTTGATTGTTGATATAAAAGAGGGATGCTAGTTTATAATACTTGTGCTAGTTTATTCCACCCCACTACCGGTTCAGATGAGATTCGACGTCAGTATTGTTTTTCGTTCTTATTAAAAAGATTTTTTGCGAGAAAACATGGACTGAATCCATGACTGAGAGGGTGATTCACATTAGGGAACAATCTATATTGTGAGAACCGACTGACAACCATATTATAATTACTATATTAAAAACAAACAAAATGATGCTTGGAATGTTATCGCAACCCACAGAGTGTGATTTTTTTTACTTTAATATATCGTTAATTCCAATGCATGCAGAGAAGCACTTGCCATTCAGCGTCGAATTTTAAACAGAGAGATAATTTAAATTAAATGTTAAAATTAAAAAGAACCGTATACGCGTGCACAATGGAGCAGTCTCCACCACAAACACCTTAACAGGTCCAAACCGCACAGTTCTGAGCACTTTTGTTTACCAACAATAAATAGTTTTGTTTGGTTCGATGCAGTTCTGCGCACCCGATCTGGACGCGCCTTAAAGCGAACTAATTTGCTGCCTATTGAAGAGATAGCGGCTCGAGACTGAAAAACGGATAGAATTTATTTAATTCGATTAAATCTGACCGCTTTTATTTAGTTTGGTCGAACTTCTTCACTTGGCACTACATCTGGAAATCATATAATATTCGGTTTATTATTTTTAATAAAAAGAACCATGTGTCCTTATCAGGACACAATTTTAGTATATGAGGATGTGAATTGACAATTTCTTACTTCCATTTTTTATTAAAATTGTGGTAGCAATGATTATTCTTACTCATGTATTTACTGTCAGAATGAAGAGTCTAAACCTTCTTCCTAAGTTGACCAAATTATTATTTTTCGTTCAAAAAAAAAATTTGTTGCAAAACACTCTTCATCCTCATATTTCAATATATTTTACTTATTAAGATTTTTTTGGAGGGGTTTCAACTTTAATTAAATTTAATAGCGAAATTCTTTGATGACAAAAAATCTTAAGAAGCAGAGATCTCCAGGTAAACTAACGCCACAAGGTGAAACATGGAAGTAAGCAGTTTTGCAGTCCACGCTATCATGTGTATTTTTATAGTTTTTACCATTTTTTGCAGAAATTTTTCTATTCTGCTTGGTCAGTCTATATGAATTATTTCCAAAATATATTCAAAATATATATATATTCCATATATTTCTATATACTTTCCATATATTCAGCCTAACTTTTCTCTTAATTTTGTTTGCCATGTGGACTGATCAATCAAACTTAATTGAACAGCCACACGAAAACTGTGAGATTCATATGAATCTCACAGTTTTCGAGTGGCTTTTTTATTTATAATAAAAAAAAATATACCTTCATTTTTTGGTTTATTATTTTCAATAATAGACCTTTGCAATCGACCAAGAATAAAAATGCTGTAACCTTCCTAAAAAATTTAAGTTTTACTTTTCAAGATACGTAGAATCCAAATCTCAAAGAAAAAAAAATCCGTCCGTCCGCTGTACGCCATCCGCGTCTTTTCTCCGAGACTACGGTGCCGATTTTCCTGAGATTCTGTACCAAAGCCACAGGTTACCCCAGGCTGATCCTCGAAAGTCGATATTACCATCCGTCTGTTTGTTTCAAAATGACGGCCGATTAGAGATCTTATAAGCCCATGAATCGGCCATTTATAAAGATAAAGGAGAAATGTAAGGTGTTTTGGAATCAGCATACCAAGAATTTTCAATAATAGACCTTTGTAATCGACGAAGACATTTTTATTGTAACCACCCTCAAAATTTTAGGTTGTACGTTTCAAGATACGTAGAATCCAAATATCGAATAAAAACAAATTCTTCCGAAAATTTTTTTTTTGGGGGGTTTGTTTATGCTCAAACGAAAGATGATGAAATTCCATACAAAAGGAATAAAAATTACTTAAATTTGGTCCTTACTGCTTAATTTCGTCGCTGAACTTGGTAGTTATGTTTTATAAACTTTTCTGCACCTTTCCCGAAACACTCCAAATGCCCATTTGAAAGATAATCGAATTATCTGAACTGTAAAGCAATACGGAAATTCCTGTGAATAGACAGACCAGATATTTTTGAAATATTACTATTTGGAAATAATAAACCATTTTGTAATAATTTGCAGCGTTTTTTCTTACTAATGCATGAAGTCTAATGTTTCTTCGCTTTTGTTGCAGGTAAGTTTTTGGGAATCCATGAATGGGAAATCAAGGAATCCAAATATGGCATTTAAAGCGATTTTATAAGTACTAAGTAAGGTGACAGCTCAAATGCAATAACTTTAGTATTCAATAAACCAAAAAAAAAATTAGTAACCTTATATTTCAAGATATTTTACTTATTAAGATTCAGTTAGTACTATAGTTGAAACGCTAGTTCAATTTTGGCCTGAAAATACCTTCAGTAAAAGGTAAAGGTCATAATGTTTAGTATTAGTCTTATTTTTAACCATTTCGTTTTAAATATTACGGGTTTCATCTATTATTAAATTTAATAGTAGAAGTAGCTGAGGAAAAAAAAAAAAAATCTTAAGAGCCAGAGATCTCTAGATTTAAAATAAGAAATGAATAAATATTATTTCTATTTACCCGATATGGGTAGTATTTCACAACAAATACTAATTGGAGCCACATATGGATATGATGGTGTACTAACTATTTGCATCTTTATGTAATAATTGTTGGTCACAGCAGATCCGGATTAAGCCAAGGCGGGACTAGTAGCAAATGCTTCCAGGGAGCCTAGGTTTTGTATGATAATAAAATAAAACTACTTTTACTAACATATTTTTCTCGATTTAATGTGAGCAAATTTAGAAATAACATTAAATAAATCAATATCTCTAAGTAAGCGACATTCAATATTTACTAAGTGGTGTATAAAAATATTTTGCTCTAAACGCGGAGCTCGTAGCATTTGCTACTTTTGATATATGGCTTATACAGCCATGTGTTACAGTACAAAGTTTTCTTTTTTTTTTTTTGTTATTTTGTGATAAAAACTAATTACATGCAATGAAATACTCCTTATATTGAGTAATTAAAAAAGATTACCACTGATTTACTGGAACAAGAATATCGATTTTTTTTTTTTAAATTTAATTCCAGAATCGAAACGTTTGTGGCAATTATCAGACATTTTGTAATTTTTCAATCACCTTATTTCTATATTAATTTGATAAACCATTAGCTGTTATAAAGCTACGATTTATTTTTTAAATCCAGCCTTATTGCACATCCAAAACAAATAAGGAGCCACCATTAAAATTTCAGCTTTATACTTATTGTCGTTTTTGAGATACAGTGACTGAGTGAGTGAGTGGTATATATCTGTCGAATGAGCTTTTGTGTGTGAGTATGTGAACTGTACAAAGTGATGGGGTAAGTGCGTTTTCGGGGTATGTGCATAATTGTCTCGTTATATTCAAACCTCCAACTGGTAAGAGCTGCACTTTATGGAGCATGAAGCCTAAACACTGATCTATCAGAAAACATCCACGATTGCTGAGATGAAGTATAACGAATTGTATAAAACCTTAGATCTCCCCTGTTAATAAAGTTGTGTCTTTCAGCTGCATCGATGTTTATCTACCTGTAGGCGTTGTTTTTTTTTTGTCGTGAGTGGAACCTTCAGTAGCAGTTCTTCAAAATACTTTATGATTTACATTTAATTTACAATTAAAATAAAAATTACTTTTTTCAATACATTTATTCAGTTATATTCCACATCCCTCTTTCATAACTCAATGGAGATTGTAAAATGTGAATCTCAGACATGTTTTGACTTTTTTCGTTGATTACATCAATATATTAATTCTCCGAAAATCGAACTATTTTGCACTATATTTGCATCAACGCTCCTGCTTGAATAATGAATCTTCCAGATACATTGTACGTACATACCGCTTAAGGCAGGAGCAAGTGCGTATAAAGTTCTATTCAATTAAATTATCAATCTCTTGATAGTAAGTAGTAGGCTTGAATGTAATATTTAAACATAATTGTGTAAGGAACATCTTTAAAGTAAGAGGAAAAATCTAGCTTAAAAAATAAAAATGTAACGGGTCTCTATAGTCGAACTTTGTACAATTTAGTGCGCAATTGCCCTACAGTAGCCTAATTTTCGGGTTACCTATTTAAAAATCAAATAAAAATTGAATGGGTTTCCATGGGAAATTTCGTAAAAAATATGAATGCATAGTCCAACACGTATTTATACGTACATACAAAATTTTATATATTTTTTGTATATCTTTGCTAATACTGTTCCAGTTTAGATGATTTTGTTTTTTTATGATAGATAATCAAATTATCTGTTCCAGGAAGTGCATAGTTTTCGAGTTATTCGAAGAAATATTTTGTTTTTTCAAATACTTAGAGTACGATGTTTCAAGTCTGCATTGCTCATCTACAACATAAAAGGAACCACCATTAATTTCAGCTTAATTTTCGAGATGCAGTTTTGATTACATAAGTCAGTGAGTGAATAGTAATTTTCTTTTATTTATATAGATTCTTATCAATATTTTTTTTCGAGTTAAAATAAATATATATATTCTTTATTTGGGACAAATTGAATTCTCAGTCGATAGTAGGTCCTTGTAATATCCTAGTTGCAGACAGGACTACGCTAAGACCTACTAGTACTGACCTTGGGTTCTGCCATCGCCTGAGTAGACAGCGCCGCTCTGTCTGCTTTCGTTCGAGATTCCAATCTCTTGCGTAATTCAGTTCGAGGTTATCTCTTTGACGGCACAAGACCGGTTATCAACTTTTATTTATTTTTTAAACGTTGATTTAGAATTCTTGTTATTTATTAATTTGTCTCGAGCTGCACTTTTCGCGTTTTTTTTTTTTCCATTTGAAAATTAATTGAAATTTTTTTTCCTCAAATAACATTATGTTATACTTAACCTTCTATAGAGCTTCGCTTATCTCTTGTGTATAGGAGTGCGCTTGAGGAATTCATCTCGGCATTCACGTGGAATCGACTAACTAGACTGATAGAATAACAAACTACGACTAAAAGCTCCTTTGCTAAGGTCGTATTTTTACTAAAATATGAAAATGACGGGAGGGAGGAAAAAGTTGAAACTCCCAAAAGGCACTTCTCTGACATCATCTCAATTTACATTCAAATTTTCAATCTTTTAACTGAATTTGGTGGAGCTGTAGAGCTGTGCATACGGGCATACTTTAAACAACGGGATTTCAGACAGGCCTACCGAAATATTGAATGAAATCTACTCTCATTGTTCTATCTAGAAAACGGACCCTACATACTGAGTTTCAGCTCATTTGGCCCAAAAGGGAGTAGCTGGAAGTGCCCAAGTGAATCAGACAAAGTATATTTAAAAAAAATATATCAGACATCTCCGAAACTTCCATGATCGTGTTCTTCGGGTTATGAAATGGATCAATAAAAGCAAAAATGCACTCCCATTCCTCTCCGACGACCTCCGATTGAGTGCAACACTCTATTATTATTGGTGAAAATAAGACTTAAAACTACACTAGCTGCATTCTAATAATAATACTTTTTTAGACAATTATAAATTTTCAATCATAAATCATTACGGGTCGGATTCAGGAATGTCTTTTGTGGTCATTCCATTCCAAGCGGCTCAGAAAAAAAACATTATTTGTGTATTATTATACACCACTTGGGAAAAAATCTTACTTTGTGGGTAGGTGTATACCTTGATATTTTGGTAGTTTATATAATTTTTACTTTTTTTTTTTAATTTTATCCGATTTGCAAATATCAGCAATTTTTAGTTTAAGTTTTCAGTGATTCTTTGGGTACACCATACAAGTGCGGTTTTCTGAATAACTCAGCACTGGATTGTCCTAGGCTTTCAAATAAACTGCATTTTGTTCAGTTAATTCTGACCTACAAATCAAAGCCCTTTTTACCTTTTCTTTTTGTTCACGTACAATATGTTGCCAAAGTTATCAAATGAGAGTGAACCACATTTCAATAAAAAGATGAATCTTTAGATTTTCCAGTTAAATCTGAATATTGCTATATGAATTCTGAGAATTGGACTGGAGAGAAAACGGAGGCCAGTCTGTCTGGGGGGATATATAATATGTGAATATCTGATATGATGATATACCAGTACTAGACCATTTGAAATTATTTGACAAGATATTTTAATCTAAACTATCCTAGTCCAGGATTGCAGATTGAAAAATGGATTTCCTATTCACGTCTAGTCTCAGAATGCATTAAATATGGATTACTCTAATCCATGAGCTAATGCTATCCCGAGGTCAGTTCATTATGACACTGACAGCTACGCTAGAGTGAGCTTAGTACGGAACAGATACAAACATGTCACATAATAATTTATTCAATAACTAATAACGATTATCCTTTTTTCTCGTTATTCGTTATTGCTTATGTTTTTTTAAGAACAAAACAACATATAATGAAATGCAAAAAGATCGTTACTACCTTTGTAAATTATGACAAAATGATAATTTTTTTAAAATGGTTAACATATTAATATCATATATAAAAATTAATTCCCATTAACAAAAATAAAACAACTCGAGTCTGCTGCGGCGCAAAAACGAGAAAATCCCGCTTTTTCCTCAGTTAGTCGTTTCTATGGTATTTTAGGTAAAATCTTGCCATCACCACTTTTAAAGAACATTACATTTTCTGCTTGTTTCATATGAAATATGTTGGAAATATTCGAAAGGGCTACTGAGATAAAGGGCCGTGAATATCTGCAATAATGTCTAAAAATGGTAGAGGTTTCGTGTTTACCAGTGGTTTCGTCATAACTTTTTTTTTGTCTTAAATGCATTATGACCAATCTTGTACAGTATTTAATTTCCAACAAGACTAATACAAAATATTTGTAGTTACTTTGAACTGATTCTAAGAAATACTGAAATAAAAATTTTAGAGAAAGTGGACTGGAAACTAAGAATAAAAACCTCCGAGTGGTCCGATTTAGGTTGGAGGATTTTGTTGAGTTAAGGCTGAACCTACAGAATTGCTAATGACGGGGTCAGGGGATAGAGGGTGTAGGCGGCCTTTAGTTGTATCGGAAAAAAAATGTTTATAAAAGATAGGGCAGTCCCAGATGTCGTCCCTATTCCTAAATATCACCTATTCGTGTTTCCAATGTCCTATTCACACTATTTATGAAAAAGTGCAGAAATCTTGTAGTTCTGAGTTTGTACTAACTGCAGCGCTAGCTGCACTGCACTTATTAATGACAATAGAAACAATATGGTGTCTGATGTTTTTTGGCTGTTGTCTTCATGGCTTCCGGCTCTAAACAATAAAGAGAATGACCAGGTAGGGGCATCCATATTCTTATTTTGATTATACCATTAAAAAGGGCATTTAACGGAAAATCCATAATAATTATTATTGGAAAAGCTGCGTTCAAAACTTTGATGACTGTGCTATTTTCCTGATGTCGTAGGCGATTTAGGAATATCGGTTGATTCTAATTTTGAACCACAAATATTGCGATGCAGCCATTTGAAAGTATAGGAACTTTGAGAACAGGAATAGGCGATATTAGGAACAACCTTTGGATTTATTGGATTTTTTGTTTTCAATTTAGCTAAATAACTTTAAATAACACGGGTTTTGGAACTGGTTAATCTCAGCATATCAAAGGAAATAGTTTTTACTGATGTCCTTTGTGTTTTCATCCAAATTAGAAGCTATACAATAGATGAAATGTTAATAAATAGTTAGAGTAGGCGATATTTGGGGCACATACCCTCATATTTACATGGAAACATCGGATTCGCTAAGCCTATTAATATTATATCCAATCGAATTATGTATCCTCCCATTTTCCTTCAGCCCATCTTTTGTTCTTTGACGTGCAGACCCGCCTAGCACCGACGACCCCGTTAACAAATCACTCCTCCGAAGACAGATGAGCGACTGAAGGTGGCAGTTGATAAATCACACACCGCCGTGGAGTGATGAAGACATTTGCATCTGAACTGAGTACCCTTGGCCGAGTCGTGGGTCTCCATTGGTGTCACGGCTCGTCCCGATTCGGGTCTTCATTAAACTCCGTCAGTATGTGCCCAAAATATCCTTATTCATTAAAGCTATATAAGCAATTAGTAAAGGAACTTTTAATAATCTAGGTCTTGTTTTGCCGTTTCAGTGATTCAGAATAAAAAAAAAATTTGTTATCAGCAAACTCGATTCTTCAGTCCCTTCAATTCTTTTAAATTAATAGAAAAAATTATAATTAAAAAAAAAAATCCAGAATTCACATGAATCTCATGTGACGCGTATACGTTACATAGATAATGGATTGGAGGTGATATTACATTCAGAAATACTATTATTATTATTATTATTTAATTTTCGACACTTTCGAAAAAGGTTTTTTCCTGGAGAGGGAGAGAATCAACTCCAACCACTCAGGCCAGTGTTTGTTTGGTCATTTTTATTGTATATTTAGAAAACTCCTTACAATCCTTGAGGTATTCAACAGAACAGCTTTCTGGGCTTCATTTATAACAGCCGTCGAGGGGCCCAGCCGTTCAGTCGCTTCCACAATGGACACTGGTATCAGACCATTGCTGGAGATCACTATAGCCCCCACAATCACTTTATCCAGTCTGTACAGATCTTTTAGTTCAGCTGCTAGAGCTTGATATTTTCGAATTTTTTCTGCACATACTGAATGAGTGTTTCCATCATTCGGCACAGCAATATCTATTATTTCTGCTGTCTTCATATTACCATCAATCAGAACGATATCAGGTTTGTTGTGGGTCACGGAATGGTCTGTTATAAACGACTGATTCCAATACAATTTTATCCCTACCCTCTGGACGAGATCTTTAGGATTGTACTTATAATATGGCATAAAGTCATTTAATAATTTTCTTTTTAGTCCTATCGCCTGGTGATAGATTTTGGCAACATCATCATGCCTCTTGAAGTATTCTGTGCCAGCCAACGTACCGCATCCTCCAGTTATGTGGTGAATAGACTCGTATGTGCTGGCACAGAACCTACACTTGTCTAATACGTTACGTTGTTTCAAGACGTGTCGCCAGTAAGACCTAGTTGCTATGACCTGATCCTGGATTGCTATAAGAAAGCCTTCTGTTTCGGGGAACAGACTTCCTCTAACTAGCCAGGCAGTAGACAAAGTTTTATCTATTTCAGTTTGCTGAAGCTGGTGATAAAATCTCCCATGTAATGCTTTCGATTTCCATTCTTCCAGTCGTTCGCTGTTGTTAATAATGTTGGACGCAACTTCTTGAGGAACTAATTGCAAGGCTGTGTGCCCCCGGTCAAGTCTGCATATTATTTTATGCAATGGCTCCTCGCTTTGTTTGAAGTACTGTCTTAGGGCCATTTATTGCTTTCGGCATTCCTCTACAATGTTTGTGAGACCCTCCTTCCTTCCTTTCTAAGCAGATAAAGCCTTGGGATGGATGCAGTAGGATGATGTATTCTGGACCCAGTCATACTCGTTAGTATTAGTCTATCTAATTCTTGGAGCGATGTTGTAGACCATTTTCCGAAGCTGTATGATATGGCTGGTATAACCCACGTGTTTATAGCTTTTATTTTCGATCCTGAGGATAGATATGTTGCAAGGATAATCTTCAATCTCTTTTTTAATGATTCCATGAGGCTATTCTTTACATCCTTCCTCGCAATTTTAACATGTTGTTCTATCCCAAGATACTTGTACATTTCTCCTTTTTGAAGATGCTTAATACACAGTTCATCATCAAACATACTTTCAGAAATATCTGGTTTTCCTTTTATCACATGAAGAACAGCGCATTTTAATACCAAGCGACATCTGTATTGAATCACTAAACTGGGTTATTGTTTTTATCATAGACTGTAACTGAGATTTATTCTTTACATAAATCTTCAAATCGCCCATATAAAAGCTATGGCTGATTACTGCAGTTGATTCTTCTTCTTCTTCTTCTTTATCTTCCTCCTTTAGTGCCTTTCAGCATGGAGGTGGCAGTTGATTCATTAAATTTTATTTTGTATCCGTTTCCTTCTCGATTTAATAAAATCTATAAAGGAGCCATCGCAAGACAAAACCAAAGGGGGCTGAGCCAATCTAGATGGCAACAAGAAATGTGAAAAAAATTATTTCTACTCATTCACTAATGCTGAAAACATGGCATAAGCATGAATACATATAGATTAATTACATGTACAAAGATTTTGGAATTTAAAAAAATATGTGTATAATTTTAGTTTGTTTTCACAATCATTGATTTTAATATTTTTTATTGTACAGACTTATATTAATTAATCAAAAGTTATTTTTTTTTTTCCATCAGGATTTATTAAATTTTATTTTCATTTATATAAATTGAAAAAAAGGTAAAAAAAGAGTTTTATTAAAAATAAGTAATAATTATGTTTTATGTATATTTACTCATTTAAAGATAGAGAGGAAATGTAAGGTGTTTTAGAATCAGCATAACAAGGCATTAAAAAAAAAAAAAAAAAATATATATATATATATATATATATATATAAGTTAAGGCCCGGAGTGCAGCAGTATTAGCCTTAATACCATATACGGCTGTAAACAACAGCCAGATTGTATATAAGGAGAATTAAAACCTCAATAAAGACAGTCTTATTTCGGATATTGTGCGTGTCATTACTTAACCTTTTCCCTTTTTTTTTGATGTTTGGAGCTGCTGACGCTTAACTGGTGCCGAAACCCGGGACGAAGTGTTCGTATAAGATTTTTTTTTATTTTTAAAAGACGTCACGGAAAAAGAATTAAGTAATGACCAGCGAAGGAGTACTGAAACCAGCGGTCCTCAACGTACAGAACCTTCCGCCATTGCCCCAAGACACGCTAGCAGCAGCGCATGCGAATGCGTTGGAATGGATGAAAATTAGAGTGGCTACGTCGCGGGACCTGAGAAATGCCGTATCAGATCTGGAGCGCTTCTCGGGGGACGTAGGTGAGTTAAACCATTTTATAAAAGGAGGTGACCGCCTAATTGCGCGAATAGAAGCCAAACTAGGGGAAGATCTAGTAAACCCCGGAGACGCGGAAGCATTGAAAGCGGCCCTGGTGTGTAGAGTTAAGCGCAGTATCCTGAACCAGATACAAGCAGACGAGGAGACACCGTGGCCAGTGGTGAAGGAGAGGTTGAAGAAGGCCTATGGCGGCGGCAGATGGACCCCAGAGGAAGATATCTTCCAGCTATTCAGGAAAGTAAAATCGCCACAGCAGTCGAAGGGGCAGTACGCCGGAGCCCTGTTGGCTAAATTTAATCAAATCACCGAAAAGATGAGAGAAACGGTGAGTGCGGCCGAGACAGCAGGAAGGATGGCATTTGTTTCCACGATCCTAAAGGTCCAATTAGCCAAGGAAACTGGAACTAAAGGAGGCCTTCCAGGTGAGCGCTCATTCATGGAATGCGCGCAAGAAATGGTGGACAGTAGCGCAAGAGAAGAGGAGACCCGAATGGAAATAGAAGAGGCTGGGTGGAGCAAAGTAACCTACGGGCGCCCTGGAAACACGCCGTCGACCTGGAGGAAAAAGGGCCAGATCTACGGTAACCAAGAGAGAGTAGCGGTGTCAGGAAAAAGGCCAGGTCAAGCCAGGCCCCAGGCCAGGACGAGAGGTGGAGATAATAGGAAATGTCACGGATGTGGGAAGAACGGACATTTGGTAGCGCAGTGCCCACGCACCAGGTGCTTCGAGTGCGGGACGGAGGGACACATCGCAAGACATTGTCCATACCTTTACCAAAGAAAGGAACCACCGAGAGCGGAACCTATGGAAGTGAACGCTCAGAGAGTAAGGAAGAGAGAAGACTCGCCAAGAAGGAGCGGGTCATCACGAGAAGCTTCTGAGGTATCGTGTTCATCCGAATCAGAAGAAGAATGTGGCGGACCAGTAGTCCGAAGAAGCGAAGGAAACAGAGGCGGCTGGAAGAGCGGAGGAAGCAGACGTTGGAGAGCAGAGGAGGCGATCTGAGGGGAGTGTCAGCAGAGAGGTGACCGTACTTTAGTGAGCCATAACATCGCAAAGGAGGCTTGCTGGTTGCCTATCATACGAGTAGTCGGAGGAGTGAGGTGCCTGGTGGACACAGGAAGCTCCAACACCATCATGACCTGGAGAGCGCTGGAGAAGCTGTGTGGCGGAGAGAGGGCACCCCAGATTCAGGTATGTACTTGCAAACTAATCACTCTGGGTGGCCCATGTAGAGTAGAGGGGGAAGCGGAGATAGCATTGAATAGGTGGGGAGTCGAGAGCGGCACATTAGCGGTGCATATAGTAGGGAGCATGCCTAGGGAATACCAGGGAATTATCGGATGCGACCTGTTGGGAAGAGTGGGCGCGCGCGCTAGGATCCGCAAGGGAAGGTGGTATCTAAGAATAGGGACGAGAAGGTACGAGTGCCAGAAGCTTATAGAAGACGGCAGGGCGCAGATAGGTGCACTTAGTCACGCGGAGGACTGGAGGCAGGCGATCAGGAGGGAGTTCAGGGACATCTTCTTTAGGGAGGGAGATACACTCGGGATAACGGGAAGAACGATACACGAGATCCCGCTGAAAAAGGAGATGGTGACCTATATAAAAGAAAGACGGTACCCACAAGCGCTACGGCAACATATTCGGGAAGAATTAGCTAGTCTAAAGAGACAGGGAATAATTGTGGACAGTACGTCACCGTATAATAGCCCCTTATGGGCAGTGAAGAAAAAGAGTGCACCGGGAGCAGAGGGTGAAAAATACAGGGTGGTGATAGACTACCGTAAATTAAACGAAAATACGGTGGATGAAAAATACCCGATCCCCAGGTTTGAGGACATTTTGGACAGACTGAGTGGGGCGACAGTATTTAGTACTCTGGACTTAAAGGCGGGATACCACCAAATCCGAATGCACCCCAAGGACCAACATAAAACGGCGTTCACTTTTGAGAGGGGGCACTACGAATTTACGCGGATGCCCTTCGGATTGAAAAACGCCCCAATAACGTTTCAACGCCTTATGGATGAATTTCTAAGGGGAATCGATGAAACAATTTGTCAGGTGTACATGGACGACCTTTTAGTGCTTAGTAAAACGGAAGCCGAGCACGCGAGGCACCTGCGTAGCGTATTCGAACGAGTCCGCCAGTTCGGTCTAAAGTTATCGAGCGAGAAATCACTCTTAGGGCAGGACCAAATCAAATTTTTAGGCCATACCATCACGAAAGAAGGAGTCAAACCCGACAACGATAAGGTAGAGGCCATTCGGAAGATGGCAGTTCCGCGAGACGTGAAGGGAATCCGTAGGCTATTGGGGACTCTTAATTATTACAGAAGGTTTGTGCCAGAAATGGCAGAGTACCTTGTCCCTCTTAATAGAGTACTAAAAAAGGGAGCGAAAATCATAGTGACGCCGCTCATGGAGAGTAATATCCGTAAATGTATGCAGCGGCTACAAGAGGAGCCGGTATTGGCATATCCGGACTTTAACAAAATCTTCAATGTCACCACAGATGCTAGCGAATATGCGTTAGGGGCGGTGTTATCCCAGGAAGCAGACGGCGGCGAACGTCCGGTAGCATACGCCAGCAGACGCCTTACGGACGCAGAGACGAGATACAGCGCCCTGGAACGGGAGTTGTTAGGAATTGTGTGGGCCGTTGACCACTTTAGACCCTATGTATTCGGGCGGCGATTCCGTGTACACACAGATCACAGACCGCTGCAATGGGTGGGGACGCTGAAGGAATCCTCAGCGAGGGTTACGCGTTGGAAAGAGCTCCTGGCCCAGTACAATATGGAAATAGTGTATAAGCCCGGTAAGGAAAATGTGGTCGCTGACTGGTTGTCTAGGGCTATCATGGTAAATGCCATAGAGGAGGAGATCGGGGGACCATCGAGAGACGTACGTCAATTTCTGACAGAATGGACACCCGAAAGAGAAGGAGAACAAGGCTCGAGAGAACCAAACGAAGAAGAAGAGTCCCTAGGAGAGACGAGCTCGACCGAGGAAAGACCGGCGGAGATGGAAGAAATAGAAGAAGTGATAAATGACAAAAGGCGGCAAATAATCTGGAAGACCAGGACATCGGGCCTCATGAAGGTGGAATACTCCCGTTATGGACGCAGCAGGATTAATTCCATATGGTCGCAACCAGGAGCGAGAGAGGACCAAATTTGCAGAGCGCTGAAGGACGCGTCGAAACCAGGAGTGACATACCATCTCTACGTGGGAAACGCCACGATCTGGGATAAGATCAAGAAACTATGGCGGTCAGAGCAAATCGGTATGGACCGGACCTTCATCCGCTGTAAACTAATGGTAGAGACAGTGAGAGACGAGGAACGTCAGAAAGAGCTGACCCTTGCATACCACCAAGGGAAGACTAACCACCGCGGGGTGACCGAAACTCTGCAGGCACTGCGGCGAAAGTATTTTTGGTGGGGGATGAAGAAATCCATCACAGAGACCATCGGTGCATGTTCTGTATGCCTAACCACCAAGTACGACAGACATCCCCCAAGAGGAAGGCAGGAGGAGACGCCGACAGCGGATGCGCCGTTAGAGGAATTACAGGTGGATACGTTCACCTGGAGAGGGTACAAGTGGGTGACAATCATCGATCTCTTCAGTAAAGTGGCGATGGCGCAAGAGATCCAAGAACGATCAGCGGAAGCGGTACTGAGAGCTCTCCAGACGTGGTTCCAATTTTACGGGGTGCCAGAGCGAATATCGTCGGATGGGGGGAGAGAGTTCGACAATGCTCAGCTCAGGGATGAAATGAAAAAACTCGACGTAGTGTGGCATCTTAATACACCAGGACACCCTAAAAGTAGAGGGAACATCGAAAGGCTACACAGCACTCTGAGCGACCACTTGAGGGTGTACCAGGTAGAACAAGGGTTGGAACCGGATACGGCGATGAGGAAAGCGATAGTGGCATACAACCACTCCATCCACACGGTAACAGGATTCTCGCCGTTCGAGATAATTTTCGGGTTAAGGGAACGGCGTAGGGATTACGGAGGTACGACGGGTAACGAGGAAATTGCGGGAGATCTGGTGAACAACAGAATTGAACTAGGGAAACGTTGGGAGAAAGTCCGAGCGAAAATTGAGAAGGAGAAGCGCAGTAGGGTAGCGCGGGAAAATCTTCGGGTAAAGGACGTGATGGGGGCCATAAGAATCGGGTCCATCGTTTATCGGAAGATAATTTCCAATAGGGGAAAGGAGCCGCTGCGATACGAGGGGCCATTCAGGGTGATTATAATTAGGGAACATAACACTGTCACCATTGAGAGTGTCAGCGAACCGAAAAAGAGGAGAACGGTTCATATCGAGCAGTTAAAGCTGCCAATAATAGAGCCAGAGCAACCTTAACGAGCTGGAGTGCCCCCGTCTCAGCGCACAGAACTATTGTACACAAGAATATGTATATTGGCGAAGTGGGAGTTAAGAAGAGATATATTTTAGTTTTGTCTTTTGTTTTCAGATGTATAGTTTCTATATTGTAAAATGTATTTTTTTTTTAGATGTTGTTTTTTTCTTTTCTTTATTTCTTTCTTTTTCATTTATGTACATAGTTTCAAGGTATGAGTGCAGTGATTACTGGGAACAGTAAAGTGTAATTATAGCCAGAGTTTAGTAAGTTTGGAATGTGAGGTATTAACGGCTGAATCCTGTGCACTTCGTGCTTATGCTTTTGTAAAGTTTACGAAATGTTCGTAAACTGGTAGGGGGGAGTTAAGGCCCGGAGTGCAGCAGTATTAGCCTTAATACCATATACGGCTGTAAACAACAGCCAGATTGTATATAAGGAGAATTAAAACCTCAATAAAGACAGTCTTATTTCGGATATTGTGCGTGTCATTACTTAACCTTTTCCCTTTTTTTTTGATGTTTGGAGCTGCTGACGCTTAACTTATATATATATATATATATATATATATATATATATATATATATATATATATATATATACATACATACATACATACATATAAAATCTGTATAATTGCCGATTAAAGATCTTATATACCCATAACTCGGTTATTTATAAACATAGAGGAGAAATTTAAGATGTTTTGGAATCAGCATAACAAGGCATTAAAATAAGAAAAAATAAAAAAATCTCTAGCTGTAAATGCTTTTGGTTTATTATCGGACCATAATTAGCTGAGATATTACGTAAGGAACTTCTGAGACTGAGTCTCCTTCCTGACTTATCTATTGGGCTCTCTCACGTCGATCATCATGTGAAAAGCTTCAAATTTCTTTCCCTTTGGTGCCTACTGCTTAATTTTTTTTACTTGGACAAAATAGAAATTTTTGAAATATTACTAAGTGGAAATAATAAACCATTGTGTAATAATTTTTTATTATTATTTTTTTTTGGAGCTACCCCACTAACAAATTAGCTCCTTAGGGAAGAAGGATCGTGGTTAATATAGACACTATCCCTTCCCCTACAACACTATATAACATGGTGGACAGAAAAAAATATATATTTATGTATAAGTTTACTTCATGTTATAACGTATATAAAAATTACCTGATTATTTTATTTTATACTTTTTACTATAAAATAATTATGTTCTTTATCTCCAATAGAATTCCCCTTCAATAATGGGCATATGTTAGATTATGGTTGAAAAATGATTGTTGCAAATGATCTTGTACTTGTCACATTCACATAATTGATCGTTGTGACTGATGTCACTGTATTTTAATGAACGAGACTTTAATAAACCTATTCAAGGAACCTGTACTGTTCTTAATAATGCAGTTTTATAATAATAATAATTTTTTTTTATCATTAGCAACAACTAAGTAAATTTCAAAACGGATTCAAACTAACTGGATTAATAGCAACTTCTGTAAAAATAATAAACAAGCACAAATTCGTTCTAAAATATGTAGTAATTGTGAAGTAATTAATTATGAAAGCCAAATAACCCACCAAAAGTTTGAGCGAGACACGTTTGACCCAGACGAAATTCAGAGAAATTAAATGTTGGCTAACACAGCCCGAATCGCAGAGGTCGTACCACCTTACAGGTATTTTACTGTAAATAATTTTATTATTACTATTATTATTTTTTTATGAATTGAATATAAAAAGAATAGGTATTTTAATTTTGGATCGAGGAATATTGAACCTTAAAATCGAGGGGATATTAATTCCCAACTTATACAGTTTGATGGCTTCTTAGAATATTCTGAATAGAAAATAGAAGAATTGAAAGTGTATCTCTCATTTTAAATTTATTACTATGGACAGTAATGACTGTTATTCTTACGAATAACTGTTTAAGTAATAAATTTAAGTAATAAATATCATTTATTTGTATTGAAACCACAATAGAATGTTTTATCACTATGAAATTAGTAAATCATTATCTTTAATTTAAAAAAAAAGAAGAATTATTATGTTATTTGATTAATTATTATTAATTATGTTAGAATTTGAGTATTTACTTGAGATAAAAAAAATGTTAATTGTTTAATGTTTACTGGATTTTTATTTGAATCCCTTTTTTAAAGTAACATGTATTGATATTGGAAAATATTATCCTTAATATAATATAACAAGCAACAGGGGCGAACAAAAGATGATAAGGGACGAGCAGATAGGTAGAAAGGTAACCGACAGGCGATGACAGATGTCACCACTGCTTTTACCCTCAGATATAAGGAATAAGTTAATTTAAAACCTACCGAGAAGTGGGCTGTGTGACAAAGGCAAACGATGGTCTGTCTTGGAAGGCTTAATCAATTTTAAGATGGTGAAGGTCTGGGAAGGGCGTCATTCGATTAGGACTAACTAATAGATACTTATGCATTCGCGGAAACCGGACCACCCAGAGGATGTCAGGACAAGGGGTGGAGCCATCCGTTGAAATCCCAGAAAAAAATATAGATTTATGTATAAGTTTACTTCATGTTATAACGTATATAAAAATTACCTGATTATTTTATTTTATACTTTTTACTATAAAATAATTATGTTCTTTATCTCCAATAGAATTCCCCTTCAATAATGGGCATATGTTAGATTATGGTTGAAAAATGATTGTTGCAAATGATCTTGTACTTGTCACATTCACATAATTGATCGTTGTGACTGATGTCACTGTATTTTAATGAACGAGACTTTAATAAACCTATTCAAGGAACCTGTACTGTTCTTAATAATGCAGTTTTATAATAATAATAATTTTTTTTTATCATTAGCAACAACTAAGTAAATTTCAAAACGGATTCAAACTAACTGGATTAATAGCAACTTCTGTAAAAATAATAAACAAGCACAAATTCGTTCTAAAATATGTAGTAATTGTGAAGTAATTAATTATGAAAGCCAAATAACCCACCAAAAGTTTGAGCGAGACACGTTTGACCCAGACGAAATTCAGAGAAATTAAATGTTGGCTAACACAGCCCGAATCGCAGAGGTCGTACCACCTTACAGGTATTTTACTGTAAATAATTTTATTATTACTATTATTATTTTTTTATGAATTGAATATAAAAAGAATAGGTATTTT
Organism: Rhaphigaster nebulosa; assembly: GCA_948150685.1. Classification (NCBI taxonomy): domain Eukaryota; kingdom Metazoa; phylum Arthropoda; class Insecta; order Hemiptera; family Pentatomidae; genus Rhaphigaster; species Rhaphigaster nebulosa. The sequence goes on from OX411306.1 coordinate 207,282,400, forward strand.
AATTTTGGATCGAGGAATATTGAACCTTAAAATCGAGGGGATATTAATTCCCAACTTATACAGTTTGATGGCTTCTTAGAATATTCTGAATAGAAAATAGAAGAATTGAAAGTGTATCTCTCATTTTAAATTTATTACTATGGACAGTAATGACTGTTATTCTTACGAATAACTGTTTAAGTAATAAATTTAAGTAATAAATATCATTTATTTGTATTGAAACCACAATAGAATGTTTTATCACTATGAAATTAGTAAATCATTATCTTTAATTTAAAAAAAAAGAAGAATTATTATGTTATTTGATTAATTATTATTAATTATGTTAGAATTTGAGTATTTACTTGAGATAAAAAAAATGTTAATTGTTTAATGTTTACTGGATTTTTATTTGAATCCCTTTTTTAAAGTAACATGTATTGATATTGGAAAATATTATCCTTAATATAATATAACAAGCAACAGGGGCGAACAAAAGATGATAAGGGACGAGCAGATAGGTAGAAAGGTAACCGACAGGCGATGACAGATGTCACCACTGCTTTTACCCTCAGATATAAGGAATAAGTTAATTTAAAACCTACCGAGAAGTGGGCTGTGTGACAAAGGCAAACGATGGTCTGTCTTGGAAGGCTTAATCAATTTTAAGATGGTGAAGGTCTGGGAAGGGCGTCATTCGATTAGGACTAACTAATAGATACTTATGCATTCGCGGAAACCGGACCACCCAGAGGATGTCAGGACAAGGGGTGGAGCCATCCGTTGAAATCCCAGAAGTTCCTCCCTCTATAAAACTAGTCGGCCAATAATGACAAGGGTACCGCCCACTACCGGGGATCTGACCAACCAATAACGTCTACGACACCCTCTTAGGAAGAACAAGGAAGAAAGAGGGAGAGAAACCGAGGAGGCAGGAAAAGAGGACTTCTCTGATCTCGCTTGACGCTGGACTTCTTGGCTGATCTCGCTGAAGGGCTGATTTCGAGGACGAAAACTACTAGGTCTTCCTCTGAAGATGACAGATGCTCTGGCTCCATGACTTGAGATATGCGGGGGAACCCGATGGAGAGATGCTGAAGGACCATCAACACCAATTATTACAGATAAGAGATTTATGTAAGAACAGTTAGTGGGTAGGTCTAGTCTGAATCATTCCATGGTTAACAGTTTATTGTAACAGTAATTAATGGTAAACACAAATCAGGCCCTTAAAAAGGTATCCAATTTAGAGGACAAAGTAAGTAATTCATATTTATTCATAATCTTACATAATTTTGGCATAATCATCTTCAATGATTGCCCAATGGCATCCCTATACACAGATTAGTATATTATCAGCTAAATATATTTCAAGCTCAACTTAACCTAGATAAAACATAGCAAAAGAGAATTTGTTTAATTAGTACAAGATCTATAATCTATAATATCATGAATACTGTTGTTATTTCAATCCTACGAATTGATTTGCTATAGTTTTGCTCAAATTTTTAACTATTTTTCATTTAAGTTTGTCTCATATTACGAAAAAATAAAATAAAAGAGTTGTAGTAACCGTCGGAAGGTCAGCGTTATCATCAAAATTCAGCTTCGACATGTCATAACCTAGAACAGCATTATGGATCTTACGCAATATTTGGACTGTCAGGTAGTGCCTACGAAAAATGCCCCGTTCTATTCATTTTAAGCAATAGTCAACTGCCAGCAGCTACTACGGTAGGCAGTATCAGCGAAATTATACTTTCAAGAGAGAAACGCACCGAGTGCACCATTTTTTATTAAAGATTTTATCGAAAACAAAAAATAAGAATAGATTTTTCTCTTGGCAAAAATTTGTGGATGAATTTATAGTATATGTTCTATCCGTAATTGCACTGCAACTGGAAAAAAAGATAGATGTGTATTTATATAAACATTTTTTCTCATATCTCTGGTTTCTTGACAACGAAAGTTATTTTCTTTGTTTCCTTCCATGTTCTGTGGTCAAGAATTATCTCTTTCTTTTTCTTTTTCATATTTTTTTAAAATAATAAATATTATTATTTATAAATGAAGGTGATTGCAACTATTTATATATTTTTTTCTTTTTGATTTATTTTTCTGTAATTATTTTTTTATTTCTATTATTTTTATTTTTTTAAATTATTTTAAATTTACAATGCAACACAATTTTAACAAAAAAAAAACGAAAATACTAGATAAAGAAAACATTAAAAAAAAAAATAAAAAAAATGAGATGTACATATTACTAAAAATAATAATATTACTATTAATTTCAAAATATTTACAAAAGACTTGAATAATAATTATTACAAATTTACTGCATAAAAAAACAAAGAAGATTCAAATATTTTCAAAATAGAAATAATTAAATAGTATCCAAAAATAGTTGAAGTTAAAAAATAGTTTATAACTAAAAATAGTTTATAACAATATAAATTAATAAAGAATTTGTGAAGGTAAATAAATAGACAACAACAAGTATGAGGTAAAAGTGACCAAGTATAAATCAGTTTATTTTCAAATAGTCAGATATAACAAAGAATAGCTGAAGCCAACTATTCAATTGTGTTTTAACAAATTTTGTTAAGAATGTATGACAGAATGTATAGAGATATTTACAAGAGGAGTAATCTTGTTAATAATGTTTAGGTATTTAACATTTAACTTATTACATTGTTTAATAAAATCGAAAATAATTTGATAGATCGATGCATATTAATATGTAATAAAAATTGCAGACTTGCAACCGGAGTTATCATTTTATTTTGTACTTATTTATATTATTAAATTTTAAGAAGTTTTCACACAATCTGAATGTTAAGCCATCACGTTAACTATATACGGGTATAATATAATATAATATACCATTTATCGTTGGCTCGTTTTTCTCCAAATGTTACGAACAGCGATATATCGTTGTTGGCACTAACAGGCACAAAAATAATATAAAGATTGTTGGCACAAAAATCATATAAAGATTTACATCAATTTAATTCTTTTGGTATAACATAGTTTTTAAATTTATATATTTTTACTTTCCCTTACCTATATATGAAGTATGTAGTAACGGGAAGTATTGCGATCGTGAAAAATTTCGAATTCGAATTTTCAACGGAAATACACATTTTAAGGTCTTCTGAATCCAAATAACAAGTCTCGCAAAAAGGTCTGTGTGTATGTGAACAGCCTAGCTCAGAAACGAAAATTTGTACGATACTGAAATTATGTTTTAAGGTGCATGTGATTTTACAGCAACTTTTTCATCAAAATCGACTAACCGGAAGTATCACTTTATATAATCGATTTTACACTTTTTTACAATTTTCTCGAAAACGGCTCTAACAATTTTGGTAAAACTTGCCTAAATTATTCTTCATAAATGCCTTTAACTTTTCACATATGTAGTACATCACCGAGAAAATGCAGAGAAAAAAGTTATGACGAAAAGAATAATTTATTTGTGCTTAACTTAAAAATCATGCAATTTATAGTAAATTATGTTAGAGTTGTATGAAAGGCTAATAAATTATCTAAAAAACAAAAAAAGAATTATCAAAATCGGATCAGTATTAGCAATGACACAGCGTCCTTTATGAGGAGTACAAGACTGTCGACAGATAACCGAGCGCACTTGAAAGGAGGCGGATGCTACCGAACCTCCTCTTACCAATCCGCCAATCTGTTGTCAACAATACCGTCTGTAATAATGTAATTTAAGAATACAAAAGCGGTAATTAACCTAATAATTTCTACTTTTATATTATTTAATGGAAAGAAAATGTTTCCATGGAAACTAAACCGAAACTTTTAAAATATATTTTTAACTTGACAAACTTAAAATATGTAGGTAGTGTCCAGAATTATTGTACTGAAATTGTTTAAAAAACTGAGAACAAGAAGAAATTTTACTTAAGTGGGAGAAGATGTGAAGAAGTGGATGCTGCTGAATTTATTTCAAGTATTGTTTATGTGAACTCTTTAAAATTATATTAAAAAGATAATTATTATAGGACGGCAAGGGAAATTTGTGTGATGCGCGCACCGCACCAGATTTTTAATTTAATATTAGACAGTGTTATAAACCCTGTAAACTCGTTTGGTCTTCAACAATCTTTAAAAAAATGTGTAACATTATAAATTTATTATCTGAATCGTTGAGCTTATTTTATTTGTGTTAATGCATATTCTATTTACTTATTCATACTTAAAGCTTCATTTAATGACTTGAGGAGGGGAAGGGGGTTTCTCTTAGTTTTGTATATATATTATTATGGTACAGTATTTCGAGTAAGATGCTGTTTTTTAATTAATAAGTATTAACAATACGATAATAAGCATTAATTTATAGTTATTTATTTGTGTATTATTAAATTAATGTTTAAAATATGAATATATTTTGGTATTGCAGAAGCGGATAGTTACTAATAAGATATGATGGAGGGAGCGAAAGCTGCTTTATGATCTAAAAGCGCTAATCAGGAACCAGAATTTCAGTGATGGGATTATACTATCGGTAAGATATAAAGACCGCGATGAGTAAGAAAATTATGTCGGCTTTAGATATTCGGAGAGTCGGCATGGAGGGCATAGTAAAAAATGTTCTTCGTTATATAGTTGCACCTACTTTTCCGTAGTTGATAAACTTTGTCCAATAGAGGTGGACTCTGTGGAATACCTTCAAAACATAAAACCAATCAAGCTAAGTAAAAAGTGAAAAGAATTGTTTTCTGTGATTGAAAAAACATACAGAAGCTTATGAAATAAGTTTTCCTTGATCTGCCTTAATATGATGATAGAGTTACACAAACATATTTACTCTTAATGTACATTGTGTCCCCTTGGCCTTAATATTGTAAAATTAATTTTTAATATTATTGATTCCTTAATTTATCTAGGTTGAAAACTATGTGTAACAAATTATTTGTATTGAATAATTTCTAAGTTTTGGATTATCTATATTTATGTCAGCAGTTTTGTTACACATTTTTACATACTGAAGGAAATCCTTCAGTTCAGCTCTATATGTACCACTGGATCTGAAATAGACGTTTTAAGGGTGATTATAAAAATTTTAGTTTACGTAAAATTTTACCAGATTACGCCTGCTATCAGCAAATGACTGAATACTGATTAATGTGCAAATATTTATTTTGTATTAAATTTTTCTTGAAATTTCAAACAATTTTTAAATTGCTAACATTAAGATTGAGTCCTCCTACTTAGATATCCATTCCCATCCCTTCGGATTCATGAATCGAATTCTCCGCCTTTCTTAGTCTATTCAAAACGACTCCGGAATGGAAGGAGTACTTCAGTAGCTACTTGCCTATTCATCAGCCTCTGGGTACAAAAAAAAAAGGAACTACCGCGTCTCATCCTCCGATCGTGGGCGATTTAAATTTCAAATGGAGCCTAAGTCGTGTGAGAGGAAACACGGAAATGTGCCTGTAAATAATCTGCTGTAGAAGAAGATGGCTGCCAACGGATTAGAGACTCGAGGACTCCATTTATTTTCAATTAGCCTCCGATCAGCGCTCTATGCTAATATTGTCTTTTATTTTTGACCATCAGTCACCTCACTTTATTTTACCTTGGATTATCATAAAGTTTAATTTTATTGTAATCGAAGGGATTTGTCTTCAATTAGTCCGCAGTCAAAAGTGAGTCCGTGATCATTAACTTTAACTTAAGTACTAAGTATTAAATATGGCATTGTCTTTAAAAAACGTTGAGAGAATTATAAAAACATTGATACATCTACAGTAGTTTAAAAATTATTTTTAATCACATTTAAATGTTGTTATCGGTCTCGGTTCTGTCCTTATCTCGCCCTCTCTCTAATAATATCGTTTCTCTTATGTTTTAATTTTATTTATTCCCATTAATTAATTTAACCCTGGGTCCTAATCCAGATATTTATAATTTTTGCAATATAAAATTATATAAATTTTATTTATTTAGAATACATTTATTTACTAGTAGCTAGATTTAAGAAAATTGGATATTCGAATTTCAAATTAAAAATATGCAAAAAAAAAATTATTATTTTTATCAAAGAGCTTACAATCAAACAAGAGAAACAATATGTAAATTTTATTTATTTTTGGGTATAGGAAAAAAGAAAACCAAACCCGAAGGTAAAATTCATTATCAGCACCCAAAAATATGCAGGCGTACCAAATTTTAACTTCCTATTCATTATTGCGAGATTAAAGTGTAAAAAATAGTTTGGGGTTGCAAAAGAATCCCCAAGGCACTTAGCGTTCATGAGGCACGTGGTACTAGAATGGCTAAGTATAAATTATCACACAGATTTCGACATCTTAAAATAAATAAACAGGAACATTTTTATTTTATAAATTTTTATTTTTCTATATTTTCCTATTTTTTTCTGAGTAGTGGTATTAGTGAGGTAGCATCCGAACTGTAGTTATATAAAACCGACGATATGAAAATGTTAGGCCGCTATCACGAAAAGAAGAAATTAGAAATTCAAAGAATGTATTTCTGCTTTCTGCTTTAAAACTCTATAATCTATCAAATTACGTTATATCTTATGGTAGAGAAGGAGATATATTATGCAGATTAATGGTATGTAAAGCACAGTGCCAAAGATCCAAAGAGCTACAACTGACTATTAAAGTGAAAACCTGACTAGCTCTGTATTTAGTGAAGTATCCTTTCTTAGTGGCCCTAGGGCAATGCTGATGAGGGGATATTGCCTGTAATTGGTCGACAGCGCTATCTATTCCTTCTATCGAGCAGCTAATTGGTCAGCAGAAATAAATATATGCGGCCGATATAATATTTATCAGTTTGGAAAGTAGGAGATACTTCTATATTAGGAACCAGTTCGCAAAATAATTGGGTCGTTACATTTAATTTGAAATGTAGTGTATTATTGCATAAACTGCGATTTTATATATATGTTCAGTTATACAGTTGTGAGACTGGCGCCAGAGAGAGCTTGGTACTCACAGAGAAATTTGAAATAAAATAAAAGAGAAAACTAGGAGATACTCAAGGAAATTCATTAGTCAATATTTCACTATACGAATTCATTTAGGTAATCCCAGCTATCTTGTTTAAACTCAGTCATTCAAGGCATCTCTAGAATATGATAAATGCCAGACTATGCGGGATGCCAAAAACCAGATGAATTAGATATTTTAATAATTCAAAATAATATTTAAATATATATATATATATATATATATATATATATATATATATATATATATATATATATATATATATATATGTGTGTGTGTTCAAAAAAATATAGTAAAATATTGATAGGATATTATAGAAAGATTCTTAAACAAAACCATATGTTTCTTAAATATTAGTAAAGTACCATAAAGACAGAAAAAGATAATATAACATAATTTCAGACCGGAGACAGCACTCTTACAGCATTTTACATCATCAGTCTAAAAACGGTTAACCAAATACAAATAACACAACATTGCTAAATAGTTCAACATGCATATAATGAACGAAACTGATTCGTTTGACAATTATCAACGAATCACCCAGAAGATGATCTACAGCTCACGCCGAAACGTCGACACCCGAACAGTAAATTTCATTACTCCATACTTTTGATTTCATTTACGGTTAACTTATCTTCGTTATAAGGAATCAATAATAAAATAAACAGTGAAATAATATAGATACGATGAAATGGTAAACATGGTTTGTTTAGTAACTGAATTAGCACACTTTAAAATAGCACATTATGAAAAGTAATTAACATATTTTTGTATTTTTAATTGCTACCAATTAAGTAAGCAAGGAAGATGCTGTTATAGAAAAAGCGATAAAAGGCTGCAGAAAGAGGAATAAAATAGGGACTGAACCAAAGTTTCAGACAAAGTAAAAGAAAGATATATACAAACTTAATGTTGTATAAAAATCTCGTACCTGTTACCATCACGTAACAGGCCTACAATCTAACTAATTTGAAATAAACGAAGTAGAATTGTTGAAGTTAACACATCACAATCACCTTGCGAAAAATCGGCCGTCGAAATCGTCAAATGTAATTATGTGGTTGCCAATTGTAATTACTTTCGTTAATAATTAAAATAAGTGTGTAAAACTTCTATTGTTTTTTTATTTTTTAAACGTGATGAAATGTCAAAATGTATTTAAATTTTGCAGCAAATGAAATTCTAATTTGGTCAAAATAGTCTTAAATTGGTTCGGATTATAGCATTTGATATTTGGTTCTGTATTATTATTATTGTGAATAACAGAGCGTGTTGCCGTAAGGCAAGATAGGGTGTAAATAAATAAATAATAAGGTTCTATATTCCAGAGATATACCTCCTGTCACGGGATAAGACAGCAAAATCACATAATTCTACATCATTCTTCCCATATTCCGTTGTAAATTAAAAATGGTTGGCGTCTCCAAGGAAGAATATATACAAATATTAAAGAAATGTATGGCATAATCCTGACCTGCACAACGAGTATCCCAAATTCTATGGCCACCAACATGGCCGAACTAGAGGGGGAGGACAAAAGATGCTCTTTCCCTGGATGACAGAATTAAGAGGGCGTGAACTTTTCGTGCGAAATTTTATTTTCGAGTTGAGTATTTGCTTTAACTTTTTGATTGTATTGACCTTACTTCAGTCAATGTTAATGTTAGGAGATGATGTGTTTTATTTCGAAATGTACTACATTATAAAACTGTTGGAGTTGGCAAAAATGCTTGTTCCGCCTCTGCATTAGTAGGTTTCCTCCCTAAAAACTACTTCAGGATCCCTCCCTTTTAACTAGTCAACGTTTCGCCAATTAATGCATCATCAGGATAGAACAAGGTAATATCAGATAAATTTAGACCAAATATAGCACATTTCACATTCCCAGTTCAAAATTTTATAACTAAATACAAATATAAATATAATTCATAAATATAAATCATTCCGAAATAGTTCATCCTTTTGATTTCATTTACAACTATTACAACTATCTACTATCTTCATTATAGGATATAAATAATAAATTTAGCATAGTGAAGTGATATATGGTAAAAAAATAAATTTATAACTTTTTTTTGCCTGAACAGGCTTAAATTAAAAAAAAGGGAAAAGAAATACATGACATAAGGGATACTATATGACGTCTAGGATAGTGACTCTAGGAACATAGGTTTTTAAGGTCTTTAGGTCTTTTGGTGTAGTATATGATGATATTTTAGAAAACTGAAAGCTTAGTGGTATTTCATCTCCTATCTACGTGAGTAACTACTTAGAGTAATTGATTAGTCACTTACCTTTGTTAATTCATAGCGCCTAAGGAAAAAGGATGAATAAAAGTACTCCATTATCTTTATAACTTATGGAAGACCAACTCTTTATCAGCAAGTGGCTTCTTCTGGTAGCCATGTTCGGATAGTTTTGACAGGTAATTTAACAGCTAAGAATATTCTTTTCTTTTGCTACTGGAGGGAGATTTATAGGTTTGTCTAGAGAGAAAAAATTAATTAATTAATTTACAAATTGTCCTTTATGATCTTATTTTTAGTATATACGGAGTATGGTATACGAGGATCTCCGAAATTTGGTTTGATAACATTGAAAAAGCGTATTATACTTGCCATAAAATTACCTCAAATGACTTAATTATGGATTAAGTAATTCTAGGAAACAACTGGGCTAATTAACTAATTATAATTCTTTTCAGAAGTCTCACAGAACTATCGAGAATCGAATAAGCTACTTGTTGACATATTCTAGTTTTTAATGAGTAATCCGCGTGAGTAATTTTTCTATATGTAATCTAGAACTAATGGATTAATTATTAGGGCAACGATAGGGATAAGATATAAAAGATCTGAGACTAATTGTAATTTGTTACATTATTTTTTCTTTTAACAGACTTTGTCCTCTCTAGAAAGACCGGTCTTGTTCATTTCACAAACGCCTAGAACATAATTTACCTGCGCAGGTGGGAGTAGTGCTTCGTGGTCCATTCACAAAACCACCCACGCAGTAGTAGACGTACGAGCTTCATTAAGGTCTGTTCTGTATACAGTGAGATATATATTGCGAACTAATCACGAAGCAGTTGGAGTAGGTTAATTGAAAAAAACATCTTCATTTATTGTTTGTAGATATACATTAATTAATACATTTCCTGTAGTTCACGCATTAATTACATGTATATAAATATATATTGGAGTCAATTAATAATTAGTATACTGAAAGTCCCTTGAAGGACATTATATGCCCTTTGTGTTGCGTTTTAATATTTTAATTTAGTTATGTTTTATGTTTAGTACTAATTACATTTTTAATTATGATCGTATTATTTTAAACTATTTATTTAACTATCATTTATTAAAACTATTAATTTGTCACATAGCGTTAATTGAATTTTTACACTATCTGGGTAGTAGTTTTATTTATTGCTGAACTTCATGCACAAATTAGTGGTTTATTATTCGAGTTATTTATACACCACACATCTCCGAGAAAAAATGAAAAACTTTATGACTAAAAGTAATGTGTAATTTTTGGACAAGTAAGTAATCGATTTGTTCATAATTTAAACAAAAAAATGAAGGACATAAATTATTGTAAAAATAAATTATTTCAGCCACAAGTAGCTCGAGGGCGAGTTTGCAGGCGTTTTATTATATGCAGATAGTGAAGTTGGATCATCGGATAGTGTTATCAACACAGGATGAAGGCCGAGTAAATATTTCAAGGAATGCAGTAGCAAAGCATGAACATTTAAATTCAAAATCTGATAGAGACCAACTCTCAACTCAATTTGTAAAGAGAGACTTGTAAATAAGTCCACTATTCAGTAAATGAATGTTACTACTGTTCCACGTAATTTTTCATGTGGTGAAGAATGAAAATGACTTAATAAACAAATATCATGCAATAACAATAAAATATGATGCTTCGATTGAAATTGCAAAGTTATATGATAGTAGAATAAATTTATTAAAAACACCAATATTTTTTCGTTATATTATTCAGATTAATGCATTAATCTGGTGGTTTTATATTTAGTTGTTTGGTTTTATAACATGAAAATGGTTGGTTTAGGCATTATTTCTAATGGAACTTTTTGATTTAACGTTAAAAAATCTTTAAGAATCACACAAGTTTCTAAGTTTGTTTTCAAAAATTCGGTTTTTTCGCCACACGCCGCACCTTTGACGCTCAGGACCGCCTTCAGCTCAGCCGGGCCCGGGTCAAAATAATACAGCGGGACCCTTCCCATCCAATATTTTACGTGTTTTTTTAAGTGTAAACTTCTTTTGGCTCGTTGGGCACTTTTGGGATGGGGTAAAATAAGCAAACTCGCGTCACTTATCGTACCATACCATACCCTACCTAAATCCAGCCTACCATTTCTCATCTATTAATTATCTTCCCGATGAGCTAAAGGCTTAAAATTTGGAACATATCTTAGGAGTGGATGACAATGCAATAATAACAGAAGTGGGAACTACGAGGCGCAGTGCGCAGCGCTTAGGACACTCTCGGACCACGACTTTTGTCGTCTTCGTCCGTTCTTTTCCTTGTAAGTCTTTGATGGAACGAGCTACGATTGTTGTATTCCGTTTTAAACAGGAAGAACCATGCTACATTTCGTTCGATCATAGTATAGGTTTAGCACTTTCACTTTTTCAAATATTTTATTATCAATTCGGAAATCATCTCTGTGAAACTTTGGATTAATATTTTTCGCAAACTAAAACAACTAGGTAAATTGTGAGTTAGCCAAAATGAAGTCCGATTAATCCTCTTTGGTACGACATGCCATAGAAAATTGTAGCTCAATCCTTTGAGAAGCTATGAATTCAAGAACGGCAATCGAGAAGGAAAAATCGGATTTTCTAAAAGCTAAACGTTGGAATCGCTCACGCGACTTGTGTTTTTACTTTCCCTTATTTAAAATACGACCACTTTAAAAACTAAAGGGATTGATGCTTGATCGAATGACACGTCAACCTTCAAAATCGGATAACTATTTCAGAAGATATTCTAAGAAGCAAGATCTGTCGGGATACGTGATGCGCACCTACGGGCCAGATTATTCCGGCTTTCATTTGATGTTTTCTTTTTTCATAGAAGTGATAAAAATATTCAATAATCAAGCAAAATAAAAATAATTTAAAATAGCAACTCTCTAGATTTTTTGTTGCTGAATTCACTCCATTTTTCAAATTTTAAAAATATTATAGTAGTGAGAAGTGACGATCGGCCGAAGATTATGCTTCAGGGCTGCGATCTATTGTCCCAGAAACACACTGGCTTAATCCCTATTGGCCTTAGGCCCGGAGATCCCACTTCTCTATCTAGTTTTGATTTCTTCTGAGAAGGTAACTGATATATACCAATTTCATCAAAAAATTAAATTCACTTGAATGGAATACCACTGGTATTCATTTAAAAAAAATATTTCATCTTATTCTTCTTATAATTATTTATCTTTAGATTTATTTGGAAATGTTGATTGGTCAAAGAAGTTAACACTTCCAGCGTGTGGTCCCAAGCACACTCACTGTTTTTGTCAATAAAATAAATATATATAATAAAAACACCAAGTAGTTTACTTGATCGGCAGCACACAGTCTTTCCAGCGCAGGCATGGTCTTCTCACTCGTCTGTTTCCATTTAAAGACTCATTCATGACTCTCAATGGGGTGAATTATTATCCATCCGCGCGACATGCCCTCCCCAGCGTAGTCCTTGCAAGTCCGATGAATTGGCACACATCCAGTTCATTAAATAATGCTTTGATTTTTTATAGTTGTTCTTCTTCAATTTTGTAGCGTTTCTCGGATCTCTCCAAATATGTGTCATAGAATCCACCATAGAATGGATCTTTCTAGAGCTTTAGTTTCGGTCCAACACCGGGCTCCCGAGGATTTTTCCTATCCTAACCCTGACAACGGGTCTGGTGACGCCAACATATTTCTGGCTGTTTCATCGAACTAAACTGGCTTTATCCTTCTCAGCGCGGTGATATTTCCATTGTTCATACCTATTCCAATCCCTAACAAACAATAAACCTTCCTGCATCACTGAACTCCTTACCCAGCTTACTGACATCCATTCCTTAAACACCAGAACCCAACCAATCAATATTTATTATCCATCACATAGAACTGCTTCCTTTGACATATCCTTACTTGATCGTAACTCCTTCTTTTGGAATTTCTATCTCCATTCACAAATCCTCCTCTTTATTTTCCTTCAAACATCAAGTATTTCTTCACCTCCTAAAATCTCTACCTTTCGATCAAATGTAAAATGTATGCATAACTATCTAATTAATAATAATAATAATAGATTTATTTTCATTATTTACAGAACTATAAGCCTCTACCTTGGGAGGTAAGAATCTGGATTATAAACACATAACAGTTTCCACTATTTCAGTTAGGAAACACTTTAGACTAATTTAACATAAACTAATATTTTAAAACAAAATACTATTTTTAGAATAAAATTAAATAAAACTTTATATATTGTATTAAACACTTCATTATATAACTGTTTGTATATATTAAAGGTTATTTTTTACTTTAATTCCCAAGTCTCTATTCCTGGCCTCATGAGAACAAGAGTCTCCCATTCTCTGCCTTATCTCGTCTCCCTATCTTGTAAGCGGTCTTCCTCTCCATCTTTTGTGTTCCATTGGGATCCACGCTGTTCCAATTTCGGACCATCTATCCAAATAGGACTGTTCTCTGTTCCCAAGTTTATTTAACTGCCAACTAAATCATGTGTTCAATAAGCTAAACTGGGAAGAAAATGGCATATCAATAAATGGATACAATTTATAAAACCTGAAGTTTTCGGACGATATTTTTATTTTCGCCAAATCATTACCAGAAATCAAGCAAATGGCCAAAGACCTCCTTGTTCGATGTAAATCTGTGGGGTTCTATATCAACACTGAAAAAACAAAGATAATGAAAAATTCACAGAATGGAGAAGTCAAAATTAAAAATCGAATAATCAGTTTCACTGACCAATAAATCTACTTAGGACAGTCCATCTCATTTAAAAACAGAAATGATGAATTACATACTAGGATTAACATGGGATGGAAAAAATATTGGCGCATGATTTTTTTTTTTTAAAGTCAGATACCTCCTGGCTTAAAGGTAAGGGTATTGGAAATTTGCATATATCCAGTAATCCTCTATGGATCTCAGACATCGGCCGCAAAAGGAAAATCCTATGTAAAATTAGCAAGAACGCAATTGGAATTTTCTAAAAGCATCTTAGGAATCAAAAGAAAAGACCGTATCAGCAACAGAAAAATATATGCTCGAATTGAGGCTAAAAGTTTACCAAAAGAAGCACGTTTATTGAAATGGAGGTGGGCTTGTCATGTAGTCAAGCTTGTTTCAAGAAGATGATCTAAAAAAAAAAAAAAATCTCTAATTGTTTAGTCTAAAATTACTTTAAAGCTAAAAAATAAGTACTCATATGTATTCATTGCTTTTGTTCTAAGGTGACTTGGTCCCAAAATAATTTTTTATTTCATTTCAATAGCTAATTGGGAGTTGAAATCTAATTGGGCCCTACTATGTTAGATTTTTTATTTAAATATACACATTAAACCTCAGTGTATCTCTTATGGTATTGAATTCTGCTAGTTTTCTTCTAACAAATCTTTCCTTCCTCCTCGAATCTCAATCCATATTTATTTTTATAGATATTACTTATAACTGTTTGATTATTTATCAATTTATACATCGAAAGAATTCCGAAAACAAGCCTTTGGATCTTAGCGTTTTGTTCTTTGTGGGTACCTATTCCAGAAAAAAAACATTTTTCCTCACCTTAATTTTAATTTTAAAATTTCGTTGAGGTTCGGCGCGAAGGAATCACTTTGATGAAAGTGTTTCATCAAAGTGTTTTAAAATATTAAAAGACAAGATAAAGCAAGCGGCTAAGATTGAACAACTAAGTAAAAAAACCGTGATAAATCGTACTGAATTCCATATATATATATATATATATATATATATATATATATATATATATATATATGTATATGCATACAAATATTTTGTTTGAGCACATCGGGGTTGCAAATTAAATTATTTTTGAATGAATTCATGAATAATATTATGTATAATGTGATGTAGTATTAATTAACATAAAATATTAAGAGACAAGCTAAAGCAAGCGGTTAAGATTGAATAACCAAGTAAAAAAAACGTGATAAATCGTACTGAATTCCAAAACACATTGAAGCTATCGGTTGGACTGTCAGGTGCTACAACTCATCTGTTTGGAATTCCACTTGTCATTATTTTAATACTTACTTTATTATGAGATAAATAGAGGAAGGTGTTAATTTATAATTTTATGTTTTGTTTTTTAATTTTATTTATTTTGTTATCTTGGCTGTATATTATGTCTCGAGTTTCTTCTATCTGACAGTCATGTGTAAGTTGATCCATCTGAGATGCTTATCATCCCTTGACGTGCCCCCTTCCTTGACATCATTACCTAAAGTTCAAATGTGACAGTATAAGTCTTATTACTCTGTGAAACTCTATTTGATAATTCTTTTTAGTTTTATTTAGTACTCATAAGTATTTTTTATTTTCATTTAGCTAGATATGAAATATATTATAAGTGAAAGTATTTCGATCGTGAAAAATTTTGAACCCGAAATTTCAACGAAATTACACGTTTTAAGGTCATGTTTTATTAATTTTTTATTTTTAGGGTAGGATAGGAGAAAAATCTTTCATAATACGACGTGTGACTAAAAGTCCAGAACAGTGTGAGATTCCTACTCACTAAAAAAACCACCTCCCTCTTTATCTTTACCAACCCGTCAACTGCTGTCGCATTACTTCGCGAAGGTCAGGATGGCCATGCGCCTACTTCTTTCTTGGATTCTGTATTAAGCCATCCAGTGTTCTCTCCTCTCGCTCCTGTCTCTAAGCTGCCTGCCGATTCGTGCTACATAGTCAGCAACAGCGTTCCAGCTCTCCTGCCTGGCCATCATTAGAGCGACTTAGTTTTCCGGAACTGACTGCTGTCCAAGGCTTCTGTCTAGGTCTTCCTTTTTTTGATTAAAACATGAGCAACAGAAGAAAGTATGTTCCACGGGGCACAAGTATGGGACGATGATTAGTCCTCTAGCCTGAAGTCGGCCAAGCAGGTCCTGAAGCAATCATGTCCAGTAAGCACTTGTGTTAGATTATAATCAAACTTCCCATGTTTTCTGGATATTCATGCTGTAATGACAGAAATCAGGGGGCGAGCCCATCTTCCTTAGGATGAGGCATTCCGGAGTTTCTACCATCTTTCAAGAGTATAATACGACATGTGACCTCTTGTTCTGCTACCGTTGCACAGTGGCACATTATTTTTAAATTATTTTCATTTTGAAAAAAATAATCATATTTAAAGAAATTAGATCAACGATCGAATCCCAGAATGTAAATAAAAGGCTTCTTGATTGTTTACAGTTATAACTTAATCCAATATTTTCGTCTTGGTCTCAGTCTATGTTCGAGTCTCTTAGGAACTGTTATATTTTGTTTTTGTGTGAATAAATCACCTTAATTAAAATATGTCCATTTCGAAAGCTGGTATATAGGCCCTATCAAAAATCAATCAATTCATTTTTATAAAAACTAAATAATAATAAAATAATAATTGTTATATGAACTTAAAGTTTATGTATTTTAAAAATACTTGTTTTCAATTTTGCGCGAGTGTTTCACAAATTTGTAAATTCGGCATTATAATGGAAGCTTTTGAGAAAATATAACTGAAGAGAGATGTGTGAGACCAAGAAGAAAACATTATCTAAAATGATAACTGTAAACTATCACGGTGCCTTTTATTTACGTTTTCGGATTTTATCTTGGGTCCAGTTTCTTTAAATAACATTATTTTTTTTCAGAATAACAATAATTTAAAAATAAGGTTTTGAGCGCGACATCACTATAACAGAACACCGTCCGTCGTCCAATGAGCATCCTAATCTCGTTTTCGTCTTTTGTTTTCCTCTCATTGTTACTAGTAATAAAAATAGATAAATATCAACTATGAAAGAATTTGATAAATTACTTAAGGAGATAAAATAAGAAAATTTTCCCAGGTAGAAAACAAATTTCCGGAAATAATAGTTAGTAATACAGATGTATTATATACCATTGGAAAGCCAAATACTTTAGAAAAAATATTGTCTACCATTAACAGTCGTAGAAGGTAATTTAGAGTGAAGAAATTAGCATAAACTTCAGTGACTGTTGTAGTTAATAATTTCTATTTTTAATATGTATTATTTAATGGAAATAAAATGTTTCTATGAAAACTTAATGCAGTGCCAATGGAAACTTTCAAAATTTCAAGTAAGGTGGTAAATGATAGTTGTGTGATGTGCGCACCAGATTTTTCTTCCTTGGAATGCCTATTCATTATTGATAGCAAACCATTTTGTCATAAATCATCTTCTGTTGTATAATGTCAAAACCAGTCTAGGCCCGTTAGACTAAGTTTCACTAGATATGTGAAAGTTTCCTACAGTTAAAAAAAAAAATCAAGAAAAAAAAAATCATTCCTGAGTTAAAAACAAAATAATAAATCTCTTCAAGCTGACCCGTGACGAAATGACCTATAGTTTCACCGTCGATGCCCTCATTTTTCGGGTTAACAAAATTACGAACCAGACCCTGAAGAAACTGAAAGGTTGGTCTTTAACGTCGCTGATAATTTACCAGAGTGACATTTCATAAAGTTCTATAACTATCTCATGGCTGCGTTAGTTTTGAAAGAGCTGTTCTCTCGTAGACTATGCCGGCATTTATGTATTTGGATTTACGATGCAGACCACTCCATATCTCGGAGCGTATCTCTTAATGGTCTGTCCGCTTGTCGAAGGGACGTTAAGGAGTAGTTATCGTTGGTAGCTACGGGCAATGTAAACAACGTAGTAGGCGGGACCCGACATAGCCGACGGCCTACGGGGGCTATTCCACTCGTAGAAAGCTGGGAAACATCCTCTCTGTTTATGGCCAATGCGCCTACTTAATTAGCAATCCGTCGGCCGTGTTTTAGAAGATACGGCCACTATAACATCACCGATTATGATAGCAGAATATTTTAAGCAATGTTATGAAATTATTCTTGAGAACGTCTCGTCGTTCCTGTTCCTTACTACAGAATATGTAAGATATTAAATTAGTTGATGAGAAAAAACGTTTACCTTGCTACTCAATTTTGTTTTTTATTAGATTTTATCATATATAAATATTTTTTTTACTTAACCTTCGTAAAAATTAATTGGAATCCACAGCGTGAAGGCGAAATTTTCCGTCCCAAAATAACCACTAAGAAAAAATAAAATAAAAACCGGCTAATTTATGATAAATTATCATTCTTTAGGTAGGAGAAAAATTAATCTTGGCACACCTCAAGAGAAATCGTTCATCGAAATAGTCAAATTGATATGAATATGATTGTCAATTGTAATTACATTTTCTAATAATTTAAATAAAATAAGTATGTTAAACTTCTATTTCCTTAGTATCATTTTGTATCACAGCCTACTTGCATAGACACAGTTTTTTAAATTAACACTCCCAGTTCGGCACTCTCACAGCGGTCATCTTGTGACAAGCTTCAAATTTCTTTTTACTTGGACAGAATAGATATTTTTGAAATATTACTAAGTGGAAATAATAAACCATTGTGTAATAATTTGCAGCGTTTTTTAAACTTATGAAAACTAAAAACTTATTTATGCGATCTACTGCTTAAGTTACTGGACTTCATTTCATATAAATTGAATACTAAACATCGTCAAAATAGTTATAAATTGGTTCATATTATTTGTCATGGGGTTATACCCTGTCAATACCTTCCTGCACAAGTTAAGACAACACAACAACAAAATTTTACATATCATACTTCCCATATTCCCTTACAAGTATGCATTGCAATTAATAACGGTTGGTGTCTCAAAGGAAGAATATATACCAACACTAAAATATCTAATGTGGACACCACATGACTTCCTTGTACGCCTATTAAACTATAAATCGGTGTTTGAAAAAGTGATCCTGAATTCGGTTACTAGTTTCCGAAGATAGCAATATCTTAACAACGACACTCAGCGTCGCGATGTACACCTATTGACACACACAGACCTACACACACAAAAGCTCTTGTTTCTGGAGGTCTCATTCCGTTGTTATATCTTTCAGTAGGTAGCAACTTCCTAAGAGATTTCTTTGTGTTCCGTGACAGTATTAGAGCTGTCTATGCCACTATATAAAGCATTGGAAATAGGTTTCGACATTTTAAGCGGAAGAATCTGTTTAACTTATATATTATTCTCCTGCTGCTGATTTGTTGAGCTCACAAATGGGGAGGAAGTATTTTACATTCAATTTTAACATTTAAAACAAGTAATAAAATTGTTTAATTAGAGTGGGAAAAAAATCGCATTTGTAACCTTAACACTGAACCATATGATCTCTGTATTAAATGTAAATATAACTTTTGATGTAAGCTTATTATGACCTTCAAGTAAAGTACCGCTTCCGGTTTGCCAATTTAGACCAAAATCTAGTATGTTATTTAAATGAATATATAAATCATCAATACCACATTTGAAGCGCATTGCGTTATATTTTAATATGATTTTTGATAAAAATCTATTGTGACCTTTAAGTTTAATCACTTTTGGTGATCATGCAGTGACCAAAAAGAGAGGTTCACAACTAGATGTTACAAAAATCCCAAATAAAAAATTTTAACTTACTCTGGCAAACCGTTTTTGAGGAATGTGAGATATGAACGTACGATTTTACTGCATACAAGGAAGTAAAAATCTCAAAAAAATGTATAGGCATAATCGCGGTTCTACTCTACGAGTATTCCAAATTCTGTAGTCACCCAGATACAGAGCTGGAACTAGAGGAGGATGCAAAAAGAGCACTTATCCCGGGTTGCAAATTTTATTTTTTGGTTAAATAAACATATTTGTTAATAATTTTTATTGTAATGAACTTCATTCTGTCAATGTTAATGCTGTTCAATGAGATGATGTTATTTATTTCGAAAAGGGGGATGGGTGCTATTTACAGTTATAAAAAACTGCTGACGTTTATTAGAAGAGGGTGAGGAAGGAAGAATGGGCCGAAAAATTGCGATTGGCTTCTTGGCTCCCCTACAAAAATCCTCTCCCCTACCAAATGTAGCACATCTCCTGTCCTGCCCTGATAATTCTCCCTAATAACACAATATAATCTCTGGATTTTCCCTGAATGGAACAGCAGATAATAAAAATATATTTTATTGTTATTTGTTAGTTTATTAAGATTCGAACACCAAGCATCAAGTCTCTCAAATAGCAATAAATAATTGGGCTGTCAACGTTCCACCTGTGCAGACCGGATATAGCACACCTCACATCAACAGTCCAAAAAAAGAATAATCGAATAGTGATAACACATCACTGCAAGACAGTTCAATTAAATACTGAATTCTGAACCATAATTTTGCTGTTTCTTCAATAAAATGACCTCGCGGTGTCGTACTGTCGAAAATCTATATTTTGATTGACAATTGGGCAGCGTCATGCAAAAATTTACCAATCCACCAAATGACAAAAATCGTGCTAAACGCACAATTCGAACCAAAAGGGACCATTTGACGGTTTTCTTACAGAAACCAAACAAGTTTTACTTAAAGTAATGCAACTCAAACTGATCATTAACCAAGCCAAATGTAATTTTCAAATTAGTTTTAACAGAACCCATTCAACCCACTAAGTAGTTTTCTGCTTACCAAATTTATCTTAATTCACTTTCAAAGTACGCACAATCAAACTAATTTGTAAATAAATTTCTTTTTGTTGACTTAATCTGAATTTAATTTTCTTTGGAAATTTTCATTTCCATTTATCTCAAATTGATGTTTTTGAGGTTTGGTAGATTTTTGTATAACGCTGCTCAATTCAATTCCAAACAACATATAAAAAAAAAATCAAAACCATTCAAACAGTTTTTATTTATTTATTTTTTTGTTTGCCTCATTTCCAGACATAATAATTCACTTATTTTTTCTGAAATAATTCCTGACAGTTGCTTATTGACCGTCATAAAGATATAGTGGATAAAGTTCTTGTTGGATGGAGATTTAAAATATATCTTAAAAATTGAGATTAAATATTCAATAGCTCATTTCATGCTAGGATCAGATTATACCAATCAAATACTCGACTTCTGAAGCTGCTACTTCTATCGAAGTAAGCTAATAACGTTGAGAATAGAATGCACAAAATAATACAGAAGAAGCACACGGCACGGAGTACACTAATTGGACGGGGATCGAGCCGTGATCTCTCGATAATAAGGCTTTGTAGTGATTGATTGATCGTCGTCTTTAGTGAATGCTTCTAGCTGCAGCTCTCACTGTATACAGACTGCTACTTTTAGTATTATATAACTACAATAGAATTGTTTTAGTTTTCGTGTTTAAATGAAACAAAAAAAATGTTTTTTGATTCATCAACAGTTTAATGCTAGGAACTTTTTACCCGACTACGGTAAAGCCATAAGAATGGTAATGTATTCAGCTTGACCGTTACTAGGTACTTACAATTTTTTTAAGCGAACGATTCAACCGATGGGTCAAATTACTCGTTGTGATCCCGTGAATGTTTTGAAACATTTTGAGCTCAAAATGTTGCATTAAATATGTTTAATCTGTCCCTCTGAGGGTATCTAACGATTTTTTGAGCAAACTGCACGAATGATTTTTAAGTTTGATGGCTCAAATTATCCAGTGAATTCCCCTGATTGTTTTGAGAGCTGATAATACTGAAAAATATTTCATTATATTTTAATTATTTTCTGTTTTTCGTTGATTTTTCTTATCATATCATTTGTAAGTTCATGATCATATGGTAATAAATTATAATTAGTCAATCCTTGAAAAAACTAAAAACCTTAAAATAAAATTTAATTTAATTATAAATTTAATTAAATAATAAAAATCCCGACTGCAGAAATAACTTTTATAACTTATAACTCTATTCGTCCTAAGGGAAGAAATGTACTTGCATATCTACTTAAGCGGATTGGTGGGTTGTTAGTGAAGTTGGCGTCCATGAATATTCAACGGTGGTGTAATAGTCGGGTGCCTTCCAGTACACGGTCCCTTTCAAGTACATTCCGTCCCATTCATGTGTGCATGTCAAAATACAGAAAGCCCCCTGCATCTTTGCAGGTTAACATATTGAAAGTAAATTTATTCATTGAGTAAAGATGAGTCTTCATGTTCGTTTAGATGTTGAAGGCAGTCGATTACAACACCAAGTTTCAACATTCATGGGCATTTAGAGGTTTGGATCACAGATCATTGGTACGCTTAAGGACTTTACGACATTAAATTGTCATGGAAAGTAAACAAGGACAGAGACAATTTGCTAGAGACAACGACGGAGTTTATTGGGGAAGCTAATTCATCTAGTTAAGGAAGGTATTGTAATAGAGTGAAATTTATGGTATCTGGTTTTCAACAGATCTTCACGTTTCAGAGTCCACAAAATGCATTTTCAGACATTGGTCTTTGCCAAAATTATCTCTTGAATGGGTGAATCGATTTTGTTACTTTATTTTTTAAATATAAATAAATTATTAATAAAACCATATGTCCTTTACTTAGGAATATTAAGAAAACATCAGTATCTTCGATACCTGCTTCAAAATACATCTGTCCTGGTAACGGTGTAAATTCCAAAAAAAAAAAACCCTGAGACCTTTCGTTATATTTTTTAAATATCATTATCCATTCGATAGGAAATGAAAAGGATTCAATACACAGTTCTTTTTATTTCAATAGTACTTTTAAGTACTGAAAAGGAAGAACGCACAGATGTTTAAACCTTATTAGAGTAATCTCACAGATTTAGAATCATATTATATTTAAATTAATTACAGCCGTGTTTTCATATCAAGTTCGAGAGAATAAAAGTAAAAATAAATAAAAATAATAATTCACAATTGTGTTAATTAACTAATAATTGAAGACATGAATGGATGAAGGTGTCATATTACAAATTTAAAGTTTCGAGAAAATGATTAAAAAAGTTATTTCATGTGACTTTAAAGACATGATCTATCCAATCCACTGAGAAATCATGTGATTAATCAAGAGTTTTGGGTTTTTAATGTTACAATGCGAAGGTAAACACATTACACCTTGATTCGCAAGAGAACATCTTTTTTCAAAAATATGTTATATAGCTCCTTCATCCACATATTTCTTAAATTATAAGAAAAGGTCTGTTAGACGATTTTCTTATAGCAGTATCAAACAAATATTTTTACACTACCCTAAATAAAAGACTATTGCCGTTGCGTTCCTCTGTTTAAGCCAGCTATATCTTATCATATAGACTTCTCAGTAAGGGAGGTTTCTATCAGTGCTTTTTACTTCATTTTACGAAGTAAAGGAAGTATTGTAATCGCGAAAATTTTCGGTTTTCAGATTTCAACGGAAATATCCATTTTGACTAGTTTCGTCGTCACGTCTGTACCTACGTTCGTTTGTAGCTCGCATGTTTCAAAACCAGTTTGCCGTAGAATGTTAAAATTTTGTATTTGGGATTGTTGTAACACCTATTTGTGAATCTCTCTTTTTGGTCACAGCGTGATCACCGAAAGTGTTTGAAGTTAAAGGTCATAATAGATTTGAATCAAAAATCATATTAATATATAATTTAAAGCTTCTCAATTTCGATATATAAGTTTTATATATAAATAAAAATTACATACTTTATTTTGGCTAAAAAGTCGAAAGTTGTACTTTACTTGAAGGTCATGTAAGACTTTCATCAAAAATTATATTAAAATATAATGCAAAACATCTCAAATTTGGTATTTTAGAATTTCACTTCAGTCTGAAAAAAATACTAGATTTCCGTAAAAATTGGCTCACCGAAAGAGTTACTTTACTTATACGTCATTATAAACTTCCATCAATAATTATGTTAATAATTATCCAAAACATGCCAAATTTAGTAAATAAGATTTTTATATCAATAAAAATAATATTATTTTATGGTTAAGATTAATAATATAAGATTATATTTAAAATTGGCTTGCCGGAATTGGTACTTTACATTTTCGATAACTATACATTCGAAAAGTATAATAATTCGAAAAGTATTCATTTCACATTCACATACACATGCCTATTTAAAAGGAAGGTAATTGAATTATGAGTATAATAGAAATATATCACTCACTCACTGACTGATTACTTGTATCATTACTTGTATATTGTTAATTGTATCTCAAAAACGACCAATACCTGTTAAGCTCAAATTTTTAATGGTGGCTCCTCTTTTGTTGCAGATGTAAGGCAGCAGGAATAAGGCGTGATTAAAAAAAAACCTATTCTTAATGATTAAAAAAAATATTTCTGAAGCATAATGAAATTTACTTCTAAAATCTAAAAAATACAGTTTTTTCACTTTTTACAGGCGGAAGGATTCATCCACGAGTGAAAAAATCGAATGTATGTTGCAAATATGTTACGACGATATACAACAGGTAAGTTTGGAACCTGAAACGTTAGTGTTAATTGCATCTTACTGTCGTAGTCTTTCCAACCAGAGACAGAATGGCTTAACTTAATAAAATTTCAATGAGCAAGCTGCGAACAAAAAACTATGTTCTACTTAAAGATGTCATGTGGCAGGGGAACGGATGGTAGCGTTTCGGATATTGGAAAGATGTTTGTGTTGCTATCCTGTTTTATTGGTGGGTTCCGTTATACGCCTGCGAGAACTCAGGGTGCCATGACATATATTCGTCACTATGATCGTACTGATTTGTTTACCACGTTTACATGTAACTAGAAATGGTCTGAAATTGGAGATATCTTAAAAGAAGCTATACTAGCGCGAGTGTTTCATTTGAAAGTTAAAACATATATTGCATGTTTTTACTAAAGGTTCTATTTTCGGTTCAAGTAGGTTTTACATGTGTACACGCAATGTGAAACACAATTATTACATGCTTTATAGTTATTTTAACCATAAACTATATATTAATTAAAACGAAATGGTAGAAATGAAATATTCGTGCGAAGCCCTGGGTAACAGCTAGTTAAAGTTTAAAGCAAACATCTCAAATTTGGTATATAAGTTTTGTATGCCAATATAAATACCATTGTAGATTTTGATTAAACTTTGTCTGCCGTAAATGGCAATTTACCTGAAACTGTTTTTTTTTTTTTCCTTCTCGCCTTTTTTTGATCCACCGATTTATAGTATTTTAGGCGTACAAGGAAGTCATGTGGTGTAACATTAGTTATTTTGATACTCCATTAAAAATAGGTGTCAATTAAGGAGATAAAAGCACAACCATAAGATTAAATTATATCATTTATTGGTAAAAACAGAATAATCGGCAATAATTGAAAATTTATCTCTCAGCACTGTGAAATAGGCATCTTAATGCAGCAGCCCCGAGGGTAGTGAAATTATTCCAAATACCTGCATTGGGATTGCTTAAACACATTTCGCTTCAGAGAGTTACTCAACTAAAAAACCTTTTCTCTAAACGGTTCGAAATTAGAAGTCGGCACTAAAATTGGTTCGAGTCATTCGTTTATGTTACATAATAAAAATCATAGAGTCAAATTGAATAATTAAAATGTAAAGTTCCCTAATTGGCCTCCTTCATTTATAACCCTAGAAAAAAAAAAGAAATGAAAAATTCAAATGGACTTAAGTAAGTTGTGAACAAACTTATCAATTAGCTAATGTAGGCAGTAAAGTTGATAATCCCACTCTTCTGACTGTTAATATATTTTTCATAATAACCAGAAATATTCATTCTGATTAATGCCTGGAATGGAAGTATTTATGAGTTCAGAATAGTAATTAAATGGATTGTTGGTGTGTGAATCACTACCTGTCGGTAAAAAAAAATGGAATGATATAGTGTAGTAATCGTGAGTGGGTCTCTTGAAATCATCGTCACTCCAAGCACTCCAGTCGCTCCATTTCATCGTTCTATTGTTCCCTTTAAAGTGATCGTCAGTGGCCGCCTTTAGGCGGTTAATTGGATCGGGTTCAGGATGGATATAGATGGATTATGAAATAGGTCTGTAATAGACAATAAAATACAGATACAGATAAAAAAATAAAATAATTGTCACTTAATACAACAATGTCTTTAATTCGTATCGATTTACTTCTTGGGTTATATATCTCAGCCTTTCCTCTCAATATCCTACGACTTCTGTCAATATAAAAATGACCTTTTTCCCTAATTCTCTAACAACTTAGTCGTAACCTTTTTATCATAATCATAATCTAAGATTGAGTTGAGTTTTTCTTGTTTATGATGCGTAAGATTCAGTCGCTGATTTTGGATCCTGTATTCCTTTGAAATTTGAACAAAATATTTGAAACTTCATTCTATAACAGTTATAACTATATTCTATATTCTATAATTCATACAGCTATAACTATATGTATAAATACATAGGTGTAAGTTGATTTTAATATGTAACTTCAAATCTGTACTTTTAGCTTATTTTTAACTTAGTTCGAATTTCGAGGAGTTTGATTTATGAGATTCAACGGGTCGTCGTATTCTACGAATAGTATTGGGTCCAGGTTTAATATTATGTTCCGGAGTATTGGTTGTCTCTTAGTAAAAATAATAATTTCAGTTTGGCTAATGTTGATGTGTAGCCCCCATTTTTGAAGATAATTAGAAAGTTCCTTGAACGCTTCTTTTATTATATAAAAAATAATTGAATTGTTAAATTAAAATTAAACTGATGATTACAATTGAATTAATAAACCATTGTAAACGTAACCGGTCAATGGCTTCATCATGGGTCCAGACACACCATACATTGCATAATAAGTCCGACAACCAGAAACTGGATCATGCGCGAGTAATAAAGCCAGACAAGATCACTACAGTTATTATTTAATATTTACATTTGACCTGTAAGTTTGTAGCGTGCATGCTAAAGAGCTGTGTCGACAGAGCTGGGAGCAGCGGATAGAGTCGAACCCACACACTCACTATAACCCTCTAACCTTGCCTGACCCGAACCTTTGGCTTTTATTGGCTCGCTGTGATAATGTACGAATAACCAATGAGCAGGATTAGGGTCGTTATTTGGGAAAGAATCCTTTGACAGGGATCTTTAACAGTCTGTGTCGAAATTGTCTCTTTTGGAGGTCAGCTGATAGGGGACAGTCACATACAAAAATTTGTTCACTAAAAGTTGTTCTAAATAAGATTTATTTATTTTTTATTTTTAACAATACCTAGTCTCAAGTACGTGACGAATCATCCATTCATTCAATCATGTTCACATTGTATAAATTCCCTAACAACTTAGTCGTAACCTTTTTATCATAATCATAATCTAAAATTGAGTTGAGTTTTTCTTGTTTATTTTTTTGAGATCTAATGAATATTATTGCATGCAAAACATGTTAGTTAAACTTGTATTGTACAAGGGCAATTCCACAATAATTATAAAACTTATTGTAAAGGATAATGAAAATTTATAATTAAAAAAATAATGTAAACAGTTTTAATTAGGGATTGATCCTTCTATACCATCATGCGGATGTTAACAATAACCGTAGCACACTGCCTAAAAATAAAATATATATATATATTTTTTTTTTCATTTTATGATGGTTATTTTACTTTCTTTTAATCTATTTTCATGAATATACTTGAGCAATTTGAGGGATACAATTTTATTAAAGTGATGAAAATTTTAATTATTTGCTAATCTATCTAAGTATCCAATTATCATTTAAAAGAAAAAAATCATACGGAATAAACTCTGTCAGTGCTGGAACGAGGTTAAGTAAATCTACAATTTCATTTCCGACAATTTTGCATCTAAAATTCCTCTCTTGAGAATTCTGTATTCTCTACCAGTTGGGGAAAAAGCCATTACTCATCCTATAAATAAAAATTCTAACCCTTCTTCTTCCGACGATTTCCGCCCAATTTCAATCCTTTCCAACCTCTCAAAACTTGTAGAAGGACAAGTGCAATCACAAATTTCCAATTTTCTTGAAGATTCTAATCAACTTGATCCTCTCCAAACCCGCCTATTCCAGATAATCTGCCCTAATTAAAATTATCAGTGATATTCATATTATTTTATTTTAATGTATATACTTATGTTTTATTATTTGTAATGTAATATTTCTTATGGCTAATAATAATTAAAACTTATTCTCTAGGAAGTTTATCGTAGAATAAGATTTCTCTCTCTCTCTCTCTCTCTCTCTCTCTCTCTCTCTCTCACACACACACACTCTCTCGCTCTCTCTCTCTCTCTCTCTCTCTCTCTCTCTCTCTCTCTCTCTCTCTCTCTCTCACTCTCTCTCTCTCTCTTTCTCTCTCTCTCTCACACACACACTCCTTCTCTCCCTCTTACTCTCTCTCTCTCTCTCTCTCTCTCTCTCTCTCTCTCTCTCTATATATATATATATATATATATATATATATATATATATATATATATATATATATATATATATATATATATATATGTTTGGATCAATATGATTATTGGTTTAAATTTTCTTGGTGCCGATTTGATAAAAAAGAATTTCTATTGTTTTTAGTGCACCTCGGAAGTCGGATATTTATACTTAAATATATTATAAAAAAATAATAAAAAAATTATAATCTAATTATTCTATAATATCTTATCTTATAATACTACAGGATATAATATATATCTTAGGCAATAATTTATTGTATCTGAGTAACATTTAATCGAAAGTATTCAAAATTTCTTTATGCTAACCGAAACAAAGCTATACCCAAAAGAAAAAGGCATCATCTCTATCGAATGAAGGTTGTAATTAATACCCGTAATAAGACTATCTAGATAGCAATCAGGAGCTAATGTCATCATTTGTTTTAGGAGCTCAGGGTGTATAATTTGGGCTGATTCTGTTTGCGCAAGACACCGGCTACTAAATCGCATGCATTAGTATCTACAATACATCACCAGCAGTCAACTACTAACTAACTCTGCTCTTAGTAGTTCTGTCGATTCCCTAATATCTTCTCTGATAACTGTGATAACGTCCTTCACGGCCTGTTTTAAGTGAAAGTATTCCCGAAGATCGTGATTTGAATAAATTGGATTTTCTATTGAGAGGCTCGTGGATTAACTATTTAGGATGAGCCTTCCACTGGAATTGGGCACAAGGGTTTCTTCCTCAATTAATCATCAACGTATATTTTTCATAAAACGCAGTTGTCATTTCTCTGCATACGCTTTTAGAATTAATGAGTCTTTTCAGTAGTAGTATTATAAGAAGTCAGTATCGATAAATATCGCATGATTGGGATATATAGAGACTATAGAATAGATTTAGAATATAACTACTTAAATATTAATAAACTATCCTTAGTATCCCGCGGTTTCACTCGCATTCAATTTGGATTAATCCCTAAAATACAAAATAATCTATAAAATGTGGTTCAGGTTCGTTTATTGAAGGCATTTTTGAAGAACAGTATCAAAACCACAATAATTATGTATAAACTGCAATAAAGTTTATCTTAGTTATGTTTCGTATTTTCATACTTATTTTCTTTACCTTTCCATTTTATTTACAAAATAACTTTTTCACACAGTAATTTCACATTTATTGAAGAGTTTGTGTTGTCAATGTTATATAGTATGAAGTTGTCATGTTAACAACAAGTTTGACAATTTTCCTCTCAGCAATTGATTTATGCTTATCTAGAATTTTAGGGCTTTAAAAACGGCCTTAAAATCCGCGAGAAAGTCCCAAACCGTGTCGAAATCTTTAAAACCCGTCTCAATCCGTTTTTCAAATTCATTACATTATATTTTTTAATCATTTTTATTAAAGTCGTAGTGAGCATCGAAATCAGAGTTAATCTCTTCTACACGAAATTATATTCCTTTTGACCTTGTTTTTCAAAATCTATCGCTCAGGAGAGCCGAAAAAGGAGTCTACGGAATAGATATACCTTACAGTCATAACTTGACTATTGCGCTACCCATCGGATCCTAACAGATATGTAACTTCGTCTCGAATACATAAATATATTTTCTGAGCATGACATAATATTAATCGGTCAAGTCGTTCAGATGTTACCTCACTCTCTTTGTTCTTTTGTATTAGTATTCATTTATGTTGCTTCACAAGATTTTTTTTTTCTTTTTAAATTATTTACGATGTTTATTTGCTTATTGCAATATGTAAGCCGGAATTGTCATTTTTACTTCCTCGTGCGCAGAAAAGGAACTAATGTAATCAAGAAACTTTTCGGTTTTCAGATTTCAACGGAAAAATCCATTTTGACCATCCCTGAATTCATTTAGACTAGTTTCGTCATAACGTCTGTACGAACGTTCGTACATACGTGCGTATCTTCCATAACTCAAAAAGGGTTGGCCGTAGAAAGTTAAACATATATATTTAGGATTATTGTAAAATCTAGTTGTGAATCTCCCTTTTTTGGTCTGTACAGGACGGTACAGATGCGGTAGCAAAAGGTACTTTACCTGAAGGTCATTATTGATTTTCATAAAAAATTATATTAAAATATAATGCAAAACTTCTCAAATTGGATATATAACACTTAAATATTAATATAAATAACATAATAAATTTTGTTTAAAATTGGCCAACCGGAAGATATACTTTACTTGAAGGTCATGTAAGACTTTCATCAAAAATTATATTAAAATATAATATAAAACAACTTAGATTTGATAAATTAAACTTGTATATCAATACATATATATCATATTCAATATATATATATATATATATATATATATATATATATATATATATACATATATCAATACGAAAGGGGTACTTTACTTGAAGGTCATAATAAATTTACATAGAAAGGTATATTGACATTTAATACAGAGATTTAATATATGGTTCGTTGATAAAGATTATAACCGCGATTTTTTTTCCGCTCTAATTAAACGATTTTATTGCTTGGTTTAAGAGTTAAAATTGGGTGTAAAATATTTTTTATCCCTCTCCATTTGTGAACTGAAGAAGTGTGCAGCAGGAGAATATCATGTTATAATAATGTGTAAGTGTAATAAAATATCATGTGTAATTTAAGCGGGTTCATCCGCTTAAAATGTTAAAACCGCCTATTTCCAATGCTTTACCTAGTGACATAGACACTTGTAATGTTGTCGACATATGCATAACACACTTATGTGTGTGTGTGTGTGTGTGTGTGTGTGTGTGTGTGTGTGTGTGTGTGAATGTGTTAAGAAATGGACGTTGGGATGCCGTGTAATTTTTGAGATACTGCTATCTTCGGAAACGTTACCAAATTCAGAGTCACTTTTTTAGCCACCGATTTATAGTTTAATAGGCGGACAAGGAAGTTATGGGGTGCTCATATCAGATATTTTTGTGAGTACATCATAGTTATTCTCTGAAAACTTCGTCCCACAATAAAGTTTGCTATTTATTCTGTTCTATATAAATGAATACACACACACACACACACACACACACACACACACACACACACACACACACACACACACACTACACAATACACACACACACAAACACACGTATACAAATAAATGAAAAAGCCTACCTAAACATTATATCCACTAAACTCCGTGCTTACCTAATTCTGCATATCCTCAATGCATTACTCACCTCTAATCACTTAACTTTAACTACTGTTTTTAAAAAGAAAAATATAAAAAATCAAATTAAAATGCTCAATGAACTTAATAGGTCTTTGAGAAACATAGTACGTTACAATAAAGTTACGTTTTAGATGAAATAATAGGTATTGATTTTTACCGAATTTTAAGTCTGAAAAGATACTACGATTATAATAAACCAATGTATAAACCGAAATGATTTCGTACAATATGAATTATTCATGACAAATAGGCTTTTGGAAAGGCGATAGATTTCATTCGATTAAATTCTCAATGAGTAGTAGCTTTCGAATCTCAGATGTTATTCAATCGATTTGGGGGTAATAATTTATTATTGTATAATTGTTTTTTCTATGGGAGTTCGTATTCGTCCGATGACGAATACTTTCAACACAATCAATAAATCAGCCTTCTAAATGAGCTAATGCATTTGTGTGTGAAATGAAAAAAATTGCAAATAATTGGATATTTTAATTAGCTATCTCTTGGGTTTTGTCTAGTGTGGATATTTAGTAGGTAGGAGGACACATATACCTTAAAAAGAAAAAAAAAAGTTGTTGTTGTTTGGTTTTAATGGCAAAATAATTTATTATTGTTCTTGTATGAATATTGCCTTTAAAATAGCAAGAGCATAAAACAGTTTAATCTTAACCTCCACAAAATATATAAAATATAGTAGAAATTTCTGTAATAAAATGGAAAAAGTAGGTATAGTCTACAAATATTTTAATTCCCACGTCTGATTTATATATAACTAGCTGTTGCCCGCGGCTTCGCATGCGAATATTTCATTTCTGCCAATTTTGGTTTTAATTTATATCCGTTTATGGTATGATATTATAGTTATACAGTCGTGACACCTTTTCAACATAAATGCAATTTTTCCTATCCGTGGATGAAGCCTTCTGCCAATAAAAAGTGAAAAAAAAACTTTTTTTAGTTTCAATTTTTTTTTTTTTAATGTTCTTTGAGTATGCTTGTTAAAATCACATTTTATTGCACATCTACCACATAGGTCCAGCAAGCATTAAACATTTCAGCTTTATAACTATTGTCGTTTTTGATCTCTGTATTAAATGCCGATATACCTTTTGATGGAAGTTTATTATGACCTTCAAGTAAAATTCGGCTTTTCGGCTCTTCAATTTCAACCAAAATCTTTGTAACCGATACAATCACCGTTTGTACTACAAACCATACTATTTTTTTTTATCCGTATTCAGGTATTCCTAGAACTAATCCAGCTCATTGCTCAGATAACAATATTATCGCTGATATTTATTTATTTATATTTTAGTTTTCTCCTAATTCTAGTTGTCACCTCAGCTGTAGTTTAAAGCTTCCTAGAAGTACTGAGACCAGAAGTTCTAGACCAATCCCACGACAGTTCTGGGCAGCGGCTACCCGAGCCAGCGAACTGCTGCTCTAGCAATCGAATTGCAATCCGAACCTCGCCCAATATGGAACTATTTTTGTATCAACTAGTAATTATCAGCAACTAGTGATTCATTGATAATTGTATTCTAGTGTTCATCTCTAAGAAAAGATTGTAGTATATTTTTTGTTTTTGGGAAATTTGATGTTTTATTTTATATTTCATAATTACGGATAATTTTAGATCACGAATAATTAATTACTTGCTGGTAAACAATGAAACGATGGATTGGAATGATCTAAACGCCGGCTCTTGAAACTATCTTCACTTAAGTGTAATGAGAGTAGTTCCCAGTGATTCTTAAGAATTTATTTTGATTTAATTAATTTTGCACAAATAAGCAAATATTAGGCAAACGTACGTAAGATAAGTTGTAGGCAGGCTTTAGACAATAGTAACTTATTTGATGTGATAAATTTATTAATACTGTTAAAAAATGGATATATAGTACACAGAGCTATGATGGCTTTATTACACACATAATCAGTGTGGTCAGTAAAAGTCAGGCTTTTATCCATGTTAAGTCCTAGGTACTTAATCCAAATTGACCAAAGTACAGGCGTGATCGTACTATGTAATAGCATTTTTTGTTAGGTATCAGCACTCCAAAATTATGAAAATTGAAATTTATATTGCTTTTTCAGAAATTCCTACTGAACATATGTGTTTCATTTTTATATGTGTTTCATATCTTTATGATAATTAAAATAAAGTTAAAAACGCTCTTGAATACAAGCGAACCAATTTTGTTTTTTTCAATATACTTTTATGTTACCGAATTTTGAATCAAGCTCTGCTAAATTTTTACGCAAAGGTTTTGAATAAAATTCTCAAGATCTAAATTTTTACACAAATACGTATATTTGAAATATAGTATACTATTTTAAATAAAAATCAATGTCCCGCACCATATGAATAGTCATCAGATTTGAAACATTTCTTCAATATTTTTTTTGCTTAAGATCTTTGTTTTATTTTTGTGTTCAATTATTTAAATTTAAAATTAGCTTTTTTGACGTTACTGAACTAATAAAGAAGGCTACCAGAAAAAAATGGATGAGTTGGAGCACACTTTTTCACACGACACAGAACAAACAATTGTGTTGAAAACACTAAAATAGAGTTTTTTAACCAATATCTACTTGAACATATTATCGATCATTACTATCGAGCTTATAGAAAAATGATGAATGCATCGAATTTTACCTCGATATCGAATAAATATCATAGAAAATCAGTTTTTTGGCTCCTGAAAAAATGCCCAACCTTCACAAAAACTAAATATAAAAACTATTTTTTCATTGGAAATTAGTTTTTATTCGGTCAAACCGATTTTCCTTTAAATATCATTCGAATTAAAGCAAGACAATTTTAAATCCGCAACTATATTCATTTCTGAGAAAAAGAGTCATATAGTGTTAAAAACATAAAAGTTTTGTAATTTCCAAATATAAA
The DNA here is from genome assembly GCA_948150685.1 of Rhaphigaster nebulosa. Classification (NCBI taxonomy): domain Eukaryota; kingdom Metazoa; phylum Arthropoda; class Insecta; order Hemiptera; family Pentatomidae; genus Rhaphigaster; species Rhaphigaster nebulosa. The sequence goes on from OX411306.1 coordinate 207,317,041, forward strand.
GTAGAGTAATAAATAATAAAGTAAAAAATTTACGAAGTAAAATTATAGGTATGTAAGGATATGGGGACGAAGCTGTGTATTTTGAAGAAAATGAGCATTCTGCTGACAAAGAAGGACTTCGAAACGTCGATGACAGTATTATAGACATTTTTATTATAACGACGAGAAATTTTTTTTCACAATTTGTCAATCTGTTATATTTTTCAAAATTTTTATTGATAAAAATTAACTCTTTCATACATTTATTGATATTTTTTCAATAAACGTTCCATAAATTTATTGATATGCTCTAGAAAAAATACCAAAGGATTTTGAAACAAATGAGAAGCATACGGGTTAGGCTCAGTGTGCTACAACTGTCTCATGAAGTGTTAATTAAATCCAATGTTAAACACAACAAATCGTGTATTTAAAGAAAAATAACGACGGAAAGTTTTTGATTTTCAATCAGATACCAAATATACAATGAATTTAGTTATTAAATTAATTACTTTTAGAAGAAGCCGTATAGGATTGAAACACATTGTAGTTTTCTTTTGATTACAAATTGCCTTATAAATGTTCCGCAAGAGTTTGGTGCACTTGCTGAACAACTTAAATATTTCGTTTTTATTCTTGTACTTTCGCTAATAATTACCAAGTTTACCAACCTTAAAAAAAATATCGACCGAGCTTAAGATAGATCCTTTTTCAACTCGACCGTTCTTCATTTCGTTTGTCCGTCTGTCTGTTCGCTACCAAATCCAAAACCGTAGATAGATTTTCTTCAAATTTGAAACAATTTTTTCTTGTAGGTATTTTTATTTCTGATTCCGATCCATGAATAGCACTGTATCATAAAAAATCTGTTCGTTTCACAGTCACGACCAAATGCGTTGTTCGATTTTCTTCAAATTGGACACGGATATTCCTTTTAACTGACCTGTGTAAGTTTTTATTTTTATTTTTAAGCTTTTTTTTTTCCAGAGCAGATTTAAGATTTTTTTTCGGGAGATTTACAGCTCACAACACAACTAGTATATTTTTTAGGGTTGATAAAGTCGATTAAGAATTGACTCTGTTCAATGCAGATGTCCGGTATATTATCTATTTTCTAGACTTTCATACCTTAGTTGATCGTAATTGAACAAATATGAAATATGAAAGCAGATATGGCTATAATTCTAAAAATCGCTTTCTGTAATATCAACGACTGCACAATTAACACTAAGCTATTTTTTTAAAAAAGAAAATTGTAGCTCTTTTAAGGTTTGACTAATAAGCGGAGCAGGATGGCTGGCGATGTGAAAATGACGCCATTGTGGATTGCTGCTACTTAAAGTTTGTGAAGTAACTTATAAAATAATTTCTAGAAAAAAAAAATTAAATTTACCTTGTAGCTGGTTATATCTCGTAGTTTGTTTGTAGTGCTTATTTCCCATTTTTAGTTTAAGGTTATTTTTAGTTTAATTCGGGGCATTCTTCATTTCTACGACGTCGCCGGTACATACTGAACTTCTTCGAGGCCAAACTGTTCAAAAAACCTCGAAATTCCTTGTCCTTTTTTTTTAAAGTTCTTTTTTTTTACAACCGTATTTCCAAATGAAGACATCTCTTTAAAAGTTGGGAATCTAAATTTCAATTAAGCCATCAGCGCCGAATCAGGAACTCCAATTCGTTTACAAACTGACTAGTGAAAAAAACAAACTGAGATACCTGTTTGGGCCATTAGAGTAAAGGTGTAATCTAAATAGTTAATGACACCTGTTACAGGTAAATTGTTACCCGAGTGGCCTAATCATTTGGGTAAAGGTAAATAAAATTATTTCCCTGCGGGATTCCATCTGTCAAGTCATTTAGAGGCTATTAAAGAAGCAGTGGGTCGTGGCGTGTGTAATGGTTGGTAATTGTCAGCCCTAACTCGCGTACATTTCCTCTTTACGATATTTACACGCCCTCTGAAGAATGTTTCGAAATTATTTTTTTCGTTAATTTTTAAAATAATCATTCAGGAATGTATAATTAAATAGTCATTAAGAAATGATGTCCATTTATTTACGCAAGCACATCATCACTATTTAAAATCGTTGCCTGCGAGCGATTTCAAATACCTGTTAACCTCATTGATCATTGTTAATTCGATTTAATGTATTTTCTATTTTAATAACAGTATTTGAATTTAATTTCGGGTGACTATGGCAAGATGGGTTCATGGCCATTCTCACACTGCGCTCAACATGTGATTATTTAGTGATGCACTGATTCTCGCTAATCCAAATCTCACTAACCCGAACCTTTCTGTAATCCGAACTACCTTTAAGAAAAAAGAAAAAAAAAATACTTGTGAAGATTTGATTAGAAGCGTACCTGCTCATACATTAAATGATACGGCTAACTTCCCCGAGGATGAAAGGACAAATTTAAAGATCTCCTAATTTTCTATTCAAAAGCATTATTTGTAATTTTTTATTTCTTTTATGAAATTCGGAAAGAAGATTATTGATTTAATTAACGTTAATTTAGTGAAATTTATATTCTAGAATAAGAATAAAATGTTTCGATCTTTAAATGTCCCAGTATTTATTTTTCATTAGCCACACGTCCATGTTGTGAAAAGAAACCGCTTACTGATAATTTTTTAAAAACATTTTTGAAGTTTTAAATATTCTTCTTCTTGTTATACTCTCTCCAGCCTTTAAATATGTGAGTTAAATAAAGCCGCTGCCATAGTTTCCCGAACACGAGACGATTAAGATCACGGGCATACTTTGCTCTCTCACTCGCACTAAACAGTCTGAAAATATAAGAAATAGGTACTGAAGGAATATGAGAAAGTACTGAAAAACATCACTCCAATTTTCAAATCGAAGGATACTTGTAAAGCAACAGAAAAATCCTAATATTGGTCTTTCTCATCTCCGTTAACGGTATTTAATGTATATGTATATAAATTTTTATACATTTTACAATATACATGTAAAATAATAAATAAAATTTCTGGAGGGCAAAGAAAAAAAATAAATAAATAAAAATATACATTTTACATTACAAAAATTTATATACATTTATATAAATTGTTTCTTTAGGTCTATAGGAATTTAGATAATTATTCTAGTAATATTGTATTTTTATTAATATATGAGAAATATTTTTGTGAATTATTAATATTATTCTTTTAAATTATAATTTTTTTTATATAAAACGATAAAAAATATATTAATCAATTTTGAATCATTAATATGGTCGAAATGTCAGACAGAAATAAATATATCTCCAGTTCTTGATTAAATCTAGAATAAACCTTTAGACCTGAAGAATTAATAATTTTTCCTTCATCAATTACAAAACGCATTAAAGTAGATTTTATGCATAAATAAAAATACAAAAAACTCTATAAACTTCTTTATAATTTTTATATGTTTATTTTATTTTAGTGTATTGAGTTCTAATTTGTACGTTTTTGTCCCATCAGATATTTTATTTAATGCTGAATTTGCTATTCTTTGTAAATTTTGAAAACATTTTCCTCTGATTAAAAGTAATATATCATCGGCATAGATAATTAATTTTGAATCCGTTGGTAAGTCAAATTCCAAAATTGTATTAATTTATATATTCAAGGCGATACACGTGATCTTTGTGATGTCCCTTGGTGGGATTTTTAAGAAGGAGATGGTATTCGTTTTAAACATCAAACGCCTACTATGTCTGTAATTCTGAAAGAAAGAAATTGGACAATGACTGAATTCGAAATATACAATAAATTTCGGCCCGATTTAATCAAATTTGTAAATAGTTTGGAATTATAAAAGTTGACCCGAAATTGAGGTATTATACTACAGTACTATAGTTAAATATTTATATCAATAATCCTTACATTTATTTTTATTTTTACTCAGAACGTTTTTTGAGGCATTTTGCTCTATTTCAAACTGTTAATTGTAGGTGCATTATTTTTTATTATGGAATATATTTTTTGTTTAGTTTTCTTATTATATTTACATAGTGGCTATTTAAGTTTGTAGTATCTGTTTGAAAACTATATTTTTTGTTTTTTTAATGTGTATAGCCTCCATAATTCTTATACTTTTCGTTATAAAATATTTTAAGATTGTTAAAACTAAAATTATTGTTACATGCTATGTTGTGTTGTGCTAATGCACTGATATTTACCAAATTAAAATTAAGTATGTGATTGTAATCATACTATTAGTTAATCTTAAATAGGAAATTAATATAGACTTAAATTTGTATTTATTATAAAATTGTTTAGCAAAACTAACAAATACACTTTTATATAAACATGTTAAGATTCTTCTTGATGTATTTAATATTTAAACCACGATATACTGACTAAAAAATACAATATGTGAACGTATTGTTGTAAATATCATGTGACAAAGTTGCTTGATATTCTTTTTGTGAAATGAAATAATTTATGGCGTATTTTTAAAAAGGAGATAATCGATAAATATCGTTTATTGTTTTTGAGGAATTCGTATTTGGGAAATTAAAGTGTTAAGACATTTTCTTGAAGTATGGCCATAGCGTCGAGAAATGGCTGATCCTTTGGAGATGAGTCTGGACGAATACATCAAGAAGAAACAAATCAGGGTGAGAGATCCCTTGAGGATCGGAAGAAAGCAGCAGGCCAGTCCTAGATCCTACAGATCAAGGGGTGATACAGGATGGGGCAAACGTCGGATCGGCGGACAATGGCGGTATGATGACGATGAAGATGACGAGGTAGATGAAGAGGATGGATTCGACGAGGACGAAATGGGTGATTCAAGATGGCAAGACAGGAGATACAACAGGCGAAACAATTACGGATTACACGATAACGAAAACAGAAGGTGGCTTCTAGCCGCAAGAAGACAGGATTCGCCACGCGTAGAACAGGATAACATACAAGAACAAGGCGAGTCGAAGCTGTTCCTGTACAATCTCCACTCGGAGGTGACCAACAACGACTTGAAGGAGCTGTTCTCTGCCCTAGGTACTGTGAAAGAGGTCACCGTCCATTTCGACCGGCTTGGAAGATCCACTGGCTCTGCAGACTTGGTCTACGAGAAGAGGTCCAACGCCCTGAGGGCCATCCGGGAGTACAACGGGGTGCCACTGGATGGCCTGCAGATGAAGATAGAACTGTTACGATCAGCGGAGGAACTTGGTATACCAAGGATCGGCAGTCAGCGGCAGAAGGCGATGGCGAAGTACCGTCGTGAGAGATAGCACTCGCCATATTGTTTACTGTGAGCAATATATAAATAATACCATCTAAAATTGTTTGTTTCTTATTTCTTTTTTATTAGGATCTGCATTACTTAATGATATCAACAAACTCCACTGAATTGAATGATGGTACGTCTAAAAAATTTACTGCAGGTATGTTCATGTTTATTAACACTGGCCTCATCACTAACTGAAAATTTCTGAAAGTTCTTAATTCGAAAAATCAGCTAAATTATCAACTAAATGCGTTGAATTCCATTCGTTCTATTTTCCATTTTTTTTTAATAGTTATTGTACTAGATGTGGTGATATATTACCAGTTGTGATTAAAGTATTTCTTCTAAAATATGTTCTAATCAAATAACATAAAACATGATAGAATATGAAGCGCTCAGACAGAGGAGACGCAGCAAGTCTTTTCGGTTGTTTGAGATTATTCAGCGTTTACGTAAAAATTAACACAGAACTTAAGGACCTGTATACAGACCTCAGACATTGAATCCGGTTTGAAAGAAGAATCAAAATTGAAAATCGAAGAACATGTGGACCCCAGTTGAGACCAGAAAGGGATCAGGCTGATTCTCGTAACTCGATATTACTACCCGTCATTTTGTTTCAAAATGGCGGCCAATTAGAATTATATAAGCCTATAACTCGGCTATTTATAATGATAGAGGAAAAATTCGTATCCAGTTGTTGAATCTGATTTTAGAAAAGTCATCTTGCCTCCTGGTGATGTCGAGATAGTTGGGCCTTTATCTATCTATGTTAAGAAGCAGACCGCCCGGAGGCCAGAGTTAAATGTCAAGTGATTATAAGCATGTTCTCAAAGGACTCTATGGTGGCGGTGTGCGAAGCATAGTCACTGTTTGTACAAATACAATTACCATAGTGTAGGGCTTTAAGGTTCTATTTGCTCTTTTGTTCTACGCAGGTACTAGCTCTTTCACACCTTTGAATCACTTAGAGATCAGCAATGGAATAAATTGGGGAGAGCGGGGATACATTGGACACATTTTAAACAAAGTTGATTAACCACATTTAATTTATACATTGTGAAATCAAGAAGGTATATTTATTTAGCTTAAATCCTTACGTTGGCTACGGCATGTTAATGGATATCCTTTTTTGATCTGCTAAATTAGTAAAAATTAAAATATGGAGGTACTCAAAGTGTCCAGTTTATTCCCATTGGGTTTGAGATGAGAGTTACTGTGTACAGAACCTCAAAATGAAACACAATATGAATAATATCAATTATTTATAAGAATTTGAATAACTGCGGTAAAATGAAAGTAAATCACAACTGATATGGAAAAAGAACAAATGATTTTAAAATAATGAATAAAAACAAGAAAAAAAAATTGTGTGCTATGAGTTTTACTAAGGACTCTTATCTGTGAAAAATGTCTATTGCGGAAAATCACATTTAAAAAATAATGTCTAAAATAAAAATAAATGGTTGATAAGTGCAAAAAAAATTTTGCATAGCTAGATGTAAATTTAATTATTAATTTAGTCTGAAGTATAACATAAGAAGATATACAATGGGCATTTAAGGGGATAAAATTGATTATTGTCCAAAGTAGCCCTAACCAATGTCCTATTTTCCCACCAACTGTCTTTTCGAACAAATCATACCAAAGAGTCTTGAGGCGAAGGCGAAATCAAAACATTAATTGTTCGAATTGTTTTCAATCCATGACATGATACGGCATAATTATGTAAAATAAATTCTTCCACTTTAAATGTAGCAACATCAGTGCATAATATTATAAAGAAATGTTTTAAAATATCAAACTCTACTCATCTTTTCAGTTTGAAATAGAGCCTGGCATGTACTCAGCCATTGGGTTCACTTTAGTACTGCAAACACTGACAGAAAGATTCATGTTCCAATGGATATGGTAATAATGTGGGAAATACGAAAGTGTCTAATATTACCCCACATCCCACGTCCCCGCTCTCCCCTCTGTAATCACAAAAACAAATATAAAATTGTCAGCTTTTTACTTTCCTTACAGCTGCCTAATCATCTCAAATTTTTCCCACTTTTGCGGTTTTCAACAGATCTTTTCGTTTCAGAGCTGCTGAGGCCAAAAACACATTTTCGGCCTGTCTGTCCGTCTGTGTAGCGATTAAACTTGAACGGATGGACCGATTTTGTTGCTTTTTTTGTTTTTTAAGGTATCAACCGCAGATGCCTGTGTAACAAATAAAGTATTCAGTAAGCGATAGCTGCTGCACAATAGCCGAAAACGTGTTTTACTATAGTCTGTAGCCCCAAAACGGCTTTAACGATTTTGACGAAACTTGCCAAAAAGCCTTCTCCTTAAAGCCCTTTAATTTTCCAAATATTATATAACAGTAATTTTATTTGCGAACTCAAAAAGTAAACTAAATATTCCATATAATCGTTTGAAAGGTAATAAATTCTGTACAGAAAACAAAAACATCTGAATCGGACCAATATTAATCAATAAGACACGTCATGTTTGATATTGTGGCCATGTTTTTTAAGTGTTGGAATTCCATTCACCATTTTTTTAGTGTTTTGTTTTTAGTATCAAAACTACACATATCCTGGAATATCTTAGATGTTCATATGAAAAATCGTTAAACTGTCTACAAACCTAAACTTAAAAAAAAATTCTTAATCGGACCTATTAGCCCAGAAGAAATGCACATGAAAAAGGGAATTCTCCTATAAATGGTCGGGTAAAAGATTCCGACGTACATATTGAAGCCAGCATATGAATACAGAGTTTTCCCACTAAATTTCTTACGTTAGGACTTTCTGTGGCCTAAAAACCTAGAAAGTTTTGGACTTTTTTTGGTATATTCAAAATATCTCAGCAACCATTGTTCCTTGGACAACACATTTATTTGCATGACGTTTTTGTGCATGCAATAATAAAGCGCAGTACAGAATTTCCAAGAGAAGGTAATTACTGAACTGAGGACAAGAAAGGGGTCTGGAAAGTTTTGGAGAACTTCTCAAAAATTTACTGATTTATCTATTTTGGGGTGCTGATTACGAATTTTTAATTTTGTTACTTCGAATTTTTCCCAGAATTATAAGAAAAGAAAAGAAAAATTTTGTTTTTCTTTTTTGCTTATAATTCGAAAACCATTATTCTGATATTTATTTAATATTAAATTAAAGATGCGTAAATTATCTACAATTTCGATCCTAATGATTTTTAGTTTGCCCGCTTCGTTTTAAAGCGAGCGAAAGTGGAATTTATGAGACAAAGTGGATTTCTTTTAATAAATTTTTTTTAAAACAATTTCCGGCGAAAATTTGAGGCAAGAAAGTTGAAATTTGTAGCATCCCAAACTTTCCACCAATACCCATTGCCCAAAAAATTAATTCCAGCATTCTGTCTCTTAATTTCGACTCGTGCTCGCTTGAAGACAAAGTGGTCAAACAAAATAATCATGAGCGTCAAAATTGTAGATATTTTAAAAAGTCGGTACTGCGCTTGGTATAAAAAATATGTACCGATAAAAGTTGTAGAGAATTTTCTTTTCTTTAACAGTGAAATGATAAAGCGTTACCTTGGAACAACGGCTGCCAAGGTATTTTGAATAGATCAAACAGAATCCAAAAATACCGAGGTTTTTAGGCCACAGAAAGTGCTCCCGAAGGAAATTATGAAAGAGAAATATGACTATAATATATATTTTAGTTAATCTCCACGTGCTATTTTCTATAGCGATGAACCATATCAATGAGATTGCTTTCACCACTGCCTTTTGGATCATTTCGATTCAGAGCCATTGCCACCCTGTTACACAGTCCAGATCAGTATCTACTGATAAGTCCGTGCCTCTCCGAAATAGCTCTTCGTCTTTTCCGTGTCAATGAACTTGGTTTACAGTCCTCGAAGTAATTATTTCTACTCTGTAGAAGTCATAAATCATTCACTATTTTTAGTCTCGTATTTTCCCCGTAAAAAATAGACTATTGCGGTGGGTCGAAGATCGGCGGTGAACGGGGGGGGACTGCCAACTACCGACTAATAAATAAAAAAAAAAACTATTTTTCCAATACATTTATTCAATTATATTCTACATCCAACTTATACTATTCAATGAAGATTGTAAAATGTGATTCTCAAACAAGCTTTAACTTTTTTCGATGAAAACTTCTTCTTCTTCTTTCACTCCCTCCTTAGTGCCATCAGCGTGGAGGAACGGCCTCGGCCCATCTCGCCCACTGATCTCTGTCGCTGGCCCTTCTTCTCATATCCACCCACCATTGTGCTTCCTCTGGCTCGCCCAAGTCTCTCCAGATAGTTTTGATACAGCATCCTGGGTCTGCCTCTAGGTCGCCTTCCCTCTCGTTTTGCTTCCAAGAGCCATTTAGTCTTTTGGTTATCGCCCATCCTGTAAACATGACCATTTCAGTTGGCGTTCTTCAATAATTTCTTTTACTGGTCTTACATTCAGTTCCTCTCTTATTCTCTCATTTCTCCAGCAGTCTCTTCTTGTTTTTCCAAGTATTCTCCTAAGGTACCTCATTTCTATGGCCGTTACTTTACTCGCATGTTTATCAAGAACAGTCCAGCTCTCCGCACCATCTTGAAGGACAGGCAGAAACACTGTTTTAAATAAAGCTATTTTGGTTTCTTTCTTTATCTTCTGTTTCCTTAATATTGTAGTGCAGATAGAGTAGAACACACCATTAGCCTTCTTGACTCTATGTAGAATCTCTTGGTCTATTCTCCCATCTCTGCTGAAAATCGTGCCCAGGTACTGGAAATTATCTACATTCTCTAGCGGCTCATTATTGCATGAAATATGAATTGGGTCTTCCCCGTCTCGGCTGATAACCATCACCTTACTTTTAATAGGATTTATTTCCATTCCTTTCCTCTGGAGCTCTTCCGACCATTCATAGACAGCCACCTGAAGCCTTTCCTGGGTGTCAGCAATCAGGACCACATCATCCGCATATAGGAGAGCTTGTGCTTGTACAGGAATTAAATTCCAGTATCCCACTGTAGCCCTTGGTGTCCTTCGCTTGCAGACTTTAATGACTTTTCGTTTAAATGTACTCCTTCCCAATTTCCTTCCAAAGTAGAATCATTTCAAATAATTACCGCAGGATGATGAAAAGTCGTTTGGAACTAGAACAGGGAGCTGTGAAAGTGAGCATTCGCCATTAGGACGGGAACTGCAATTTTCACAAAAGGTGCAAGTTTGTGCAACTTTTTTTTATACTACAGTACTATGACACGTATTTTTTTTATTTTTTTTAAAGAAAAGACAATGGAACACAAAATAATTTTTGTTTGTCGAAAAAGAATAATATTATACTTTAATATACTTATCTTGGGGTGAGTTACTCATGATAATTTAGTTAATAAGACCTCAGTGACACCAATAGTTCAAAATAAAATTGTAATTTTAAGGACTAATTAATTAATTAAGTGATAATTAAACAAGTTTTCACGGTGGAAAATATCGGATTCCTATTAGTCCAGGTGCAAAAAAACTAACCTATGTTAATTCATACTCAATATCTGGACATGAATTTTTCGTATTTTGACCGGGTTTAATGACCATTGGTCTCACTATCCTATGTTCTGAAAATTACTTCATAGAACACATTATTGCTGATATTGGATTGCATATTTAAGGTCGTGTATCATTGTAGGACTTGGTATTTGTAAGCTTTCCTAAGAATTTATTTAATTTTAATAAGTCGACTAATTGCAGCATTTGTACAAGATTGCGCCGGAAGTGCGCATAGTTCGATAAGATTATGACGTCCCGACAATCCATTAATTCTTTATCAATAAATTTAATAAGGACCTACGTTATTAATTTAATTTTTCCTCCCACTTTTCCCTCAACTCTGTCCCTTCATAATTCAAAATAATCGCAAGCCTAGATGATTTTTACTGGATGAAACCTCTTTCTCATATCTTTCATGCTACATATCGCATTGTATCTGCTGCTTTCGCCTGTTATCGCCTGCTGATTTGGAATAAATAATAACGAATGTAAAAATGCTTTGACTCTACTTGTCTTCTATACAGCTGTATTGATGAAACTAATAGACTTCAATTTTATAAATGAATTGTAAAAGTTTCTCGAAAGGTTTACAATAATTACTTTGCCGTTTACAATCATCGATAATGGCTAAAGATTATTTTTTCGTTTTATTATGTTATGAGTGGAACATCTTGTCCGTTCCCACAAAGCTCTGGTAAGACCATGACCTCGTCATTATATGCCAGACCTCGTACCATTACCATCGTCTGCTATACACCACTGCTTCCATTTGGTTTATTTTTAGTTGTTGTCTCGAATACTATACATGAATACTAAACATTGTCGGCTCATGATAATTGAAGTGTGTTTTTGTTGTTTTTCTTTTACATTACCCAATTCTGTGTCTGTACACAATTAGAGGACCCAACCTCTGCTCAGCTACGTACCTATATGTCACAAGATTATCATATTGCATTTGCAATCTACTCTCACTAATCTGAACCGTTCTGTGATTAAAATCTTACTAGAAAAAAAAATCAAGGTTTCGTTCGAAATATATACATCCATTCAATAAACCAGTCTGTATTATCAGCACTTCACGTGTTGGTAGGCTTAAAAATCTAGTTAAAAAAACCAACTCCGTTTATTGAAAGTATAAATTTGGAACCATATTTATTTTCTTAATTGCTGTATTTGTGGATATCAATTAACATATTCATTAAATTAATCTCTAAAGTGAAATCGTATTGTTAATAAAATGAGTAGCTTACGCTGCTCAAAAATATAATGAATTTATAGAAAGAAAAAAAAGAATTGTTTTCCAGAAATCGTTTTATTAGCTTTTCAACACATTCCGCTGCAGTTACCTGCGCCTGTTCTAATCTTTCCTCCTACAGACCTATCAGTTGTACGATATTCTTTATTAGTATTAACATCTTATGTTTAATTTTTGTTTAACTGTTTTCTACATTATAATTTTGAGCTCTGGAATCAACTTTGGAGGTGTAACTAAGTCGGAACAATTGGAGAGGTGAACCGAAATAAAATTAGAAGAAGAATATAATGTTGGTAAATACACTATTTCTGATACTAGGAAAAATTAAGAAAAAGATAAATAAATTTTGTGGCTTTCTTGAAAAATGGTTCAAGTGCTAAGCAAACTGGAAAATATAGCAATTTGCCGTTATTTGGAGAAGCAGTTGCGGTCAGAGGTCGTGAAAAATTAAGCGCCAAAAATTCGAAATTTTCATTTCCATTGATTATGGGACATAAGCGATTGAATCGCTCACGATATATCGACAAAATAATTGGAAATGCACTAAAATTTAATATTGATGACGAAAACACTAAATAATGATGACTCTAAGTCGTCCCTCTTGCCTAAACCAGTGCTAGATGCCTTAAAAAATATTGTAATTATAAAGGTTTTGCCACGTAAATAAATTCCTACTGTATAAAATAAAAAAATTAATAAAAAAAAAAAATTGTTATTTAGAGAAAAATCGTTTCATGTGTTTCCTATAAACTTTGCTAAATGGCTCTAACTCCTTTTTTAATAAACAACGTCCATATTTTTAATATGTTTTTTCTTTTTAAATTGACTTCTAATTGATGAATTGTCATTAAATTAATTCGAATTAGCAAAAATCTATTGCGCATGTTAAAGATTATGAATCATTTAAATGGTTGAGTTAATTAATGTGAATATCAAATATACTTTTATTTATCAGAATAAATGTCAATATGTCAGAATAAATGTAATATGTTTTTTCTTTTTAAATTGACTTCTAATTGATGAATTGTCATTAAATTAATTCGAATTAGCAAAAATCTATTGCGCATGTTAAAGATTATGAATCATTTAAATGGTTGAGTTAATTAATGTGAATATCAAATATACTTTTATTTATCAGAATAAATGTCTTATAAATCCTTTGAGATTTTTGCAGTACTTTTGTTTCAAGTATAAGGTCGTCCAGTAAATAATTTTAAGTAACAAGGAAGGTCGATTTCAGTTCTTAAAGTTCGATTAAAGTTCTTGCAAAGGAACGATATATTTTGTTTGTTATTTATAACCACTTCCACTGAATCCAAAACAGAGTGAAACGTTTTATTTTCACATTATACTACCCAAATATTTCAGCTTACTACTTACATAGCATACTTAGTAATCAAATAGAGAGAATATAAATAGATTTTCTTTTTATAAAATATCTGGTTTTACTTACGACCTTATTTAAAATAAATTTTAAAAGTTTTCATTTAGTTCCCATGGAAATTCCATAGAACTTCAATAAAATAATTTAAAAGCATAAACTATTATCTGCAACAATCTCTTAAATGCATGCTGTAATGCGTTTTCCTCATTCTTCATTATATTCTAAGACTATATCTGTTAGATGTTATTTTTTATCTTTAGCTTTCCAACAGTATATTATAAAAATATTTCCGGAATTTTGTTTTCAACCTGGGAAAATATTTCTCCCTTATTTTCTTATAAAATTCTTTCATATTTTATATCTATTTATTTTCCATTAATACTAACAAAGGATGAAGGCTAATTATTCCAAATGAAGAAAATTAAAGGTACTTTAGATGAAGCAATTTTGAAAATTCGGCAATTAAGGCCTGACAGATTATTTCAATGAGGACAAGTCCTAGCTGGTATTAAAGACCATTTAATTGTACATTTATATGACGAGTTTGATTAATATCGTTAGAGCCTTTTTCGAGAAAATAGTAAACATGTGTAAAATTGGTGATATGATATGACACTTCCTGGTAAGTCGATTTTGGGTAAAAAGTTACTGTAACATTCCAAGCATATACCTACCTTAAATACATAACATCAGTTTCTTAGGACTTTTCGTTTTTGAGCTAGACTTACCACACACACAAACCATTTTGCTCCATTGAGTTGGTTATTTGGGCTCAGAGGACCTTATAACGTGTATTTTTGTAAAACGCGAATTTGAAATGCTTTCACTTAAAATATATTTTATATTTAGGCAAGTGCAAATAAAAAATATAACTTATAAACAATTTAATAGTTATTATTTAATAGACTGCTAAAAGAAGAAATTCTTTTCTTTTCTTTTATGAATTCCGGAATGTTGATGAATGTTGACATCATGGCATAGAAGGATCAATCTCATTAGGGATTGTTAAATTATTTGCCACTTCTATAAATTTATTTTTATTGAAAACTAGTTTCGAATGTTATACACTCATCTTCAGTTCTAAAAACACATAAAAATTCAAAAATAAGTGATTCAAAATACAGTTTGGTATTATTATACATATTAAATTAAATGTAATATAAATTTATGAATTTAATTAAGGTAAGAAATCAAATACATGTAGGTACTCCCAAATTCATGAAAGACTCAGGACTTAAACTAATATATCACGTTGAAAACAGTCTCAAATTAAATATTTATGAAGTACTTAAAATAATAAAATCCTTCAAATCCAATCCAGATTTTTGCTTAAATGACAAAATAAATATCTGCAATGGTCCAATCGTAAATTTATTCCCTTGTATAACAGAAAAAACAATAAATCACCGGAATTACTGGAAAAACCCCGACCCCTAAACCGTTTACCAATAAACACCCCACCTTTCTTCCATTGCCAGTCCAGTGCGAGAACAAATCAATACAAAATTTTCTGTTTAATATATCCTTGTTGAGTACCCACGTGTATTTGATTTTTTGTCTTAATTAAATTCAAAATTCATAAATGTTTTATAATTTATATGGCACTTAATTTAATATGTATAATAATACCAAGCAGTATTTTGAATTGCTTATATAAGACTGTTCTATTGCATATTTTAAAAGTTTTTGTTGCACGTTTTATATCTGCATAAGATCTCATCACGTTGCTGTTTATGGAAATGAAACCTCAGTATTCTTATAGCAACTTTATGTTGTTATAAAATTGGATGTAAGTATAATTTTCGATAATGGGAATTAGAAAGTTAACACAGAACTGGTAACAGTGAGAGGACGCCTCTATTGCAATAACGTTTTCGAAACCTTGCCAGAACTGCTTTTACTCAGCATGTGTTAGTGCCTCTTAGAGATATCATCTTCATTAATTATATACTAATAGCTCAGAGCTAAAGTATTACCTTATCTAATATCAGCAGTATTGAATGGACTATTCGAGTGTTAACTCTCAAAATCTTAAATATATATACATACATAAGTATAATAAATTCGAATTAGTTGCATCACATGTTTGAATCCTGTTTATATAATATTGGTCCCATGTCAAGGTAATGATGAAGGTAATATTTCATGAATAACATCATATTTTAATTATAAATGTTGATACATGAACTTTGTTGTAGCCCTTCACATTCTTTACAACATTCAGGATCTGATTTGCGTCATTCCATCTCGAACCGTAACAGTTAGCACATCATCTTTTTTTGTTTGTTAAGTTGTTTAGTAATAAATTTATATATATTTTTTTATTTAAAAGTTTATTAATGATGGCTTAGATTACTTTTTTAAGTACTTATTCCTTGTTGTTTTCTTTTCTAAATGAAATATTTTTAAAGTAATGAGATCTATTGAAGATGAGTTTCAAATGATCTCTTCATTTGAACAGTATCACCAAAGAAGAGTAAGAAATCTTTTGAAAAGTATTAGAAATTTAAAATAATTATCATATCCTTTTTTCTCACTTCTCGTTTCTACAGTGAAATTTTATTGCGATCTTCATATAACTTATTAGTTCATGTTCATATCAGTTAAGTAACATTTCTAATATAATTTTATTGATTTAGTGAGTGGGTGTCCCTTTTGTTTTGTATTTTTATATTAATCTTGAAACGAAAGAGTTTAAAAAATTGTTTCTTTAGATTTATCATCGAGATCCTCAGGCACTACCATATCTGCTGCTGGTATGGCGGAAAAAGGCGGCTTTACCCTTTTTCCAAACGGCAATATTTCCTAAATCACAGAAACATATTTAAATCCCTTAGAGCGAAAATTCAAGGCGTAGGAGAGTGATGATCCTACCGCCAGCCGCTGGTCCTCCAGGTTGGGGGAACACTTATACTGATGCTCACATGGTACACTTTAGAATAGAATAGAAAGTCCCCTAAGGATAAATATGTTGTACAAATAAAAAAATTACAGTTCTGGCTTACTTATTGATATGAATGAATAAGAATCATGAATAATATAAAATAATAAAATAAAAAACAATCCTTGTGAAGAAATATAAACGCGTGCTGATAAAAAGGAACAAAGAGAGTGAGAAAGGAAACTTTCCCGTTTAACAAAACATTATCGTAAAAAGAATTATTTACATCTCATAGTGAGAAAAAAATATTTACATAAATTTACATTGTAATATGATTCAGAAAAAAAAAATTAAATAAGATTTATCTTATTTAATTTTTTTTCTGTATTATATTACAATGTAAATTTACAATCTGATGGTGCAATGTAAAAAACAATGGTGTGCTTACACACAGAAAAAATAGTGAAAGAAAGAGAATCAATATCTAAAAAACATTTAAAGTAAATCAACAACTTAAAAAGCATATTTGGATTCCTTAACAATCACATTGTAAAGAAAACAATTTATAGATAAAAAGAAAAGAACAACATTAACAATGAAATGAAATTCACATAAAATGTACGTTATAGAAACTGATGAATTACAGTATATGGTTAGCCAGCGTCCGACTGGGTTGTGAGCAGGGATTGGAACAGGAGGTTTTTAAATGTGGCCAAGGAAGGGGCATGTCGAACTTTAGGAGAGAGAAAATTCCAGAAAGTAGCCGAACGGGCAATGAAGGAATGATGGAACGATGCAGATCTATGGAAAGGTGTATAAAGGTCATAAGGTCAAGGTCTTGGGGACTGGGAATGGATAGAGGATTTGAATTGGAGAAGATGTAAGTTGGAGAAGGATACTGGTTGGTGATTACTTGGTAAAGGAATGTGCTGAGGAAATACTGTCTACGGAAGAAGGGGATGAGCCATCCTAACTGGGCGTAGTGATGTGAAACGGGGAAACGCCTTGGAGTACCTTCAACAAACCTTACAAAGCTATTCATAATTCTCTTCATTCTATCCCTTAGGCCACTGTACACCACACAGCCGCAGCCAAAATTGGGAAATATGAGGGAGGATACTGTGCGTCAACGTGTGGATTTGTGTATGAGATGATGGAAGCAATGGAACAGTTCAGAACGAAAAAAAAGGATAAATAGATTTGGGAGTCGTCGGAATAAAGGTGATCTGAACAATGAAGAATTGATTTGTGAAGGTCGTTAATATAGGAGCTGAAAAGAGGAGGAGATAAGCTGTAGCTCTGGACAATTCCTGAGGATACAGTTAGATTGGAAAATAAAGGTTGATTTGGAATGGTAACTGCTTGGACACGTTGAGAGAGGAAAGATTGAAACCAGCAGATAGAGCTGTTAGAGAAGGATGATAATTTTAGTTTGGAAAAAAGGATGGAATGGTTTATGGAGTAAGAGGCTTTGAAAAAGTCAAGGAGTAGAAGGACAGTCAGTTTTTTATCATCGATAGTGACCTGAACATCGTTGGTAATTTTAATTGGAGCAGATTATGTGGAATAGCCGGAATGGAGAGAATCAAGTTGATTAGAATGTTCTTGGAAATTGGAAACGTATAATTGTACTAGTCTTTCTAGGGGTAGGAGTTTTGAAAGGTTGGATAGGATTGAAATTGGACGGAAACGGTTAGAAAAAAAAGGGTTATGAATTTTATTTATTGGGTAAACTAATAAATCCGATCTGCAGATATGATGGGCCGAGAAAAAGGAAACGATGAGGTGAAACGAACAGGTTTTCCAGATAGTACTTATCATTGGAATCGGAAAGGAAATTAGTGTTCAGGTGACCAAAGATGATGAAATTGGATTAGAGGGGAACGAAATTGAAGACGATTGATTCAAATGACGGATCGAATAGAACGAGAGGAGGACGGTAAACTACGGTATAAAGGAGAGAAGAGGCATTGATAGAAATTTCAGTGATGAGTAACTCAACTTGTGGATGATCGGATGATGGAGAAAAATCGGGGATACGGGTCTTGAGGCTATTATGAAAATATACAGCTACACCTCTGCAGTCCAGCCTATCCAGTCATGGCGGAAGAGGGTGTAATTGGGGAGAGAAACAGAAAAAGAAGGGATGTAAGGTTTGAGTCAAGTTTCGGAGATCACTATAATATGATAAAAGTTATGGATAAACTATAGTTGAAATTCATCATAATGGGCCGGAAGGAATTGGGAGTTAAAGCTGCAGATGGCTAGGTCACTAGACATGAGGAGTTAGGAGAGTACAGTAAGTAATAGATAAGAAGACGCTGGGATAGATATAATACACTAGGCAACACAATATATAAATTTAGTTGAAAGGAAAAAAATAATAAAAAAAAAATATATGAAGAACAAATTCTGAATTGATGAAAATAAGTTAAACCGCAGCGGCAAAAATCTAAAATACAAGCCTAACGTGAAAGAATTACTTTAAGTCCGATGAACGTGCAAAATATATATAATATGCTGAATGGTAGGCGAGTCTCGCAAAGTCAATCGAAGACATCTAGGTCCTCAGCCCAGTCAAAGAAGATCACCTCATGACCGTCATCCTTCCGGCAGCACATTCTGCCAGAAGCGAACATTTAAATTTTCCAGCAGTTCTCTTCTATCGAGTAAACTAGTATAGGTGTCTGTTCATAGGGTTCATCTCCTCGCTCAGATAAATCCAGTGGCAGTTTACATCACACTGCACATATCCTCACACTCCAGACTAAAGTCACCAACAGTACACACTCTAGGAGTACAACAGTACGCACCCTAGAGTGTAGGAATCCTAAGCAGCTGCCTCGGAGGTGGTGGAAGTATGCTGGCACAAAGGTGACGGCCTCACCAGTTTACTAAGGTACGCAGAAAGGGTTGATTTGCCCCACTACTCGAAAAATAAATAATCGTGAAACCCCACATAATTGCTTCGAATATCTTCTTCTTCATAGGCGCGACAGACGCACAAGGCGGTCCTTAGCATGCTCAACCACTCTTGCCCAGTCTTGTCGGTCCGTAGCAAGTCTCAGAGACACGTTAAGAGTTCGAAGGTCCTCTGAGACGCTGCCCTTCCATCTGCCTCGTGGCCTCCCTCGAGCTCTCACTCCTTGTGGACAATCCTTGTATAGCTCTTTGACGGTTCTGCCGTCATCCATTCTATGGAGGTGACCCAACCACTTTAGACGTTGTATTCTGACATAGTCGGAAAGCTTCACATCGTCATATAGGGAATATACTTCTCTATTCTTTCTAAGACGGTATACCCCATTTTATTTCACAGGTCCCAGAATGCGCCTTAATATTTTGCGCTCAAAGATGTCGATCTTTTCAGCTGCTGATTTTTTTAGTACCCATGTCTCACTTGCATATGCTGCCACTGGTCTGATGAGGGTCTTGTATAGCCTTAACTTGGTTAAGCGGTTAACTAATCTACTTCTCATAAGATGAGCTATAGAGAAAAAGCTTTATTGGCCGAGATAATGCGTGCCTGGATCTCCTTCTCCTCCTCCAATGTTTCATTAAACTGTGCACCAAGATACTTAAAACTAGCAACACATTGGAATGTGTAGTTTCCAATTGTATAGCACATCTGGGGTCGCATGGGTTTCTTTTTCCTCAAGATCATAATTTTTGTCTTCTCTTCATTGATT
This sequence comes from Rhaphigaster nebulosa, assembly GCA_948150685.1. Lineage (NCBI taxonomy): Eukaryota > Metazoa > Arthropoda > Insecta > Hemiptera > Pentatomidae > Rhaphigaster > Rhaphigaster nebulosa. The sequence goes on from OX411306.1 coordinate 207,336,990, forward strand.
TCTAGGCCAAATCTCCTGGCCTCCCTCTCCAGCTTCCCAAAAGCCTCTTGGACATTAAGAAGAGATCTTCCAGGTATCATCACATCATCGGCATATGCTAATAATTGGGCCCTTTTATAGAAGATATTACCTTGTTTTATCACTTGTTTGACCTGAAGTACTTCAGTTGCTTCTATAATAGTTGATAGACTCAAGTTGGACAGTAGAAGACAGCTCTGACGACTTATGATTACATCAAATCCATCGGCCCAAGAAACATCAGAATTCGAGAAAAATTTCGGAAATCTAGTGTTTATGCACACATCAAGGACGCCGAGGAGGAAGATAAGGCGGCTTTTTTATGATATGCTTGAAAGAGCAATTGATTTCTGCCCAAAATACGATATAAAATTAATAGCTGGAGATTTCAATGTTAAGCCTGGAAAGGAAGTCTGTTATGAGCCGAGAATTGGAAGACACACTTTGTCATAAAGAGAGAAACGATAATGGTCAAAAGTTTATCAAGTTTGCAGTATCGAAGAATCTGGTAGTGGCAAACACTCGGTTTCCACAAACGGATATCCATAAAGGAACGTCGATTACTCCAGATGGCCGACATGTAAACCATATCGTCCATCTTCTAGTCAGCGATAAATACATGAGCACGAGTCTTGAGATGTGCTAATGTGGATTCAGACCACTTCTTAAGCATTGCAGACTTTAAAGAACGCATAAGCTGCCCAAGGCATGCATCAGTACCAGTTATCAGGCTGTTTAATCATAAAAAATTCAAAAAGCAAGAAATCAAGCGTCAGGACTCCGAAAAATTAAATCAGAGACTTCCTCAGCTGCCTACAAGCGAAGATATCGAAGAGAAGCGGGCAAAATGCTCTTCAACCATCGCAGAAGTAGCAGATAAATATTTAATGTATCCGTGGTCCGAGGTAGAGTGCTGGTAGAGTGGTAGAGTGCCTCACAGAGGCAAAGAACGAAGCCTTTAAAATTATGTTCAATAGGCGGACATGTAGAACTGTTCAGGATTACCGGAGAAAACGTCGGGAAGAAAAACGAGGTCATCAATACAAGAGAAAGTAACGAAGTAATTTTGAACTGGAGAAATTTTGATTAAAAAATGAAGCTAGAAAATTATTTCAGGGAGTCAAAACTACTCGAAAACCATTTAAGCAGATCTCGACTATGTGTATAGATGCGGAAGGAACCCTATTGACAGATGATACAGCTTGCATAGAGGAAATATTTTGAGACTTTACTGAATGGAGAGGATGAGAGATCCTTCAGAACATCAGCTCTATGAAGGCAAATTAGAACGACCTGATGAGGAAGAAGTTGTTGAAGCAATTAGTCGGTTGAAGAATCATAAAACTTCTGGCATTGACTCACTCCCCGCGGAACTAATTAAACAGGATCTATGGAGCTATTAAAGTGTTTGCACAACTTGCTAATGGGCATTTGGACCAGTGAGGTTTTATTACCTGGGGACTGTAGAAAAACGTTGATCTGTCCCATATACAAAAAGAGAGATGTGTTTAAGTGCACCAACTATACAGAAATAACCTTGCTTCCCCGTGCATTTAAAATCCTCTCAAATATTTTCTTTTTCCGGCTTCTCCCAATTGTTGAACGGAAGATTGGTTATTGCCAATGTGGATTCCGGCAGATCTAATACAAATTTTAAGCCTCCGAACTATACTCGATAGAGGAAGGGAGAATAACGTGCCTACACATCATCTCTTTGTTGTCTTTAAGTCGGCATATGATAGTATTCAGAGCTTTAGAAAGCATTGTATGAGCTGAATATTCCACCCAAGCTAATACGACTTATATGGCTGGCGATGACAAGTGTTGAGTGTGTGATCCAGGTACATTATTTCTATACCACCTACTTGAATATCCCCGCCGACAGATCTGATTCCTTAAGCACATCATTCAGTATTCCTTATATCTCGTATATATTCGTGCTCCTTACGTGATTCCTCCACGCCACTTATTTTTTCATCTACTTCATCATAAATCTACCTCTTTCATTAAAAAAACATTCATTTATGCATCACAAAATGCCTTTTCTTGATAGATCTTAGGTATAAATAGAACAACATATACAAATTGTTCTCTCTGTGTTACACTTTTTTGGATGTTTTCAGAAAAAAAGACTAAAATTAATTTTGAAGATTTTTTTTCCCAAACTGCCATCCGCTTCCTAAAAATAAAATGGCAGAGGATCAAAAAGCTAGATGTTATATCCGCTTTTCATTGATACGGCTCGACCATTTTATAAGCAAGTTATCGTCGAGTATGAACCAGCATTATGTTCAAATTTGGTAATTTGAATTTTTAACTTGAGCTTTATTTAAACTCTAGATCAAGCTATAACTAGTTCAAAAACAAGCTTTTATGTATGGAATTACCGATCAGTTGTTAAAACTTACTAATTGGTTCTCTATTGCTGATTTTAAAAATATTGAAAGTAGCAATATAATTAATACAGTAATGTGCTTCACAATTTTTTCTTGATCCACTTAAACTTTATCTGATATCTCATGATAGTGAAGTCTCGTTTCATATTGAGTTAGAAATTCTCCAAAATTTCTAGAACCTGTTCAAATTTTTTTTTATTAGTATTTGCCAGGTCATGGTTGGCCTCATATGATCAGAACTTACTGCTATGTTTTCTAGGTTGAGTTGAGGTTGATGTCTCTTTAGCTGCTAATACATTAGTATATATATAGGGATGCCATTGGGCAATCATTGAGGATGATTATCCCAAAATTAAGTGAGCTTATGAATACTTTTGAATTTTATTACCTTGTCCTCTAAATTGGATACCTTTCGAAGGGTCTGGTTTGTGGTTACCATTATTTAATAATTAACCAAGATAATGTTTCTACTTTTAAGTTTAATACTAATGTTAATCAAAGTTACTGCTATCTTAATGAAATATATTGAAATTAAATATGGGCATGGTTACTAAAGAACAACCTCCTTGCTAACATTTATCTTTATTCCTCAAAATTAAAACAGAAAACTATTACAATACAAAGTTAACCATGGAATGCTTCAGCCTAGACTTAGCCATTAATTGTTTTAGCATAAATCTCTTAGCTGTACTAATTGGTGTTGATGGTTCCTCTGGCGAAGGCTTGAAGGTGATGGTTGAAGTCTTGTATCAGGATGGGTCACAGTTCAGAGCTGCCGTCTTGCATCCTCCGGTATCAGTCTCGACATCTTGCCTCAGTTTCGCTCAGTTCAGAAGTCCTTCTTTTTCACCTCTTTCCTTCTATCCCCCTTTCTCTCTTGTTCTGCCTAAGAGGGGGTTGAAAACGTTGTTCATTGGCCGACTAGTTTTATAGAGGGAAGAATTTCTGGGATTTCATCGGATGGCTCCACCCCTTGTCCTGACAGCCGGTATCTGCGAACCATTATCCAACTAGTATAATTTAATCATACCTTTTCCAGGCGGTCTCCACTTTTTCCTCGAGGCCAGCCAAGCCTAAGGGGACCAGTTCTTAAAATTGATTAGGTGTCCCAGCCTTTGGCATTGTTACAGTGTTAACTTCTCGGTAGGGTTTTTAAATTAACTTATCCCTTATCTCTTATGTGGTGACATCTGTCATCGCCTGTCAGTTACCCTTTCTCTACCTGCTCGTCCCTTATTTCTTTTGTTCGCACCTGGTCTGTTTAAATTATATAACGATAATATTGTCCAATATCAATACATATTATTACCATAAACCATATCTTGCATTGCGAGGTATTGTGTCAAATATATGAAGGCTAGTTGTGCATGGGATCGATTAGTTTACCATTTTAACTTCTCTTTTTTGATTTCTAGACTTTTTTCTTGCAATAGCTTGACTTCGTTACTTCCTGATAGCAATGTAATCCTGTTCCTTCATCTATACCAAATATAGGTTTCGTTTCTACTTATTCTGGAACATCATATCAAAATTTTATTGTACTGTAAATACCAAGATAGATTTTTTACACAAAATTATTGTCATTTTCCCCAAATTTTATTTTATTTTTAGAACAGTTGTACTTCTTCTCCAACCAATCTTAAATATATTATGACAATCATAAATACTAAACATATCAAAAGTTAAGTTACGCGGAAATTGAGAAGGTAACATTCAAACAGGGTTTAGTAACATCCATAAGTTTTTTTATAGTAATAATAGTAGTAAACCCAAACAACTTATTGAGAACGAAATCATAATATTGTTTTGTTATTAATAGCTTTTTAAAATTTCGGACACACTCTAGATTAATATAAAACATATATATTTTCCAAAAAGTATGCATAAGAAATATGAATAAAAAAACTGAAATATAATTGGACAAACACGTTTTGACCGAACTGAGGTGAAAGTACATAATGAATAGATAACCTCAAATGAAAACAAAGAAACAGTCATATTACCGAATAACAGCAATCCCATTGGCCAGACCGAAAAAGTACGGTTTGATCCGAAACTGATAGATAAAACACTTTTATTATTGAAACACTGATTTTTCGTATTTGAATTTTAGATGTAGAGGGAGCTGCAAAGGCAAATCCAGTTTTGTTATCAATAGGTTTTTTGATAACTTATAACTCCGGTAACCTACGGTTAATTCATTGACATAATCACGTAAAAAACAGAAGCAAGTAAACAATGCTAAAAATGTATAACAAATATATGCCATTTGTCTCTAATTGTTATGTTTACTATCAGATAGATGTATAGCCCCTTCCATTGTCAATACATTTTTCCTGATTTCTCTAATTTTAGATTCCGAGAGTATGAGTCAGATAACAACTTTTATGTAGTTTAACACGTCATTTTCCTTAATTGGTTGGTATTTTAGTATGTTTCAATGAGCTTCTTTTATTAATGGCGAGATAAATCAGTTATTGAATTTTCCATATTTGCGAATATTAGAAAACTCTACATTACGACCTTCATCGCTCTTGAAAGGGACAAAGAAATAGAAAAGTGCGATTACCCAACGGTCGGAATCCGAAGTTGCAATGTTAAACAAATGTCATCACATCGGGAAAACGTTAGGGTCGTGATTGGAGCCGCTATCGGCACTCCAAATCGACAGCCTCAACGCAGCTAATTTATACAAACAGCTTCCTCCTCACTTCTATCTCCTTCAAAGGGGGCTTCCGAAGTTGTAAAGGAAAAAATATGTTCGGTCGTGAGGCGGCGGAAGAACTTGGTGAGATCATACTGATAACATTATACGCCATTTGGCCACTTTAATGTAGAATAAGTAATTATAAGATCAAGAAAAAAAGTTTTTAATGAGTTGCATCGGATATTGGCGGAGATACTTCTTATACATTCAAACATTATTGAAATTGTAATCATACAACATAGGAGATTCTTATTCGGATTCCTAATACAGACAACTCTCGGTAACTGTAAGTGCTAGGAAATGATAAACCACTTCGAATTATACATAGTTTGAGTAAAAATTCGAGTCATGAAGGTTAGATTTAATAATATTATGTATTTTCTTAATGGCAATGTCTTTTATCTTTTGGTTTCATTTGCAGCTTGGTTAATTTTAATTTTCTCACGTAGAGCGAGTGGTGGGGAGATAATATCAAACATATGTCTCGACCCTGTTTCTACTAACGCCGGTCTTTGAGCACAATAAAAAAAAAAATGCTGGGGAAAAACAGTTGAAATACGATAAAATAAATTAATTTTGAAACGAGAAAATTACATAGTGTGCATCCAAAAAAAGATGGTTAAATAAATAATGTAAAAATAAAGTATATTAAAGCTAAACAAATTAAAAACAAAACAAAATTTTCTTTTGAATCTAAATAACAATAATAAAACAACAAAAAAAAATCTGCAACTTAATTATTTGGGGAACAAAACATTTAGCAAATACTGTAATTAATATATAACTAGACAAATATACATCTATTAGAAGATTGGGCAAATTTAACTAATTAACAAGCATAATCCATAAAAAAATAGAAAACAAAATTAATTTTCAATGAAATCGTTTTGGTTTATTATGATAACTTAGCCACAAGATATACACTAATAAATAACTTCTTTCACGAAATTCAATTTATTATTGAAGTTTATTAATTTCTTCACCATATACCACCAACTTATGCATGCCGTCTTTGTTAGCCCGAAATTCATGGGACCGATTGTCAGATTTTTTTCGGGAACAGTCGGAGTGTCACCATGGATCTTATTATTCTTAATTAAATTAGCTATTTTGTCTGCAGTTATGTAGAGGGAGAGGGTGTTTCCTGATTGAGCGTAACCTACCGCCATATAATCCGCCACCAAGGTTCTTCCTTAAGTTGTTTTACTACCGTATGTAGTTATACTTTATAGACTGTAGCAGCTAAGGATCGTATAATTTCATTTCAGGTAGTATTCCCGAGTAATTTTGTTCCTCTAATATTATGTTTTATTTAAAAAAAATTATTAATATATATATTTTTTTACATATTTTTCGATGTTTCTCCCCATCTTCAGGACAACAGGCTAAGAAATGTACATTGTGACAATGATATTAAGGGTATGTATATACACTCTTTTTATTATTTATTTTTTAAAATGATGGTGACCAAACAAGACGAAATAAAATAAAATTTATGGATAAAATGAAAAATAAAAAGAGTGGGGAAATGAAAATTTGGAGATTAGTGAATAATGCATAAGAATGTTGTCCTGAAGGTAGGGTCACTGCCCGAAACGTCGAAATATATGCAAAAAAAACAAATTAAATGTTGATAAACGTTTTCAAATAAAGCATAGTAACAGAGGAAGAAATTGCTTCATGTAATACTACCCAAAATTTAATTTTAACTCTTCCATTAATACCAAAAATAAATAAAAATATAAAAATTAAACTTTAAAAAAAATAAAACAAAAATAAATACTGTTGCCTGACTTAAAATTATTCAACGAGGTGATGTAATGAGCATCTCTGCTTAATCGCCAAAATTTTCCAAATAGTCCTAAAGGGTTAGATAATCACTTTATAAAGCCTGTGTGCGTTCCATGAGGGCCTCTCTCGATACACGGTAATAAAACTGAAAATAGATTTTTTGTCACAAGGCTTGAATTAGGGTTAGGTGTCCAACGCTTTCATGAACTTTAACCGACTGCAATATTTTCCAGCTTGTTCCTTTTGTCAACCAACTATGTAATCGATTTACAGCCTGTTTTTTTAAATTGAGTTTTAATCAATTTAAAAAGCAGATATAACTGCGGATGAACATTTTGATTTACGGCCAGGTGTTGAAGATTGTCCGCACCTTACACGTACGCTCGGATGGTAGTAAGAAAACAGCATGCTAAAGTTGGAACGACTAATGGTAGATAATTGCAGCGAATAAATTTATCCCGACCTTTTTGCCTTGGATGTCCATCTCCAACGTTCATTGGTTGCGTCTCCGATTCATCGACGTTACAGCTCATGACTGGCAACTATAAAAAATATTATGTGCTATTTAGTAATAAATCTTACATAACCTTAGCTTGCATTACCTTTATGAATTTAACCTTTTGAACAGCGAATTTCATCCAAATGATGTATGGTGGACTCAGCAGATACTATAATTAATTTTAATGTTGCAAAAAAGACTTCCGAAGGTTTGTAATTAATTTATTGCTTCTTTAAGTTTCGGGGTTTCATTCCCTTCACCATAAGTTTTTGTTAAGATGTTACATTCTATTTCGGTAGCCGGCTTGCAAAAAAGTAATTTGCTCTAAATACGTTGCCATAGAGCTAAAACATTTTAGAGAGCTTCATAATAACAAGTCAGATACAAATAGAACATATCTCAAATATATACTAAAGTATTGAGGATCCTAAAAAAATCAAGACCATTAAACCGACTTTTGAGACTCCCCAATGAAATTGTTAAATACAACATACATTTCGAATCCCTCGACTTCAAGCTATTCTGTGATAATTCGGATCAATTAACAAACACATGTCCCCATTCTCTATAGTCTAACTGTATGGTGGAAAAGGCTGTGAGAATTCGCAAGAAATTAATTAGAGAGAGCGTTGTCTTTGGACAGGACTTCAATAACAAAATTAGCATGAATCACTGGCCTCACATACTTATTTTTGTTTTCCACCCTCTCTTGCCTACGGTTGTTTTTTGTAGTGGGATGCTACGTATGACTGCGTAACAACACACTACTGCCAGTAAAATAGAATACAATTTTATTATTAGCTCTGCACACTTGCTCTTCTTAATTTTCAACTTCTTAATTTTAATTTTTTAATCTGGTAGAGTACATAACTGTCTTCCCGGCACTTTACCTTATTCTCCTTCGGTGTCCAAGTTTGTAATGGGAAGGACCTACCTCCGTCTTCCAGCTATTACCTCCTAGAACGCAGTGCAGATCGTGAACACATGTACAACAGTTATACGTGGAGCATCGAAGATCTATATTCTGGTCAAGGCTGTGACCATTCAGTACCTGGACCACCCTACTTGCCAGGTATTCCAATTGAAGGTAACGTTCAAGTCTATACCTAATCGAACCTTATACTATTGCGGAATTTTTAAAAAGAAGTATGATCCAGCTTTTCGAAACTGCGGACTGCGTCAGCAATGTTATTTTTGATAGCACCCCCACCAATCGTCCAATTTTGGCAGGTAAGGAATATCTAAAACAATGACGAGCCTTATCGTCAGGACAGTTATCTAAAAAACAGTGTACAGGAAATCATGCTTTCATCAAATTCTGAAAGTGAACCATAAACCGCCGAGAGGAAGCAAGAGAAAAATAAATCTACCTCTAATCAAGAAAACTAATAAAAGGATTTGGTCACAAAAGATACAATATCCGATAGAATAACCTATAGCTTCTTAGGCCCCATGAAATTCTATACTTCGGACATTAGCAAGCAATTTAATTTAATAGAGGGTCATGTATTTCTTTTACCGGTCTCTTCAGAATATCTAAATCTTTTTAGTTGTTCTTCCATGATTCAATTTTAGATTGTTAACATCCGAAGTATCATGGTCATTTTGAACGATGTGTAACTTCAGCAGCTGTTTTGATGGAATCTGTCTTTAATCTTATGTCAAGCCTCGTAAATTACTGCACACATAATAAAATGATACAAGAGATAGATATGATTTAAATGTGTTAAATACTTTGCTAGAGCTGTTTTAAGTTTCGTCTTCATATTATTCAGTTATAAATTTACAGCATTAACGTAAGAACATTTTTCAGCTTTTACTTCACCTTATCCTTCTCAGTTGGCAGAAGCTATCGTTGACAGATAGCGCTATTAGTAGTGATGCCTCGCCTTGCCTCAGCCAATCAACGGAGGTAATTACCACATCAGTGATTAGTCAGTGAAGAATATTTTTCACTGCCTCTTAACAGTGTCTAATGACCTATTCATTACCGAATGATAGCTAGAAATTTGTTTTTAATTTAATATACCACGCTTGATTACATCAATTAGTAACATTTCAGTGAGATATTTGTGGTTCTATTCGCCTGACGTTTCGAAGTTTTGATTTAAAATATGTGAATAGTGTGTCATGCAACACCAATAATTAAAGAAACCATTATCTGAGTGCTTATTAAGATGTTAATGATGTTGAAACCACTAGATTTTTCCTAATCCATTAGTAAGTCAACTATTTTTTTCCCTAATTTTTTTCTGTGATGTACTACACATATGAAAAGTTGAAGAGTTTTAAGTAGAAGACTGTAGCCAAGTTTCATCGAAAGCGTTAGAGCTGTTTTCGAGAAAAGTGTAAAATCGACGATTTAAAATGGACACTTTCGGAAAGTCGATTTTAGTGAAAATTTGCTCTAACATCCCACAATCTACTTCAAATACATAATTCCATTTTCACACAACTTCGCTTTGTTTTGTTGCTACGCTGTTCACATACACAGACTAAGGCACACACACTCCATTTTGCGAGACTTGGTTATTTGATCTCAGGGTACTTTAAAACGTGTATTTCCGTTGATGACTAGGAATCGAAGTTTTTCACGATCGCAATACTTCCCTTTAAATATATTCCATGCATAGGTGAGGGAAAGTAAAAATTATTTAAAATTTATTCGTGCCAATCCTCAACATTTCCTTACGATACGATCAAAATATGGATATTTTGAAATGGAACAAATATTAGAAGCATCCGATGATTCAATTTTAGAATGTTAACATCCGAAGTATCTTAGTCATTTTGAACGATGTGTAACTTCAGCAGCTGTTTTGATGGAATTTGTCTTTAATCTGATCGCCTAATTGATCGTCTTTAATCGTCTTTAAGCTAATAGCCTCGTAAATTACTGCACACATTATAAAAACAAGAGATAGATATGATTTAAATGTGTTCGGGAACTTTAATTAATCAGGCACTAAAATGTTATATAAGGCCCATTGATGATGTGAAATTGATTCGGAATGCCAACTTAATTATTTTTAAATTTATAGCTTAAATTATCGATAGTGCTAATGCTGCAGCTATGTTTGAACAGCAGTTCCAAGAATGATATTCCTGTTCCAAAAGTGCCGCTTATCATTGGAATTGATAACTTTAATAAATTTGTTCTTCGCCTATCCTTTTTAATTTGGTAACAGCTAAGGTGTCTTTCGAAACCAGTTCTCAGTTTCTCTTTCTCAATATCTCCATTCATTTTTTCACTTATTGATTCATTAATTTCGTTAACCTATTTTTAATAATTTTTTTTTTTTTTAGTTGATTAAATTTGATAGATCCTATTGTTACTTTCAAATGTAAAAACTCTCGCAACGTACAGAAAATAAGACAATAGATTTGGTTGGAGCATATAAAATGTCGGTTCCTAAGGCATTAGACAAATGAAAGAAAAACAAACTTTAATATTATTTTTATTCAAAATAACTTCCGTTAGCTTAAATATATTTCTCCCACTGCTCAACAAGGATTTTATCTCTTGTTGGAATAAACTTTTTGGAGTTGGAAAATATGGTAGTCTGTTGGAGACAAACAGACCGGTGAGCATGGTGGAAATAACACAAACTTCTATTTTTACCTTAAAATAACGCTGAAAACAACTTGGAAAACGTGTGGATAATAGCAACCAATGTAACGATATTTGGATCAGGAGCGAAACTTTAGAAACGAACAAAAATCGCGACGCCTTCCTCTTTCTTAAAAGAGGAGTTTGTTTAGATATCGCCAACGTCACGAAAGCGGCGAGCATAGTTTGTTGAAAAACAATGTTTGCTGAAATTCAGACCAATGGTTTGACAAACACTGGCCATTGTTTGTTCAGTTGGGACACATATTTACATTCTACGTTTAAAGACCGTTTATGACTCCATCTTATCTGTCCAAGAATCTTAATTTAATTTTGTCGGTAAGCTATAGAATTATTTTTAAATAATAATTTACTGTAATTTTCATTTTTTTTTATTTTATTAATTTTGTTTGTTTATTTATATCATTATATGAAGAAAAATATTTATATGCATTAAATTATTGTGGGAGAACAATATTTGTGCCTGTATATCATTTCGTTATTCTACTTTAAGGGGACATCAGTCCAGGATAGATAGATTTATTATAATTTATTTTTTCTCCATATCTTAGGACAAAATGAATAAAAGACAAGCCCCAGTTACTGCCTCACTCACTCACAAAGTGTGAACAATACTAGATCGTCGTTTTCGCAAGTCACAGTAATTTAAGAAGGATACCCAGCTAAGGAATTTTGTTTTTGTTTTTTTTGTGTTTTTGTACCATTGCGTTATTCACTTATGTTAGCCATAAACTTGTCGGAAGTCATAAACAATTTTAAGCATTTTATGTAGTTTTATTATTATTCTTGAAACGAGGAAATGACTTGTTTGAAATAACTTCGTAGATTCTTATTTATACTTATTGCCAATACTTGTGAAGATACTGTTTTGCATTGATGTTGCTTGGAATGAAACAAAACGAAATATACGCAACTCCTCATTAAGTTGACCAAAAACGGAGGGTAGTAAATGTTGGAAGCTGTTACCAAAGCTAATTTACATATTACTCGTGAAGGTCTTCTAGCCAATTATATTGTTTAGTGGAATTGTTCATTTTAGAATAACAATTCAGCCGCTAGTATAATATAAATAAATAACTGCTTTTATTTATCCGAATATCTGTTTTACTGACTTTCTGAGCTCAAGTTAAATATTTTGAATTAAAATATGTTTGGCGGCGAATATAGTATATTCATATTTAGTCCTGGGACAAGTGTCATTCCGTGGGCTCCTTGACGATAGAAGTATGGGAGAGGTGTCAATCACTTCGATGTAAGTCGTAGAATAAGAATATCAATAAATGGTGATGAGTTGAAGTTGTATACAGACATCCCCAATCAAGATGGCGGCCAAAGTGGCTGTTAAAATATTTAAATTCCATTTAGTTGAACTATACTAACGGTATTAGTATCGAATTATATCCATTTAAGTTCATAGAATGAAGATAGAACATTGAAAAACACATTTTGTGATATACAAATTGACGTCCAAGATTGCCGTCGTAAATAGTACAGACAAAATAGAAGATATAAACCACAAAGTATGTACATTCATGAAACTTTGGTCATAGCTTCGTATTGGTAGTAGGAATGCAGATTCCTTGAGACAGCCCGAATTCATGCGGACAACCTCCCCAGAGGGTACGAAATGGGGGGGGGGGAGGGGTACACGGTATTCACAAAATAATTTGCACAAAGTAAGTCGAGTGAGGTATACTTTCTTATATATTTTTTTTCTGAATCGAATGACATCCTTCCATGACGATACAGTCAATAGTTTAGAAGTTATTACTGATTTAAGGTAAACAATCACATTTTGCAGCTGAAATATCACACATCGCAGCGATCTCTCAAAAACTATTCAAGATAACTAACTAAGTTATAATAACACCATTGTAAAGTTGAAAAAAAATCTCTCAAGCTTAACTTTCGGGTTTGAGAACTTTCGGGAGTAGTGATAGCGAAAAGATCTATTTATTTTTTTGCAACTACTCTTTACTTGTGAATGTTTTTCACACCCTCCTGTAGGGCTACAGATATACCACTTCTATGAAAACTTGTACTTATGTTAAGCTTAAATTTCGTATAAATGAAGTCGAGGTTTCTTTCTTAATTGGTCGATAATTGGTTTATCATACCTCAAAATGTATTATACACCGATGTGTTTTGAGGATAAAATTTGGTTAAGCCAAACGACATTTTTTAAAGGAAATTTTGTCTATTTTTTGATAATGCACATGGGACTCACTTACCTTGAACAGTTTTTGAGTGATCGCTTTCTATTAAAAAACGCTGCAAATTATTACACAATGGTTTATTATTTCCACTTATTTATTCCACTTGTTTATTATTCCACAAAAATATCTATTCTGTCAAAGTAAAAAATATGAAGCAGTAGGCACCAAAGGAAAAGAAATTTGAAGCTTGTCACAAGATGTTCGCGGTGAGAGTGCCGAAATGAGTTAATTAAAAAAACTGCGCCAATGCAAGTAGGCTGTGATGTAAAATGATACAGAGGAAATATTTGAAGTGCACTTCACTAGGAAAAAGTAAAAACGAAGTTCATTACGCTGTATCTCAGCTAATAATGGTCCGATTTAGGTGATTTCTAGTTCGTTTTGTAGAGATTTTCGTTAGCTTTCGTTTAAATGCAATAAAAGCACCATATTATTTGGATTCTATTTGGATTATACGTATCTTGAAACGTAAAACCTCAAATTTTAAGGGGGGGTTACAAAAAAATTTTCCTTGGTCGATTCAAAAGGTCTATTATTGAAAATAATAAACCAAACGCATTTACAGATAGAGATTTTTTTATTTTTCGTTTTTTTCTTTTTTCGTTTTTGTTATTTTAATGCCTTGTTATGCTGATTACAAAACACCTTACATTTCTTCTCTATGTTTATAAATGGCCGAGTTATGGTTATATAAGATCTTTAATCGGCAATTATTATAGATTTTTTCTTTTTCAATTTTCTTTTCTTTTTTTTTTATGTCTCCTTGTACTGATTCCATAACACCTTACATTTTCTCTCTATCTTTATAAATGACCGAGTTATGGGCTTATTAGATATTTAATCGGTAATTATACAGATTTTTTGTTTTTCAATTTTTTTTTCTTTTTTTTACATGTCTCGTTATGCTGATTCCAAAACACCTTACATTTTCTCTCTATCTTTATAAATGTCCGAGTTATGGGCTTATGAGATCTCTAATCGGCCGCCATTTTGAAAAAAACAGACGGACGGTAATGTCGAGTTCCGAGGATCATCCCGGGGTGACCTGTGACTTTGGTACCGAATCTCAAGAAAATCGGTCCAGTATTCTCGGAGAAAAGCCGCGGAGAGCGTACGGCGGATGGCGGACGGACGGATTTTTTTTTATTCGATATTTGGATTCTACGTATCTTGAAACGTAAAACTTCAAACTTTGAGGGGAGGTTACAAAAAAATTTTCCTTGGTGGATTCCAAAGGTCTATTATTGAAAATAATAAACCAAAAAACAACACAAAATTTAAATTTTCTAATTTTCTCTATGAAATCGGACCTTAGGTCCATATGAATTTATTTTTTTCTCTTGTGGACTATCATCAACTCTTTAAATATTCTCCGTGACTTGTGGGACATCCTGACTATAATTCTGCTGAAAAATGTGATTTTTCTTTGTTATTTACGGTAAATCAGTATTAACTTCTAAACTATTGATTGAATCGCCATGGAAGGTTCTATAAAAACTATAAGAAATTGACTTACTTTGTGTAAATAATTTTGCAAGTATCGTGTCCCCCATTTCTAACCTCCTAGAGGGATTTCCTCCCTGGAATTCGAGCAGTCACTACAGATTTAGGTTCCTACTACCAAGACAAAGTTATGTACGAAGTTTCATGAATGTACATATTTTGTGGTTTATTTTTCCTGTACTAGTTACTGAAGCGGCAATGTTGGAATATCTCAACATGTGTGCGTTTTTATTCAATATATTATACCTTATTTCATCCTATGAACTAAAATGGATATTATCCGATACTAATTTCGTTAGAACAGTTCAACCATAAAGAATTCAAATATTTAAGCAGAAATTTTGGCCACCATCTTGATTGTGGATTTCTGAGTAAAATTTTAACTTATAATCACTGGTATTCTTATTCTACAGCATATAACATGTCCCATACTTGTATCATTAAGGAGCCAAGAGAACCTAATTTTCGACACTTGTCCACGGACTAATTTATGTTATTTTTAGTACGTTTTAAAGCTTTAAATCTGTTGAACACCAGTCAACCTTTCACCAATTAAGACGCCATGAGGAGTGAAAAACATTAATCACATAAATGCAGTCACGAGATATTACAGCCTTAAAATTACAAATCAAATAGGTGGAACTATTTAACATATCGTCGTTATCAGGAGAAAATATCCCATTTGTCGTGTTGTTTTTATATTTTGGTTCCATATTGGTAATTGGCACTGCTGGTATCTATTAAAATCGATTCAAATCACTAGGCTCAATTCAATTCGCCACCAGCGGGACATTAAAGAATTGTCGTGAAAAATATCTTATATGCCTATAGGAAAATATCTTTTTTGGCTGTCTTCTACCGCAGTGGACAGGAAATTTACAAAAAAATTTGTTTTTGAAATTACATATGAAGGCATGTATTTTTGTGCATTAAAATGAGCTAAATTTTAGTTTATAAGTACGTTATGTGGATATCTTCAATTAGGAAGACAAGATTGAGGCAATAATTACAAATGATGAAATCTAGGTCAAGCATGTTGAAAAAAAATCGTTAACAAAATTCCCTACTCTTCAAACGTTTTGGGAATCGAGCTGTCGGGAATTTTATTTTTTTATTTTCAATTAATAGTAATTTCATGTTACTCAGCATCTTTTATGTAAGTTTTATAAAAATACTTTACGTTACATGTTTATTACAAATTTTGTTGGTATCCTTATATCCCTTTTTTTAAATGACTATATTAATTTTAGTTGTTAAGTAGTAAACTAAGCAGATAAAAAAAGACAACTAGAGTAACTATATCGATGTAAAAGAAAGAAAATATCCGATGTGCATTCAAAATAATGTATGTGAACAAAATGATTATATTTTTCTTCATGTAATGCCGTTTAATTTTTTAGTGACTAAGTTCATTTGAAATAAAACTCATTGAGAATGTAGTACAATATATTTATTACTCAGAGAACTAAAACATTGGCCGACTAAGCTGACTAACTTGAAAATTATCGATAGCTTAAACCGTTTTTTTTGTCTACTGAAATGTAAGGTTATAGTCTCTTAGATATTTTCTCATGACAACGATGATATACTATATATGATGAATTGTTTTGGAGTGATGTACTATCAATATTGTTTGGCGTTCACTAACGATCACTCCAATCCAACTGCTCCACACCAAATGCTGTGTGGATCTTTTGGAGTAGTGAGGAGCGGCTGGAATTCCATCTGCCCTAAACTCCATTAATCTAATCCTTCGAGCCAACCTTGAGTTTCTAAAATCGATAGAGTGGAACGATGGACTGCACAGCTTTAGGCTTTCTAATATTCAGAAATACCTCGATGGGATCAGTGCCTGAGCAAACCTGAATAAACTAAGATTAAACTCTATGAAAACTTGTAGATTTCAATTTCCTCCTCAGATCTAAAGCTATCTTTCCTGCATTAGGTGGTGCGAACTGTTTTCGACCGAATAGTCTTCGAGCCGCACAGGACATACCGCATAGTTTTGACCCATGGCCGTCCGAATGGTCCCAAATATAGAGAAATCGTTGAAGCGCGTCTACTGCACACGTCCTTCAACGGCCAAGGAGGTGGGATTTTCCGGCCATGATTAGCCGTTTAATCAGACAAAAAGAGTTAGGCCAGGCGTGATAGTTTATTTTTGAAAATAAATTTCCGATTTGCTGTTATAATGTTAAAATATCATTATTAACTTGCCTCGGGTGAAACTAATAAAAAAGTACCCAAAAGGTAACTAACTAGTCTAGGTGCGATATAAAAGATATATTCATTTTTTAAAATAAATATCTAATGCACTTTCTCGACGTGATTAGAATCGTTTTAAGAGAGAGAAAAAGATAGGTTCCACTGTGTATGTATATATATATATATATATATATATATATATATATATATATATATATATATATATATATATATATATATATATATATATATTCCATACATATAAAATCTCTATACGAATATATCGAACTTTTTCTGGGAACTTTGAATTTTTATTAGAATAAATATTCCATAAATCGAATAAAATTTCTATATATAGAACAAAAAATTCCAATTTAAAAAAATTAAAATGTAATTGTCATAAAAAAGATCCGTTAGTTAATTTACATTAGAATGGGTGATAATTAAAGAAGAAAAAAAAATATTCCACTATTTTGCAATGCAATGAAAATTCAGGGAAGATCTTGTTTCAGAATAAGCAGAGGAATAATAGCCTAAATTACTAATAATAGCCTTTCCTACATAGATTGAAATTTTCATTTTAAATTCAGTTCAACTTTACATTTCTTGTTATGAACATTACTCCTAAAGATGGCTTCAGTGATGAATTACACTCCAACAGACATTAAAAGCTATCTAGCGCGAAAACAAAAATAAATTAATTTTTATTTATATTTGTTTTTTTTTAATACACGTCTTTACTAATTTATAAATGTGCATTTGTAAAAAAATCTTTCTATTATCAAATTTCCATGCATTAGTTAGTTATTGCTGAAATTCGGAATGTATGGTTGTTTTTTGGCAGAACAATATCTTAGAATTAGGGGTAAAGATCAATAAAAATTCGGCCACTATTACAAAATTAACCGTTTGTTCGCTGTATTTGAGGTTTTGCTCACCTCTAGCCCCTCCAAATTGAGTAAGAGGATTGAAAATTCGGATATCAACTGAGTTGGTGTTAGTGAAGTGCCTTTTGTGGGTTTCAACTTTTTTCTCCCATTCAGCCATTTCGATGTTTTCAATTTTGTATTTTAGTTACTATTAAATGCTAAATAATATTAAAAATAAGACTTTGGAGTAGTGGGACGCGCCCTCCTAGGGTGGCGTGATAAAACTAAAGGGGGGGGGGGGGGGGCGCGAGGATATCGACAAAAAATTAGAAAAATATATCGACAATAAATAAAAAAAAATTATTATTTTACAGAAAACATTCTGACATAATAAAAAATAAAAGACACTGTTATACTTACATAATACACTTATAAATAGGTATTGCACAATGTATTTAATAATTAACTTATCTAAATTAAATTAAAAACAATATTAATATTTATTAGTGACTCTCTTGGCCTGTCTTGAAGAGAAAAGTTTTAAAATGAAGGTTTAATATTTAAAATTGCCACTCTAAGTTCTTTTTCTATATGTAATTAAGATTCTCTATTTTTTCTTTAAAGCTGCTACCGCAGAAAATCCGCTTTCGCAAAACTATGTTGTTAAAAATGGTAATAGTATACGAAATGCTTTATTTTTTAGTGCAGAAATTCCATCGTCCAAATCTGCCCAAAATCCAAAGGGTGATTTATTACTAAATGTTTTTTTTCATTTCGCGATGAAGTCTATATAGATTTCTTCTGCGGTAGTTGAGAGATCTTCGGAGTATTTTGAAATGGGTCCCCTAACCCATTTGTAATCTAACCCATTTGTAAGCTAACAAGTTGAAGTCAGCATGAAAATACTTTTAAAATTCTTGCATGATTAAATGATTTTCAATGTTTACAAAAACAACTTCCACACATTGTTCTTCAGTCTTGTAAGTTCAAAACATTCATCTACATTTACAAACAATTTTGGATTTTTTTTGCTTTACATTTCTGCTCCTAAATTCAATTTTTTAAAAAAAATCATTAACATTGTCACTTGTAGCGTACTAATGTGTATCTGTTACTTGTTCCTTGGAGTTGAAGATCAAAAGTATTTAATTTCTCTATATATATCGAACAAGTAGCTCAATTTCATCTGAAATAAACTATCTCGAAACATCTTGGCTCTCGGTCGGTTTTCCTCTTTTAGAAAAGTGGCGATTTCATCTCTTAATTCATGAAAACGTTGAAAAAATCTCCCACATTATAACCATCTTGCCTCGCAATAAAATAGTAACGCTGAATGTTCTGCAACCATATTCCGACGCAATTTTTCCACTCTATATTTGTCTCGTTTAGAAAATCATCTAAGATACCAAATACTGCAATTGCTGTTGCTTTGAGTTCTATTGCTTTGCAGAATAGTAGTTCTTCTATTACTATTACTACTTCTATTATAACAAAATGAAAATAGATAATTAAATGAGTATCTTTATTGCTATCAGTTGCCTCTTCAAGAAGAATAGAAAATAAATTGTCACGCAACTTTCCTAAAAAGTCCTGAAGCTATAGATCTTCAGATATATCTACAGATAGAGGAATGAACTGCAATCGTTTGGCAAAATTATCTCCAAACATAATGTCTACAATCTGAATTGTAGCTGGCAGAATAAGCTCTTCACCGATGTTGTGAGGCTTTTTACATCTAGCTATTTGATATGAAACTTTGTAAGAGGCTTTATTCTTTTATAGCTTTTACATTCTTAGACAAATTTTTTGAAACGTTATTTTTGCTTTTCATATGATTTTAATTTTAATTCGAAGAATTCCCGGGGTTTTCTAACGTACTCACTATGAAGAGTTTCTAAATGTCGTTTAGGTTTATTAGGTTTCATGCTGTCTGTTGCCAAAATTTTTGAGCAAATGACATACAAAGGTCTTTTTCTCCATTTAATTCAGTGCTGGAAAAATCAAAATTTAAAATTTCTTCAAAATATTTTCTTAATTTTATGTTCGAGACCATCGTCGTCTGTGCACTTTTTGATGCTTCGATCGTTTAATGCTTGCTCACGCCCGCTTAAAAATTTATCCAAGATTCTGTATACATGCACTGAATAATTCTACTGCTATAATACTGTATAATATCATTAATTGCAACAAACACGCAAATTACGATATAAACATTCACGGTAGAGATAGAAGGCTCTACTCGACTGAGAGTGGCGGGAACAAGATGCAACATTTATACCCGCAGACGCTATAGAATGTTCGAGACAAAATCTATGGATTAATATTTTGCAATATCATTTGAAACTTAGAATTGATACATGCATTATTTGATTATGTAAACTAAATTAAATAGAAAATAATATCAAGATTATAGCACGATTTCAGTGGAAATTGTTGTATGAGAGGAGACGATGAAAATTGTGTCGCAAATACTAAAAGGTTGAGAAACTCTGCTTTAGATTTTGATTTTTTATATTTAGTGTAGTGAGTTTTTGGACTGAAGTTTTTACTTCATTGTATGCAGTAAAGGAAGTAATTTAATCTGTTTTCAGATTTAAACGGAAATATCCATTTTGAACATCCTTGAATCCATTTTGATAAGTTTTTTGATGACGTCAGTTCGTACGTTCGTTCGTACGTATCTCGCATAACTCAAAAACGGTCAGCCATAGATAGTTAAAATTTTGTATTTAGGATTACTGTAAAATCTAGTTGTGAACTTCCATTTTGTGTCACTGCATGATTACCGCAAGTAGTAATTTACTTGAAGCTCATCAATGATTTTCTAAAAAAAATTATATTAAAATATAATGCAAAACTTCTCAAATTTGGTATATAAGACATTTGAATATAAAAATATGAATATTACATATGATTATAAACAACTTAATAAATTTTGGTTGGAATTAGAAAACCGGAAGTGGTACTTTACATATGTGCTCATCATATTAGGAAAAATTATATTAAAATATTATGGAAAACATCTCAAATTTGGTAAATTAAACTTCTATATCAATATAAATAATATAATAAATTTTGATTGAAATTGAAGAGCCGAAAAGGGCACATTTGGTAAATAATTTTACCAATACATTTTACCAATAATACATTACTTGAAGTCATACGAAACACATGAATAGGTATATCGACATTTATTACCGAGGCCATATGGTTCGGTGATAAAGGTTATAAACGCGATTTCTTTTCCACTCTAATCAAACAATTTTATTACGAGTTTTAAGTGTTAAAATTGACTGTAAAATACTTTTTTTTCCTCCGCATCTGTGAGCTTAACAACTCTGCTGCAAGATTATAAGATATAATTTAAGCGGGTTCTTCCACTTAAAAAGTTGAAACCGTCGATTTCCAATGCAGTGACCCGACATCGACAGTTCTAATGTTGCCAAGGAACACGAAGAAATCTCGTAGGAACTTGTTACCAATTGAAAGAAAACGACATATAATAACAGAATTAGACTTCCAGAAACAAGAGCTTATGTGCGTGTATCTGTATGTGTCAATGGAGTGTCGTTTTTGAGATACAGCTAGCTTTGGAAACCTTTTGAGCAACCGATTTATAGTTTAATAGGGGTACAAGGAAGTCACGGGGTGTCCACATCAGATATTTTATTGTTTCTTTTGTTCGTCTAGGTTATTTTAAGTGATTATGTCCCACAACAAAGATTTTTTTTATCACATGATCTAATATATTATTATTTTTAATCTTATTCGTGTACCACAAAAACTCATGAATAATTTATATTTTTTAAATTATTTGATATATTTTGATTTACCAGTGATTTAAATCAAAAAAGGTAAGTCGGAAATCATAGAGCATAGTAGGTTCTGCAGGTTCGACCTTGTGTAGAAATAGTGATGGTAAGGTATGAATCAATGTATATTATGCGCTTATCTGATCAATTTCCTCTCTGCAACTATACCCTTTAACTTGGCAGGACTTCCGTGCTGTGCAATGGAGAATCATTCCCTCATAGGAAACTATTAACTTACCCATGTGTTGCTTAACAGCATCAAAGATCAAGGGAATTTAATCGATAATTATTATTATTATAATCAATATCTGTCCACTTGTGTGAGGGAATAGTTAAAATTAGCATGTTGGATTGTTGATATTAAATTAATAACGTATAATATGTTCTCGGATCATTTTGCAGGATACTTCGTCGCTTCATAGCAGAACTTTTCTTTCTTCGAATTGTGCTTTTTTGTTTTTTATCACTTATGAAGATAGTTCTATTCGGGATTGATGCAGAAGTGTACTATCTATATCATGAAACAGTTCTTTTATTCACTTATTCTGATGATACAGTTCTATTATTTAAATTTTCTGTCGATTTAGGTATATATATATATATTTTTTTTTTTGTAAGGAATATCAAATCTGAAAAGAAAAAATCGCAAAAACGTTCTGCCAAGTTTAGGACTAAGTTAGAAAGTCAAAAATTTGGAATATAAATTCTTATCATGAAACGATAAAACAAAAAGAAAATCTCACTTGTAAAATATATTTTTCGGAGTTGAACTACTTCTGCTTTGACACGACGATTTATTGAATAAAATATAATTTTATGTTATTTGTTTATTTATTTAAATATTTATTTATTTGTTAATTTATATGTTACTTGTTATTTATTTGTTTTTGTTGTATGCATCTTCTTTTTCAATAGTTTACCTATATGGTAAAAACTTGCGGGCGTACGTAAAGCTATGTCCAAACTGGTTGATTCGTATTCAACACTGCTACCTAATCCTCTTATACCCTGAAAATTTGAGTATATATTTTTTTTTTATTATAACTACCTATTTCGTTAGTCACATTTCTTTTTTTTTTAAACAAATAATTCATTTACAAATATGATATATTCCGAAACTATTCCAAATATATTGTTTGCTTTTGCTTTATTATTTTTAATAATAGACCTTTGGAATCGACCAAAGAAAAACATTTTATAACCCCCCTCAAAATTTGAGGTTTTACGTTTCAAGATACGTAGAATCCAAATATCGAAATTTTTGGACGTCGCGACGCCGAGTGTCGTTTTTGAGGTACTGCTATATTCGGAAAAGAGTAACCAAATTCAGGGTCCCTTTTGAGCTACCGATTTATAGTTTGTTAGGCGTACAAGGAAGCCATGGGGTGTCCACATCAGATATTTTAATGTTTAAATTATTATTTTCTATTTGAATATTTTTTTCTAATTCAAATACTTTTTTTTATTCAAATAAATTTATCATTCAAATAATCATTTGTATTTGATTGCTGATTGAAAAATGAAGAATAAATTTACTGAATAAGGGAAAATCGAATAAATGGGCTATTCATTATTCTTGAACAAAATATAAGTTTTATTCATAACTTATTAAATCACCTGATTGGGCATGGAAAAAGGAAATAAAACTCTCGGAGAAATGAAGTTATTGGCACAGGATCGAGGGGACTGGCTACGGTGGATAGAGGCTCCTCTATGCTGAAAGGCACCAAGAGGAAGGAAGAGAAGAAGATTCCTAATTTATTACTTTTTCCTAAATAAAATTGCCCTACACTGGTTTAGATCAATGCCCCTTTGTAATTAATAAAATTTAATATTTCTTGACAAGATGGTGACATTCTAACTTGTAGAATAGGTTGCGTGTTTTTCTATAATATAAACATTATAGGTTAATAAAAATTAAAATAATTAATTAAAATAATTTATATTATAATAATTTAATATTATAAATAAGAAAAAATATTATAAATATTTTCATTTTCTCATTCAAATTGTCATGTTATGAGAGGATTAGGCAGCGGAGTTGAAATTGAAAGCGAATGGAAAATCCATCAGTGTGGACATAGCTTAAGGTAGACTTTCGCAAGTACTGCCCTCTGTAGCGGCTGGAAGCGCTTGTCAACCGTTACCGCTGGCTGCTTGTATATTTCGTTGAAACTGTCCACCGTAGCGGCTAACTCCTCTCGCAATAAACATCCTAGTTTTAAATATTTTTAAATAAAAATGCTAGGCTTAAGTTTAATGATTTTCATTCGTATCACAAAGGTAGAAATACACAATTGTGATCTCATTTAATCAACAAACGCAATTTTACCTGGCTCGATAATAAGGCTAAGCTCTGTCTGTATTCAATTTTAACAATTATGTACCAATAAACTACGTAATAATGCCCACTTGTACAGAGTGATGACTTTTTGTAATATTTTGAGTAGAAAATAGAATAACTAATGGTGTATTTCTTATTTTTAATTTACTATATTTGTAATGGAATCCCAACAGATAATGTTTTACTATTATGTGATTAGTAATTCAGTACTTTAATTAAAAAAGGCATTTTGATTTTTCAATGTTTAAATTTGAATATTTATTTCAGATGAAAATTTTTTTCATTATTTTATTTATGTAATGTTAATTGGATTTTTATTTGAATTCCGTTTTAAAAGAATTTTTTTTTTAATTAGTAGGTATAAGTTCTAAAATATTGTGAATACTGTCGTTACTTCAATCATACAAAATTGATTGGGTGTAGTTTTGTTTAAACTTTTAACAATTTTTCATTTACAAAAGCGTCTCACAAGACAAAAAAAAAAATGTAACCGAGGAACCGTTGAACGTCAGCGTTATCATAAAAACTCAAAATCGACATGATAACATAACCGAGAACCGTCGTACTGCCGACCATCGGTTAGGATGAAGCAGTATGGAAATTAAGTCATACCTGGATAGCCGAGCAGCGCCAACGAAATATGTCCCATTCTATTCCATTATATCAATTGACAGCTGACAGCAGTCTACCTTTAGGTAGATAGGCAAGTGTCCTTAGGTTTCCAGCTAAACCAATTCTGTATTGCGGGTACTGTATATCCTGCCCCAAGCTCAAAACGAGCAGATTGTCCTCTGCAACTTTTTGACCCTGTTCCTTGAAAATGGCGGGCATAAATCAAGGCTAAATAAATAATAAATTAAGATTGGGTAAATATTATGTTTTGTATTTTTTTCCTGTTATTGAAACCATTGGTGACGAACCAACTCGTTAATATTAAATAGATATCGTCGAGTCAACATTAAAGTATGGGATGTGTAAAAAAAACATTTTTTAGTATTAGTTTTTATTACAGTTGCTAGAGGGACAAAAGTGTTAATCGCTGAGAAGGGCGTATTTCATACTTAGGTCATTCAGCCATCGCCCGCTTCCGTCCCTCTAGCTCAACTATTATACTAACGAATAAAAAATGTGTGCTTTTTATACATTCGATGCTGTACATTTGATAGGACGATATGATCACAATCGACTGTAACCTCGTAGACTAGGGTGTGGTCGATAATACGGATATTTTTCACATATAAAATACGTATTTTAAATGGCCAATTTTTATTTACAAGATTTCATTTCTATTGAAGAGATTTCTTTCTGTGAGCAGATAATAATGTAAAATAATAAACCAACAAAGCATTTCGAACCATTTATTAATAAAGATGTAGATTTAATTCAGTTTTGCTAAAACATTGATTTTTTTAAAGGAATCATTTAAAGACTTACTTCATTTAACTCCTTCACATCATCATCATCATTTAACTCTTTAATGGAATTAAAAATTTCATTTAGTTTCCATTAAATAATATAATATAGAAATTATTATACACAACAATCACCTAAGATTATACGTTTTTCGTCACTCTCCATCACTTTCTACGGTTTTATGTTTAATATATTTTTTCTTAATTTTTTACTTTTACAACGGTATATTATATATCTATATTACTACTCTCATTTCTCCCCTCCCTCACTCAACAAAATTCAACTTGGAAAATTTTTTTCATTTTTTTTACCTTTAGTTAATTATTGGATTCTTTCATAGTTTATATTTATCCATTTCACATTACTAATAACAAAGTGAAACGGTTAATTATTTCAAATCAACAAATTTGAGCGTACATTAGAGAATTTTTTTTTCAAAATTTCGCATTTAAGCTCTGCCATATAATTTCGATGAGTTAAAAACCTAGCTAATATTAAAGAGCATTTAAGTTTACATTGATATAACGAGTTTGATCAAAATAGTTAAGAACATGGTTATGCTTTACATTAAGGTCTGAAGGTTCTCTTAGCAAGGACGTTCCAGGTGGTACGCGAACAAACAAATAAAAGTCGTGGATAAAATTGTCATTTTAACACGTTCAATGAGGAATATATATATATATATATATATATATATATATATATATATATATATATATATATATATATTGCTATGTTTCTTGTTTGAGTTGAGCTTGATATCTATTTAGCTCTAATACATTAGTCTATCTACATATAGGGATGCCATTGGGCAATCATTGAAGATGATTATCCCAAAATCAAGCAAGCTTATGAATACTTTTGAATTTCTTGCCTTGTCCTCTAAATTGGGTACCTTTCCAAAGGCCTGGTTTGTGGTTACCATTATTTAATAATTAACCAAGATAGTGTTCCTACTTTTAAGTTTAATACTAATGTTAATCAACGTTACTGCTATCTTAATGAAATATATTTAAATTAAATATGGGCATGGTTACTAAAGAACTACCTCCTTACTAACATTTATCTTTATTCTTCAAAATTAAAATAACAAACTATTACAATAAAAAGTTAACCATGGAATGATTCAGCCTAGACTTAGCCATTAGTTGTTTTAATATAAATCTCTTATCTGTACTAGTTGGTGTTGATGGTTCCTCAGCATCTCTCCCTCGGGTTCCCCTGCATATCTTCAGTCATGCATAACTTCAGAGTCTCGTTGTTCCGCCCTTGAGTCCCCAAGTCCTGCCTCCGCCTCGATCAGTTAAGCAGTCCCTCCTTTTCACCTCTTTGCTTCTTTCCCCCTTTCTCTGTTGTTTTGCCTAAGAGAGAAAACGATGTTCATTGGCCGACTAGTTTTATAGAGGGAGGAAATTCTGGGATTTCATCGGATGGCTCCACCCCTTGTCCTAACAGCCGATATCTGCGAACCATTATCCAACTGGTATAATTTAATCATACCTTTTCCACTTTTTCCTCGAGGCCAGCCAAGCCTAAGGGGACCAGTTCTTAAAATTGATTAGATGTTCCAGCATTTGGCATTGTTACAGTGTTAACTTCTCGGTAGGGTTTTTAAATTAACTTATCCCTTATCTCTTATGTGGTGACATCTGTCATCGCCTGTCAGTTACCCTTCTCTACCTACCTGCTCGTCCCTTATTTCTTTTGTTCGCACCTGGTCTCTTTAAATTCTATAACGATAATATTTAACAATATCAATACATATTATTATCCGTGGGGTGGGAGGAAGAGAAAAATGAAGCCTGAAGGGGGACATTTTTCTCTTCATCTTCTTAAACAACGCTTAAAGATCACCTTAATACTAATCACTGTATTTACAAAAATATTCTAATGTTATTAAGTTCTGAATCACTCCGTATGGTTTAGCTACACACATAACTTATAATCTATGTCGATCCATCCGACTGCTATTTACATATTCACAAGAATATATCTACAATATTTACAATTTTTCCACCTTTACAATATTTACAATGTTCTGTTTCAACAAACAAAACAAATAAAAAAAAAAAAAACTATTACTAAGAAGATAAACCTAACCTACCTACTATATTTACGTTTTAGCGTATCTTCTATCTTTACAAAATGTTTACTTAAGTAAAAAGATTCATATATCATTAATCATATCAAACTAGGGTGTTAAGTGCTCTAGGATCAACAAGGCATAGCTACTTGGCAATTCCTAGAGGTCGCTCTTACCTGTGTCCCTTAACACACAAAAAAACAAAAAAACAAGAAAGACAAATAGTGTTGTCAATAACCTTTAATGGCTTGTTTCCCACACAATGTTATTACTTTATTTATCAAGATATGAATAGTTGATCATCTATTATTTACATTGAACTAATAATAATAATAACAATAAAAATAAAAAATAAAAAGCTTAGTAAACCCGACGGTTCAATGCCGATTGAACTACTACTAATCATTATCTTTTATACAGATTTTTAATCTCCTAAAGATTTTATATAAAACTTCCTCTTATCTTAAGTACAGGGTGAGTTATTTTAAACCTTACGAATAATTCGTTCGGACCCCAACTGCCCGCCGTTTGGCAAAGCCAAATTTATTTATTTATTATTATTATTTATTTATTCCTGTACCTAAAATAACTAATAAGGATTGCTATATTTTCCATAGTGTATTTCAAATTAATATTGCAAATTATATTTGATTTTAATCCTACCGGATTGAGTTACAAAGTTTTAAAAAATTACCCATGTAAAAATACGAAACTGTGGATGTTTAATTATATTTCAAAATCTCACCTTATGATATTATTACAAAAAATGAATGAAGCAATCAGCTATTTACTTAAAATCTTTAAACATTTATACTTACTAAAAAGCTTTTTCTGTAATAAGTTTCCTAAATGATAGAAGAGGATTATGGTAAATTTATTATTAAATTTATTACCGAACAACAAATTGTTTATTTTTATAAACGGCCTACTTATTAGAATTTACTCGCCTGGCTCTTATCTGCACCATGGATTATACATCAAATTAAAAGTGCGTCCCAACATAGGATATATCAACCTTCTCCCACCTCGGGTCATATGAATGCTAGATTTTATAAAAAATTACAATCCCAGTTTTCTGGGCAAATCAGAAGCTCTCTGCGTCTTCTATAATGAGTTTATCACTGAAATAATCAATCCCACTTCCGGGAGATATGAAGGAACTGCGTCTACTTCAAATTCAGGATTCTTCTCAAAAATAATTTAACCTTTATACAGACATTCTTTAGGTGATTCTTCCTTGGGGTACTCATTCGTGGTGGTAATCTGTTTACTCCATGGGCTGCATTCGGCTTTAAAAACAAAACTATGGGTTTTTCTTTTCTTAACCCGGCCTATCATATTAAACAAATGGATTATACTGGAATTGATATAATGATGACTTTGTATTCCGCCATATTCCTCTTCATAAAACTCTTTTATTACCTTTACTTTTATTCATCTTAATTTTTAATTAGCAATTAATCTGGTGAGACCTCTGGGTAATTTTTTACATTTTAATATTATTAAGACTATTGCATCGGCTATTATATATTTTAGTAAGTTTCCTTTCGAAGTCCATAGTCCAAATCTTGTTTTGTTAAGCGCCCCGTATTCCAGCCAGTGTGAAGGTCATTTTTTCTTAACCATACCCCTGAGATAGTTCCTCGTATCTGCCAGCAACCGCTTGCTCCTAAACAACTGTCTTGGCCTTTTACTGTCTCCTATATTTATTTTAATTCTCTTCAGCCCTTTTTTCTTATTTATTCTTGTCATCTTCCTCGGGATTCTCATATTTCGACCGCTTACTATATGATAGCATAATTTTGATTGTAGAGCTCTCTCTAAATTTTTATTTATAATAGGGGGTGAACTTAAGATAAGTGGTGGTATGACTTCCGTTATATTAGACGTGTTGGGACTTGGGTGACTCATCTCTTCTTGGACTTCTATCTGATGGGCTTCTTTCATATTAAGAGATTCCTCGGGGTCATCTTTGAACTTAGGATCTTCTTCTTCACCTACTTCCTCTCTTTCTTCTGTAAGTTCTCTGGGGTCTTCAACTTTTATACTCTCTTCGGAAAAGGTTGTTTCCTCGAAGAGGTCTATTTTATTGTTTTCTTCAACAAGTGGACCTACATGATCTTCAATTTGGTATTCGTTTTCATTATCTTTTATTGGACATTCTATGTTTCTAATATGTTTTTCTTCTATTTCGTTTGTATCTTCCGTCACTCTAGCAATATATCCATCTATCTGTTTCTCCAATTTCCTTGAATTTTCATTCATAGTGTTCTTTATACTCTCTTCCATAGTCTTCTTCATTTCTCGAATATTTTCATCTGTTTTTCTGGT
The DNA here is from genome assembly GCA_948150685.1 of Rhaphigaster nebulosa. Taxonomy (NCBI): domain Eukaryota; kingdom Metazoa; phylum Arthropoda; class Insecta; order Hemiptera; family Pentatomidae; genus Rhaphigaster; species Rhaphigaster nebulosa. Next base: position 207,366,808 of record OX411306.1, read on the forward strand.
ATTTTCATTTGTTTCCCTTGCATTTTCTACCATAGTCTTCTTTATTTCTCGAATATTTTCATCTGTTTCTTCCATTTTTCTAAGTATTTCCATTAGGAGGTTCGTGTTTTCTGGCCTCTCTACTGTTGTTAATTTTGGTCTGCCCTCCATGATTGCTGCTGCCTCCAATTCTTCATCTGTACCTATGGACTTCTCTGTTTTATCTTCTCTTTCTGCATATTCGGAATCATGTGTATCTGCCTCCCCTTCTCTTAATGCTCTTGTAGCCGAACGCGTCCTTCTGTCGGTCATCGTGAAGCTGTAATGAATTTTCGGAGACGGAATTCACGGAATATGTAAAATAAAAAGAAGTACTGAGACAGTCTAACTTCAATGAGGTATCGAAACAAAGAGATAATGAAAGAATTTTCGTGACCCAATATCGAATCGTTACGCGGACATTGATACACAATATATGCGAAAATTAAGAATAAAAAATAGAATCAACATAGATAACCAACTACATGCAAGCATATTTATCAAATTGGGAAATTAAGAAAAATAGGTCATCTAGTCCATCTGAATCATTCCATCTATTTGTAATCACATTGACCTTTGTAATCATATTAATACTATCGTTAATGAATGTTAAAACAATCAGTTACTAATTAAATTAATTAATTATATAATTGTTAATTACTAATTACTAAATGGTTAATTACTAAACTGGATGGTAAGTCCCCACAAGCCGGATGCCATTTATTTATGATATGTTTCTTGTTTGAGTTGAGCTTGATATCTATTTAGCTCTAATACATTAGTCTATCTATATATAGGGATGCCATTGGGCAATCATTGAAGATGATTATCCCAAAATCAAGCAAGCTTATGAATACTTTTGAATTTCTTGCCTTGTCCTCTAAATTGGGTACCTTTCCAAAGGCCTGGTTTGTGGTTACCATTATTTAATAATTAACCAAGATAGTGTTCCTACTTTTAAGTTTAATACTAATGTTAATCAACGTTACTGCTATCTTAATGAAATATATTTAAATTAAATATGGGCATGGTTACTAAAGAACTACCTCCTTACTAACATTTATCTTTATTCTTCAAAATTAAAATAACAAACTATTACAATAAAAAGTTAACCATGGAATGATTCAGCCTAGACTTAGCCATTAGTTGTTTTAATATAAATCTCTTATCTGTACTAGTTGGTGTTGATGGTTCCTCAGCATCTCTCCCTCGGGTTCCCCTGCATATCTTCAGTCATGGAGCCAGAGCGCATTTCTCATCTTCAGAGTCTCGTTGTTCCGCCCTTGAGTCCCCAAGTCCTGCCTCCGCCTCGATCAGTTAAGCAGTCCCTCCTTTTCACCTCTTTGCTTCTTTCCCCCTTTCTCTGTTGTTTTGCCTAAGAGAGAAAACGATGTTCATTGGCCGACTAGTTTTATAGAGGGAGGAAATTCTGGGATTTCATCGGATGGCTCCACCCCTTGTCCTAACAGCCGATATCTGCGAACCATTATCCAACTGGTATAATTTAATCATACCTTTTCCACTTTTTCCTCGAGGCCAGCCAAGCCTAAGGGGACCAGTTCTTAAAATTGATTAGATGTTCCAGCATTTGGCATTGTTACAGTGTTAACTTCTCAGTAGGGTTTTTAAATTAACTTATCCCTTATCACTTATGTGGTGACATCTGTCATCCTCTTTCAGTTACCCTTCTCTACCTACCTGCTCGTCCCTTATTTCTTTTGTTCGCACCTGGTCTCTTTAAATTCTATAACGATAATATTTAACAATATCAATACAAATTAATATATATATATATATATATATATATATATATATATATATATATATATATATATATATATATATATACACATTATATATATATATATATATATATATATATCTATATATATATATATATATATATATATTCACATTATATATATATAGAAGAAGAACTATATGTATATATATATATATATATATATATATATATATATATATATATATATAATATATTTTATTAGATGAATAAGCATGATCTGACTTAAAAATTATTCAATACGCTTACAGTAATATAGGCGAAAGCACTTATGTTGAAGAAGACTTAAGAATCAAATTGAGCACCATCTAGCATAACCTTGAGAGAGAGGCATTTGCCTATACCTTACCATTTATGATGGATCCCATCGTTCGGATATCCATTATACATAATTTCACATTATACATACAGAACACATAATTTCTCCTTACGGTCAAAACACGAAAGAGTAGAGGTTGGTGAAAAATATAAAAACTATTATGATGATCTCTCTGGTTTGGACATGAAATAAATCGATGGATGAACAAATAGAAACTAAGATTAGTATTCATATCGAGCGAGTCGTACCCCCCCCCCTCTCCCTCCATGCTGACCTCAAAACTTATGTTCAGAAGGGAATTTCCCCAATATCCACGGAAAATGAAAAAAATTGCACAGCATAAACATCCATGTTAGCAGGGGTGCTTTCTAATTAGTCAAAGTATCCACCCCCTCCCCTCACACTTACCGCTACTGCACTTTAGTGTGAATACCTTCCCACACAGACCGATTCCCATCAATTGTTTATCCACTCTGTGAACTACAAAAGTAACTATTTATAATTTTACATTATTTTAGTGCATTATTTTCAATTTCATTTTATGCAATCACTCCCCACCACTCAACCCAAAAATGCCACTTTTCTCTCCCTCTCGCGCAAAAATTATAATGACGCGCTTTGCGTCGTAAATACCCCTCTCCCCTATTGGCATCCCTCCTTCTCGGATTTTGTAATGAAAAAGAGTTTCAGTGCTGATCCATCGTGTTTCCAATTGATTGGCATGCTCACTTTCTAATCAAAATAATTTTCTAACAGGGTTCCTAATCTTATTATTAATTTCATTATGCCAATTATTAAATTGACATGCATCAAAAAAGAAAAAATGGTATTGATTTTAATATTCAGACATCCATTAGTACATTAGGAAAAGTACCCACCAATAAATTTAATGGATTATGATTGTATTTTCAAAAGCAACAGTTATTATTTGATCCATTATAAGTTACATTTCCATAGAATACTTTCAGTATAGCTTGGTTGTAATTTTAGCTTCATATTATTATTGGCATTTTATAAACAAAACTGTTCTAAATTCTGAGTCCCGATAATCCGAACTTGGGTAATCCGAAACCTAACTTAGGTTATATTCTATGGAGAAAAAAAGAACTATGGTTACAATAAAACAACAGTAACACTAACAGAGTGAGACTACGGGCGTGGCATCACCGATTTCAGTGCAGCTTTTTTTAGTGATACCAAGTCGAAAAATATTAGACAAATTTTTAAAGGTTCTTGCCAATATGCCAAAGGAACCGAGAAAAAAAATGTTTTATATAATTTTAATCAGTTGACGTCCGCATGATGGTATAGAAGGATCAATCTAATTATTTTCAATTTGATGGAAAATTCTTCAAACAGGAAGAACGCTTACCGATGGGCTTCCCTCTCTCACCCCTTCTGGCAGATTTATTTGGTCTGGTACCATTGGCAAGAAAATAAATAATTTCTAAAAGGAAATAAACGAAATTCACCCCTCGATTAAACTCACAGTAGAACTGGAAAAATATAAAACCATGAACTTTTTAGATTTAGACATCTCAATAAAAAACAAACATTAAAATTTGGAATTTACCGAAACCACCCACACGAATGTTATAAGCAATGAAGCTAGAATACCGATAGCAATCGGCAACTCGCAACCTTTAATAGCATTATTAACCAACCGTATTATGAACGTACCATTAAATGAAAAGAATTATAATAAAGAAATTGAATTAATATATTCCATAGCAAAAAATAACGGGTACAATAAAACTACTATCAATCACATTTTAAAAAAGCAAATACAAAAAAAAAAAGAAAATTAATGATATCTATTTAACAACCCCCGAAAACAGGACCCATCCCGAAACATTATGTCTCCATTATGATTCCATATTACGGCACTATATCCACCAAAGTCGAAAATTAATTGAAAAACTACACTATCCTCACATTTCCCTTCTTCTAAAGACAAAATAGACCCAGTTCAAAAAAGCGGAGTATACGAACTATAGTATAATGATTGTGCAGCCAAATACAAGGGAAAAACTGGAAGACCACGAAATCAGAGATTAAAGGAATATTACGTGCATATAGAGAATTCCAACTTTGCATTTCATTTAAATAAAAAAAAAAACATAAATTCATCTAAGACTCAGGGAGTTAAATTAATACATCACGTTGAAAACAGTCTCAAATTAAATATATATGAAGCACTTGAAATAATAAAATCCTTCAAATCCAATCCAGATTTTTGCTTAAATGGCCAAATAAATATCTCCAATAGTCCAATCTTAAATTTATTCCCATCTATGACAGAAAAAACAATTACTCACCGGAATTACTGGAAAAACCCCGACCCCTAAATCGTTTACCGTGTTTATCGCTATCTTTCTTCCATTACTAGTTCAGAGTTAGAACAAACCAATATAAAATTTTACGTTTGATATAATCTACTTAAACCTTGGTGAGTGCCAACATGTATTTGATTTATTGTCTTAATTAAATTCATACTTTATAAACGTTTTATAATACTAATTTATTTTACATTTAATTTAATATTTATAACAATTCCAAACTGTATTTTGAAATTTTGTGTGGTTTTAGAACTGAAGATGAATGTATAACATTCGAAACTATTTTTCAATAAAACAAAATTATAGAAGTGGCAAATAATTTATCAACCCCTATAATTTAAAAAAATTATATATTATCGTTTTCTGCCTTTGCTCTGCATGGACTTCAAAGTTATCATGCACCAATCGATTTCTTTTTTTGTGTAAAATAATACAAAATATTGTCGATTCTATTAAATGAGTTTATATGTACAAAAAAACCCTTATTTTAAAGTAAGCCAAAAAAAAAAATATTTTAGGAACAATCAAGTCATATTCATTCTTTGCGTCCTTTAAAATCCTGAAATAAGAATTTTCGTAGCAATAAAAAAATATAAATTTTTGGACTTGATTTTTGCTGGAGGATTTTTTTTTTCAGCAGATGTCCGCCGTTTACTTAAGCATTCATAACTTCTCAGGATTTTGTCCATATGAATCGTTACAACTGTTAGAAAGAAAAAATTCTTTCTAAAATAAATTACCTCTTTAACTCTCTTCTTCTTCTTTATCATCCTCTTATGCCATTAGCTAGCGTCGAGGAGCCTCAATCCAGCGTAACCACTCCTCTCGGTCCCTGCTAAGCCGCTTCATCTCATTGAGCGATTTGCCTCTTTTACTTCCAATTCTTTGGATATATTCTTGGTACGTAATTCTGGGGCGTCCGCGTGGTCTCTTTCCTGTGGGTCGAGCCTCTAATACCTTTATAGGATTCGTGTCCTCGTTCATCCGGTAGACGTGACCAAACCACTGGAGTTGCCGTATTTCTAGAGTGGTTTTAAGCTCTGTAACGTCTAGTTGCTCTCTAATGCTTTCGTTTCTAATGCCTTCGAGTTCTCCCAACAGATCTGCGAAGGAACCTCATTTCCGCTGCCGTTATGCGACTAGAGTGCCTGTCCAGTGTTGTCCAGCTTTCTCCGCCATAGGTGAGTGTAGGTAGGTAAACATACTTATATACATGAATTTTGGTCTTCTTATCTACTTCTCGGTGGCCGATAATGCTATTAGTAATCTGGTAATACACTTGATTCGCCTTACTTATTCTGTTTGATATTTCGGCGTCTATCTTACCCGAGCTACTAATTACGGTCCCTAAGTAGGTATATTCCTTCACTACCTCAAGTGTCTCGCCATTGAAGATGAGTTGGACATCTTCCTGTTCTTCCCTCGCCATAACCAGCACTTTACTCTTGAAGGTGTTAATTTGCATCCCTTTCCTGAGCAACTCTTCTTCCCATTCTATCAGAGCTTGTTGTAGTTTGGTCTTGGTGTCGGCTATTAGGACTATGTCATCCGCGTTTAAAAGGCTTTGAACGAGGACAGTTCTCATATTCCATTTCCCGATTGTTGTCCATGCAGTTCGGCGCTTGCAGATTTTGTGGATTCCGTACATTACGTTTATAAATAGGAGGGGACTTAAGCTATCTCCCTGTCTAACTCCTTTCGCAATTGGAAAAGGTTCCGATTTCATACCATTTATTCTTACCACTGCCATGGCACCTTGGTAGGCTGACTGTATGGCTGCCAGCAAGTCTCCAGATACACCCTGGGCTATTAGTGCATTCCAAATTTCTTTTCTTGGGACCACATCAAACGCTGCCTTCAGATCAAGAAATGCAAGATATAGATTCCTATCTCTGTCCCAAGCTTTTTCAGCAATATTTCTGAGAACAAAGATATGATCCTGCGTACAGACGACAGCGGCCCGGACGAAAACCAGCCTGTTCCGCTTCTAACTGTCCTACAATCCGCCGGAGTCTCTTTTCTAGAATAGAAGTGTAAAGTTTACAGACTACGGAAAGCAAACTAATGGGTCTATAATTTTTGCAGTCTGTTGTGCATCCTTTTTTATAAATAGGGAAGATAATACAATATTTCCAGTCCCTGGGAATTTTCTTTTTGTCATACACTTCTTGGAACAGCGATTGAAGTGCTTTAAGAAGTTCTTGACCACCATATTTCAAATACTCTGGTGCAATTCCATCCCTTCCTGATGCTTTACCTCTTTTTAGCTTACGGATTGCATTTTCTATTTCTTCTTCCTCTATTACCTCCAGTCTTTCCTGCATATTGGTCTCTCGTTCATGGTAATGGTCTGTTTCTGGATTTTCGGAGAATTGCTCCTGGAAATATTGCTTCCATCTGCCAAGGATCTTTTCCTTGTCTGTAAGTACGATTCCATCGCTACTTTTTACATTTCTAATGGGCTTGCATTGCTTTCCTCTTAACATTTTAACTTTTCGCCAAAATGTTCTTATAGATTCGCGATGGTCCTCGCTCAGCCTTTTACCAAAATCCTCCCATGACTTTTTCTTGGCCTGGCGTATGGCTACCTTACATTCATTCCTGGCTATTCGATAAACGTGTAGCTTTCCTTCAGTTCCATCTTTAAGGTATGCTTTCCAGGCAAGCTTCTTCTGAGAAACCAGTCGTTGGAGGTCATTGGTCCACCAATCTGTCCGCTTTCCCTTACCGGACACTCTCTTCTTCCCACATACTGTATTTGCTGTTTCCAGGATGCATGTTTTCAGTGCCTTCCATATCTTTTCCACGTCTCCATCGAATGACGTTTCTCTCAATTTATTTTCCAGGCTTTTTGTAAAGAGGGCCCTTTTCTCTGGGTCATCCAAGGCCCTTACGTTGAGGGTTTCAAATGCTTTTATTTTCCTTTTATACTCTGGGATGATCTTTGTATCAGCCACAAGTAAAAGGTGGTCGCTGCCTATCTCCGCTCCTCTTACTACTTTTATATCAGTGAAATACTGCCTTACGTTCTTATCGTATATGAAATAGTCAATTACACTATTTCGTTCCATGCATGAGAAAGTGATTTTGTGGATCCTCTTGTGTGGATAGAAAGAATTTCCTATGAGGAAGTCATTATGGACACAAAAGTCTATTAGCCGCTGTCCATTACTATTCCTCACATTCTCACCTCCATGTAGCCCTAGAACTCCATATCCTTCATCATTTCCTGTTCTGGCATTGAAGTCCCCACTCAGGATTACTGACCTGACCTTACTGACCCACCAGGATTACTCTTTAACTCACACCAATAAATTTTCGATTTTTTTTTCTTTATAAGATAGCAGAAATTATAGTGTTAAATAAAATAAAAACTCCTCAATCATCAGATTTTATATCTTCAGTTCTACTTTGTTTTGGAAGGTCGGGTTTGTGCCATTTTGTGTAGTTTATAGAGCCTACACCGCTTATTTAAGTTTCATGTTAATCGGTTGTGTCGAGTTGAAGTTATCGTAATTTTTTAGCAAAAATCTTTATCAAAAAGATTTTTGAGAAAAAGAGTTGTATTTTTCTATTGCTATGACAATTCATATTTTCGAACTTCAAAAAATGAATATCAGCTTTGCTTCTACCTAAAAAAATATTTTATCCCGCTTTGTAACGTCCCACAGTAGTTTGAACTCGCCAACCATTGTGTGAAAAAACTTGCTGTGCTTGTTCCTCGAAGTTACGACAGCAATTACAATTTAATTTTGTTAGATTCTAGATTGCACCTATTTACGATAGTAAATGGGTAATTTTATAGATTTTATTTATGATTTTATTCATTCATAATCATGATGGATAATAATAATTATATTTATTTAAATCATTTTTACAGAAAATTAATTTAATTATTTATAAAATTCAAATGTGTTCTTATGATGATTTATTTTCTAGAGCTGTGATTCATGCGCTTTGAATTATTAAGAGCATTTAAAAACAATTTAAAAAAATATTTTTAATAATTAATTTCATTAACTTATTTTTAAACAATTGAATAATTATTATTAATATTTAATTATATAAAAATAAGTCATATAAATACATTAATAATTAAAACCATAAAATTATGTATTTATTATCGCAATTGAATTTTTAAATAAATAATTTAATTTTCTATAAAAATAAGTTTAATTATTATTAATTTCCATCATGTTTATACAGGATTAAATTCATAAAATTACCCATTTTATATCGTAAATAAACTAGTATCTAAAAAAATTAAATCGCAATCTTTGTCCTAACAACAAGAACAATCCCGGCAGGATTTTTCGCGCTATGTTGGGAGGGTTCAGACCACTCTGTAACGTTACATACTGGGGTAAAATATTTTTAAAGGTAAAAATAAAAATGATGTTCATTTTTCTCAGCTCAAAAGCCCTAAAATACACATATTAATCGAAAAATAGTGTTTTTTTTTTGCTCAATAGCCTTGAAATTACAAAAATTAATTCAACACGATTCCATCAATTCACATGAAACATTTGAGTGGTTTAGAGCCCTCGAGACTACAAGCAATGGCACAAACCCGATCTTCGCAAATTGAACTGGATATATAAAATATAATGTATCAGAAGTTTTTTTTTTTATTTTACACTACATTTTCTACCTTATAAAGGCAAAACATCTCCTTGTTATTCTAACACCATTAACTTTTAGATTTTTTTTGCGATTAGATAGATCAGAAATTTTGCTTTCTAACGGTTATGATAACGTGTAATTTGGATGGAGTCCTGAGGAGTTATGAATGCTTATGTAAACAGCGCGCATGGGCAGAAAAATAAAATCCAAGTCCAAAAATTTTCATTTTTGATTTCTCTTAAAATTCTTATTTCAGGGTTTTATAGGATGCTAAGAACGAATCTGACTTGCTTTTTCCTTTCTTTTTTTTGCCAACTTTACAAGAAGAGTCTTTTGTAAGTTTTTATACATTTAACTCATTTTATACAACCGGCAATCTGTTTTTATTATTTTGTACAAAAAAAACAAATCTATTGGCATATGAGAACTTTGAAATCCATGCAGATCAAATACAGAAAACAATAATATAAAAAATTTTAAAATTATATAAATTATTATTTTTTTCTCAGCTCCTAGGGCGCATTGGCAAGAACTCTCGGAAACATGTCTAGCATTTTTCGGTCTAGTATTACGAAAAAAAAGTTTCATTGAAATCGGTGATGAGTATATTTATGAAAATTACAAAAAAAATTAAGTTAGTCAATGTACGGAACTAATTACAATATTACTGACCTACATTGATTTGTGTAGTGTAGTGTTCAATTATTTTTTCTTAGGGAAAAATTGCAATATAACGCCAGGGTCTCAGAAAAATTACTGCTGAAGTTGCGGTGGTTTGTTACTATATCTAGCATAGCAATACATTACTAGCAATACCGCGGTGTCTGAGAGTGATACAGTTAAATAAATAATTAATTAATTTACAAATAACTTTTGTGTACCAACAATAATATGATTTTTGCCGCGAGTTACTAACTGTAAACCAAATTGTTATTGCTGGTGTGGTAGGACGATCGCAAGCGAATCGTTGGTCGGTAATGGAACCATAGACCTGTCATTTCGTCCGTATTGGAAGACTATGACGAAATATGTCGTTGCCGTAGAAATCATCTGCAACAGAATGTAATTCATATGTCACAACCCGGATGGTTCTCAAATGATATGTCAATAGGAGTAAATTAAAAAAATTTACACTATAATTTTTAAGTGTTATATAATGATTTTGAAATACTCACAGAAAAAATAAGGGAATTATCAATGCTGAAAAATCCACAAGCAGTGAAGATCATTTCCTCATTAACAAGAAAATGGAAATTCAGCTTTTCCTGTGGAATAAGAAAAAGATCAATTGCTATTCCTTTCGATAGAGGATTGCATGGTATTATTACCTACATTTTTCAAAAGTTTGAAAGACTTGTCCTCTACCATCTCCCAATACAGTTGTTGGTTGAATTTCTTTGCCTTAAATACGAAAGTAATATTATTAATAACTAATAAAATCTTTAATTTAAAAATTCATTGCCAGGAGGAAAAATGTTATGAAACTAAATGATTTCCACTTTTATAAGTATATTATGTTATTACAATAAATTGTTACAGAGCGTTTTGTTAACAACAGGTTGGCGGTTTGGTGAGAGGAGATTCGGTCGCATTCGTCTCCTTCCGGAAGCGCTCGGTTTTCCTTCTAGGTTCTAGTAGTCCTTATGACATACGCTGTATATTTTCTAATATAGGCCCGATTTAAATAAATGTTTTTTTGTTTTTTTAGAGAATTTAATTGCCTTACATATGATTTCATACAAAATTTACTATAAAATTCTCGCTTTTTGTGTTATGCCCGAATAAAGTTCCTTTTCGCTATAACTTTTTCCCCTGCCTTTTCTCGTTGATATACTACTTACATGAAAACTTAAAAAGCCTTAAGGAGAAGCTTCGTATTTAGGTAAGGGAAAGTAATAAATATCATATAAAAAGAAAGAAAAATGGACATTACTAGTAACAATGAATAGATAGACAATTTAAATAACAATGGTCATTACCTGAACTCCAATAGAAAATTTACCAAAGGTCTCGGAACACCGTTTCAACCTTCGAGGAGGGTTTAAGGATGGTTCATGCTGGAAAAAGATTGTTCTAAGAGATTAAGATGATGACTAAGGTTCTGATGAAATATGGAGAATTTGTATCGAATCATGTCAAGAATATAGGAGATGTTAAGGTCATGGTGTAAGGTCTTGTTTGAAACATAATATGGGACATTGACTATTGTAGTGAGGGCTTTAGACTGGAAGGATTGAATACGCTTAAGCTGTCCCCCAAAGTTCTAGTCCGTAGGACCAAATAGGTTTTAGAATGGCCTTGTAGATTAATAGTTTGTTTGCTATTGAAAGATGTGATGTTCTGTTCATTAGTCTGTATAACTGGTCAAATCGTCGATTAAGCTCTCTTCTTTTAAGTATAGTATGAGGGTTCAGTGTTAGTATTTCCATGTTGGGAAGTTAAAATACCAAGACTGTGTCTGAAATGGGAAGTGGTTTGGAATTAAAATGGACTGGAGGACAGGATTTGCGTCGAAGAGTGAATGTGACATGCTGACATTTTGATTCATTGACCTCGATGCGCCAATCGTTACACCACTGTTCGATCAGGGAGAGATGCCTTTGCTGGTTTAAGGATGCCATTTCAGGATTGGAATGGGATGATAGAATAGCGGTATCATCGCTAACTGTTGCCAGAAAAGTATATGGATTTGTAGTAAGGTCCTAAATAAAATGTAGAGGACTGGTCTTAAGACACTGCCATGTGTAACACCAGCTTCGATTGGGTAAAAGTTGGAAAATTCAGCACAACAGCGAACTCTGAAGGGACGGCTAGGGAAGTAGGATCGAAGGATTAGGCATGAGGATTAGGGTAATTGGATTTTGAGCTCCAAAAGCATGCCATCGTGCCACAGCCGATCAAAAGGTTGAGCTATGTCAAGAAAGGCACGAGTGCAATATTTTTTACTTTTAAGTGCAAAGGATATATGGTCAACAACGCGAAGACCTTGTACTATTTTTTACAACTCCTTACACATCTACGATTTTTTTTCCTACTACCCACTTTTTTTTCTACTATTCCATCCATCTACCCTGTAGTTTTCTAGGGCGTCAGTCTTGCAGTTACATGTGGCAAATGTTAATAATAATAAGTAATTGAAAAAATACAATTTTTCACATTCGTTATTTTATACTTGGTGGTGGCGAAATGTAATTCACAAAGATTTCATATTGCCTGTAAATCTACATCGATATTATTATATAAAGCTGAAAGGTTTATGTGCTTCAACGCGCTAATTTCAGAAACTAAGAGTCCGATTTGAAAAATTCTATTTGCGTTAGAGAGACTATCTACTTAAGAACGTATAAGCTTTATAGCATCATGCTACGACCCATAGCAACTATACATGTAGTAGTGGAAAATAAGCATGGCAACTTCATTCATATATATTTTATATGATAAATATTACATATGATATATATTATATATGATATATATATGATATATATTATATATGATATATATATGATATCATATATATGATATATAAGATACATCGATAACATCAATTAGGGCCCATTATCGGAGGCCAAAGCCTCCATGAAACGGGCAATGACAATGGAGTGAGATGTATTAGTTTGGCAGCACCCAAGGGTTTAGTGGTCAGCAGTAGGATGTTCCCGCCCAGAGAAATTCACAAGTACACCAGTGTAAACTCTAAAGGACAACATTGGGAGGCAGCAGTAGGTATTCAGTAGAATTGAAAAACCAAGAAGCAGTGCACTGAAGGATGTGAAAAAGTGGAGGAAAAAATAAAAATGAAAGTCCTCTGTCTAGGCAAAGATACGTTGGAAAAATACGTCGCCACCAGGTCAAAGACAAACAAGATAATAAGAACAGCAAAAAGAAAATACCTTAAAGAAAGATTGCAAACTAATGAGGACAACTGGCAGGCCAGAAATACATCCCAATTCTACGCAGACATCCGGAAAGAAAGGGTAGGATATAAATCGAGAAACTCGCGACTAGGAGGAAGAGATGACAAACTGACGGCATCAAAAGAAAAGCTATTACAAAAGAACATTCCCAGCATCTTCTCAACCAAAAGAATCCCATAAACGAAGAAGACATGATCCACGCGGAGGTGCTCGACTCAGATGATGTTGAAGAACCAGATGTTCAGGGATCGGAGGACAGATGAGTAATGAATTCCTACCACTTTGTTGATGTAGGTGAAGACGGAGGATTCGAACGGGAGGATCAAATCGAAATGAGGATGACGAGTGAACCGGTGGGACACAGCTAACAATTTATAAACCAGGTGAATTACAATCGAAAACTAATATATCATTACAGTAAAAACTTAAAAGTTATGTTTCATTAAAGTTATGTTTCATTATATATATATATATATATATATATATATATATATATATATATATATATATATATATATTTCGTAATTACCTTCTTGTTTAATTCATTGCAAGATCGAATCACCATCAGAACTGGAAATTGAAAGAACAGGATATATACCACAAGGAGTACGTTATTCCAGAAGAAATTGGGTAGTGAAGGATTAAATAGAACATAGAGATAATACATAGTAAGAAGAAAGCTCCAGGTGACGACGAGGAATATAGGTAGCTTGAACAAACGGCAAAGTTTTTCGAATATAGTAGAGATTCGTTGACACCTTAAGACAGAATCCTCATATTTATTGAACCGAATGAAGTCGTTGAAGAAGGAACCTAACTGGAGGAACGAACAGCTCAGAAGGTCACTGCAGCAATAGATGAAGGAAGAGTCGATGAAGTAAACTGTCAACATGATCAGTTCTTTCCAAGACACTAGGTTCATTATAACGTTCAACACAGTAACGGTGATTACAGTTAGGAAAACAGTTAATATTGTGTTTGAACAGTTCCTAACGGAAGCATCACTAGTATAACTAACCCCCAGAAGACTCAAGTCAGTTTCAATATTACAGATAATATGTTTGTTGAAGTAAAGCCAGATAATTGAGACAATAACATTATTAAGACCGCCTATGGTCTGTAGTCGTATCATCAAAACCGTAAGCCATTCTCTAATTATGAAATCGTATTCCTTAGAGAATGGAGGCAGATCAAAGCATATATAAACTGTGCAGAGCAAATCCAGGGCCACAATTGCTAAGATCAACAACCTATAGTTGAGCTTATGGTAACAAAGGAAGAGAAAGCTGAAGCCATGTTCCATCCTGAACAAACGAGACCTTCTTGATGACTAACGCAGAATACTATCCATTATCTTATGAAAGGTCTTTATTCATTAAATATTTACGCATATTGAAGTCTCTACATAGGAGAGTTGAATTAGTAATGGCAACTAGTCGCCTAGCATTTAAAATGAAAACACCGGTTATGTCATCAAATAAACTGAAGTGGTCCAACACAGTGAAATAAATCTATTAAGGGACGGGTAGTTTCATTTAGGTGCTTCAAAAAAGTAATAAAACTGATTGCATATTGCAAACTTTAAAGCTTTTTATTATAAACAATGGAATTCTCTTATAACCATCCCACTTATAATCATACTAGTCCCTTACTTCGGCTCTTATCGACAGATCTGGAAAGAATATAGATGAAATGTGGTCGGATATTAGATGCTGTATGCTGGAAACTGCTACAGAGATATGCCTTATGAAGAAAATTGTATGGGGGCAAAAAGAAGAGAATAGTGGAGTGAAGAAGTAAATTGTATAGTGGCCAACAAACAGAAAGCATGGCAAATAAGTCAAAGCAAAGTTGGTCCATTTATGTCCAAAAGAGGAATATTTCATACGCTGTTAGGGAGTCTAACAGGAATTCCTGTGAACGATTTGGAAGGGATCTAGTCCAGCATTTAAAATGAAAACACCTTTTAGGTCATGAAATAAACTGAAGTGGTCCAATACAGTTAAGGGACGGGTAGTTTCATTTAGGTGCTTCAAAAAAGTAATAAAACTGATTGCATATTGCAAACTTTAAAGCTTTTTATTATAAACAATGGAATTCTCTTATAACCATCCCTCTTATAACCATACTAGTCAGTTATTATGCATGATGGTGGCCCTCAATTGGATTTTTAATATCGTGTTATATGTTGCTATATCGCTCCATGTGTGCGTTGCTATTATCTTTGTTAATATGAGGAAATAAATTTTATTACTACTAGGCAGAGAAAGAAGCACCAACAAAAGTATGTCATAGGCGTATAAAAAAAGAGGGTGGTGCGTGCTTCACCGTTTGCAGATATGTAACGATAGTTAGAGAGAAGGCCTCAACCGATTTTCAAGTTTGATGGATGAAATTACTAGTTGCGATCTCGTAAATAATTTGATAAAATTTCAACTCAAAACAACGTTTGATAATAGATTAGGTCCCCATTATGAAAAATAATTCTATTAAATGTGTTTAATCTATCCGTCTGATAGGATATAATGGTTTTTTGAGCGAATCGTTTGACAGATTTTTAAGTTTATGGCTCGAAGTGCTGAGTGGATTCTCGTGAATGTTTTGAAACAATGTGAGCTCAAAATACTAATCAAATATTTTATTATATTTTAAGTATTTTCTAAGGGCTTAAGAAGGAGTGTTGCATCTTGTATAGCCTCTCCTCCCTAATTCTACTCAACCCAGCTCAATGTGGTGGTAACAAATCCCTGCGATGATCTGGGTTGATGAACAAACGATAGAAAAGTCCATGATACCTGGATTGTTAAGCCGCCCAAGAGGAAACCTAAAGCATATGTAAGGATTGATACGGCAGTACCGCGGGATCCCGAGGAGATAAACTTTAAGCACTTACATCGGATCTTATCGATAGATCTGACAAAGAATATAGATGAAATGTGGTCGGATATCAGATGCTGTATGCTGGAGACAGCTAGAGATATGCCCCATGAAGAAAATTAATATGAGAGAAAAAAGAACAAAATGGTGGAGTGAAGAAGTAAAATGTATAGTAGCCAACAAAAAGAAAAGTTGAAAAGAATACATGGCCAATAAGTCACAGCAAAATTGGTCCACATATGTTCAAAAGTGGAATATTTCATAGTGCGCTGTTGGGGAGTCTTGCAGGAATCCCTGTGAACGATTTGGAAGGGATCTAGACCAGGATTATAGAGAAAACATAAAAAAGTTCTGGAGAAAAGTTAAAGGCCTTGCAGGAAAAAGAGGTATCAGCGAATGAAAAGTGAGAAATGAACATGGAGACCTAGTAACCGATACGTAGAAGCATTCTGGAAAGATGGGAAAGGCACTATGACACGATATTTGCAGAGTAAACAGCAAGCTATGAACAATCAGTTCCTAATTCAGGTAAACAAGATAAAAACCAAGATTTAGACATAACTTGGGAAGAGTAAGTTGAAGCGTCCACAGAGGGAATCAAGGTTGGGAAAGCAGTAGGAAGGGACAACTTCTCCGCAGAATTCACTAGTTACGCTGGAAGGGAGATAATATAGGTGCTGCAGATACTTTTTCAGAAAATTTATGGAGAAAAGAAAGTTCCTTAAGAATGGAAATACAAGGCTATTACTTCTATCTACATGAAGAAAAGCACCAGGAAGTGTGATAATTACTGACCAATATGTCTCTCCTAGTTGATATATAAAATATATACCTCGATTCTAGAAAAGAAGCTAAGGCCAGTAGTTGAAGAAATTTTGAAAGAAGAACAAGCAGCATTCCGCCCAGGTCGTCAAATCCACGACTATACATGGCTTTAAGAATGATAATTGAGAAAATCTGTGATCGAAATAAAAGCTTATACCTTTCTTTTCTACACATTAAAGCTGCGTTTGACTCAGTACCAATAGAAGAAATATGGATAGCCCTGAGAGCAAAGAACGTACAGAATGGTTTGTTACTCTCTATAATACATAGCAGGCACCATAAGCCATTGTAAGAATTAATGGTCTGGAGTCAAAGAGTTTCCCGATGAAAAAATTAGTAAAGCATGGGGATAGCCTCAGTCCTCTACTGTTCATTATTTTTATGGATGAAATCATACAAATATGTAAGAGAAGAACAGCAAGAGCAGTGATTGGTCATTGGAACATGAGAACTATAATGGCATAATTAATATACTGATGACATTTTTTAGTACTCATTGCTGATTGTACCTCCAACAAGGCCTAATAGAGTGGGAAGCAGTACTCAGAAGGAAGGGCATGAATATTAACGCAAGAAAAAGCAAAAGTAGGAATAGAGCCTTAACAAATTCATCTAAAGGTGCATTTAGACGACCGGATCAGACCAGACCGGAGAAAACGGGTAGTGCGCTAAAGTAGGCATTTGGACGAGGTAGTGCGTTTAGACGAACGGATTGTCGTTTAGACAACCGGATCAGCCCAGACCAGACCTGAGAAAACGGGTCGTGTAAACGCTCACGCACTACAAGATATGGGCGTGGCTACGTAAAATGGGCGGGGCAGAACTGTTGGAACAAAATGGGAGCTCAGAACGGGTCGCTAAACACTAGACTAGACGAGTGTGGGCGGGGCTACGTGAATGGGTCAACGGGTGGAATTTCCTCCCGATATCCGGTGTTCCCAACACTTGCTTCTCTGCATCGTGCCTTTCTATAAAAAAAATTGGAGGATGAAATTGTTTTTGTTCACTCTTCCGGACGCTCCTGTCCCGTAACTTTTGTTTTAAAGCTTAATAATAATTATTCAATTAATCAATTTAATAACCCCTTAATAACGGCTGCATTCGAAGCATATAACAAAGCTCGAAGTAAGTCGCATAGTGATATTTCGAAGTGTTTCAAACATAACCTTTCCATTATTTCTAATTTTGAAAAAAAAACTCTTGTACCCCTCCCCTCCTTCCCCCCACCATTCCGTCTTTCAAACTTGACCAAAGAGATTCACCAGTATTCACAAGCATGTTTTTTTTGTTTTTTTTATTATTACTTTATTTCCAAATCGGCCTGGTGGAACTTACATGGGTGTTTTGACAATTCATAATATTTTAAATAGTTCTCACAGTGAGGGCACAGACTTATTACACAAAAGACACCTCTAACGACACATAATGTTATTATTATTATTAATTATTGAGTAATTGCTAATAGTCATGTTCACATTTTTGAAAGATCACAGTAACAGTACTTATCTACCATATGACCGCCGGCAGAGCCGGATCTAGGGTTTTTTGAGAGTAAGGAGAAGAAAAAAAAGTATGAAAACGTGACACTTTTTTGCAGTTTATATAAATTTATTCACACTGCTTCTTGACAATATTTGCACCGAACGAGACTGAATAAGATATTAGGTTTTTATATTAAAGGTTATTCAGTATATTATCCATCCAAATTTAGGATGGATGAAACGGCAGGTCACAGTTTATAATTTATAAACCAGGTGAATTACATTGAAAACAAATATATCATTGGGGTATAGTTATAAGATATAAGAATATACGACACCGAATTGTTCCTGAATAACTTGAAAGTTATGTTTATTATATATATTTCTTAATTACCTTCTTGTTTAATTCATTACAAGATCGAATCACCATCAGAACAGGAAATTGAAAGAACAGGATATGCAATACAAGGATTACGTTATTCCAGACGAAATAGGGTTGTGAGGGGTTAAATAGAACATAGAGATAATACATTGTAAGAAAAAAGCTCCAGCTGACGATGAGGAATATGGGTAGCTTGAACTAACGGCAAAGTTTTTCGAATATAGTAGAGATTTGTTGGCACCTTAACACAAAATCCTCATATTTATTGAACCGAATGAAGTCGTTGAAGAAGGAACCTAACTGGAGGAGCGAACAGGTCAGAAAGTCACTGCAGCAATAGATGAAGAAAGAGTCGATACTGTAAGTTGTCAACAAGATCAGTTGTCTCCAAGTTGTTACGGTGAATATAAAGTTCAACACAGTAATGGTGATTGCAGTTAGGAAAACTGTTAATATTGTATTTGAACATGTTCTAACGGAGGCATCACTAGTAAGATTAACCCCTAGAAGGCTCAAGTCAGTTTCAATATTATAGATAATATGTTTGTTGAAGTAAAGCCAAATAATTGAGATAATAACATTAATGAGACCATCTATGATCTGTAGTCGTAATATCAAAACCGTTAGCCATTCCTTACTTAAGGGGTCGTATTCCTCAGGAAGTGGAGGCAGATCAAAGCAAACAATTGCTACGATCAACAACCTATAGGAGAGTTTATGGTAACAAAGGAAGAGAAAGCTGAAGCCATGTTCCATCCTGAACAAACGAGACCTTCTTGATGACTAACGCAGAATACTATCCATTATCTTATGAAAGGTCTTTATTCATTAAATATTTACGCATATTGAAGTCTATACATAGGAGAGTTGAATTAGTAATGGCAACTAGTCGCCTAGCATTTAAAATGAAAACACCGGTTATGTCATCAAATAAACTTAAGTGGTCCAACATAGTGAAATAAATCTATGAAGGGACGAGTAGTTTCATTTAGATGCTTCAAAATAGTAATAAAGGTGGTTGCATATTGCATTAATTTAGAGCTTTTTATTATAAACAATGAAATTCCTGGATCCTTCTAATAACCATAACATTATCATAACCATATGCGTGAAGGTAGCCGCCCTGAATTGGATTTTAATACCGTGTGATATGATACTACATCGCTCCTTGTGTGCCTTTCTACCATCCTTGTTAATATGATAAAATCAATTATTTACTTATTACTACTAGGCAGTGAAAGAAGCTGCAACAAAAGTATGTTATAGGCGTTTACAAAAAGAGGGTGATGCGTTCTTGACCGTTTGCTGATATGTAACGATATTTAGCGAGAAGGGCTCAACCGATTTTCAAGTTTGATGGGTGAAATTACTCGTTGCATTCTCGTAAATGATTTGATAAAATTTCAACTTAAAACACTTAAAAATTATTATAGAGGATTAGCACACGATTTTGACTTTTGATAATATATACCTTTACAAAAAATTATTGGATTAAATGTGTTTAATCTATTCGTCTGATGGTATATAACGATTTTTTTTTTGCGAATCGTTTGACAGATTTTTAAGTTTTATGGTTCGAATTACGTGTGGATTTTCGTGAATGTTTTGATACAATCTTATATACCCATAACTTGGCCATTTATAAACATAGAGGAAAAATGTAAGGTGTTTTTAATCAGCATAACAAGGCATTAAAATAACAAAAAAGAAAAAAGAAAAAAAACGAAAAATAAAAAAATCTGTAATAATTGCCGATTAAAGATCTTATATACCCATAACTTGGCCATTTATAAACATAGAGGAGAAATGTAAGGTGTTTTGGAATCAGCATAATGAGAAATCAAAAAAAAAAAAAAAAAAAAAAAAAAAAAAACGAAAAATAAAAAAATCTGTAATAATTGTCGATTAAAGATCTTATATACCCATAACTTGGCCATTTATAAACATAGAGGAGAAATGTAAGGTGTTTTGGAATCAGCATAACGAGAAATAAAAAATAAAAAAATAAAATAAAAACGAAAAATAAAAAAACCTGTAATAATTGTCGATCTTATATACCCATAACTTGGCCATTTATAAACATAGAGGAGAAATGTAAGGTGTTTTGGAATCAGCATAACAAGGCATTAAAATAACAAAAAAGAAAAAAGAAAAAAAACGAAAAATAAAAAAATCTCTATCTGTAAATACTTTTGGTTTATTATTTTCAATAATAGACCTTTGGAATCGACCAAAGAAAATTTTTTTGTAACCCCCCCTCAAAATTTGAGGTTTTACTTTTCGAGATACGTAGAATCCAAATATCGAATAAAAAAAAATCCGTCCGCAAAAATTTGATCTGCAAGTACAGCTCACGGATAAAATTAAAAATATGATAAAGAATAAAGGAAATTTCTAATTAAAATAAAATAGTAAAGTTTAAAATATCAATATCACCGATATATCGGTGTAAAATATCGATATATCAGGTGTTAGAATAACGATATAATATATCGATTTTTCAAATCCGATATATCGATATATCAAGTTTCGATATTCCAACCCTACTCTACTCTCACCTGACCGAGACCCTGCAAAAGCCGAGCAACCCAGTTCAAACTGGTGGTAACCATTCTCTACTGAGGTCTGAGTCGGTAAACAAACGAGAGAAAAGGGCCCGTTATTCTTTTTGCAGATACCCGGATTTTTAAGTCGATCAAGAGGAAACCTAAAGCTATGAAACGATTGATACGGCAGTACTACGGGATCCCGAGGATAGAATCTTATAAGTAGAGTTATATCGGCTCTTATCGACAGATCTGACAAAGAATATAGATGAAATGTGGTCGGATATTAGATGCTGTATGCTGGAGACTGCTACAAAGATATGCATTATGAAGAAAATTATATGAGGGCAAAAAGAACAGAATGGTGGAGTGAAGAAGTAAAATGTGTAGTGACTATCAAAAGAAAGCTTGGAAATAAGAAAAAGAATACATGGCTAATGAGTCACAGCAATATTGGTCCACATATGTTCAAAAGAGGAATATTTTGTTCCTTCACGTGTAAAGAAGTCTTACAGGAATCCCTGTGAACGATTTGGAAGGGATCTGGTCCAGGATTATAGAGAAAACATAAAAAAGTTCTGGAGAAAAGTTAAAGACCTTAGAGGAAAAAGAGGTAAAAGCATATGCAACGCGATAAATGAAAATGGAGACCTAGTAACCGATACTGCTGGCATTCCAGAAAGATAGAAAAGGCACAATATTTGCAGAACAAATATCAAGCTCTGAACAATCGATTCCCAATTCAGGTGAACTAGATAAGGACCAAGATTTAGACATAATTTGGGAACAGTAAGTTGCAGCGGCCTCAGAGAGAATCTAGCTTGAGAAACCTGTAGGAAGGGACAACATTTCCCCAAAATTCAGTAAGTACGCTGGAACGGAGCTAATTATGGTGCCGCAGATACTTTTTCAGATAACTTTTTCAGATAGATTTTGATTATCGTTTGGATATGTAAGGAAACCGACTACATCAAGTTTCAATATTGATGGACGTCAACTGTACTAACAACTTACCAATGTGTTTAAGTAGATATCCTCGTACATTCCGTCCCTTAGGATGGACAGTGTTATAAGATATAAAAGTTTTTTTTGTAATCGGAGTTTTTATTTTTCAATAAATTATTTATTTATTATTTATTCATTAAATAAACTGTAGATAATTATAAAAATAGTTAAGGAAACTATAGTAATGATGAAATAAAAACACACTTTACTAATTAAATGAGTAATTCATATTTAACAGAGTATCTGGAACAGAGCGCCTCGGCACAGGTAGCCGCTGTTATGCCCACAATTTGTTGTCCTTCTGGCCATCTAGTGTACCTGTCCACCATCGTTAGACAGTATTTCATATCTGCTGACGACAGTAGAGGTCCGATTATATCCAAATGAACATGTTCGAATCGGGAAGAAGTTGGAAAAATTCCTGGGAAGCCACCTATGACCTGTGCATCTTGGATCTCTGGTAGGCTATACAGGCCTTCGACCACTTTCCAATGTCCACATTTTGACTGGGCAGAAAGAATCGCTGACCAATGACCCGACGGAAACCACGAACTTCCGGATGGCTAAGGTTATGCATATGTTGAAAAATGGCGCGACGCATAATCTTGGGCACGTATGGACGGGTAGTAGGTTTAGACCTTTCGCAGAGTAAGCGCCCAGATAGATGAGGAAACTCCATCCATTTGAGCTGCAGGCTGGAGTTTTTTAGCAATTCTGCGATTGTGTCGTCATTAGTTTGCGCTTCTATTAATATATCCATTCCATCCGGAGCGTCTATTTTCTCCACTGTGGATAATGCATCCGCCACATCATTCTGCATTCCCGCAACGTAACGAATATCTGTGGTGAATTGGCTGGTAAAATTCACCCACCGAATTCGTATAGGCGTTGAGGTCTCTGGCTTCTGTTGGAATGCGAACAGGAGTGGCTTATGATCGGTCCATATAGTGAAATGACGGCCTTCAACTTGAGAGCGGAAATGCCGAATCGCCTGGTGGATAACCAAAACCTCGCGATCATAGGTTGCGTAATTCCGCTGTGCTTTGGTAAAAACTCTTGAAAAGAATCCAAGAGGATGCCAGACGCCATTCTCCCATTGCTGAAGTACCGCTCCCATAGCTGTGCGTGAAGCGTCGCTGACTAGAAATAGATCGGCTTCCGGATTCGGATGCTTGATAATGGTTGCGTTCCGAAATGCTTCTTTGCGTCCCTCAAATACCTTCACAGCGCCCTCAGTCCATGAAATTGGTGCATTGTCGTTCCTCCTAGCGCCAGATAATTATACATTCAAAGGTGTCTGTACAGCAGCAGCATGAGGGGTACAACGCCTGTAAAAATTTACCATTCCCAGGAAATGACGTAGGTCTGAAACCGTAGAAGGGCGCGGGTGATGGCTTCATCATCATGGAGATGACGGCTTCAACCTTTTCAGAAAGCACCGTGACACCATGCTGCGTTACCCTATGCCCTAAAAACTCCAGGTCTTCTACCGCAAAAACACACTTGGTGAGGTTAATAATTAGGCCATGCTGTTGAAGGCGACGAAAGACCTCGTCTAGATGCCTCTTGTGTTCCTCCTCGCCCGTGGATCCGATGAAGATGTCGTCCAGGTAGCCGTAAACGAAATCGAGGCGTCGAAGGACTGTATCTTGGAACCTCTGGAAGGTCTGAGTAGCATTACGGAGTCCAAAGCACATCCGTACATTCTCAAACAGATCAAACGGGGTGATTACGACCGTCTTCGGAATGTCTTCTTCGGCGATTGGTATCTGGAAATAGGCTCTCTTCAAATTTACTATACCAGCTTTCCATACAGGTTAACGTTGAAATCTGCAATATTTGGTACTGCGTATCTGTCGGGTAACGTCTTCGCAGTCAGTTGTCGGTAATCTCCGCAGGGCCTTAAACTTCCATCCTTCTTAATCAGCCTCTTGTATCATCTGTTCGAACTCCCGTTTAGCAGCCGCGTACCTCTCGGGATGCAATCGTCGCGCCTTTGCTGTCACCGGTGCTCCACGCCTCTTGATATGATGTATGACAGAATGTAGAGGCTCCTTAACGAAGACGGTGAGATTAGTAATACTAGGATATTTTTGCAGAAGCTCGGTGTACCATTTACCTTCGGAGACCGAATATATTGCAGGTTCTGTTATCCCTGTTAACTTACCCTTAGTAGAAAACCCTGTAATTTTGTCCACCAATTGGCGTCCCGCCAGATCCACCATAAGCTGGTGACAGAAAAGGAGATCCGCACCAATAATCGGCTGTCCAACGTCTGCCAGGATAAAGCGTCAGGTTAGTCCACGTCGTAGGCCCAAATCCACCTCGATTAGGCGATCACCATATGTGGGTATAGGAGTGCCGTTGGCTGCATATAAAACAAATTCGCCAGGCTTTATCTTCGAAGACTTCTTCACTGGGAACACCGATAGCGCAGCTCCTTTGTCCACTAAGTAACGATTACGGGTCTGACGGTCATAAACGAAAAGTCGGCGGTTGACAGGTCTAGCGGCTACCGCTAGTTCTAGTTTCCCGACGGCTTTGATTTACCCTTCCAATAGCAAGGCGCCAGGAACTTCATGGCCCTTTCTCCGAATCTATCGTGGTAAAAGCAAAGACTTCCTGCCTGACTCCTTAACCGAGGCCGCTGAGATGTCCCTGATCCCAACCCACGAGCTTCTAATGCAGCCACGCTCTCCGTTAGTCTCTCCAGAGTAGAGAGCAACCGGTCTTCGTAGTCATTGGGACGGGGCAAATTTATTGCGGTCACTTCGCACATTTGAGTCTCTCCAATTTCGGCTATTCGGTCGGCTACTTCACTAAGTTTCTCTAATTCCTGCTGATCGTGTGCTGCCAGGGCTACTTGTATCTTATTCGGGAATCCGCGCAGCCAAATAGACTGAAGGAGGTCTCGTGTAACGAGTGTACCACCCAACTGCTGGAGAGATCTCAGGAAACGTGAGGGCCGACGGTCGGCGAGCTGCTGTTCATCCAAAAGTCGGCGAATCCTCCTGCTATCGGATTCATCAAAACTGTGCATGATCCTCTCTTTGAGAATCACGTAAGCATCTTCTGCCGGGGGGGTTCTTATCAGATCAATGACCTCACGCATGGCTTCGCGATCTAACTGAGCTATTGTGTATTGAAACTTTTTTAAGCTACTTTTTATACCGTATAGCACAATAACTGTTTCCATTTGTAAAAAAATAAACTTCAACGTCTAATAAAATAGCGGCAGCTGTGCCCTGTTGTTTGCCTCTGAAGCCATTTCTACCGGTTGCGGAATTAATGAGGGGATTGTAATCGTTTCGTCTTCTAACGTGAGAAGGTCAAATAGGTCTTTTGATGCCATTTATAATAACATCGATACAGATAAGAGCAAGGACGATACTCACAACTCTCCTGAATCACGTCGGGGTCACCACTTTTGCGTGTTCTTTTTCATTCTACTAAATAAATTCACAAAATAAAAATAAAAACCTCGACTACGAAAATAACTATTATATCGTATAACCCTATCCGTCTTAAGGAACGGAATGTACTTGCATACCTTGAAAAGGTTGGTAAGTTGTTGGTGCAGTTGACGTCCATGGATATTGAACCTTGATGTAGTTTTCGGGTGCCTTCCATTACATGTTACGACTCCTTCCATGTACATTCCGTTACAAGTATCTGTGCATGTCTAAAGACAAAAAGTTGCTTCCATCTCTGCGCGTAAAAATAAAGAAAGTAAATTTATGCATTGTGTAAAGAAGGAGTTTGATTTTCGTTTGGATATGTAAGGAAACCGACTTCAACACCATTCATTCAATCGGCGCTACAACTCGATGTCGAGACTTGGCCTCCTGCACCAGCATCCACCAATTGTTCCGATCCTGCGCTGCTGCCATCCAACTCCTCACATCCAATATGGACCTAGAATCTCCAGCCACTCCATCACTCCATCGAAGACGAGTTCTTCCTCTTCGCCTTGTTCCATGTATCATCTCCGTCATTACTTCCTTGGCAGATCATTCTCAGCCATCCGAGCAACATGTCCGGCCCATCTCAATCTACCGAGCCTCAAACACTTCACCACGTCTGGTTCCTTAAATAAATCTTTGAGCTCCTGATTTGTTCGACGTCTCCAAAGATTTTACGCAGAATCTTTCTCTCAAAGACCATCAAATTCTGCTCACCAGTTTTGGAGATTGTCCTCGTTTCTGAGACATAAAGGAGAATTGGCCGGATAGTTGTTTTGTATAATAGAACTTTTGTGTCCTTAGTCAATGCACGGCTGCTAAAATATGGATTGAGGCCATAATAACAACGGTTGGCGCTTAGCACTCTTCGTTTAATTTCTGAATCCACAATATTGTCTTGGGTTATGAGGGACCCGAGATAGATAAACTCGGAGACTTTTCCAATAGTATACTCTCCGATAGTGATTTCTTCGCCAGGCTTGGGGATTTCCTCTGTGACCATGTATTTTGGTCTTTGCTGCGTTTACTTTAAGTCCCATTTTTCTCGCTGCTTCTGCTAGTTTAAGGAATCTATCAGAGACAGCCTGGAAGGATCGTCCGGCGATATCAATATCATCAGCATAAGCCAGAAGTTGTACTGTTATAAGGCTGAATACTGTTCCGCCCACTTGAATACCAGATTCTCTAATGGCCTTCTCCAGAGCTAGATCCAATAGAAGGCATGCCAGTTCATCTCTCTGCCTCAGTCCTTTCCCAGATGTGAATTCCTCAGATCTTGTTCCTCCAATCTGCACCATACATCTCACTTCTCTGATGGTGAGTCTTACCATTGTAATAAGCTTTTCTGGGATTTCAAGCTCTCTCATTGCCTTGTACAGTTGTTCCCTGTGGACACTGTCGTAAGCTTCTTTGAAATCCACAAACAGATTTCGTTTTAAGCTTATATTCGCGCCCTTTCTCAAGTATGATGCGTAAGCAGAATATTTGGTCAATTGTGGATCGTCCTTTTCGAAAGCCACACTGCTACGGACCCAAGATCTTTTCTGCAAAGAGGAGTAAGCGCTGAAAGAGGATGTTGGACAGCACTTTATATGCACAGGAGAGTAAGGAAATGCCTCTATAATTGCCACAGACCAGCCGGTTACCCTTTTTGTGTATTGGACAGATTATAGACTTATTCCAGGATTCCGGCATTACTTCATCAGTCCAGATCCAAATTATAATATTCTGGATCACAAGCTCCATACCTCCACACTTTAGTAATTCTGCAGGCAGTTCGTCAGCAGCTGGCGCCTTATGATTTTTAAGCCTTGTCAGAGAGTCTAGAATCTCCTCTTCATCTGGGGGTTCCATCGACTGATAATTAGCAAAATCTTCATGGTTGTCGTTCTCAACTTCATCCGGTAGATCCTTGCTAAGAAGCTGAAAGAAGTGACTCTTCCATTCTCCAAGCACATCCACCATGTTCGTGAGCAGCTTTCCGTCTTCATTCAAGCAGTAGGTAGTTTTGCTTTCAAAAGATTTTCTTTTCCGATTAACCGCTCTGAAGAATTCCCTAAAATGCTTGTTGTTCCTTAGAAGTTCAGTCTTATCCAATTCGTTTTTCTACCACTGTCTTTTCTTATACTGGTAGGTATGTTTTTCTACTCGCCTCTTCTGTTTATATATATCGACGTTCCTCCTCGTCTCTCGCTGAACCTTGGCTTTATATGCTTCATTCTTCTGATGTGTTGCCCTTTCACATTCCTTGTCAAACTATGGAGATCTCGGGTCCCTTTCTTGTGGTCCAAGCAGTTTAATAGCTGTATCTGACTACAACACCAAGTTTTTCTACTCGCCTCTTCTGTTTATATATATCGACGTTCCTCCTCGTCTCTCGCTGAACCTTGGCTTTATATGCTTCATTCTTCTGATGTGTTGCCCTTTCACATTCCTTGTCAAACTATGGAGATCTCGGGTCCCTTTCTTGTGGTCCAAGCAGTTTAATAGCTGTATCTGACTACAACACCAAGTTTTAATATTGATGGACGTCAACTGTACTAACAACTTACAAATGTGTTTAAGTAGATATGCAAGTAAATTCCGTCCCTTAACACGGACAGTGTTATAAGATATACAAGTTTTTTTGTAATCGGAGTTTTTATTTTTCATTAAATTATTTATTTATTATTATTCATTAAATACACTGTAGATAATTATAAAAATAGTTAAGGAAACTATAGTAATGATGAAATAAAAACACACTTTACTAATTAAATGAGTATTTCATATTTAAATTCATTTAAGATTCGAAAAGAAAACACATTTGATTAATCAGATCTTCTTATCAATATATGGTACAATATTTTAATTTTCAATACCTGTTAATTAACAATCAAATTAATTTATATTAATTATGCCCATTAATATTCAATTTAACTTTGTTAATGATTAATTTTATAACCAATAATTCAAATAGTATTCTGCAGAATAATAATTAATGCATTGCTACTTGATACTCGTACTTCATTTATATTATTCCTTCTTGTGATTTATTCTAGAACAGAAACTACAATGCGATTCTTGTGTCAGCTGAATGTCCGAATTCTTCTAGTGTTATATGTGCAGAATGAGAGAATGGACTCTTCTTCATTGCGTTTGATTTGCCTAGGCTTGGCAAGTGTTCAAAGGCACTTTTGAAGTTCAGCACTTGCTCTTTCTTGCCGACTTTAGGTAACCATCTCTTGACGTTCTTTCCGCCTTTAGGTCAAATAAAACTTTTGCTTCACTCCACTTTTATTAGATATCTACTTTTATAATACTAAGATACATTTAAATTAAAACGATTAATTCAATAAATGACAAATAAATGAATAGAACTAAATAGAAAATCGGTATAGAATTAAAGCTTATTATAGTAAAAATACACTTTTGCTGTTTTTGTGTCTACCCTTAAAATGTTTAACAACTTTTTTTTTTAGATAATTGATGTTAAAGAGTTGGATATATAGTATCTATTTAAAACATTTTATTTCGATTGGACATCAGTCATCCACATCAATCATGACCAAATCATCCGCATAAATAAGGCTCATAATGTCATTATATAGATATCTTAGTTGGTTGGTAGATTGAAATTTTTATTCCGTGTGCCCCATTTTCCTAAAAGAAGGAGTCGATATCTGCTATGAATAAAGAGAATAAAAGAGGGCATAATATCTCTCCTTGGAGAATATCCACAGTGATAGCTGTTGGATTACTCAGGTGATTTTTGTGTTTTATTTCTACGGTTTCGTTATCATACAAGTCTCATAAACAGCCTGAGGAGTTTGCCGCTTATTCCCATCGAAAAAAGCTTACACCAGGGTTTTGAATGTGAGACATCATTAAAAGCTCTCCGAAAAATCTAGAAATACTTAGTAGATAGTAAGACCGCGTTTCATGGAATTATTTATACCTAATTAACAAAACTGTTTGAAATACAAAGTTCCGATAATCCGAACTTTGGTTATCCGAAACTCAAGTTATATTATATTATTTGGAGTTAAAAAGAACATATATTACAATAAAACTACAGTGATATTAATCTATGTTATATAGAATATCAATATTTCTGAAAATTCTAAGTTAGAAAATGTACTGAACTGATCTAAAATGGTCTGTAGAAAAAAAAAATATTCCATTTTTTTGTCTAAAGGGTTCCTTAAACAGTCCATATTATTGGATCAATATTATTTAACATGATATAAATTTTGCGTACATTGCCCATGTATTATTGCTACAATTACCCATCAGGCAGTCAATCGACAGAATGGTGAAGGACAAGTCTTTCCAACTTTTAAAAAATATAGATAATAATACCCTGCAATCTTCTATTAGTATATTGACGGAATTCGATATTGACCGTGTAAGGTGGGCTTAACAGAGGAATAGGCCTCATGCTTCTAGTTAAATTATTTAATTACGCAATTTTTAAAAATCTGGTGCGGTGCCTGGAACATTTAAAATTTCCTAGCCCTTCCTAAGCAAAAATTAATTTCTACTCAAAGTAGTAAGTGAAAGTTGTTTGACTACAACTACAACTACCACTTTGGTGTATGCGTTTTTCGACACTACCTTTTAAAACATTATATGTTAGATATTAATTTTTCTAAAATACTTAGCTTTCCAACGGTATATTATACTACTCCTATTTCTCGAAATTCGTTTTCAACCTATTTTCTTTAGTTAATTATCAAATTCTTTCACACTAAATGGTAATCTATTTGTAATTACTACAAGCAATGAGAGACGGTTTATAATTTTAAATTAACAAAATTAATTATGCTTCAGAGGAAGCCATTTTTACAATTCGGCATTTAAGCCCAGTGTGGCTATTTCAATGAAGATAAGACCTAGCTGATTTTAATTGAACATCGATAAACAGTTTAATCAAAATCGGAAAAGCCGTTTTCGAAAACATTGTGAAATCAACAATATAAAATGGAACTTCCCTTGCTATATATATCGTGTATAATTAAGTGAAAACAAAAACACACTAAATAACTATTAAATTATTTTCTTCACTTCTTTTTTTTTTTTTTTTTTTTTAATTTGTTTCATTTTCTTCACCTCTTCATTACTTCATGTATTTTTATTTACAAATCACTTTTGCGTCCCGACGATAATATGATTTTGGCCGGGAGTGACTGACTGTAACTGATAATAACTTGTTAGTGCTGGGGTGATAGGACGATTGAAAGCGAATCGTTGGTCGGTAATGGAACCATAGACCTGTCATTTCGTCCGTATTGGAGGACTATGACGAAATATGTCGTAGCCGTAGAAATCATCTGCAACAGAAAGTAATTCTAATTTCACAATCTGGGTAGCTCTCAAAATATATGTCAAGAGTAAATTAAATATTTTTACTCATTAAGTTTTAAGTCACATAAAATTATTTTGAAATACTCACAGAAAAAATAAGGGAATTATCAATGCTGAAAAATCCACAAGCAGTGAAGATCATTTCCTCATTAACAAGAAAATGGAAATTCAGCTTTTCCTGTGGAATAAGAAAAAGATTCATCAATTGCTATTCCTTTCGATAGAGGATAGCATAGTATTATTACCTACATTTTTCAGAAGTTTGAAAGACTTGTCCTCTACCATCTCCCAATACAGTTGTTGGTTGAATGTCTTTGCCTTAAATATGAAAATATTATTATTTATTATAACCAGTAAAAACTTTAATTTAAAAATTAAATGCCAGGAAATTTTATTAAACTAATGATTTTCACTTTTTAACTAAATTATATATAAATCAAGTGACGGTCAAGAATATCATATAAAATAGTGGGAACTACTAATTAAATGCCCACATTTCGACCTACATTGTAATTGTCTTCATCAGGGCTAAAAAAAAACTTTCAAAGAAGAGGACTGCAGAAGTATAAAAAATACAAATGCACGAAAAAGAAATATGAATTCAGAGAATTGAACCCCTTGCCTTAAAGGGTAAGTGCGTAAAAGGTGTCTGGAAGACTCGTTATTCAAGCAAGAGCGGTTTTTGGGCAAATACAAAATAGTTAGTTAGTACTACAAAATAGTTAGTTACAAAATAGATTGTATAGTACAATTGAATAAATTTATACCGTAGTTCTTAATGTAAACCACGCATACTTGCCACACAACAGAGGTTTGCACTAGTCCCTGCTATTAATCCGAGAGCTAGCAAAGTTTTCGACAAAGAATTTTAAGTGGGCTGGTCTTTTGTTGTTGAAGCTTGGTGGGGATGCGGCACGCCTGCCTGCTAGGAGCGGTTGTTTACTACTGCGCATCCCATTTGTACAGGTACAAACGTATTATTTTCAAGTCATTTCAGGCCGAATCATAATTTTCTATATCCTTTTAGGAAAATAAAATTTAAATTGCTAGACTATAAGGTATGTCGTTGCTAACTCCGTGCCAGACACTATTTTAGTAATTTAAAAAGTAATTATTATCAAATCATTTTAGTATAGCTGAAATTTTAATATGATTCAGTTATGCTATCAAAGAACGGAAATTAATTCGTGAGACATAAATTCAGTTTTTTAATAACAGCCTGACCGATTTAGAACAGTACGCATTTTCAAGTCAATTTATGTCGAATGTTATCTTTTTCATAATTTTCTATATCTATTAATATAAAATATTAAAACCATATAAAATGAATAAAATAAAAATTAAATAAATAAATCAAAAAGAAACTATATAAAAATAATAAATAGTTTTTACTATTTGTGATCCATTTTTTTTTACTGCCTCTCTGACCATCTCATTTCTTCATATAATTTTGACGTTCAACTATTTATTATTCAAGAAATATTATTCAATATATTGAAGCGATAATATATCTTTAATATCTAACATATTTCAAAAATCTATTTGCTTTAGATAGACTGATGAAGGCTTTAGGTTTTATAACATAACGCTACGACCCATAGGTAAGAAGAAGTAGCCATAAACATATTATTAAGAATAAAAGTGTCCAAAACGTACTGAAATGTGTAATTTTATAGGAACTTCTTAACCTATAATAATTTATGTATATAACCCATGGAAGAAAGTTGACTACACAATGTTTTTAATAAAAGTGAAATAGTTAAAAACGGTTTTTGTAAATTAAATGGGAGAGTAGGGAGAAGAAAAGAAACGTGAAACTTTTTAACACTTTTATAAATTTATTTTGACCCTGTCTCTTGAAAATGTTTGCAACAAACCAGACAGAATAACATATTATAGGTTGTTATATAACTTTAAAAGTTATTTTGTACTTTAGGGGATGTTCTAAATTTAACGAGGGATGAAACGGCGTTTGGTTTTTTATTGTTACAATGGAAAACAAATATATCATTGCGGTGTAGAAATGACATAAAAGAATATGAGACTCATGACCAAAAACATTAGTTCTGGGCTTGACAACTGAGGAGAATAAATCTTCAGGGGAAATGTTTGTAAAGTAGAAATTTTCAGGATCAAAGGATGTTTACAGAATGGAGAAGAGTGCGATTTAGAAAGAGGGTCGGCAAAATGGAAATTTAGATAATTAGAGTAACCGGGAAACCGGTACAGACTTTGGAGTTCACTAAGGATAGATTTTTAAGGATTTTCCATCTGAAACTGGGATTGTGAGGTTGTGATAAGGCATTATGGAAATTTTGTGCCTTGGCACGGCGTAAGGGAGATTGGTTGAGGTTGCGAAGGGATTTGATAGAGGAATAATCGTCGGCAGCACGAGTCCTTCGGAAACTTCTCTTGGCAACATCTTTTCTCCTCATCAACTCTCTGATTTTTGTATTAATCCAGGGACCAGCAGGATGTCTAAAAGTAGTGGTATTTAGGAGAGTGTGGTGATAGAGGAAAATTGAGAGATTTGAGGAAACGCATTTCATCATTTTTTCAATGGAGGAAGAGGAATTGATAGGTTCCAGGGATTGGGAAAGTGAATCGAGAAAAGGTTTCATTTTTCCAGAGATTAATGAGTCGAGTTCCCGCCATGAAATTTGTTTGGGAATGAGCATAGGAGTTGAAGTTTTTGGAGGAATCAATTATAAAAAGATCCGACCACGTTCTTGTAAACTGAGTGTGGTGGGTGGGTTGAAATGGTACTATAAAGAGGTCTAGAGAGTGGATGAGATCTATAAGATATGATTTGTCAGGAGAATCGGAGGACAGATGAGTAATGAATTCCTACCACTTTGTTGATGTAGGTGAAGACGGAGGATTCGAACGGGAGGATCAAATCGAAATGAGGATGACGAGTGAACCGGTGGGGCACAGCTAACAATTTATAAACCAAGTGAATTACAATCGAAAACTAATATATCATTACAGTAAAAACTTAAAAGTTATGTTTCATTAAAGTTATGTTTCATTATATATATATATATATATATATATATATATATATATATATATATATATATTGTAATTACCTTCTTGTTTAATTCATTACATGATCGAATCACCATCAGAACTGGAAATTGATAGTATAGGATGTGTAATACAATGAACACCTTATTCCAGAAGGGATCTGGTAGTGAAGGGTTAAATAGAATCGAAAGATAATACATAGTAAGAAGGAAGCTCCAGCTGAT
The DNA here is from genome assembly GCA_948150685.1 of Rhaphigaster nebulosa. Lineage (NCBI taxonomy): Eukaryota > Metazoa > Arthropoda > Insecta > Hemiptera > Pentatomidae > Rhaphigaster > Rhaphigaster nebulosa. The sequence continues at coordinate 207,401,002 of OX411306.1, forward strand.
AATAAGGAATATGGGTAGCTTGAACAAATGACAAAGTTTTTCGAATATAGTAGAGATTCGTTGACACCTTAAGACAGAATCCTCATATTTATTGAACCGAATGAAATCGTTGTAAAAGGAACCTAACTGGAGGAGCGAACAGCTCAAAACGTCACTGCAGCCATAGATGAAAAAAGAGTCGCTGATGTAATCAGTCAGCATGGTCAGTTCTGTCCAAGATGTTACGTTGCATATAAAGTTCAACGCGGTAATGGTGATTACAATTAGGAAAACTGTTAATATTGTGTTTGAACTCTTCCTGACGGAGGGATCACTAAAAAGATTAACTCCCAGAAGGCTCAAGTCAACCTCAATACTGCAGATAACATTTTTGTTGAAGTAAAACCAGATAATTGAGATAATAACATTACTAAAACCACCTAAGATCTGTAATCGTATCATCAAAGCTGTTAACCATTCGCTTGTTATGAAGTTGAATTCCCCGGGGTATGTAGGTAGATCAAGGCAAACGTACACCTTGCAGGAAAAATCCAGGGCAACTATTGCTATGATGAACAACCTATAGGAGAGTCTGTGGTAACAAAGGAAGAGAAAGCTGAAGCCATGCTCCATCCTGAACAAACGAGACCTGGGTAATGTCTAACTCTGAATACTATCCATTATCTCATACAAGGTCTTAATTCATTAAATATTTACGCTTATCGAAGCCACAACATAGAAGAGTTGAATTAGTAATGGCTACTAGTTGCCTTATATTTAAAATGAAAACACTGCTTAAGTCATCAAATAATCTTAAGTGGATCCAACAGAGTGGAATGAATTTATGAAGGGACGGGTCAAAAAAATAATTAAGGTAATTGCATATTGCATTACTTTAAAACTTTTAGTAATTAAGAATGGAATTCATGGTAACAACTACTGCCGGACCAACTCAGCTCAGAAATAAAAGATTTATATAGTTAAAAGAAACACAATATTAATAGCTTGAAAAGATATGTTTCTCCTCTGAACAAGTGATTCCAGTCCAGACAAACGTAGGAAATGAGAATCTATACGAGGATAGTATAGAGAAAGATGAAGTAGAGCGAGCTAAATTACAGATGAAGACTGTAAAAGCTCCAGGAACAGACCATATTGTTCCAGAATTCGTGAAATGTGGTGGCATGAAAATTATAAAAGCTCTATAGAGCCTTTTCCAAAAGAAAGAGGTCGTATCCCACAAGTGTTTTTATACCCATAAATAAGAAAGGATTACCAAAAGGATTTCGCAAATTATATGACCATCTGTTTATCTCAGTGATATGCAAGATATTTAGGTATATCAACAAATCTTCTGAAACCTCTGGTATAAAGTATAATTGGTGAGGAGCAAGCATAATTCAGACCAGATAGGCAAACACACGAATATCTTTTCGATAAGAAAAATAGAAGAACTGCGACCGAGGTAGAAATATTTATCTTGCTTTCATTGACTTAAAAGCAGCTTTTGACTCAGTACTTAAAGAGAAGATATGAGAAGCTCTGAAAAGTAAAAATCTGCCCAATGGTTTATTAAATGCTATAAAGTCTATCCAAAAGGTCAGATGGGTAGGATTCAAAGTACATTGAAATCCGGATGGGTGTCAAACAAGGAGATAGCCTAAGTCTTTTGCTGTTCCTACTATAATATTGAGAATTGACAATTGCTGGTGTGGACATTTCTGCAGGATGGTAAGAGAAAGAGACCCAATAAAAAACTATGAATTATCGGCCTTCGGGAAAAGGCTCTTGAAGACGTCTAAGAGTATCGTTCATCAGTCACATGGAAAAGTTAGCTGGGGTAAAACATTGAAAGAAAAAAAAAATATGGCAGTCTTTGGTGGATACGCCCTACGCTGAAAGGAATTAAGGGAGTTTGCGAAAAAAGATGAAAGAAGTTTTAATTCATATGTTCTCTAAATTTCAAAATTGTTGCATTCCTAAGACTTGTTATCTCTAGCTTTCTCACAATGTAACCAAACAATGTATTTATATCATAATATCGAGTAAATGTTATATGTTATTATTATTAAGTATAGGTTATTGCTTTGTTATTGCAAGTCATTTGTTATTGCTTGCACTATTTGTAATAATGGACTGGCCACAAAAGTTGGAAGAATCGGGGCCGTACTGAAAAAATCAGGACGGATAGGGACCTCATCCTGAAGGGGCAGGCGGTTATCGTTGTAATTGTCGGTGTTTATTATAACCGATGCCAAGAGGGAAATTTTACAATTTTTAAAACAAATTGTCAAAAAAAGTCTTATTTAAGAAAGCAGTGCTAGCACCAATTGCAGTATTATCTTCTTTTTTTACTCACAACTAACTTTTCGTTTTGACGGGCAACACAGTTGAAAATATGTTGCCGAAATCCATCAACGATTTTTTGGAAAATACCAGGCAGGATTCAGAATAGGTAGATCTACAATGCACCAAGTATTCAATATCAGAACCATCTTGAAGAAATCCATTGAGTATAGGATGACCAATCACCATCTGTTCGTCTATTTTAAGGGTGAATACGACAGCAATAACAGAGCCAAGCTTTATGAAGCCATGAAGGAATTCGGAATACTGTCTAAACTTATCCGACTCATTATGATCACTTCAGAAAACGTTAAATGTTCTTTCCGAATACAGTCTGAACTCTCTCCTGATTTCATAACAAGAAGAGGTAGGGTGACGGCCTGGCTTGCTTATTATTTAATTTTGCACTGGAAAAGGTGATCCAAGTGACTGATGGTGCTATGTACAACAGACTGGTACAGATTCTTACCTTTCCAGATGATCTAGACATTATATTTAGATCACAAAAATCCCTAAAAGAGGCTTTCATTGCTCTCACAAATGGAGCCCAGGAGATCGGTTTGGTTATAAACAAAGAAAAAACGAAATACATATATGAAAGCGGGACTTGTAGCAGATGCTGAGCAATATATTCAAATAGGTCCCTACGTATTTGACAGAGTGGACCAATTCTCCTATCTGGGATCAGTAGTGAGCGCTTCTAATAACATGGGCTTAGAAATTGGAAAAAGAATAATGAATGCGAATAGATGTTATCATGGACTGCGTAGATTCCTTAGCAGTTCATAAATCTCTAGGCGAACTAAAGTCATGCAATATAAAACACTTATTAGACCGGTGCTTATTTATTATATAGAGACGTGGACCCTTACTAAAGCAGAAGAGAAAGAGCTGCAAGTTTTTGAAAGAATGGTTCTTCGACGTGTTTTTGGTGTCACAAAGGAGGGAGGCCAATGGATGAGACGCAAGAACCAAGAGATTTATCAGCTCTTTAACGAACCAGAGGTGGTTCACCTGATTAAATTATCAAGTTTAAGGTGGGCTGGGCACTTAGCGCGAATGGCTGATTAAGAGGCCGCAAAGAAGTTTTAAGAAAGAAGTTGAAGTTTAAGAAAGAACGTGAAGAGGGAATCATGGATAGAAAAAGAGGTCCAGAATAAAATGGATGGACACCGTTAACCAGGACGCATGGTCCTTGCTGCGAATAAAGAACTGGAGGGCAGTAGCGCAAGTAGAGCTGCTTGATGGAAGTTCACCTAGGATGCCAAGGCCCACCACGGGTTGTTGCGCCAAGGGTGATAAAACACCTCAATTCATGAAATAAATCAGACTTTTCTTACTACATTAAACCAATACAAAAACACTCATGTTTTCTTCACCGATGGGTCCAAAACACTAAATTTAACATCTTGTGCAACAGTCGTATAACATCATACAAAAATTTGAATTAAATAGTATGCGCTAGTTAGGAATTTTAACTGACGATTGTGGGCGACATTAATAGAATAATTTGCCCACTTCACTTAGCGCCCTCCTATACATCTACAATCCATAGTCAGAAAATTCAATCATTAAATAAATATATCATCATCAGTACTCTCTAAAAATTTCAAGCAGAACGTCTTTATACCAAGCCAAATCGGCATAACTGGTGATGAGATAGAGCATCAACAGAAGCTCATTCCTTAAACAATGTAGAATGCTCGTACCTATCTAGCGCTCAAATTTATTCGTCCTATAAAAGAAATAATATGAAAAAAATGGCAAGGTTTGTTGAACGAACAGACGTCCAATAAACTACGATTGGTTAAAACAATTGTGGCGAAGTGGACTTCATGCTCCAGGCAATCAAGAAGAGAGGATGTGATTATCGCTCGATTCCGACTAGGACACTGCCGCCTTACCCACGGCAATCTAATGGCCGAAGAATCGGCACAAAGTGACATCATTACCAAACAATCTTAAAAACTAATCGAGGATTCGAGGATTGTCCTAAATACGAGGAAAATTGCCGAGTTTGTAATTCCTCGATCTCTTGCTGTGGCATTATGTGACCATTAAATTACCACAGCAACTTACACACTGTCTACATATGCCTCTTGTAATGTACTACTTTAGATTGCCTATATTTTAGATTCCAGTGCTGATCTAGAGTGTATATAAGCAGTTAAGGTTTGAAACCTCATGTAAATATTGTAAAAATATTTTTTTCTATTTATAATAGTCAATAAACACTTTCATTTATTCAATAGGAGGACGGAATATTGCCACATTTAACGTGCAAACGGTGGATCACAACTAATAATTTATAAAACAGGTGAATATCAATGAAAAAAATATATCGTTACAGTGTAGAGATAAGATATAAGCATATAAGACTCCGCATTGTTTCTGAAAAACTTGAAAATTAAATTTCATTATATATATTTCATAATTACCTTCTTGTTTAATTCATTACAAGATCGAATTACCATCAGAACTGGAAATTGATAGAATAGGATATACATGACTAAGAGTAACTTATTCCATAAGAGATTGGGTAGTGAAGGGTTAAATATAACATACAGATAATACATAGTAAGAAGAAAGCTCCAGCTTATAATGAGAAATATGGGTAGCTTGAACAACTGACGAAGTTTGTCGAATATAGTAGAGATTCGTTGGAATCTTAAAACAGAATTCTCAAAATTATTGAACTGTATGAAGTCGTTGTAGAAAGAACCTAACTGGAGGAGCGAACAGCTCAAAATATCACTGCAGCAATAGATGAAGAAAGAATCGGTGATGTAAACTGCCATCATGATCAGTTCTTTCCAGGATTCTGCCTTGAAAATAAAGTTCACGGTAATGCTGATTACAATAAGAAAAACTGTTAATATTGTGTTTGAACACTTCCTAGCGGAGGCATCACTAATTAGGTTATCCCCCAGAAGGCTAAAGTCAACCTCAATATTACAGATAATGTGTTTGTTAAAGTAGAACCAGATAATTGAGATAATAACATTACTGAGACCACCTATGATCTGTAGTCTTATCATCAAAACCGTTAGCCATTCGCTAGTTATGAAGTTGTATTCCCGAGGGAATGGTGGTAGATCAAAACAAATATACACCGTACTGACCAAATCTAGGGCTACTATAACTATGATGAACAACCTATAGGAGAGTTTATAGTAACAAAGGAAGAGAAAGCTGAAGCCATGCTCCATCCTCAATAGAGAAGACCTCCGTAATGTTTAACGCAGACTAGCATCAGCTATCTCATGATAGGTATCTATTAACTAAATATTTATGCTTTTCGAAGCCATTACATAGAAGAGTTGATTTAGTAATGGCTACTAGTTGTCTTATATTTAAAATGAAAACAACGCTTAAGTCATCAAATTATCTTAAGTTGTCCAACAAAGTGGAATAAATCGATAAAGAGACGAGCAATTTCATTTAATTTCATCAAAAAAGGAATTAAGGTAATTGCATGTAACAAACTTCAAACATTTTAATAATATATAATGGAATTCCTGTATCTCTCTTATAACCATAACAGTCTGTTATTATGCGTGGTAGTAGCGCTCAATTGTAGTTTTAATACCGTGATGTACATATATATATATATATATATATATATATATATATATATATATATATATATATATATATATATATATATATATATACTACATCCCTATGTTACTAAACATCCATATGGTGGAGGATAGAGGACTGTGACAGCAAATTTCTAAATGCCTGTGGAATTAGAAGAAGAAGAAGGATAATTTTCTACTTCTGGTTCTACAGGCATTTCAACATTTGCTGTCACAGACCTCTATCCTCCACTATACGGCTGTCCGCTCGTCATAATTGTACTTCCATCATGTCCTATCCACACTCATCCGATTAACATGCCCATACCATCTCAAAATATCCATTTTCATGGTCCTTAAATTAATTGTATATCTGCTTATTTTTCCTGCGCATCCCCATCTCCTTCACACACGCCTCCTTAGATTCTTCGGAACACTTGCTTTTCAAAAAAAGTCTTTCAGCTGTTCCTTTGTTCATAACCCAGCTATACCGGCAGCTGCAGAAGCCTCTATCCCAAAAAGAAAAGGATGTTAAAAAAGGCCACCAATTCTCTGGTTTAATAACGATTGAAAAAATGCTATTCAACTAATAGGAGAAAAGCACTGTATAATTTATGAGTATATGAGAGTATGTGATTAAATAAATTGGAGTGATATGCTGTCTCTGATTGATGAGTCTTTCTAGATAGTTGATGTGAGATGTGCTGTGTTTGAACTTCGTAGATTTGATTTTTAGTGTTTGTCCTCATTTCTGAATTGGCGAAACATTGACTGGTTTGTTGTTTAGTGGTATTTTTGTGATTTGAGGCTTTATGTTTGGAATTTTCCAATTGTTTTCTAGTAACTAAGTTATATCCACAATAACATTCCACATAATAACTATTTCAATATAAATTTTCAGCACGATTTCAACAGAAGAGGAGTATCACATTTTCAATAGCAGAAAGAGCGTCCGTTGCAGTAAATATTCACCGAAGAATGTAAATCAAATTCATGCACAAGAGCCTTTGTTACTCCCGATGCAACCCACAATTGTAAGTTACATCTGTGTAAGTTACAATATCATCTGTGTACATACATAGTATCTGCCACGCAGAGACCAACGCCATCGCAATAGCTCTCCGAAACACCATAAATTCGCCAATTGAAAATATTTTAATTATCGAACATAAATGTATGGCCTTAAAAGCCATGGATAGTATGTATCCAGGAATCCATTCTATTCTAGGGCTTCTGAAAAAGTTAAATTATGTTGGAATATCTATCTATATATATATATATATATATATATATATATATATATATATATATATATATATATATATATATATATATATAGTTTGGTCACCTAGTCTAATAGGCAAAAGAGTCTCCATAACGCGGCAAAGCTCTCTACCGTTGTGATGTACTCAGAATGACAAATAGCCCGGCCACCAGAGAAGCCATATTCCAAGAGGGACAACTGTCCAGCAAGCAAACTAGGTACTACAAAGATGTACGTAGGGCCGTGGAGCAGTTCCAGCCGCAGCAGCCGTAGAGAAGACGTGGCCCTCACACGGCTGAGAATCGGTCAACAGATTGACACATCTCCACCTAATAACGAAAGAAGCTCCCTTAAGATGTGGCAACATATCGACAATATCACACATTTTAGAGGATTGTCCTTTCTACATCAGAAAGTTAAAGGAATGTGGAATACCTTTGAACATATTAGTAATTGGGTAATGAAAAGAAAACGGTTTACTAAGATTATCAAGTGTCTATCTAAAGAAGGTTTATTGATAAGCATATCATTATTTTATTTATTTAATTTTTATTATTTTAATTTATTTATCTCATTTTTATATTTTTTATTTATTAGTTATATATGTATATATATATATATATATATATATATATATATATATATATATATATATATATGGTAGTAAATGTGTAGATAGTATATGGTATGGTAATAGCGCTCAATTGTATTTTTAATACCGTACTACCGTAGTCAAAATAGCTGACTTTTCACGTTTTCTACAGTGATTAAAAAACAAAACATCATCGTCCCTGCGAAAAATTTCATTTGGAAATTCCCGAATGTACTGCGACAGTAGGGCTTTAGAGGTTGGTTTGATTTATGGAATTTTAACAGATTAAACAAAATAAGGTCAGGAGGACACATCTCGACATGGTATCTTACACATTCTGAAGAGTAAAAAGAAAATTGGAATTGAGAAATAACTTTAGACGTTCGCGGAAAATGTAATTAGAATTTCTAGGTAAGGCATGTGGGACATTTTCCAATCCATAAAATTCTCTGAATTTCTTGTTCACATGAATGCTTTCAAAATAACAAAAATTTATTCTGTTTTTTTTATCTTTTTCAATACCTCTTTGTTGACTAAATATGTCCTCCAAATATATAAGAAATGCATAATAACCTCCAAATATGTACAAACTTGTAAAACAAAAAATGATATATTTGATTTTAAATTGTACTAAATGTTAAATAAAAAGACGAAGAAGAGTTTATGAGGCTCAAAAAATAATATGTAAACGCATATAAAGCCAGTCCCTACTTATATATAGTATTGTATAAATATATATTTTTATTATTTGTTATTTATTTATTATATTTTATTTATTATTTTTATTATTATTTTATTATTTGTTATTTTTATTATTATTTTTATATTTTATTTATTATCTGGCATCTCCTCGGCCACCCGGACAGCGGCTAATAAAGCAAACCAGATGGTCCCTTCAACTCTATATGGCAGCTTCGTGGTCTAGATTTTATCCTCTTGTCTCTGCTTCCTCTACCGCTAACGACTTCCTCTATACGACCATTCTTTCAGTCTATAACTAGGTTCTTTCTAGCTGTAATAATGTGTGATCGTAGTTTCCCTAAAAACCACTGAATAGAGAATATTCTTAGTAATCGTTTTACACGAGTAAGTTTTTTATCAAAGCTTTGATGAAACTCACTTTGATCAAAAAACTTACTCGTCTAATCAGATATTTAAAGAAAACAATATAGTTTTTGTAAAGCACAAAGAATTGAATGAATGATTGAATGAACGAACGAACGAATGAATGAAATAATAATTTTATTCTGGGACAAACTCACCTAAGAATATGTGTAAATATACATTAAAAAAAAAATCGTTTAAACATTATTTTTTGGAATCTTTATTGCTATTGATTGAAATCTAAATGGTTTGTTTTTTTTTTCAAATTTTTGCTAAATAATAAGTTTTAATTAAACAACAATGCAATAAATACCCGCGAAATTTAAAATACGAGTACGTTAACGCAATGCTATCGGCTAGACCGCAGTGACACGTTAAATTTCCTGTCAGCATTACTTTGTATAGTTGCCAGGTACTTCAAGTGATCGACGATAAATTGAATTATTATACGTTTTTTGTTCATTAAGTTTTGTGTGAAATCATTAACTATAATGACTGATAGAGAATTTGTTAAAGTGCAGTCGAATAATCTTCCGAGAATATATAAAATTATGATTTTTTTCTTTCATCAAATCTAGAATTTATATCTACTACTGAATTTAAAGGAGTAAAAGATGCAAGGTAGTTTTGTTATGATTAATTAAATTTTGAAGCTCTTTTAATACATAATTTCACATATTAATTATGAACACCATAAACATATATACAGTGATCTAAGCTTACATAAACCACCAGTAAACGGAAAAAAAGTTACTAAGAAGGTTTTGAGGGCCAAAATCACATTTCAACATTCAAATATTCGGGTTCCAAAAATTACGACCCTAAACGGCACGTTCGCGGGGTCAAATTTACAAATGTAAATATAATCCGAAAAGATGTAAATAAGGAGGATTAGCAGATGATTTACAATTTGTGTACCGAAGAGGTCCGGCGAGGAGGAAGCTATCATTCTTCGGGAATCCTTAGGACACCTCAGGACATTACCTAACCTGTCATCAATCTCTGCCGCGCAATCCTCGGGACACCTTCACTTTCGAAGGTCCTCTACGATGATCCATTGTTCTTCCTCCAGGATGGCAATTCTTTTGCCTCTGTCTTACTACACACACACACACACACACACACACACACACACATATATATATATATATATATATATATATATATATATATATATATATATATATATATATATATATAATTAGGGATTGATAAATTATTTGCCACTTCTATAAACAAATAGTGGCAAATAATTTATCAATCCCTAATTAGGTTGATCCTTCCATCACGCGGATGCCAACATATATATATATATATATATATATATATATATATATATATATATATATATATATATATATATATAAATGTTATGTATTGAGAATACTGGGATTGAAGGAAATAATTAAGATTCGTAATAGTAATTAAATAAGGAATAAATTATAGAGATGCCACGCGGTTCAGAAATGTCAATATTAACCAGTTTCTTTTTCGGACAAAGAAATATTCACAAGGTCGGGCGTATACCTGGGGGTGTAGTTCAAGACCGTCAATAGGCCGCTTAAGATAAGCGAAAGTAAGAGCACCATAAAACTAGAGATAGACCCGGCCGACAAGATGTAATAAACATGCCGACCAAGGTCAGTATGAACAATAGAGAAAATTCTTAGAGCGTCAGCCAATAACATGTCCCAAAAGGGGAGTGAGGAACAAAATTCATCTGTTCAAGAAGGAGTAGGGAAAAACGGCATAAAAGTGAGAGTTCTGGTAAGAAGATTGAAGTAAGAGTTCGGGTCAGAAGTTTGAAGTGGAGAGTTCTTGGGAGAAGCCAGAAGACGGAGGTCGCAGAGGATACAGCTGAGCAGCACATCGAGACTGGAGAGAGAGACCTAAACCATAGAGCAACAATAAGATAAGTGCTAGTCCTTAGATTCATTGTTTACATCAATGTATAATACTATGTGACATCCGGATAATAATTTAAATAAGCAAGAGTTCTTCCAGTATTCTCAAATACATATGTTACCGTCTGTAGATTTTTACAATGAGAGTAATTTAGATTAGAAATTAGTAAACAAATAGTTTAATTAATAACGTAACGTAAATAAAGTAAGATCTGTAACAAAATCTACCATTCTATTTTCCCTGCATGGCATCATCTAGTTAATTAACTGAAATGGTGAACACGACACCTTTGGAAAGGACTCCAATGGTATTTATAATATCCCAAGCTAATTGACAATAGCAGGGGGGTCTGCGGTCTCTAGCTTATGTTAAAATATAGTTTGATTGATCGGCTCCCTTTTGGAACCGATGCAAATAGAGATTAAATCAGGTTTCAATTATTATGGGACGTAAACACCACCTCTATCGATTCCCGCTCACGATATATCTCATACACACATATATATATATATATATATATATATATATACATATATATATATATATATATATATATATATATATATACATATATATATATATACATATATATATATATACATATATATATATATACATATATATATATATATATATATATATATATATATATATATACATATATATATATATATATATATATATATATACATATATATATATATACATATATATATATATATATATATATATATATATATATATATATATATATACATATATATATATATATATATATATATATATATATATATATATATATATATATATATATATATATATTAACATTTTTGTTTAAATGATTTTTAAAATATTGATTATCCTTTTTTTATTATTTTTTCTGTGTTTATATTATTTTCTTTATCAAATTGCAATGTAAATTTATGAATATATATTTTTTTTCTCACTATGAGATGTAAATAATTATTTTAACGATAATTGTTTGTTAATCGAGTGAATGTGAGTTTCTTTTCTCACTCTCTTTGTTCTTTTTATCAGCACTCGTCTATATTGCTTCACAAGAATTCTTTATATTTTTTTTTTTTTTTATATTATTTATGATTCTGATTCGTTCATTTTAATATGTAAGCCAGAATTGTTATTATTTTTTTTTTTTGTGCGGCATATTTATTCTTAAGGGACTTCGTCCCAGCATAAAGTTTTCTTTCTATTCTATTCCATTGTATATTAACGTAATTCAGCAAAGTTTACACATGAACAAGAAAACACATGAAACGTTTTTTTCTCCAAATAGCAATATATATTTTTTTAGTTTTAATCTATATAGTGTACACAGAAGAAATCTATTAAGGTGTCAAAAATCTTTCAATTTCAATATATTTTTTAGGCTTCTAACACTGGTCAAGGCAGGAGTGACGACTGACAGTCGTTAGTATTTGTCTCTTACGTCATGCATAGTCGATTTTTAGAACATTTCCAATTTTTTTTTTTGTATATATTCTGAGCGGGAATCGATAGAGGTGTTGTTTACGTCATTTAACAAATTGAAACCCATATTTCGAATTTTTAAATTTAATTTTAAAGTTATATTAAACATCATAGTTATAATTGTAATATTGTATAATACAATATACTGTAACAATAATTATTTACCATTCCCGTGGAAGACAAAAATGGGCTCCAGGAGATCAAAGCGCTTCTTTCTCAACAATGCAATGATGAAAACAAAAGGATCGCCCGTAAAAAAAAATTATTTAAATCCAAAAACGTTAAGAAGAGCACCACACATTTAAATTTTCTTGTCTTTTTATATTATTTGTTCATTCTGTCTTTGCGTTGTTTTTAATTAACTCTAAAAAAAGGATACTTTAGACTATGATTGGCTATTTTATATTATTTCTTATTCAAATCTATCGATATGTTTGCCACATGATCAGTAGAACATGAGCACTTAATGTTATTAGGCAATCGACTATGGCCTTAGATGCTACATATCACTTAAAATAATTAGAAGGAAGGTATAATATTTTTAAAAAAGGAAATTTTTATTCCTTTTTTTTTTAATTTAATTTTTTTTTCAGATTCCTAAATTGAATTATGAACCTTTTAGAGCTTTACAAATAGCTGCCAAATAGCTAAACAGAAAATTTTAACAAAATTAAAAGAAAGAAATGCTTAGAACTACATTTATTTTTATTTTTTTTTTTAGTTGAAAACAAATTTCTATTTCTACAGTATATTTATTCTGTACACAATCTTGTAAAATAGAGTGATTGTTTTTTCTATTGAAATAATTGCGAGTTTAGATTTCTTATTGTACAAAAACAATAACTTCTATTTGTCCACGATTCCTGGGTTTTCTTCAACTAACTTTGGTAAGATAGTAGTCATCAACAGAACTTCTTCTACGACCTTCTTTGTCTGTCTTCAAGGCTGAAATCTCCCTCACGATTTATCTATACCCATTATTGAACGAAGTAAAATAAATTAAATGAAAATCATGTTTGGATTTCTCAAATGACTATAATTGACAAGTAGCAACGAATATAGGAAATGAATAATTTGAAAGGGCACCTTCAAGCTTCATTGCCTTTACGCTTTGAGGGTTAGGTATGAGCCAATATCATCCGGTAGAACCGAAGGTAAACAGCTGGCATTTGTAATAGATAAAAAAAAAAGTATCACCAACTTTTGTTATCTCTAGAAACATAGAAGAATAAATATACAAAATATAAAAAAAATGTTAAAAATGTTCAAGCAACCATCCTTGGACCACTTCATATGGATTGATCTATTTAAGTTGTCACTATACTATTCAAAGTGGGTTCGTTGTCTCTCAAACCTCTCTGAAAATTATTTAATTACCTTGTATCCATGGGCCGTTAAAATACTTCTTAGTAATATTGACTTTCCATGACATTGCTTTTCAAAGTGAACAATATCATTTGAACTGGTGCCTTAGAATGAAGTTGATAAGTGCCCTAAGGTGACAAGAGGCCCTTTGCGTAGCACGATACAGAATTTAGATCAGTTAAGAAGAATGACAGGGGAAGAGATAGCATTTCTATGGGCACTTCTATCTAATTTACATCCCGCATGACATCTGGGCCCCCAGCGTTCCAACTCTTTATTGTAATTGTAACTTGGGATGAATTTATACACTTTACATAATTTACTATCGTTAGTTTAAGGTTCTGTTCTAAGCACTGACGGCTGTAAATATTGTTTTCCTTTAAAGTCGGTAGTATTATGAAGAAATTTAAACCATTTTATATATTTTTACAATTATGACGTGCTCGAAGAAATTGGATCCGTATCAACTTTTCTATATTTTTCCTAGGACGGTTTTAAACAATGTGAAAACATACACAACATAATATTTATTTCACTTCATAATTATTTCCTTCCCCTAAGTAACTAATAATGAATATTAAGTTAAAAATAATCATCTCATATATTATTTCTGTTGGAGAGATCCCTTTTTCAGGGGATGTATAGAACCGAGGAGGTACCGTTAGAAAGAGAATTTTACTTAGAGTGTGCGAATCTACCTTAAATAGTTGTCAATGCTGTCGTTATTTCTAAATTAATTAAAAATCAGAATTTGTATGAGTCAATTTTCACCAATTGTTACCAAGGCGACCAGAATGCCAACATTAGATCTATAAATATTTTAGGATAATTATTAATATTTTAGAAAATAATGTTTTTTCTAAATGTTTAGTACAGAAGAAAGATTATATAAGTCGAAATATGATTTAAATCAATTAAAAATCAAAAGCAATCGACCCCCCAAAAAAATTTACCACCCTCAATATTTTACATTTCAAGATACGTTGAATAAAAAAATCGGTCTGATGTTTTCGTTATATGGAATTTAAAACTAATCAAATTTCCTACAAAACAAAACAAAAGTCTTCGAAATCGGACCAGTATTAGCGGAAATATTACTGAATCATGCCGAAGTTTGTAGACATGTTTTATGAAGTACTACGATGTTCCTATGGAAACTGTAATTCCATTTTTTTTTTTTTTTTTTTTTTTTTTTATTGATAAATATATTTGATAGATTTCATATTCGTTTCTCTTTTATTTGTATTTTAATCTTTGAGTACAAATATTTAGAATATTATCAAAGTTATTATGCTTTCACATGACATTTAATAGCTTCTGTAAATTTTTTATTATACTGCCCTGGGAAAACTTATATAAAGTTAAGTAAAGTTTGTTCTTTTCATGGCAGAGTGTAGATCTTATGCACCTTCTAATTGATTACTAAATAGATGTATTAAAATCTGTGTGTGCGGAATTTCCGCAGCTAGCAAAATACAAACGCTTAAATAATATATATTTTCTTTTAGCTGTGCCTTTATTTCTTTGGCTTCGACCATTAATAACGACCATTAATGTTCAATAACAACAACAATAAAACGACACTCGGCGTCGCGACATCCATCTATTGACACACACTCACACAAAAACACACACACAGACACACTCTTGTTTCTGGAGATCTCATTCCGTTATTATATGTCGTTTTCTTTCAGTTCCTAGTTTCCAAGAGATTTCTTCATATTCCGTGACAATATTAAAACTGTCAATATCACTAGATAAAGCATTGGAAATCGACAATTTCGACATTTCAAGCGGAAAAACCGATTTAACTAATATCTCATTCTCCAGCTGCAGACTTATTTATCTCACATATGGGGAGGAAAACCAGTATTTTACACTCAGTTTTAGCACTTAAAACAAGTAATAAAACTGTTTAATTGGATTGGAAAACAAATTGTGATAACCTTTATTACTGAAACATATGATTTCTGTATTTAATTTAAAAATATTTTTTGATGTAAGCTTATTATGACCTTTAAGTAAAGTACCCTTTTCGACTCACCAATATTAACCAAAATCTAGTAAATACATTTATATCGATATGAAAGTCATATTTACCAAATTTAAGATTTTTACATTATAATTTAATATAATTTTTAATGAAATTCTAATATGACCTCCAAGTAAAGTACCGCTTCCGGTCTGCCAATGTCAACCAAAATTTATTATATTATTTAAATCAATATATAAATTATAAACACTAAATTTGAGAAGTTTTTCATTGTATTTCAATATAATTTTTGATGAAAATCAATTAGGACCTTCAAGTAAAGTACCACTTCCGGTAATCAAGCAGTGACCAAAAAGAGAGCTTCACAACTAGATTTTACAACAATCCTAAATACAAAACTTCAACTTTCTACGCCTAACCGTTTTTGAGTTATGCGAGATACGAACGTACGAACGTACGTACGTACAGACGCCACGACGAAACTAGTCAAAATGGACTCAGAGATGGTCTAAATGGATATTTCCGTTGAAATCTGAAAACCGAAAAATTTCATGATTACAATACTTCCTTTACTTCCTACAAGGAAGTAATAACAGGCAAGTTAACTAATTCTAATTAGTGTTATTCCGGGAAATCTCTTACCAAGCTTCTTTTGAGCTGGAGCGGACCCAGAAAAGGGAGAGCGGGCTATCACTAGTCACAAGTTTCTCGTAGCTGTATGTCTCTCTCTGTAATTGTGAGCAGTCAGCTCTTGTCTCAAATAATTTTGATATAAAAGTAAATTGATGCTATTTAAATATTATATACAAATTTGCTTTTGAACAAAAATTCATAAAAATCATCCCTTTTTTTATTCCTTTTGAAGGATTTTTTTTAGAATATATTTAAAATGCTTTAATTCCATAAACTATTGGCATTTCGCAATAAAATTTTCAAAATATTCCGGTAGAGAATCCAGAATTCCTCCAGCAGTCTTCTTCCCAGATTAAGGGGAGCCCCGCAAGATCTAGATCCATTAGTTTGTTGTAGTGTCAGTATATTTTTAAAGATTTGCTACCTCATCGATGAGTTGTCTTAGACACTATATCGATGACGTACGCTCACTCATTGAGCGCAGTGACGTTCCGATACTACGTGACGTCGACCTAGTAGGCGATGATGAAGCCTTGACATTGAGTCATCAGGTTCGCTTGGGACGATCTCTTTCCTGCTTTGCTCAGGCTGCAGGACTTGCGATAGTTCGGGCATCCGTCAATTGCAGACTTGTTATTAATGTCCATGTTCGATATAGGAGATTGTGGCAGATTTATATACCCTAATGAGTACGCGCTGTCTAGGCTCGAATATTGAATATCTAGACAGATAAGAGTAATTTCTGTTCCAATAGTGTATTACGGGTTCCTAAATATATCTTCTTCTATATTTATCACAATGATTGATCACATATTCCTGATCGAGTAGACCTTGATGCTGAATCTCCAATAGGTTTTATTCAAGACATTTTGAAAAATTTGGCAATCAAACATCTCCCAATTGCACTCATCAGGTAATTTTATAGAGAGAATAACGCTCTCCTGGCCTTGAGCAAACTCTTAGCCATCCTTCTTACCCATATAGTATATATCGTGACTCGTCTCAAGAGTAGATAGATATACTGATTGCTTCATAGATTGACACGTTTATTTTTATATTACATATATTAATAAGAATTGTAGCCTCCTCGAAGCCTTCGAATTTTTTTCCTTCCCTATTAAGTGATTTTTTTTTATACATCTAATGCTCTACATTATTTTCCAATTTCTGTGTATAGAAAACCAAATTTCGTTTGTCTTTGAGGTGATCATTTCAAAGAAAAACTAAAAATTAAATTTTGAAATTGTAGAGAAATCACATTTTAAGTTGTAAACTTTTGTAACTAGCCTACCTCGCTGAAACATACAAACTGAGCATTCGTAATGCCTGTTCGTAGCGTAATGCGCATATTCAGTGTGTTGCTATACAAACTATAGCCTGTTATTTCAAAATAGCTTATTTACAAAACAATAAAACCAATACTACATTAATGAAATGCGTCGGGCTTTAATTTTTGGAAATTCCAACCGTAATGCGTCGATATTAATTGATTCTGCAACATCATTTTCTATTGGAATAATTGCCAAACTATTCAATTTTTTCTGATGCATACTTAATGGGGGAGGGGAGTAATTATTAATTATTTACGATTTGGAAAATATTCTTCCACTTTAAGCAACTGTCACGGGCAGAGCCAATTAGTGAATTTGGGAAAAGTTCGTCTAGCCTGTGTTTATAAATCCACTTTAGATGCCGTTAATTTTTCGGAACAACAATTTCAGCTCTATTTCTAGTTATTCTAATAGTGTCTCTATTTTTTTAACAGTTGTATTTTCTAAATCTACATTTTTTTTAAAATATAATACTATAATATAATATACTGTATTCTAATACTATAATACTGATATAATACTTTGTCAATCTTTTCATCACATTCTTTGATGTTATATACAAATTTAAACGGCTTCAGGACACTTCTGAATAATTCAAAAAGCTTTGAAGATTAATGACAATTAACTTAACTAGAGAGAGACGTTGCTTCTCTGTGGCATATATTTTGACAAAATTGTCGTTCTTCATTCGCTCTGAGCCCGCTAATGCAAAAATGAAAATTGAAACAAGCTTTTGAGATATTTTTTTACAATGCAATAGCTTTATATAAGAATTAACCAAACATTTTGGATATCTATGTGCCTATGTACATGGAGCACTTCGTACAAGCCGACTCTATATGTATATATATATATATATATATATATATATATATATATATATATATATATATATATATACACATGTCTAGAGTCGGCTTGTACGAAGTGCTCCATGTACATAGGCACCTTAATTAAAAAGACACCTAAAAGATATCCAAAATGTTTGGTTAAGGATCTCGAAAACTTGTATCTATCTATAGCTTTTTAATACATTTTGAACCTATATTTTGAACCTGTAACCTTTATATACACCTTTATATAATATATTACCCTGTACGTTATAATAAAACAAAGGTCTTTTGCCAAGCTATTGTAAATTGATCTTTGAAAACAAGTTTCCTTAATAGAAGTAAACGACTAGATAATGAAGTTATACAAAGTCTGCGCATTGTTAAGAGAGCTAGGAATGTTAATGGAGTCCTTGAAATCCACCATCTGAATGTAAAATCGTGGCCGCTTTAAGCTCTCCAGGGAACCGACCCGCAGATTCCAAACCAGCTGAAGACAATAGGATTTCATGCAGGAAGATGAAGATAGGAAGCTTCTGCTTGGCATGAGTTGAAGCGAAATATGGCATATCTCATGGAGCGCCCTTGGGGAGTGCAATCTACAGGGCTACATATGTTGTCTTGCTCAACACCTGAAGCACGACTCTAGTCTCTGAGTTCATTCATAGCTAAGGGTACCTCACGAATTATCAACATCGTATCCCAACATCAGGTCGTTGTGTTCACGCTCCTCTATTTATCTATGTATATTTATGCTCATGAGGCCAGTCATAGGTCTAGATTTATATCTTTTTATTTTTAAATATATTCAGATTTTCCTCAGTAACTCGCTTCCAATGCATTTTAGGGAAATCTTTGACCTGACCAATTATAAAGAATCTTAAATTTCCTGAAAATTTGTAATGTAACATGTTTTCAAATTTTGAACAGCTGCTGAGATGCCGGACCGTAAACATCTGCAAAATGTCAAGAAAACGCAAAAAGTTGGATATTCGGAAGTTTCACCTTGATAACTATTTTGTAGTGCAATTTAGTGCAAAATGCATAATTAGCAATCTTGAAGAGGATTAAATTTTCTATAAGATCCATACAAAATATTTTTAATTACTCTTAACAGGCGTGAAGCAATATTGAAATAGTAATTTTAGAGAAACATAAATGGTTATTTCGATATCAGTAAATAATTAATAAATAATTTTTATGGAATCGATTCTATTTCCTGAAAGAATTAAACGTATTTAAAATAAAAACATATTTAATTTTACATACTTTCTTTCGACATAGATTCATAGTTTTATAATTAGTTTAAAAAAATATGAGCTGGGAAATAATTTACTATCTAAGAATTTTCGTCAAAGCACGAATACAGAGCACTCACAAAAATATGAATAAAGAAAACCGGACTGATGCGAATGCAAGAAAAGCAGAAGAATATACATAATATCTCGTGTGGTATTGTACATACATACATCGTACAGATACGTTCTTCTATTGTTTTTATTTTTTATTTTCCTTGATGAGGCCTACTGGGGAACCCGTTACAATTCGTATTTATTCTTCCTTGTTGCTTTCTCTTCCGTTCCTTCCAGTATTCCCTCATAATTTCCCAATGCCTCATTTTCTTTTCCTCAGACAACTTTGGATCCGGTTTCATTTTAGTTCCTCAAAAAAAAAAAATCAAATCACTCGTTCTATTGTTTCCTCTTCTCTTATTTTATTTCTTTCCAAATAATTCTTAATCTCTTGAATTCGGGTTGTTTTCGACGTTTTCTTCCAAAGGTACCTGAATATCTGTTTTGGTGATCGGTTATCATCCATTCCATAGATGTGCCCAAAAAATAAAAATCTCTTTCTTCTAGTTGTTGTTGTAATATATTCTATGCTCCGGTATATTTTTCTTATTATTTCTTAGTTTCAATGGAATATAAAATCATAAGAAAAATCACAAGAAAAATCTTAAATACAATGGTACTAAAGATTTTTCTTGTGATTTTTCTTTCTAGTACCTACCTCAGGTTTATCAAAACTAGACATTCAAATGTGTACAGATATAGAAGGCATAAGTGATTCACCTCTGTATTTCGACTTTATTTAACTTCATCTTTATCATTCATTACACAGGGTGTCCTCTAAAAAAAGGAAAATTCTTAAGGATTTTGTAGCAAATATAACGCTGTACAGAAAAGTTCATGTGGACATGTGTCGGAAAATAAATTGAAATAACAATTAGAGAGAAACAGAAATGGTTATTTCAATATTTCTTGGCGTCTGTTGAGAGTAATTACAAATATTTTGTATGGCTATTGTATCCAATTTAATTCTCTACAAGATAGGTTATTATACAATTTACACTAAAAATTAGTTACTAAGCGAAACCACTGAATATCTAACTTTTTACGTTTTTTGACATTTTACAGATTTGTAAGGCTCCGTATCTGTGGAGAATCAGCTCAGTATCTGTTCGGAATTTTAAAGCATACTAGGTATAAAACTTACAGGAAGTTCTTTAAAATTGGCAATGTAAAAGTTTTACCTAAAATGCGCTGGAAGCGAGTTACTGCGGAGCATCTGAAAGAAGTGACGAAAATGACAAATTTATTGACGTATAAAATTTGATTGCAACCGTTCTAGGGTGGCAGTCGTTCATATTTCCAGTCCATTATGAAAGTACTTTCGGGCTAGGTGATCAAACATTTTTTTAAATCAGACACGTTTTTTGGCCTTAGCACCCTGACTATAATGGCATGGACAATTAGATATGGTCGAATTAGACCAATAGCAACTTAGAACCCAAAGATCGTGTGTTTGATCTATCGAGCTGCTATTTATCTCGTTCGATGCCAAATATAATTGTCCATGGCGTTAGTTTCGATGTTTTGTTGTGAGTAGTTGATGTTATTTTTTCGTGTTTTTTTTTTCTTGTATTTGGTCTGAAAGTAGGTCAAAACTTTATTTTCCGACCCATGTTCACAGGAATTTTTCTGTATAGCGTCAGATTATCCTTTATTTAGAGGACATCTTGTATAATGATAAAGATTAAGTTAAATGAAATCGAAATACAGTGGTGAATCTCCAGTTTTATTCCTATGTCTGTACGCAAGTGAATGTCTGGTTTTGATAAACTTGAGGTAGGTACTGGAAAGAAAAATCTTAAGTGCAATGAAATCAATGGAACAATGGAAGCTCTTAAGTAATAAGGAAATATACCGGAATATGGAATATATTACAAAAGCTATTAGAAGTAATAGGTATTGATCCTTCTATACCATCATACGGATGTCAACTAACTATTAGAAGAAGGAGATTGTTATTTTTTGGGACATCTATAGAATGGATTATAACCGATTACCAAAATATACATTCAGGCACCTTTGGAAGAAAAAAGTCTAAAACAATCTGGATACAGGAGATTAAGAAAGATTAGGAAAGAAGTAAAATAAGAGAAGAAGAAACTATAGAAAGAGAGATTTTTAACCTTAGAGTATTAAATAAACTTTCGTCGAAATGACGAAGTCGACCAAACAATTCTTGATAAAACCATTATCAGAAATGTTAGAAGACTCAACTCTTAGCTTCACTGAACTCAGTATCCTGTGAACCACACAAAAAAGGATCATTTTTGAATCAGTAAATTTTAAATAGTGAAATTTAACGAGCTAATATTTAAACTACCATTTTTATCGTATAGCGCTAATAATTATTTTTTAAAGAGGAATTAATTTTTTTCTTGAGGAACTAAAAGGAAATTCGATTCAAAGTTGTCTGAGGAAAAGAAAATAAGGCATTGGAAAATCATGAGAGAATACTGGAAGGAACGGAAGCGAAAGCAACAAGGAACGATAAATACAAATTGTAACGGGTTCCCAAGTAGGCCTCATCAATGAAAATAAAAATAATAGAACAACTTATCTGTATCATGTATTTATCTATTTGTCACACGAGATATTATTTATATTTTTCTGCTCTTCTTGCACGATTTTTTATTATTTATAAGAGTTTTATTATTTATTTTTGTAAGAGTTCAAAATTCTTAAAATTTATTAGTAAATTATTTTCCACTCATAATTTTATAATTAATCTATGGCAATAAATATTAAGTTAAATAATGAAATTAAATATTTATTTATTTTATCTTTTTGGTAATTTTAAATTCTTTCAGGAAACAGAATCTATTCAATAAAAATAATATTAGTAGTCTTTAATTATAGTTATTTCTTGTCGAGATGATAATAAATAAAAAATATAGTGATTAAAACCTTTTTACTTAATTATTTCTTACATATACTGTTGTAATAAACGCTAATTATTTTAATTAAGAATCACTAATGAAATTCAGTATTCACACGGAATATTCCGAGTGAGCTCAGAACCAGAAATGCAGGAGTAGTCTAAGATGCATTATGCAAAGTATCTTTTACCCTCGTGCATCGGGAATCAGATGATTGGCTCATGGTGCAAGGAAACAAATAAATTTATTTATTTATGAATATCTTTATATATGTTGATGAGGGTCAGCCTGGGACAGCTCTCACGCAGATATTCGGGCTTCAAGTGTGCCAAGGATAGGCCGCTGCGTGCAGCCCTCTGTAGCATTTAACGACTCTTTTCCTTCGGAATTATTCCGGGGTGGTTTGGGAACGTGATAGGGGATGCGCACATCGATGGAACACTATGTAAATAGATATTGGAGATGCGCGGTGAGATATAGGAAACGAGCGAGAAGAGAGACCAAATGCCAAGTCGTGAGTGCGACCTAGAGTCCTCGTTAGGATCGCCTTTCGAAATTATATTTTGATAGTGATGTACAAGACCCAGTGTTGATCCTCTTTAACATCCTAGCAACACTCGATATTTGATCATGGAATCGAGGAAGCTGGAAGTAAATACAACCTTCGAATAAAACCTTTCATAGCCCTGATGAAAATTATCCTTAAAATAGTTATTTTATCGATTATCATTCTTATCACAATTTTGTAGGAAGTCATTACATGTCAATTGAAATCAGTGGTAATCTTATATCCACAATTAGTTTCTATGCAGGTCAAAACTAATACAGTAATATAATTGTTAACGTTTCGAGGTTTTCAGCTCCATCTTAAGAACTAAAAATTAACATATTTTATCACATTAATCATTACATTAAATTTCTACTAAATTGCAATTACATTTTAACTGATATTTCACAAAACAACATTACAATTACATTTTAACTGATATATCACAAAACATCATTACAATTTAATTTAAATTACCAGATATATTCTATCCCTCATCTCAACATTGATACCATTCATTATATTTGTGGTGTTCGGGAAAAGAGGAACAAGTCATTTTTTGCGACTAAGAGTTTATGTTATGTTTTAAAATTTTCTTCCTAGATCTAAATATACGGGTATAAGGTATACGACATTGGTATACCTAATGATAAAATGACGTGCCTTTGACAATTTAAGGATGTCTCAATAGTATCAAATCGTTTTATATAAAAATATCACCAACTTTTGGCGGCAACATTCCAATTCTAATCAGATCAGAGAATTCTATTTCATTTTCAACTGAAAATGGAGGAATCCCTGGTATGATGATAATTTAGAGGAGATATGATGATTGACAAATAGTAACTAAGGTATGTCGACATTATCGATAAAAAACAAGCGGGATATTCAATGTCCAATTGGAAATTACAGGTACCTACTAAATTTTGTTAGAATTCCCAAATCCTTATTTCCGAAAAACCCATACACGTTTGATGGAGGAATTATATATGAAAACAATTACTTAAAAACTAAGTGCAATTAATTTCTGTATAACAGAGAATATATTGAACAAAGTATTCTGGAGTGCAGTTAGAGTGTTTCATTATAATTTAAGGGCCTCAATACTGTCCATATCTATTTTTAGCATGGGGTTCAACTAGTATGAAATTGGAATTCATTAAAATTACCTTTTTTTAGCATATAAATTGATCTCTCTCTCCTCGGTAATATAATCCGTTTTATTCAATGGCACTTTGATCTATTGAATATTAAAATTGACTATTTTTAGTATAAGGACCTTTGAAGAACGCCAATTCTGTCCATAGCTAGGCTATTTTTAGTATAAGGAATTTCAATAGTTCCAACTTCATTCCTGGATAAACGAATTGGCTAGATAAACATTTAGGTAAGTGTGCTATATTAGGGAGAGAGGAAGGGTTAATCTAGAAAAATCCAATAATTGTTTTTGTCTAGCTTAAGCTTCCTTCTAAAACTATTTTAATAGTTTCCAACCATTTTATTTTATTACGGAATGTGAAAATAATGGGACCTCAACTGAACCTTTCTATGCCGCTCCTGGACAATATTTCACCGCTGCACACCCATGCTCTGCCCTAAAAAACCTCCAATTACGAAGATGTAATGACCCTCGCACAGAAATAAGTCGGAGCAGCCGAGATGTCCTACTAGAACAACCTTGAATCTAAGACTTCATCAGCAACAGAAATTGAGTACGTTGATATGACGCAAAGTGTGTTTAATGTTTTGTATTAATAACATAAGAGTTTATATTTGTTTGCTCCTTAAATTGTTTGAGTTATTTTACATGTGTAGTGCTGGTGCAATTAGGAGGCAGCTCCATTCCAAGAAGCGAAAAGCGGTTTCCAGATGACCCAGTGTGATTTCTTGATTCTAATATATTTAAAAAAAATATCTGATGTGGACAACACATGGCTTCCTTGTACGCCTATTAAACAAAAATCGGTGGCTAAAAAAGTGATCCTCAATTTGATTACTAGTTACCGAAGATTGCAGTATCTCAAAAACGTCACTCGGCGTCGCGACATCCATCTATTAACACACACACACGTGCTGGAGGTCTCATTCCGTTATTATATGACGTATTCTTTCAGTAGGTAACTAGTTTCCAAGAGATTTCTTCGTGTTCCGTGACAACATTTAAACTTTCAATATCTCTAGATAAAGCACTGGAAATCGACAGTCCGACATATGAAGCGGAAAAACCCACTTGACTTATAACTTATTCTCCTGCAGCAGATTTGTTCATCTCACAAATGGGGAGGAAAACCAGTATTTAAACCAGTACTCAATTTTAACACTTAAAACAAGTAATAAAAATGTTTAATTGGATTGGAGACCAAATTGCGTTTGTAACCTTTATTACCGAAACATATGATTTCTGAATTTAATTTTAATATAATTTTTGATGACCTTCAATTAAAGCACCCTTTTCGGACCTTCAATTTCAACCTAAATCTATTACTTATTACTATTACTATTACTTATATTGAAATAAAAGTCTAATTTACCAAATTTGAGATGTTTTACGTTACATTTTAATATATTTTTTTATGAAAGTCTAATATGACCTACAAGTAAAGTACCACTTCCGGTTTGCCAATTTTAACCAAAATTTATTATGTTATTTATATTAATATATACGTCTTGTATATCAAATTTGAGAAGTTTCACATTATATTTAAATATAATTTTTGATGAAAATCGGTAATGACCTTCTAGTGAAGTACACTTCCGGTAATCATGCAATGATCAAAAAGAGAAGTTCACGACTAAATTGTACAGTAATCGTAGATACAAAATTTTAACTTTCTACGGCTAACTAATACTTCTTTTTCTGCGTATAAGTAAGTAATAATTATGGCGTGCACGTTTCAATCGCCGCGATCCTTTTGTTTCGATTATATTTACCATATATGTGCAGCAGCATGGTATGTCCATTTATTATTATTTATTTATTATTATTATTATTATTATTAATATTATTATTATTATTTATTTATTATTATTTATTTATTATTAATTATTAGCACATTAATGTCCATTTATTACTCACTTCTTCGGGAGGTTAGATGGAAACTTTTATGTTAGATGTATTAGCAATTTCATTTTTTTTAAGAAGTTATGAAATAAATTATTATGAAGAGGAATGGTGTTATAACTAAACTAACTGGCGAGGATTGAGAATTTTTTTGTTAAATATTTTTGTTTAAATCCATATTTACATAAAATTAAAATAAAATAAACGGTAATAAGGTGATGGTCGGCTTGTTGACCAATAGACAAGGATGTGGTGAAGCAAGGTGCTATTTTTTTTTCTCTTTTGTAAAACAAAGCCGAGATTCACCATCAAATAAAAATAAAGAAGACATTAAAAAAGAAATAAAGCAGAGAGACAGACCCTGGCGAACCTAATGGGAAGACAATAAATGTTGGAAAGGCTACAAGACTGGGACACAGATTTACATATTGCCGAAGGCTCTTCAAGCTCCGTATTTAATTTTAGATTTATCTTAGGATGGATATTTAATTACAGCTTTTAAAGTTTGGAGTTTATTTCGAGTTTACTATTTGTTCTTATCACAGTGAAATCTCTCGTTTAGGATTGCAGGTGGAAAAGTAGAAGAAAGGTTTCGATTAGTAAATGAATTTGGCTGATATAAAATAAGCAAGTAAGTAAGTAGTTCGGGGGCTCTCTGAAACAATAAATTTGTCTATAATATATAATTAATTTATTCAATTATTCAATAGCGCGAGACCATTGAATGTAGAATTTATACGTGGGCAAAATAAATGGTTTTCATTTTGCAGGTAAGCTTAGCCATAATTGCGGGCCGTACTATAGATATAGAAATATAATGATTACAATTTTCAGTCATAATCACTCAATCAAGAAACTATAGCACAGCTACAATGTCAAATATTATTCATAGTTTAATTAAAGAAAAAACAAGTTTAATCATTTTAATTGCATAAAATTACTGTTTACAATTTACATTGAAGCATTACATTTTTTATAATTTTACTTCACTACACATTAGGAATGAAAGTATAGTTTCAATACGTATAACAATTTTTTTGATAGGCAAAAATAATTTCATTAATATACAGATGCTCATCATTTTGGGTGATAATCCAAAATAAAAAGTGTTTGCTGTATAAAGTTCAGTACGCTTATCTTTGCTAATAATGGCCTGATTAAGATTATTTTTCGATAATTCAATAATCTTTCAAATAATTACTTACGTAATTTTCCATATAATCCACCCTTTTAGAGTTATGCACAAATAAAATATTCTTTCCGCCATCACTTTTTCTCGAGGAATACCTTATATATGAATAGTTAGAAAGATTTATGTACAATACTTCGTTAGAGGCGTTTTTGAACTACAGTTTAAAGAAAAACACGATTTTCGGATATTTCGTAGTCATCAAAGAGCATAGGGTGCCGGATTTCGTACACAGGCATTGGCGGACAAAACCCTTCATAACAAAAAAAACTAGCAACAAAATCGGTCCTCCCTTTCAAGAGATAATCGTGTCACAGACAGACCAATGGCCGAAAATGCTTTTTTTCGACTCAGGGAGCTTTGAAACGCATAGATCCTTACCAAGTAGCGGCAGGAAAGTAAAAAAGAGCAATTATTTTTTTAGAGTGTTTTTAACTCTTATATTTTATTAAGTTTTGATTAGAGTAATTCATTTTCATTCATACATCATACATTTAAAGTTGTATTAACACCGTCATTTTTCAATGTTTAATTTCAAGAATTGATATTAAATAATAATAAATACACTATATACGTTTATTAACTGAACCAGAACAACGATTCGGATTTCCAAGTCCAATACCTATAAAAAACAATGTACATTATAAAAAATTGCTTAAAAGATATTTTAAAAAATATAATCGAAACATGTTTAACATTTTTTATAATAATAGCAAAAATACAATTGGAAGATTCCAAACACAAAGCCTTAAGTTACTTAAAATACCAGTAAATAAGTAAGCTGTAAACATTTCGCCTATTCAGGCATCATCAGGACATACAACAATAAATCACGTATATGAAGATCAAATACAGCACTTCTCACATCAGCAGTCTAATGCCTAAAAAGGCAGATCAAGAGTCTGATCAACCAGAAACAGTACATTACTCCAAGATATTTAATCACACACTGAAGGCAAAACGAGATAACATCAACTGAGAAGATTATATTCAAACAGCTGACCAGTAGAAAACAGGAAACACACGTGCAAAGTTCTCAAAAAAATAATTAAAAAATGGCATAAGAATAAATTAAATAATAAATATATGAGAAGAAAAAAAAATTTAAATACATAGCTGAGGTACTTTTATCCTTCAAAGTCCTTTATTTGTCTAAGAAGGACCATTAAAAGATTCCAAAAGCCTTAAGCCATTTGAATGCCAGCAAATAACTAACCATTCAACGTTTCACCGATTTAGGAATAATAACGACAGAAAAAGATCAAATCATACAAGTGCATACCAAACACATCACATCTCACAGCAACAGTCTAAAAAAAAGACTAATCAAATAGATATAGCACATCACTTAAAGACATGTACAAAACCTACATACAACATGTATTTAGTCTTTGAGGAGTTGACAGCCAGCCCCAGCTTATTAGCAGCATCCTTGAGGGCAAGGAATGCTTCTTCTATAGCAGCTTTTGATCTTCCTGTATAATAATTAATAATTATTAATATCAAGGTTATCAGCGCAGCCCAAGATTTGTACCATGCGGTTGAATATTGTGTCACTAGTTCTCTTTTAATGCTGTCAAAGGCCGACCTAAAATCCACAAATAAGTTGTGTATGAGGATCTGATATTCTCTGCTTCCATTTTGCCATTTTCCACAATTGCCATTGTTTTTCAATGTATTCTCACAATGCAGAAAACAAAAAAGTATAAAAGACATTTAATAGAACTACAATGCAAATTTTAATATCAGAATGGCGATACAAACGTCTAATTAGCATCTTACATGTACTATGTTATTTACTCGTAATTGAAAGACTTATTTTTGGTATCTTCCATTACTATCCTAACAGCAATTTTTATTTATTTTTTGAGTTTCGCTTTAATTATTTAATATCTAATGAATAATATATAAAAATTCAAATAATGTATGTAAGTCGATTATTACCTATGTTTTAATCTACTTCTCTATAATAACTCCTTTACTAACTTATATAATATATAAGTGTTACGTTTGTATAATATATAAGTATTATAATATATTTTATAATATATAAAAATAAATAATTCGATAAACAATTAGAAATAGATAATAGATAAACAATTAAATCGAATGATTAATGCGTGGAAGAAGGTGTGAGACCCATTGAGTGCGATGGCTTTGGAAGTTATAGCTCTCATGTCCAGAATACTAATCATGTCCTCTGTAATAAAACTGTGAGCCTTTGTCTTGCTCTGTCTTCTCAACTGATTTTTTTTTCTAAATATCTGTCGTTGTAAGGCCACAGTGCAGCTGTTTTCATGTTTTGTGTTGAAACTTCAGAAGTGCAGAGAGATCGATTTTAATGATACGAGTGTAAGACATTAATATTGAATAAATTCTATGATTAAGTAAGGTTTAGTGAACCGAAAGTTTAGGTGTCAATAGCTCCGAAGGACTGCTCACGAAAAATATTGAAATATGTTTGGTCCGCGTTTTGACTCCCTCTTGCCAAGCGTCATGTTGAGAACTTGTAACTAGCGGACATAACTACATATGGTATGAATGAACTCTTGTTTTATTACTATTACTGTCTTTTATTGAGACAAATTGTAAAATTTCACGATGAATTCTACAAGTTCATAGTTGGGGTCTGTAGTATCCCTCTTTAAATCTTTAATCTTTAAAATCGTATACACTTTACAAATCTTCATACATTCTGTTAGCAATTTTAGGTATTGTTTGTTGATCGACTTGGCCACAAATCAACAATTTCAAGATAAACAGCCGTTGTTGAATTTATCCATCAGAGTGTTTAAAAATCGGTTTGGGGTGCCTTAGATTCCAGTGTGACATTTTTGCTACTTATTTATTTGATTTAATACAATAAAAATCCCGAATGAGGTAAGTAATTATTATTATAGTAAGTTATGTTACATTTAAATACATGATTTATATTTTAGAAACAGATACGGAAAGGGAATATGTAGGTATTATAAAATAAGGTTAGTTAGATTTATTATAATAATAAATATTCTCAACTCAAAACGCGGAAATATGACGGAAGGACCAGATCAAAAGGGATCGGCAAGATTGGGAAATGCCGAAAAGTGAGTGGCTTCCCAGATTTTTCGTAATTTTCGGGAAGTGGAAGGGTTAAAAAGTCCCGACATGAGACCATGGAGGTTATAAAAAATTGTATGTGATATGTTGGACTAAAGTGCATTAAATTCTTATGTGCTGCTTTTGATCAGAAGTTTAAGGAAAATTATAAAAGATTTATCATACGAACTTAGTTTGGCTCTGATGGGACCACTACTGAAAGCCAGGCAACATAGTACAACCTTGAAAAAATCTCTGAGGCAAATGATTCAAGAATTAGGTGTGGTTGAAGAATTTTCAAATGTTCAGGAAGATCATGTAAAGAGAAAAAGTTGATATACATTTTGTCCTTGAACTAAGTATCGGAAAACAAAACTTATTTGTCAAATTTTAAAGATTGCGTCTCTTCTGATTTAAATATAAGGATTGGGAATAACTTTTGTAAACCCAAAATTACTTTTTTCAGATAAAAATATTAATAATAGACAATTTTTTGTTTTATTAAATAAATGATTATTAAAAATATTTGTTTTCTTAAGTCGCATTTTTAATTTTCAAGGATTGCAGTTATCTTTATTTAACTTTTATGAAAAATATAATACATTGTTCTACAAACTGAATTTTTTTTCTATGTCCTTAAATGATTCCTGACTTCATTTTTAATACTCATTTAGAGTGATGCACAACCTAAATGTGAAGAAGCTGGTACCTTATAATTATAAGCGTGGCGGCGGAGAGTTAAAAAAATTTATCCATTTTTCCAGACGGATTATTTATTCGATTTTTGGATTCTATGAATCTTGAAACACAAAACCTCAAATTTTGAGAGGGCGGCGGTTAGAATTTCGTTCTTGAAAGATTGAAAAGGTTCATTATTGAAAAATAATAAACCAAAAGTCAAAGAAAGTCCATTCCCAACTTACTTTATTAAATAATTTAGTAAATTTAATACAAGCAAATAAAATTATTCATAACAAATTATTTCGAAAAACATCTACTAGAGATAATTTTTTTAAATTATGATCAGCACTAAAAAATCAATTTAATAGTGAATAAATAATTTTGTTCAATATTAATATCCTCTCATGATTTTCCGAAATCCTGAATATTAATGAAATTTATGTTAACGATGGCCACTGACAACATATGTACAATTAGATAAATAGAATTAATTCAGAATTAATAGATAAATAGAATTAATTTGTCATTTCATAAATGGATAGAATATTTCTTTTTGCAACCGAATTATAAGTGCCAGGATATCGAAAAGTAATTTAGAATTTTAAATTATTATGAATATTTTTTTAATAATAATAAAAACATGTTGTCATTTAAATATATATTCTAAATACAGATAGGTTAGGATAAGCCAACTGTTTTTATAGCCACAACTCCTACCTCCGCTCTGACAGATCTGGAATAAACATTTAGTCTGAGCTAAACTAAATATTGTTCTTCTAAAATTGTTGACTTCCTAGAGTAACTATTCAATAGGTCACCGACTCTTTTATGCTGTAAACAAAATTATATTAATAAGCTTAAAAAAATTAATAGCTACTCACTAATTTGTTCTGAGTTTGCACCTTATTGATATTGACATTAGTGTGGGATCGAATATGAAATGAGATATTATTGTCAAAAGACTCTGCCACAACACTTAGGGCTAAGATTACTATTACCCGATAACCCGGGGGTTAGAAGATATGTGACGAATGGTATTCCCGAGACAAGAGAGACCATGCCGTAATAATGAGCCAGTTCTCATAAATACAGATCAACTATCAAATATTCATGAGGTTTGCCCGGAGCTGTTAACAGATTATAAACTGTCTAACTCCAATCTACATCTTTCTCTGCATATCTTGCAATGGCTTGGTAGTTTGGTTTGCAAATCCGTTCAGGAGTGTTGTTATCGTTTGTGATAGTTTCTATGAAATTGTGAGTTAGTTAGTTTAGATTAGATTTTCTCTCTCTCTCTCTCTCTGTCTCTCTCTCTCTCTCTCTCTCTCTCTCTCTCTCTCTCTCTCTCTCTCTCTCTCTCTCTCTCTCTCTCTCTCTCTCTCTCTCTCTCTCTATATATATATATATATATATATATATATATATATATATATATATATATATATATATATATATATATATATATATATATACCATTCAGATATATATATATATATATATACCATTCAGATATATATATATATATATATATATATATATATATATATATATAGATATATATATATATATATATATATATATATATATATATATATATATATATATATATATATATATATATATATCACAAACTTTATTCAAACTTGGTTTTAAATGGATTCACCCATAATCGATTCAAAATTCAATGTTCTTGCTAACCTAGACTCGATACACAGACAACAGTTTTTTTTTCTATTTAAACTATAAAGCATATTAATATTTATAAATTAGGCTTCACTGTCAGAGCGTGCGTGATAGTATTTATGGTAGATTGAAATTATTTTTTTATAACACGGGCCCCCCAAAAGCCTGGACCTATTTCGACTTTCCCTCCTTTATAGCAAAAGTTTAAACATTTTTACCATCTTTCACTTTCAGATTATGATATTTACACTAGACATTGAGTATTATATAATCTATTTTTATTTTGAAATTTATATATATATATATATATATATATATAAATTTCTTTTATATATATTAAATATTAAATACTCATTGATTATATAATCTATTTTTATTTTGAAATTTTCTACTATTCCTCTATCTAAATAAAAAAAAATTCTTCATTCTGTTCTGTTCAAATTAGTTGACAATGAAGCTTATAAACAGAATGCTCTTCATTTATAAACTTCTTAGAGATATTCTTGATGAAAAAACTACTAAAAAATTTGTATAACATAATTATTTGTTGAATACAGTTTATAAATTGTTTATGAAAGGGTGTTAACTATTTTAAATGATACTCTTGTTTAAATAATTTATAAAACTATGATAACTTAGCCTAAATAGTTCAATCGGAAAGATGAATTAAGATAAAATATATTCTTATTAAAATTTAAAACAGTTATATTTTTCTTCTTATAATTATCAATTAAAAATATAGTGTAAATATCATAATCTGAAAGTGAAAGATGGTAAACATTTTTAAACTTTTGTTATAAAGGGGGGAAAGTCGAAATAGTCCCAGGCTTCTGGGGGGCCCGTGTTATAAAAAAATAATTTCAATCTACCATAAATACTATCACGCACGCTCTGACAGTGAAGCCTAATTTATAAATATTAATGTGCTTTATAGTTTAAATAGAAAAACAAACTGTTGTCTGTGTATCGAGTCTAGGTTAGCAAGAACATTGAATTTTGAGTCGATTGTGGGTCAATCCATTTAAAACCAAGTTTGAATAAAGTTTGTGGTTCCACATTTTTGATTTTGTTAATTTTTTTACCAGTTATTCTCTATCATTTGGTGAGTTAAAACTATGGTTAAAGCATTCGTCTGGCTCAAACTTTTTTGTTTGTGGCCATTTTAAATTTGCTTCACTCCTAAAAACTAGTTTTAGGAAAATGTCTCTAGTTCTGGTAATTTTGCAACGATGTGCTTTACATGTTATACAGGACGTTACGTAAGTAGTGAGGAAAGTGGTTAAAACAATTTACGAAAATTGACATAAAATGAGACGTTTAGAGCTGTAAAACTGTATTAAGGAACAGAGATACCATAAACTAAAGGTTTATTACCCTTAGGCTGCAATTGGTACATTCCATTTTCACAGGAGAATTATTTATAAACTAATATTCCTAAGAAGTCAAGACATTGAAATTTTTACGTTGATTAATGAGTTTGTGGTCACTAGCAGGATGTTAGATTTAAAGCACTAAAATAAGACAAATCGTCATTAAATTCATCCGTTTCAGTTTAAATATTGATCATAATGCACATTTCCATCCGTATATAATATCTCTCCTCGGGATGTGGCGCCCGAACAGTAGTTTCTCCGCTCTCTGGCGGATAATTACTGAAGTTTGATATGATAATGACTGTTATTAATTAAGGAATAATGTTTCAGTTTATAGCCACCGAAGTTAGCCTTGACCGGGCTCTAGTACACACCTCGGTGTAATTGTATTCAGGCGACCGTGACATTCAATGTGCCAGATCGGAAGCTGTAAGGGATTTTCAAAAGGAAAAAGAAGCCTGTATGTTCACGACTATAAATAACTAGCGATTACCTCAGAATAATATGAGCTATAATAAGAAATAGTTTGATAAGAAGTAAATTTTTAATTAAAATTAGAATTTAATTAACTTGATTATACTGATGGTGTCTTTATTTCACCCCAATTCTTCAATCAGATACATAAGAATGGCGTAAAAAATCGCTAATCAAAATAAACACTTACACGTTCGTTTTGAACCTGCGGCAGTAAGCCCAACAGTACCTTTTAATAATATTTGGCTTATCTATGTGGAATATTAGAATGTTCCATATTAACTTGGAATCTCTTATAACGACTGGCTGATACGACAAGAATCTACTCATCGTAACCGACTTCTGAAACCTTTTCTTAGACTAACATTCTTATTTTAATTATTCTAGAAAAGTCATGTATACGATTGTAATGAGGCCTGTTTAGAAGCACGGTGTGGCTTGTTAATAACTATAATCTATACAAATTTATTGTTCGAGAATGGATATTTTTATGAATGATAATTTCAGAGAGATAAAAGTTTTTATTGAGAAATAATACAATCTGCCTCACTCAAGAGCAATAAGTATTAGTACTGTAAGAATCCATATATACAAATGAAAAAATAAATAAACAAACATGATAAAATAAAATGACATAAAAGGAAATAACTATAATTAAAACATATATACATCGCAAGTGGAAATAAATATTTAGACAGTTAATCAATAGCAAAATAAGCAAACAAATAAGGTAAAGAAAATGTGTGTAAATACAAATAAAATAATCTTGAAAACATTCATACCTATTCCTTGGCAGTATTGAAAGCCAATGGAGTCTGAGTGAGGCAATAAGCCACAGACGTTCAGGATATGAGTGGAGAAGCTGGTCCCTGCCAGGACTCCAATAGAATATTTACAAAAGTTCTCGGGACCACTGCCGAGGAGGGTTTTAGGGTTTTCAACCTTCGAGAACAGTTACAGGGATGGTTGGAGCGAGATTGGGATTGTGCTAAGAAGTTAGAATGATTAGTAAGGTTCTGATGAAACAAGGAGAATTTGTATGGGGAATAAGATCAAGAACACATAGGACAATAAAGGCAAGGTATAAGGTCTGGTTGCTAACATCATATGGGACATTGGCAATTCGGAGGACTTTAGACTGAAATGTTTGATCTTCAAAAATTTAGCTGTCCCTCACATTTCAAATCTTGTAGGTTCAAACAGGTTTCAGAATGGTATTTTAGATTAATAGTTTGTATTCAATTGAAAGATAAGATGCTATATTCAGTAGTCTGTATAACTGGCCATATCGTCGATAAAGGTCTTGCCTTTTTAGTCTAGTATATGGGATCCATGTTGGTCTTTTGTCTAGTTGTCTAGTCGATACCGGACTGTGTTGGAGAAGATAAGTGGACTTAAAATGGACTGTTGGGCAGGATCTACGTTGAAGGGTGAAAGTTATGTGTTTGCACTTTGATTCATTGACGTAGATGCACCAATTGTTGCACCAATGGTCTCTTAAATTAGTTGTCTTTGTACTATTCAGGATGCCATTTCGGGATCTGATTGGGATGATAGAATAGCGTTATCATCAGCAAATTTGGCCAGGGAGGTATCGGAGCTTATAGGAATGTCTATGATGAAGAAAATGTAGAGAACAGGATCCAAAACGCTGCCTTGCGGAGCACCAGCCTCTACGGGGTATCAGTTGAAGTAATCCATACCACAGTGAAATTAGGAGGGAACGGTTAGAGAGGTAGGATCGGAGGATTAGGTATAAGGATTGTGGTAAGTGGGTTTTGAGCTTAAAAAGTAAACCATCATGCCATACTCTGTCGAAAACTTATGCGAGTAGCGTTCTGGCTGTCGATGAAGAAGGACCTACGTCTGGCCGTTCCGTGGGATTATCCCCACCCATTGTAGTTTTACTCAGAGCTCAGTCTGCTCCCAGACACCGGTGAGGTAAGGCGTGTATTTAACTTGCCTGTGTTTATTGGTGTGCTGGCGCGAGTGAGTGCGCGTGGGTGATTCCCGAGGGACACTAAGTGGCGAATCGGGACGCCCGGAGGACAGGAGGGTCAAAAAATTTATAAGTTTTTTCACCCGTTATAGGGTTTATTTTATGTTTTGTGTTTTTATTTTTATTTGACTTTTGGTGAGCGCTGGACAGGAGGTCATTTGACCGATAATAGTTATAAGTTAGGTTAAGTGCGGAAAGGTGAGAACCACGCGCGGGAATCGCACAGTTAAAAACCTTTTTTTGAAACCCATATTTCGCGTAATTTATTACGTAAATGGGGGATTCAGAAACTCCGGTCGAGGGACCGAAAAATACTGAGCTTTTGTTGATGGATCAGTTAGAAGAGCCACCAAAACCACAAAGGGTGGTCAAAATGGCCGCTAACATGGACCTCGAGAACAAAATGGCGGCGGTTAAATCCTCAAATTCATACGCTGGCGTGGCTAGGACGTACACCTCGACGGACGTGGAGTCTTATAAGGATACGGACGAGGAGACGGGGGCCGAGGATAACCTGGGTCCAAAGGTTACCCCTCAGAACCCAAGAAGGCCCAAAAGAGCCAGGAACGAAACCCCCCCATCGCGAGAAGAAGACGAGGATAGGCCCTCTTCGAAGGCCTATAAAGCAGCGGAGGGCATTAGGGAGTACCTCCGCAAAAGGACTAAGTGTACCCTAGATCAGCAGGCCTACTTGAACGGGAGGGTCACGGAGATGAGAGACATGATCGTGGCCCTCGAAGAGAAGTGGAGAGGAGTTCCCCAGCTCGTGAAACACGTGGTTAGAGAGGCTCTATCCACGGATTATCTCCACGAGGTCATAGCCCTTAAGGTCTCGGCGGTAGTTGCCCCGATGGTGGCCAACTCTATAAGTGAAGCCGTCGGAGCCACTTATGACGAAGAAATGAAGAAGTGGGTTTCCCCAACTGTGCACAGGGTCGACAGGATTATCGACACCCTAAAGCTGTCAAAGGAGGAGACCCAAATTCTGAAGCACACAGCCCAGACCCGGGCAGAAGAGAGGAAAGGAAAAGGGAAGGAGCCTGGAAGATTGGCGGGGCCATCTAGGAAGCAGGTGATACAGGTTCCTAAGGCCCAGAAAGAAGAAAAGGAAACGGTTAGACGCGTGACCTTGGTCACGGAAACAACCGAAGAGGAAGAGGAGGAGCCGTGGACAGAGGCGAAGAAGAAGAAGAGAAGGCCAAGACCCAGAGTTAGGGCAGAAGAGGACAGGGAGAAGATGGAGAAGGTTCCCAGAAGGAAGACGTTTGCGGATGTGCTGGGGAAAGTGGCCCTAAAGTCGGTTCCCAAACCCCAAGAGGAGATAGTCACCTACATCACGGTGAAGGGGAAGGGGACCGATGGTAACTGGTCCCCCAGCAAGATCTATGAACAATTGCCAACAAAGGAGGAGCTCGAGGCCTTAGGGGCCACAGCAAAAATTGAAAAAGTGACTAGGTCTGGTGCCGTCCTGGTAAGGACGGAAGGGGCCGACCAGGCCAGAAAAATCTTAACCTGGAGCAAAATGGCGGAAAAGGGGCTCGAGGTAAGCCTTGCCAAGACTAGGTGGCCCCGGATAGAGGTTAGAAAGGTCCCCAAACACTGGGAGGAAGGGACCCTGGAGAGATACCTGTGGGGAAAGATCCCGCAGGTTAAGTGTGAGGAGAAGGAAAGGAGGGGGTGGATGAGACCCTGCTTCTCCACTCCAGTGAGAAGTGGACTCACGAGGAGTTGGGTGATGGAGACCCACCCATCCATTAGGCTCTGCCTAAAGTGTCAAGACTATGGCCACCCTGCAAAGTCCTGCAGCAAGGAGATTGCGTGCAGATGGTGCACGGGTACCGGGCACAAGGCAAGTGAGTGCCCGGGGAGGACCAGAGGAGCCGCCCCTTGCTGCAGGAATTGCAAAGCGAAGGGCAGAGAGGGGAAGGACCTCCAGCATTGTGCGGGCAGCAGGGAGTGCCCGATACACCTGGAGATGATGGAGGGACTGGCGAAGAGGACCCGGTATGCGTAGCCTGCAGATCCTGCAGGTCAACATGGGCCGAAGACGAATGGTCGCAGATGAGTTACGTACTCTCGCCCGGAACGTGGACATCATGGCGATCCAAGAGCCATGTTGTCGGAAGAATGTGGTCGTTGGATTTGGTGTAGCGTCGAGGGTGGTCGCTATGAGCAGTGGAGAGAGGAGGCCTAGAGCGGCAATAGTGATTGTCAATCCTGCCCTCGACGTGATGGAACTGAAGAACTTCACCACGGCAGATCAGGCGGCATGCTATGTAAGATGGGGCGGCATCACGTTCGCCTTTGTGTCCACGTACATACCGCCGAGACCGGCTAACGTCGAGGATAGTCTAGCTGCCGTGGAGGCTGTCGCGCAAAGGTATAGAAACGCGATAGTCTGTTCCGACACCAATTCGTGGAGCACGGCCTGGGATTCAGTGCGCACAGACGCCAGAGGGAGAGCAGTAGAAGAGAGCCTGGCGAGGTGTCAGCTCGTGATCGTTAACGAGCCCTCTGGCCCCACATTTGTTGGAGCGAGGGGTCAGAGCTGGATAGACGTGACACTCGCCACGGTTACAATGGCGCGGCGCATTGCGGACTGGACCCTACGGTCTGACACGAGCTCCGACCACCGGGTCATTGCCTTCAGTGTGGTGCAGGAGGAAGGCGAGAACGCCCTAGAAGTGGAAAAGGGCTTCGTGACCCGATCGGCGGACTGGAGGGCCTTCTCCAGTGAACTGGAGGGTGTACTCGCGGATAGAGACTGGGAGGAGATGGCGCCGATGGAGGTGGAGTTAGGTATTGACCATAGGGTGGCAATGCTGACGGGCGCCATCACGGAAGCGGCGAGTGCATCCCTCCGACGCCGAAGGGCGAGAGTACGTCCGGTCCCATGGTGGACACCAGCCCTGACCCAAGTGAAGAGGGAGTATTACAGGGCTAGGCGTAGGTACCAGGAGTGCAGAGACGAAGAGTTGAGACCTGCACTCCGCGAAGAGACTAAGCGTAGGTATAGAGTGTACCGAAACGGCGTGCGTCACCAGAAGAAAAGGTCCTGGGACGAATTCATCGTTGCAGAGACGGAGAAGAACCCCTGGGGAATACCGTACAGGGTGGCACTGGGCAAGGTGAAGCCTCTCACGATGATGGCTTCCCTTAGAGTAGGAGGAGCCCAGGCAACCACCCTGGAGGAAGCGGCATCGATGTACGTAGATTTTACATACCCCAGGGATGACCCGTCCCAGGACAGCGAGATAGACGCCATGGTGAGACGCACCACGGTATACCCACCAGGTACCGACCTATGCCCACCATGGGACATATGGGACCTTCGTCTGGCCGTGGAGAAGCAGAGGATCGGGAGAGCTCCGGGACTGGACGGAATAGACGCTGCAGTCCTCAGGAATAGTGCCCCGTACGTTGAGGAGGAGCTCCTCCAGATATTCAATGATTGTTTGGAGAGGGGTCACTTTCCAAGCAAGTGGAGGACCGCAGACTTGAGACTGCTCTACAAGGGAGGAGGGAAGGACAAAGCATCGCCTAAGGCGTACAGGCCGATATGCCTCCTCCCTGTCGTCAGCAAAGTCCTGGAGCAACTGATCGTCACGCGTCTTCGACCGATCCTCAGTGCAGCTAGTCATCCACGGCAATTCGGCTCGACCCGTGGCAAGGGAACCACCGATGCGCTGCTGAGAGTGCGTAGGAACGTGGAGGAGAGAGCGGAGAAATATGTCATGTTGGTGCTCTTCGACATATCCTCCGCTTTCGACAGTGTATGGTGGCCCTACGTGCTCCAGCGGCTGCAGGAGTTCGACACCCCCAGCAATTTGTACTCCCTCGTTAGTAGTTACCTCAGTAACAGGAGCGTAAACATCAGAGGTAGCTACTACGAGGTAGAGCGGAGGATAGAGAGAGGCTGTCCGCAGGGCTCTGTCCTGGGTCCGGCCCTGTGGAAACTTGTCTTCGACCAGCTGCTGGGGGAATTGGAGGAGAGAGGGTTCCTTGCCACGGCCTACGTCGACGACCTGGCGGTCATAGTGGCCGAGGATAGCAGAGCCAGACTGAAAACACAGGCAGAGAGGTGCGCCAGTCTCGTGTCAGAATGGTGCGTGAGGAGGAAGCTGAGCATGGCCGCAGCCAAGACCCAAGCCATGCTCGTAAGAGGCTCCACAGACAGGGCTCACCCTATCATATTGGAGATAGATGGCCAGAGAGTGAGGATGGGTGAGGAGGTGACGTATTTAGGAGTGAAGATGAGGAGAAGATTCGACGTCACCCCTCACCTAGACTTATAGGATAGGGTGACCCGGTCTATAAATGGCTTGTACAGGATTGGGGGTGCGTTCTGGGGCATCAGATACCCAGCTACAATGACCATTTACAAGGGCGTGGTCATGGGTATCTTGAGGTACGCATCCCCAGCATGGAGCCAACACCTCACGCAGTTGCAGAGGAAGAGACTGGCGACGATCCAGAGACTGGCTCTGCTTAGGGTCACTAAGACATACAGAACGGTGTCGCATGAGGCGGTGCAGGTGCTAGCCGGAGCGATGCCCCTAGACCTCGTCCTCAAGGAGGACAGAATAAAGTATAATGTGAAGAGGCAGGGGCTCGACGCGCTACCGGAGGGACTCCGTACCAGAATCGGCGAGAACCCCAACCAATGGAAGAAGATATTGAGGGAGGATACCATCGAGGAGTGGAATGGACGGTGGGTAGGGAGTCAGAAGGGAGCTACCCTAAGGAAGTTCTTCCCCACCGTCCAAGAAAGGCTGAAGGCAAGATGGGTCCTCCCTGATTACTGGGTCTCGCAGATGCTGACAGGGCATGGAGGTTTCCGGGGGAAACTACAGGAACATGGAAAGGACATAGACCCCCGGTGCCCCACCTGTGGAGTCCTTGAGACTGCAGAGCACGTGATCGTGTCCTGCACTGCAGTAGAAGGACACCGAGCCAGGTTGTCGAGAAGTACCGGGATCTTCGCCCTCGCCGAGTCGGACTTCCCCCGTCTGATGGAGGAACAGGTGTACCCCTTCTTCAAGGACTTCGTGTACGGGTGGAAGGAGGTGGTGGGTCCTGAGCACTTCACACTGGGAAGGGCCAGACCACCCGACGTCGGCGAGCCTGAGGATGGCTGATGGGACCCGGACGGAGGCAGTGGACCGGGAAGGCTGGACCGGCTTCCGGACGGATGCAGTCAGTGAGAGGATCCGGACGGATGCGGTGGACCAGGAGGGCTGGACCAGTATCCGGACGGATGGAGCTGAAGAAGGGATTCGGACGGATGCGGCTGACCAGGAGGGCTGGACGGTGCCGGACGGATGGAGAGGATAAGGAGCAGCCCTAAGGTGCGCAACTGCGCACCGGGCTGCTCCGTAGTAGCAGACAAGGTGCAGCCCTAAGGCGTGCAAACGCACACTGGGCTGCACCACAGTAGCAGGAAATTATAATAATTGTACCCAGAAATATAATACCCTCAGAGAAAATGTAATATAAGAATTTGTAAATAAATGTGTTGATTATTGGTGGCAGTGGCATACGCTACCCCAGCGTAATACCCCACTGCCACCACGACCCCGTATGACCGAAAGGTCAGGTAGGGGGATAAAAAAAAAAAAAAAAAAAAAAAAAAAAAAAAAAAAAAAAATGTCGAAAACTTATGCTACATCCAGAAATCCATCAGTGCAATATTGCTTGCTTTCTTGCTTTCAAGATCAAAGGAAATATGATCGACAGCACGATTAATAATAATAAGGACGATTCTACTGAGATCATATCTGGATGTTTCACCGCTTAAGATAAATATACTGTGACAGTGAATATAAAAAGAAAAATAATTTATATTGAGCTGCGAGAGAAAAAATGGTATAATTTATTGATTGGTGTGACTTTGAAAAAAAAGGCAAACGGAATTGGGCGTTGTTATCGCTCTCATAGTGTTTCTCTGATAATCCCCAATGATTCTCATAATACTATACATATGTCCCTTCGTAAAATCCCCAATGCTTCTCATAATACTATAGATATATCCCTTCGTAAAATCCCCAATGCTTTTCCTAATACTATAGATATATCCCTTCCTAAAATCCCCAATGCTTCTCATAATATAAGAGATATATCCATTCGTAACACGCTTATAAGTATTGATAAGTATTGGATAAATAAATTAATAAAAGATTAAATAGACAATTATAATTAATTACATTAAGTTCAGAAAAATCAAAAAAAAAATCGAGTAATCGACGATAATTTGGCAGTAGTGATTTGGTACCACACGATTTATGTCATTATCGCGCTATTAATTCAGACGTGGTAATGAAACGAATTGCCAACATGGTAATAACATTTCCACCTATTTCACTCGGCCAAACTATAATAATAAAAAAAAATTGTTTTGGCAAACCTTCTTACAACATACGGTAATCAAAATTAAATTATAATTAACGTAATAATTTGAAAATGTAGCGTGATAATAAAGGCCGTGGCAATGACAACAATGTTGTTAGTGACTTACTTAACGACCCAAATGCGTTGAGGTAAGCTCCTTAATTCCGTAAACCACTGGTGGCTGGATCCTTCACTTCAGAGCTACCACTTTTTTCAACGCTTTAACACTGGCATTTTTTTTTTTTTTTTTTTTTCTTGGTAGTGATATCAAAGTGAGAGGACAAACTTTGTGAAGTACGTTTATATACTTCAACGTTTACAAAAATTAAAAATAAAATATGATTCAAAATGCTTAAGCTATACAATGTGAGCGGAAATAAATTTCACTATCATTTAACGTAGGTTACGAAAGAAAAAAAAATATATGTTTACTAGAAAACTGAGAGTGGGATAATGCGTTATAATGACATTTTAGTGCTTTGAGGAATTATAAAATCAAATTATTTTATTAATTATTTTAATATTTTATTAAGAATTATTAATATTTTATTAATAATTATTAATATTTTATTATGAAGAAATGTTTCTTCGTCGTACAACAGTGAGAACAAATTTCATGTTAGACCTCAGTCATTGAGAAAACGTTGTGATGGACTAAAACTTGCCCGTAAAATGTGAATCACCCATGTACTAGAAAACATTTCAACCATGAAAATAAAAATTATTTAAAATAATATTTTATTGACTTAAGAGGGGCATAATTATGCTCTGTTCAATATGTTTAAAAGCGAATTTGAAAATGCTGCGAATTAAAGCAGTGC
Organism: Rhaphigaster nebulosa; assembly: GCA_948150685.1. Lineage (NCBI taxonomy): Eukaryota > Metazoa > Arthropoda > Insecta > Hemiptera > Pentatomidae > Rhaphigaster > Rhaphigaster nebulosa. The sequence continues at coordinate 207,444,934 of OX411306.1, forward strand.
CTTGAAAGTAAGGATAAAGTTGATTATTTTTTCTGGAGGATTGAGGGACAAAGGACGCATATCAAAAACGCATGCGTTGGGGCGTAGCCATCCTTAGTCACTGAAATCAGCCAGGATTGTTATAAAATCATCAAAATTAACTTATTATTTATTAAACAAATAATTTCATAACATGATGCAGTTTCACAATTCATTCCTGCTTCTCCTTCCAATAAATTGTCGCCTAGCCCGCAGCTTATACTCGGGCTCGTTAAAATGCCGAAGAGGCCAGAAGTTTGTAACTGCCCTTAATATTCTGGTGTAGGAGCCTCTCCGACAAAATTTATGGCCCGTACTAGTCCGTAGCGACATAAAAAAAAACGTATCAATAAGATAAATGCTCCGTGAGGCAACAGTAAACATGTCGTATTTCAGATTAAATAAAATTTTAAAAACATATAAAAATGAAAATTCCCATAAATTAGCCAAAGATTACCTAACAGAAAATATTTTATTGGTAAATTAACAGCCCGTTTATCAAATTCAGTATAATCAGCCTTGTAAAGTCGGTTTCACGTCCCCTTTTCAAAAATCATAAATCTTCAAATGAAATGTTGAAGCATAGGATGAGTTTAGGGTGCAATTATTATTTTTAATGGGATCATAACAGAGAAGGAGAAATGCTTTATTTCTAAATTATGATATCCTAATACACTGCGTTGTAGCATTTACACTTACAATCTATTATAGACATTCCTGATGTATATGCATTTTTTTCTTGTTTAATTCAATGATTCACCTACAAACATTATTATCTTAATAAATAAGAGCCAAAACTCTAAAAGAGGCATACAATAATAGAATAGCAGAAAACAACTAACACATCGATGTTTCGCCAATTCAGGCATCAGCACAGAAGGAGAGAAAATAAACTGTATATATATATATATATATATATATATATATATATATATATATATATATATATATATATACATATATATAAAGATAAAATCGCACATGCACAGTCTGTGCGTAGACTTCGTCCTGTACAGATCGCGGTGTTTTTTCTTTATAGTTCTGTAGTATACCTGAAAAGGTCATTCTGTTTACCTGTGCGGCAGTACCCTCTTTTAAGTCCGCCATTAGACTACTAGGAAGCTTTGACGATATCTTGGCCTAGATCAACATCAGCATGGCATCAGCAAACAACGCTAAGACATGGGCAAATGTGGCAAGAACAACTCTAACACCTCAAAAATTACATGGTCTTTTTTCCCCAACATTAGATAATATACCTATTATAAAGTACGTAGTTGGAGTTGGTCAATTGATTGGGCCTAAAAATGTTATTTTTTCAAATTGGGTTTCCAAAAATAAGATTGCAATATTTTTAAATAAAAAAGAAACTGTAGACGAATTAGTTGAAAAACATATTGGAATCAAAATAGAAAATAAATTTATCGAATGAAACAAAATAGTCAATTTAAATAATTGACTAAAAAGTTCAAATCAGACAGTTACAGAAAAATCAACTGATATAAGTATACTTCTTGTAAAACCAGATAACGTCAAAAACAAGAACAGATCAAGATCCTCCTGTGAAGAGAGAAACAGCATTGTCATAGAGGTTATCCAGAACATTATAAAAACAATCCCTCCTTAAGCCTAAAAATAGATCATGATACCATTTTAAACTTGATTTCAGGAGCATATGGTCAAAATAATAGTTAAGAAATTATAAAAAATCACACATGTGAAATTCCAGAAGTGTTTGCAGCATTGAAATTAATATATTCATAAACTGAACATTGATCGGTTAAAAATCGATTAATGAGGATAATAAATAAAATAAAAACCCTACCTGACCTACTAGGAATGGAAAATTAAAACTTTAGAAAATATACGTATATATAAACTGATATGATTTTACAATGGAACATAAATGGATTATACCCTCAATCAGAACAATTACAATTATTAATTTATTCTGTTTCTCCTAAAGTAATCTGTCTTCAGAAAACAAATTTCAATGTAAATAGGACAGGGCAATTAAAAAATTACAATGCCGTGTATAAAAATAGAAACACAAAATATTCAAGTGGAGGAGTGATCACATTTGTCAAGAATTCCATTACATTCAAGTAATTTGATATAAATAAGAACATGGATGCTATCGTGGTTCAGATAGGAATGCCATTTAAGTTATGTGTTTTGAATGTTTATCTATCTAACAGGTACCAGTTTAGTATGATCGAACTGGAATCATTAGTAGCCCAACTACCCCAACCGTTTATTATAGTAGAAGATATGAATAGTCATAATGCTCAATGGGGATCCACCAAAATCGATGTATGAGGAAAAGATTTTAATAAACTTTTGGAAAATAATAACTTGGTTTTGCTAAATTCTGAAGCACCAACTCACTTCAAATCCAGCACAGGAAGTTTCAGTTGCATAGACTTGTCTCTCTGCTCTTCGAACTTAGTTTTAACTTTGCACTGGAAACCTTCCTTCTGGACTTCCTGTTTGGTAGCGACCGAACTTACCGAACCTCACACGCGCACTGTTGATGAATGGAATTTGAAAAAGGCTGATTGGGAAAAATTTACTTCTAGTGTAGAAACATTGATCGTAACTTTACCTGGCGAAAATCTATTCTCAGAGATAAATATAAATAACATTTTAAAACAATTTATTGCTCTTTATTAAATTCAGGAGCAATGGCCATTATAGGCAAAAAGAAGAGTGGGGAAAATAAAAAAACAGTCTTCTGGTGGAATAAAGACTGTCAACGTGCAATACAAGCATATAAACGAGCTTTTAACAGATACAAAAGCACAAAACACCAGAAAATCAATCAAAATTATCAAAATCAAAGGGCTTTGGCTAGGACAACATTAAAATTAAGCAAATGGAACTCTTGGACACAATTTATATCTTACATGACAAGTCATACACCATCCGTAGAAATTTGGAGCAAAATCCGAAGAATAACAGGGTCTCTAAAAATACCATTATTTCAGGTATTATGGACCCACAAAAGAATATAGAAACTGATAGTAAACAAATTAAGTAATATATTAGCAAATGCTTTCGATCCTGAGATGATGATGATGATCCTGAGACCAAAACTGTTACCCAACTTTTTTACAACTAAGAACAACATATGAGTCAAAACTGAAAACTACAAACAAAAACTATGCAGAACCAATAAATTTCCTTATAAATGAATACGAACTAGATCATGCTATTAAAGCTACAAAAATTTTTTGTGCTGGTCCAAATGGTATACCAAACATATTTTTAAAACACCCTGGAACTAAAGCGATTATATATATCTTCTTTCAATTTTTAATTTTATCTGGACTCAAAATGTTTTCTCATTTATTTGGAAGATTGCAACAGCAGTGCCTATCCCTAAACCTGGAAAAGACAAAAGCAATCCGTTGAACTATCGCCCAATCTCGTTGGCTTGCACTGGTGAAGATCATAAATAGACGACTACAGTGGTTTCTTGAAACCAAAAACTTCTTTCCTAATGCATAAACTGGTTTCAAAAGGTATCGATCTAATTCAACTCGAGACAGAAGTCCAAGAAACGATTGAGAAGAATCAATATGCAGTTGTGGTTTGCCTTGATATACAGAAAGCATATAAAATGGTTTGGAAGCCTCGGGTCCTCCAAATCCTGTTAGAAAATGGAGTCGCAGGTGATATGATTAGCTTCCTATATAATTTCTTACAAAAGAGATTAATATAAGTGAGAGTAAATGAAACAATTTCATCTGTTGTGAAACTTGAAAACGGGGTCCCTTAGGGGTCTGTAATTAGTATGGCGCTGTTTCTCGTTGCTATAAATGACATTGTTTAAACAATTTAATCACCTGTGAAACAATTTATTTTTGATGATGATTTAACACTGTTCTGTAGAGGGGAATACCTAAAACTCCACATAAAATTACTTCAGAAGATCCTGGATAGGCTAGAAAATTGGTCAAAAAAATCAGGATTTAATTTTTCTCCGGACAAAACAGAAGCCCTAATTTTTACAAGGAGGCAAAAAGAAGAACCGATCGCACCTCTCACGCTAAAAACACTGATACGAAAATATAAAACTCCCTTAAAATTTTAGGCATAATCTTCGATAAAAACATATCATGGAAATCACAGCTTGAAAGTCTAAAAACCGCTTGTTCAAGAAGAATTAACATTTTAAAAGTAATTGCACATCAGAAATGGGGAGCAGAACGTAAAATTCTTCTAAATACGTGTATGATTAGGAGTAAAATAACTACGGTTCAATAGCTTACGATTCTCGTGTTTTGAAAATGATAGACCCAATTCACAATTAAGGAATTAGATTAGCGACTGGAGCTTTTCGAACAAGTCCAATAGTGAGTTTGCTGAGTGAAGGAGGAGAACCTCCTTTTAATTAAAGAAGAAAGCAGTTATCAATAAATGATGCCCTTAAAGTAACTGCGAACCCCAATCACCCAGTCGGCCGTGTGATCCATGCCAACAACCCGAGTTCTCAAACAAATCAAAAATGTAAATCTTTTCAGTCAGGAAATCAAACCTATCTCTCGAAACTAAACATAAAAATCCTACCTTTCCATTTTAACAGTTTCTCACCCTGGAATATACCTTCTATAAATGTAGATACCTCGCCCTCAAAACTAAACAAGTCAGAAACACCACTTTACATATATCTACAGTACTTGAGAAATGTGCAACAAATATGCTGGTTTCTTCCATATTTCCACGGATGGGTCAAAACAAAATGAAAAAGTAGGTTGCAGTTTCACCCCGTCTTCACACCAAAATTTTAAAATCCATATCGCTCCAGGAACTAGTATCTTCAGAGCTGAACAGTATGCCATTTATCAAGCTTTTCAATTTGCAGTCGCCTCCACAGAAACTAATATTTTAATTTTTACTGATTCATATAGTGCAATACAATCACTTGATAATTAATGGATATCAAATATAACAAAATGTTTTCGACATGCATACCACCCTCATGAATACCACCCTCAGGCAGAACAGTCAAAGTAGTACGGACACCAGCACACGTAAGAGTAGACGGAAACGAACGTGCTGACAATCTCGCCAAAGAAGCCGCCTTAACTGATGGTGTAAAAGGAACTATAATGCTGGCTAAAGATCTGAAGGATTTAGTTAAAATGGCGTTGTAAAAATCGTGAGAATCTAGAATGGCTGAGAGCGGAGCGTAGCATGCTGAGAAAGGGGAAAGAAACGAACGAAAAGCTGGAACTACCCGAAGGAATGACAAGAAGAGAAGGAATGACTCTAGCGAGACTACGTTTAGGACACACCAGGCTCATGCATGCACACCACTTCGGTGCATCGCTTGCACACCTTTAACCTGCACCCAATGCCACGTCCTGCTAACAGTTGAACATATTCTTATTCAATGCCCATTATATAATCAATTTAAAACGAAACATCACGTACTCTTCATGACTTAAAAATTCGTCAAGGAAACTAGAATGTGGAGTGATATATAGTTATGTTTGTGATATATAGTTATCCTTAAATTTTTCAATTATGGTTTTAGTGTCTTTTGTCTGCAATAAATTTCAGTGACTTCATTAGATATATTTGTATAAAACTTTATTGTTTAGTATTTCTATAAAGCTTTATTAGATAATATTTGTATAAAATTATATAGGATTACATGAGTATAAAACTCTATGGCATAATATTTGTTAAAAAATGTATTGTAACCTAATTATATAATAATTGTATAAAATCTTATTGTATAATATTTTTATACAACTTTATTATATAATATTTGTATAAAACTGTATTGTATAATATTTAGGCGTCGCTAATAACTTAAATTTAAATATCGATGCGATGTTAAATATAGGTCAATAAAAAATATATATTTAAAAAAAAAATCGCACATCTTATAGACAAAGTCCAAACAGATATCATCCAGAAACATTTTTTAAAATTCATTTTGCGCTATATTTTACTTTAATATTCTATCAATCAAAATTTGTTTTTTCATAGCTATATATATATATATATATATATATATATATATATATATATATATATATATATATATATATATATATATATATATCTTCAGCATCTTCCATTTTAGCTGAAAATTTGTGCACACTGATGAATAAACACATTGACATCGTTTTTTGAAAGCGCCAAAAATTCAAAATTTAGGATTCAACTTATTATAGGACCTAAACACCGCCTCTATCGATTCCCGCTCACGATACATCGGAAATAAATTGGAAATGGTCTAAACATCGATTATTGATGACGTAAGTACCAAATACTAACGACTCTCAGTCGTCACCCTCGCCTTAACCAGTGCTAGAAGTCTTAAAAATATATTATAATTATAAAGGTTTTGTCACCTTAATAAACTCCTACTGCGCAATTAAGAATAAAATAGAAAAATATATATATATATATATTGTTATTTGGGGAAAATCGTTTCATGTATTTCCTGTAAAGTTTGCTAAATGGCGCTTATGCCTTTTTCAAAAAACGACGTCAACATTATGAGAGAAAATTCAAGGATTTATTGTTTTTGTTTTGACTTGTCTTATTGAATCATTAGTGTATTCAAGGCTAATCTCTCGGGTTCAATGTCACTAACTAGTCTAATTTGGAAACAATATTCATTTAAATTTGAATATTAAATATTCGAAAATTGAATTTTTTCGTGCTAAAGTCGCTGTTTGATCCACTGTGCGACGCCAGAATTGGCGAAATATCGGCAGGTTAGTTGTTTTCCGTTATTTTAGAGATTCTAGGCTTCGTTTATGGAACTTTCCATTTATATCCTACATATCATTATCGCAAAATTATAATTTTGTTGTTTTGACCTTCTTTTTTTTTTTTATTATTATTATTTTATGTTTTGTTTTTTTTGTTTTTGCTCTCTTTTCCAGAACTACTTGCGCAGGCCACCTACAGCAGATGCCTCTTGACATGCTGGATTCTGCAAGAAACAGACTTATGTTGCTAAAAGTCTATTTACGGTTCTAATCAGTGGCGTAAATGGGAGAGGGAAGATCAGGGAGATACATCCCTTCCTCCCGAAATGTACCAAAAAATGTAGTTTTCATACCCACCAACATTAAATTTATATTTTGGGTAATTATAACAATAGTTTTTGAACCAATTTTCATGCTCGTTCTAAAATCTTACACCAACTTTGGCGATTATTGAAATTTAGATGATTATTTGTCTTCTTCATATTCAATACAATCCCGAAAAAAAATTTAAAACCCCCTCCAAATAGATGTTCCTGGTTCTAATTAACTCTTTTTCAGCCAAACATTGATCCCTGAATACTTGGATGCAGTAAAGATGCTTCTAACTCTAAGCAGGGGTGTAATAATAAATAAAAACAATTTAAAGTAAGTACGCTGTGATGATCCAATAATATCTATGTAGTGCTCCAACCGACACATACCTTTATTCATTCCTCCTAGAAAGGAAGGTTTTTCTACACCCGAATAACATATTCTCACAAAATGCAAAATTTAAAAATCCATTAACATCTCTAAATAACTAATAAGTATTTGATTGTTAATGCTCAGCTCCATCTCTGTTTCATAATTTTTCCTGTAACCGTTATTGTATTCAGGGACGTCCTTAGATATTCTGGGCTTGTGGGTTAATAAAAATAATGCGTCCATCTTCTTAAGATATGCATACATAAAATACTTTTTTTTTTTTGGAACAGGTTATTTGCTTATTTTTGTCATAAAAAGGTTTTGAATAAAAGTAACTAAATTGAAAATAATAAACCAATATAATACCTACAAAAATTGAGGGCTCCTAAAGGCTCAGGTTGTATCTTCTCCTCAGGTGGTCTTTCCCCCATTTTCTGACAGATCATTAATCCATAAAAAAATCTACTGAGTGGTCACTAACTCAAAAACAAAGCCTGCGTACTCGATAGATTAAATGAATATTCGCGCTTTCTATACACGTATAAAGAATATGTTATGTATAGAAGCATATCATGTGCTTAACAGACTAATTATACTTGATGTATTCAGATAAAAGTGGAAGTTCCAGTAGTAAAATAAGAACAAAAACAAAAGAAAAAAGAAATAATAAAGAAGAAATTAAAAGTTAAGCATTTTTAAAAAAATTTCTTCTATATTGTCATTTTTGTAATGATTTGGGGTTCATCTTCAGGAATAAATTGAAATATATATTAATTTAGTTGTAAGACATTGGTTTACTAATGCAATTATCACGTATTTACAAACATAAATCAAAGCATTATTAAAATTCTATAGTTTATTTATTCATAGTTTATTATTTATAAATAAATTTATTTATTTATCCACATTTTTCACCTTATTTCCATGACATAACCATAAATTACGTAAATAGCCACATCAATTCTGTTTTGTCATATATAATATCCATAAAAATATTTAATAATTTTTTTATAGGGTTCTTGGTTTGTAAACCAATAGCTAATAAGAGAGCCAGTTAAGGCAGAGTTGCGTTGCTACACTGTCCCGATTGATGAATTTGAAATGTTTTCTTGTAAGTTTCAATTTAGAATACAGAATAACTCTTCCAGAAATTATAATATATATATATATATATATATATATATATATATATATATATATATATATATATATACCAATACAATTAGCTGCCGTGGACAGAACCTCGAAGTGGTAGATGATTTTGATGTATATGCCTGTGTACCGTCATGATATAGACGGTCGAATGATATCCATAAAAAAAAAATCAAGAGGCAGTGAGCCAATTAAATATCTACAGTTCTAATAGGCAAACGGGAAGTAAGCCAAGAGACAAAGCAACGTCTATTAAAATCTGTGTTCTTGCCCGTTCATCTTTATGGGTCAATGTAAAATTTGATTTATTGGACTTGGTGTGTGTTTTAGTTGTTGTTTTATTTCCCTCAGATTTATTAATTACATTATTAATTACAAGAGCTTCCAGTATCCTTAGTAGGATACTGGAAAATTGGATTTTCTCTTTAAGAAATCCAATATACTATTTTTTGGATTTTCTCAATATCAGTTTTATTAATTTTTTTAACTGCATTCAAAAATATAGTTTCATTTTTTTTTTTAAATTTCAATCATTCTAGTAAGGAAACTACTGAGCAGGTAACTACTACTTACGACTGGTCGTGCCCTGGGCCCAGATGGAGAGCAGACCTTGAAATTAATTGAAAAAACACTAAGGCCAACTCCTGGTCCAGAGGTTAGGAATTGTGCTCTACGTGAGGTCTCTATCTCTGCAACTCTGTCCTCTAACTTCCCTCGCCCCTGCTATGAATGTCTGATCAAGGTTATGGATATCGACATATGAGGCGCTAGGTCGTAAAATGTGGTATCTTCATTTTTTCTGAATTAAAGTTTTTGGGGAAGAAATGTTCCTTTCTGCTGATTCCATAGGTTATTGAAAGAATCTGTAGGGAATTCGTTTTCTTTAAACAATGATGTTATTAAATTAAGATAAGTATGTGCTTGTTGAAGGTAAAACTTTGTAATTTTAAAAAAATTGAATTTTGTAAAATTTTCCATTTTGTCAGTTACCATGTTTTACGATCGAGTGCCACATATATTTATCAAGTGATAATAGCTTTATCATTTACGAGTAACCCAAAATAATTTTTAAAAATCTGGTGCGCACATCACACAACTTTCACTTACCACGCTACTCGAAAAAAATTATAAAAGTTTCAATTTAGTTCGGATGGGAATTCCAGTTAGTTTCCATAAAGACATTTGATTTCCATTAAGCAATATATTTTTAATTTCTTGTACGAAGTAAAGGAAGTATTGTAATTGCGAAAATTTTCGGTTTTCAGATTTCAACAGAAATATCCATTTTGACCATTCCTGAATCCATTTTGACTAGTTTCGTCTATTGCGTCAGTTGCGTCTGTTCGTATCTCGCATAACTCAAAAACGGTTAGCCGTTGAAAGTTAAAATTTCATATTTAGGATTGTTGTAAAATCTAGTTGTGAACCTCCCTTTTTGGTCACTCCTTGATCACCGGAAGTGGTACTTTACTTGAAGGTCATAATTGATTTCCATCAAAAATTATATTAAAATACTATTCATAACTTCTCAAATTTAGTATTTATAACTTATATGTACATTTAAGTAACATACTAGATTTTAGTCTAAATTGGAAAACCGGAAGCGGTACTTTACTCGTAGGTCATATTAGACTTTCATCAAAAATTATATTAAAATATAATGTAAAACATCTCAAATTTGGTAAATAGGACTTTTATATCGATATGAATGTATTTACTATATTTTGATTAAAATTGATGAACCGAAAAGGGTACTTTACTTGAAGGTCATAATAAGCTTAAATAAAAAATTATATTTAAATAAAATCATAAATCATATGTTTCGGTAATAAAGGTTACAAACGCAATTTGGTTTCCAATCCAATTAAACATTTTTATTACTTGTTTTAAGTGTTAGAATTTAATGTAAAATTCTGGTTTTCCTCCCAAAATGTGTGTACACACCCACACACACACACACACACTTCGGGAGGAAAACCAGTATTTTACATTAAATTCTAACACTTAAAACAAGTAATAAAAATGTTTAATTGGATTGGAAACCAATAGATAGATGTCGCGACGTCGAGTGTCGTTTTTTGAGATACTGCAATTTTCGGAAACTAGTAACCAAATTCAGGATCACATTTTGTGCCACCGATTTATAGTTTAATATGCGTACAAGGAAGTCATGTGTTGTCCACATCAGATTTTTTTTTTCCTTTTTATTTAAATGAGAATTAGTTTCTTTGTGCCGAGTTCGTTCAAATATCATTAAAAGTAAATTATAAAAATTTGAATTCTGTTACTATTTCAATTTCTGAGAAAATGGAACATATAGTGCCAAAAACGTGGAATTTTCGGACTTAAATTCGTGCGTGTTAAATCCGTTATATTTCCGAATAATTTTTATTGATCAATCTACCCTCCCATAGATTTATTGAATAAAATTATTACTGTTATAGATTTATTGATAAATTCGTTCTAAAGATTCTACCTTCATTAAATTTTATCTTTCTCTCCAAAAAAACAAAATTTATATAAAAAAACAGTGGACATTTTAAGGTTATTGTAAATTATAAATCTACTAAAAATGTTTATTTCTTTTTAATTAATATTTATACATTTTATAAATTAATTAATAGCAGATTACTATACAAAAATTATAAGTTATTCATATCAATGTTTTAAAATATATTTTATACAATAAATATCGTAAATTTTAACAACACCGTATTTATTTACAAAGAATTTTTATTATAATTAGAATATCACAGTCGTAAAAATATGCAGTTCACTGTTCTACTCCATCCATTTTCCACGCTCACGATCGGATAGAGTGGTTGGATTTGTTTATAATGCGTGGATTTTAAGGCTGTTGGAATTCCAACTGCTCCCCTCTACTCCGACCACTCCACATAGTATTTCACACTCACGGTTGTTCCATGTTCCATTTGGTGTGGAGTGATTGGATTGGAGTGATCGTCAGTGGCCTCCTTAACATGAAATATCTTCCAAGAGGATTTAGTCAAATTTGGGTAATGATTATCTAAACATAACTACTATGAACTGACATACTTGGTTGTCGATTTAACAACAACCAATAAGATTAAATTTGAGCAGAATGTTGATTTAATTTTCTTGTTATTATGGTCCACATTACAAAAAAAAAAAGAAAGAAAAAAGTTATTTCATTCTTTTTGAAATTAGAATCTACATTTTCATTCGATTTAAACTTTTTTTGGTCAATAAAATGTCTAGCTCTCGATATTTCTCAGTTTCAGACTAATCTCGGAAGTTACGTATTTAACATGAGCGGTAAATACGAGCTTCGAAGCTATCCTTAGCTCCTGCTTGCAGAAACCAGTGCTAAAATTAGCACACTCTGCCGGAAGCCTATAATAAGACTCAACCCAGCGTAGCAATATATGTAATAAACTCTACCGAGTCCGTTGCATTGTGGATACGGGAAAACGGTAGAAGCAAAAAGCTTTATTTCTGCTGCAAGAACTGGACCCTATTTCATAATAAAGTACAAGTTTAAGTGGAAAGTTCATTTTTAGAGGTTGTAGGTTATCATCATTAGATAATAATAATTGTATTCATTTTTTTCTTTTTAATTCACTGTTTTTTAATGTAACTATTTTAAATGTTTTCGTGTTTCAATATCTCACTGAAGAAAAGACGGAGGTAATGTTTGCACATCTGAGATTTTATTAAAACAGCTGATCAGCAAAATTACAAACACTGAAAAAACCACTCATGAAATAATTTTAAAATATTATTCAGTTAGATTTATAAAAAATATTTAAAACAATAAATTATATTGTATGGGGTAGACTGTGGGTAGAATGAAAAAATAAAATGGGACTGAAATGAGGATTTATTTCCTTTAATTATAGAATAATAAATTATATAAAATAAATTAATATATATGAATCAATACAAAGTTCTGATATATGTCCTTCATTATGATTTTATTTTTTTCCCTCTCTGTTATTTTTCCTTTTGAGAATTTATTTATGTTTACTGTTATTTCATCAAACTAGTACATTAACAATACACCATAAACTGTTATTTGTAATATATTAAAAATCAATAGTATTATACGTCGGCAAACATCACCGCTGCTGGGTTTTTTGAGGTACGATAAACGAATATCAACTTTGTTTCTCCCCTCTCCCCCAAAAAATGTTACCCTTCTTTGTTACGTCACAGTGCTTTAAATTCTTCCTTCATAGTGCAAAAATTCACACATGACCACCGATTGTGATTTCATTTTATTAGATTTTCTGTTTGCACCAATTTACTATCGTAAATTGGTAATTTTATAGGTTTAGATTAAGAAACTAATCATTTATAATAATGATAGATAATAATAATTACATTTATTTATCTTATATTTATACTGCTGTTATAATAATAAGATTATTATTGTAAGTCCAAAAATTTCTATTTTGTGATTTGTATAAAAATTCTTATTTAAAGGACGCTAAAAACGAACCTGGCAAGCTATCTCCTAGAATAATTTTTATTGGCCTATTTTACTGGAAGCGTCTTTTGATTTTTGTTATTTTTTTGTGCATTTAAACTTATTTAATACAAAAGGTATTAATATACTTCTTCTTATTTTACACAAAAAAATCGGTTGGTATATGAGAATTTTGAAATCCATGCAGAGCAAAGGCAGAAAACAATAATATTAAAATTGTTGAAATTGTATAAAATATTTTTTTCTTGGCTCCTAGGGCGCACTGGCAAGAACCTATCTAATATTTTTCGACCTAGTGTCACCGAAAAACTTTTTAGCTATCAGTATAATAATTATTTGTTTTATTCGATTTCAATTATTTTTTGAGTTATTTATTATTATGTAATGAGAAAACGAGGCAAATAAAGCGTAGCCACTTTTTAGTCTCAGCTTTCTTTCATTTTTTTTTGTCATATGTTATGTTTATTTAAAAAGTCAGTTTCACTATAAAAAATAAGTTAGTATAACTGTTTACTGGCATAATATCAAATAAGAGAACCACAAAATATGAGAGCAACTGCTTGAAGAACGTATTTATAAAATATATACATTATTTGAACAAAAGTTTTCTTTTTAAAAAACTGTTAGCGTTAAGAAATATAATTTTTTTTAAATTAAAAATTAAACAAGTGGCACTAGTGCCAGCTTATTTGCTTAGTCTTAAACAGCCCGACCATTATTCATTTTTGTTTGTACAATATAAAAGTAAATAAACATTTAAAACTACAGAAATTGATATTATTTACTTCCTAATTTTATACAAATTTAGTGGTTGAAAAACGTTCAATTGTTCAACGTAGCTTATTTACTAAACATTTTTAATCGTATTTTCCGCGAAAAAAATAAACTGTTGCAATGAGTCGAAGGTCGGCGGTGAGCGGCGGGATGGCGTTTTCTATCCGTTTCATAACCCCTAGAGCACGATTATGGAAGTTTTGGTGATATCTGATATATAGATAGACTATATATATAATTTCCCCTCCCGCTATATTTTAGCACCTCCATCTTTAACACCCTTTGGATCAAATCTGCTGAAATTCGACATGTAGGATTTTCTTCCAGGCAGAACGATACCATTAAATAATAGCTAAATTCCAGTCAAATTTTCCGTGTATTTATCTGAAAATAAGGCGTTTTTAAAATTTGCACATCTCTAGAGCTCCACTAAATTAGTTTATAGGGTGGAAAATTTGTATTTGAATTGAGTTGATGTTAGAAAAGTATCATTTATGGGTCTCAACTTGGTTCCCACATCCTCCCGGTTTTTTAGATTTTTTAAAATATTTGCGAACCTCTCCAAATTTAGATATGGCTATTTCAACTCCAGTGATCCCCGCTGGGTCAAATGAGATGAAATTCGGTATAAGGGTTTTCTGTATCGGAGGTCAGCGGAGAACAATATAATAAAACTATTGGTACATTTCGGTATGTTTGGGGGTATTTTGTGGGTCTCTACTTTATTCTCTCTCCCTCGTTTTAAATTTTTATTTTAGTGAAAATAAGACTTTAGTGACGGAGTTCTGTTGCTCACGAATTTTTTATTTAAATGTTAATCTTTTTGATAAGCGTTGTAAATTGCGTATGAAGCGGAGTAGCTCAGGGCGCAAGGAGCTGTAGCATTAAATTCTTGGTCCAGAGTCGAAGGTATAGTAAAAAAATAATTATCTGTTCTAGCATTTGCAGCTTTGTCGGCGATGTTTCGGTCCCAAGCTAGACGGATAAGCTGGAGTCTACTGTATTGTTATTGTTATTAGACTTGAAATGAAATTAAAAGCTATTTTTATTACTTTTTTAAAATACATTTCCCCCACTTCGTAAATGGTTGCCTGGTGCACCACGGGCTATCTGCTAGGCCCGAGATGAGATTGCTATTTATATTACTTTTTTAAAATAAATTTCCCCCACTTCGTAAATGGTTGCCTGGTGCACCACGGGCTATCTGCTAGGCTCGAGATGAGATTGAAGAGACTTATAATTATTTCATAACATCCATCTTCGGGTTTCCAAGTCGCTTTTATGTCACTTGTGGGTATACCGAGGTGATTTTATGATACTTTCATACTGCAATACTTCATTAGTGTCTTTATTTTCCAAGCTCTTCTTTTACATCCTTGATCTTCTCACTTAACTTTCTTATATTCACTTTTTGAATACAAGATCTCAACCTATCGAATTATGAGACGGAATGTTTCCTTGAAAATTTGTTATAACAAAGTTGAAATTCGTAATAAGCACTCAAAAAAACATAATACAGGTAATTTTCAGAACTACTTTAAAACATTCTACAAAGGACCCTTGTTTCAAAATCTAATTTCCATATTCTGACTCATAACTTCGATGCGCTAGCTTCAAAACGGAGTGGCCAAACAAAAAAATCATTAAAATCAAAATTTTATTTAATTCACCCTTCTTTGATTTACTCTAGCATGAATATCAAAATTTATTAGAATAATACAAGATTTTCAAGTTATAAGCAATAAAGAAAAAATATATTGATATTTTTCTACTTCTGAGAAAAATTCGAAGGAACAATGTTGAAAATTGTAATCAGAACCCTAAAAAACATAAGCATAAATGAGCCTCAGTATAAAAATAGTTTTTCAATTCATTATTATGCTTATAAGGAGAGAGAAAGCTGAGTGGGTAATGCATCGGACTACCAATTCCCGTGCGTAGGTTTGAGTCTATCTGAAGCAGACAACTCATTTTCTGTTCTATTAGCCATGGATAGTCTATGAGGCTCATTTAGCTTCTGGGATGTGGGTGCCTCGTCCTTTAATAGGTTGAGGGAAAAACAGGATGGAATCCATGTGATAAGGATATTGAAGCTTGTTGGAGTTCGCTGTTTCTTTTTCCCAGCCTACAAACTTCCAGTACGTTTCCATATCATGCGCTAGCGCTTGGCCAAAAGTTATCCCTGAGATGGATCTCAAATACAAATCCGGGATGTGAACTGCATCGTAGCTCCGACACAGACGTCCCGCCCACCTGTGCGACCTGGCGGCCCCTTTGATGTAACTGCCAGGTGATAGCTTGCAATAGCTACCTTGTGAAATGCTCCTACGTGTACGGACTGGAAAGGATGGTGTCTGAGGACCGCCGAAACCGTAACGCACCAAACTGGAACAGTTCCAATCCACGGGTTATAGATTTCTTTTTCTTATATCTGCCGCTATTGAAGTCGTTTTATGTTTTTTGCAATCTGCTGCATTCATTTGAAAGGTCTTCTGTGTTGGAGATTCGCAAAAATGACAAGTTTATTTTAATGAGACCCTAATAAACTCTAATAAACCCTAATAAAAAAAAAAAGGCGAGCCTGATAAAAAAAAAAAAAAGAAGGCAATTGATAGCTCAGATATTATTTGAAAATGATAGAAAATTCTGTAAATTGAATAAAATTATGAAAAATTGAGTAATGCAAGGTTTGATAGAAAGTATAATAAAAGTCCTTCAAGATAAAGCTAAATAAAATTAATAAATAGAGAAAAAAAAAGATAAATTATATTTGTTGATGTTTTAGGTTAAAAACTCTTACTAGCACAGAACAGGGATGTAAATATCGATATAGACGTAGTAGCATCGATCGTTTTCAAATATGTCGAAATAGAAGTTCGATATATATATATATATATAAATCTTCCAAATATATCAACATAATAAAAATACTATACGGACAGTAAAGGGCGAATTTGGAGATTGAGGTGAGATTTTAGAGAGTGTTACTGGAACAACTAACTGGAAAATTTAGAGAATGTTACTGGAACTGAAATTACTGGAACAACATAAATTAAGTGTTGTCCTGAAGATGAAGAATTTCTCTGAAACGTTGAAAAATATGAGGAAAAAGCTTTTTTAATTAAAAAGAAATTTAGAGCAGGAAAATTACTTCATAAAATATTACCCAAAATTAAATAAAACAAATTTTTACAAAAATATAAAGAAGAAATATCGGTATTTCCGTATATCGGGCCTAGATGTTTTTAATTTTTTAAAGCAGAAGGAGAAGACAGTTGGTTTACATTGCATTGAAGAGTAGTAGTATTATTATTATAAATCAACAAGTCTTGTAATCGTAACAGTATTAATAGCAACAATTAAATGTTTATATATTGTTTATCACAAAAATTTAAAAAAAAAATACCTATCAATTTCTAAGCATTTGTCAATAAAAAAAAACAAACAGGAAAAAGAGAAAAAAGATTAATTCAATTAGTTAAACATATTCCATGCTGAGATAGAATATTTCTCAATAAATAAATAGTCAATCAATCAGTTAAACATAAAAACAAATTATAAAAGAAAGATGAAAATTTATATTGAATGAATAACTAAAAACTTGTCAAAGTACTAATTACTAAATTAGTTACTTGTTACTAAAATGACTTATTACTAATAACTAGAGAAAATGATTTCAATCGCTAAACATGAAAAAATTAAGAAAGAAAATCAAAATTGAATTAATAATGACTTTAACCTATCAAACTTTTTCGAAACTTTCATTAATAGCCAAAAAAAGAAATAAAATATAAATGTTAGATAGAAAAAAAGAAATTATTAAAACAATATTTCTCTGGTATTCCCACCGTCCAGTTTGACTTTTTTTTTATATACAATTTTTTTTAAAATATCGTTTTTCGAAATTCAAATTTTAATATCGATATTTAATTCGACACAATATATCGAATTAAAACTATCAGACTAAAATATCGATTAATTTCTTTATCGATAAGATATCGAATAAAATATATTGATATTTTTCCAACTTCCCTAGCACAGAATACCTTGTCACGGCAATATTATTACGATAATTAATCGTTCTGCGAAGATAAAAATAATTTTTTATCATACCTCAAGTTTAGTATCCCATCTAGGTTGGATGATAAAGTTATATTGTAAAACAATCCTCACATGGATCATTCGAGAGCCCAGGAAAATTATAGGGGGTCCGCTAACGGAGTGTCAACCATTCGTCATGAGTGAGAAGCGTAGTCATCTCGTTGTGCATTTCATGCCTTGTGGAGTGCAGTCTTCATGCCAACGATTCATCGTATGACCTGTTCGATGGGACTTGGCAAGTGAAAATAGGACGAATTTCTCATCCAATACAATGACAAAACTTTTGAATCAGGCATGCTTTGTTACGATGAAGAACCTGCGATCTCAAAGAAGAGATGAATCCACGTTCTTCGTTGTTTCCAGGTTGGACAGTATGCGGTAGTGGCAATACAATAATATATCCTTATCACCACTACTCAAAACTAGACACTTCTTAAGCAATCCATCATACTACGAACCATAAGGGCATACTGAGGCTTCCTAGTCGATAGTCTGACGACGTGATACCAGCAAGACGAGAACCGTTTTTACTTCCTTGTGCGCGGTAAAGGAAGTATTTTAATCGCGAAAATTTTCGATTTTCAGATTTAAACGGAAAAATCCATTTTGACCATCACTGAATCCATTTTGACTAGTTTCGTCGTGACGTCTTTGCGTACATTCATACGTATCTCTCGTAACTCAAAAACGTTTAGCCGTACAAAATCAAAATTTGGTATTTAGCATTAATAGATAATCTAGTTGTGAACCTCTTTTTTTAGTCACTACATGATGGACCAGAAGTGGTACTTTACTTGAAGGCCATTACTGATTTTCATCAAAAATTATATTAAAATATAATGCAAAACTTCTCAAATTTGCTATTCAAGCTTGCATACCAATAAGATATAAATAATATCAATAATAAATAATAATATAAATAATATCAAATATAAATAAGATAATAAATTTTGGTCAAAATTGTCATACCGGAAGTGGTACTATACTTGAAGGTCATTTTATACTTTCATCAAAAGTTATATTAAAATGTAATGTAAAACATTTGGTAAATTATACCTTTATATCAATATAAACATAATAGATTTTGGTTGAAATTGAAGAGCCGAAAGGGGTACTTTACTTGAAGGTCATTACTGATTTTCATCAAAAATTAAATCGACATTTAATACCGATATCATATGATTCGTTGATAAAGGTTATTTTATTACATGTTTTAAGTGTTGAAATTTACTGTAAAATATTCTTTTTTTTCCTTCCCATTTATGAGCTGAACAAGTATGCAGTAGGAGAATAAGATATTATTTAAGCGTGTTCTTAACCTTTCTGCTTAATTGCTGCTTAAAGATTTCTGCTTAAAATACTAAAACCGTCGATCTCCAATGCATATACAGTTCTAATGTTGTCAAGGAACACGAAGAAATCTCTTGGGAATTTGTTACCTTCTGAAAGAAAACGACATACAATAATGGAATAAGATCTCAAGAAATAAGAGGTTTGTGTGTTTGTGTGTGTGTGTGTGTGTGTGTGTGTGTATGTGTGCCTGCGCGCATGCGTTTGTGTTTGTGTGTGTCTGTATGTGTCAATAGACGGATGTCGCGACGCTGAGTGTCATTTTTGAGGTATTGCTATGTTCGGAAACTAGTAACCAAATTCAGTCACTTTGTGAGACACCGATTCATAGTTTAATAGGCGTACAAGGAAGTCATGTGATGTTCACATCAGATAGATATTTTTTGCACAGTTTACGGGAGTCAAATGCATCTCTCATGAGCAACGATCTCTGTACGGATTGCCTAATTCTTGAAACTCCACCGCATGTTGGATTCGTTAATTATGAAATTAACGAATTGTCAGTTCTCAGCCAAACTGATCTTCCCAACTCCACGACACAAACTATGCGAATATATTATCATTATTATATTTTATTTTTGTTTATTTTCCACTTCACTGATATATAGATGAAAATGGAAAAAATCGCCTTGTAATTGCATAAAATTTGTGATAAATGGCATGTTAACAATTTAACTCGAGTAATAAGATTCAATATTTAAATATGAGCTACCTTTGTTTGCTTAGAAACGTAAGATAGCAGCTATCAGTTCTGACAGTAGCTACGGTAAGATGTCAATTAGCTTTGACGTTATTCTGAACTCTAATCGTTTGTTCTAGAGATAACCTTTTATTTAAATATAACCGGTTTCTCTTCTATTTGTTATTTGTCACTGCCAGCATGGCCCGTGTACTGTCTCTCCTGTTAATCTCCTTCCTTTTTACAGGCAAGATATATTTTAGTTAAATAAGATTTAATTGAAAAAGTTTAACACAGTAAAATAATATCCTGATTGATCTGGGAATACCAAATATATATTTTAATCTAGTACTGATGCCCCATGTTATTTTAAAATTAATTAATTATTAATATTATTTTAAAACGCGCACCTAAAAAATAATAATAATAATTAAAAAATTAATAAACAAACATAAATACAATATTAATAATGTTTTTGGTTGAGTTTTTGTTGCTATGGTCGAGGACTCCGGTTCCCGATTTTTTTTCCCCTTCACGTTTTTTACGTGCAATACTTGCAGAAACTTATTTTCTATTATTTTAAGTTTTACTCCTTAGTTTCCTTTTACTGATCATTCGGAACGACTGAAAGTAACTATGTCCATAAAATTTATAAAAGCTTTATACTTCTCTTACATTCTTTACTTATATTTCTATTTGTAAAAGTTAGTTTTCGAGTAAATATAAAAATTAAATATGATCATAAGCATTAACTAAAATTAAAATTCGAATAGATGTGTAGGTAGTGAACACATCACCACAAATATCAATTAAAAATTAAATAGCTATCCTATTTATCCTTAACTAATATTTTGAATATTAAAAAATAATGGTTACCGAAATATCGAAATAAAAGTAATTAATATAGTTATAACATAAACTATATTAATTACTTCTATCTTTAATTTTCCTTTTTAACTTTATTACTATTTAATCTCTATTATTTATATTATTATTCATCAATTTTCTTTTTATCTCTCTCATTATCTCTCTCTAAACTCTACTCATATCTCTGATATATTTTTGGCCCTGAAGATGGCCCATATACTTAGGTCATTTGTTCCAAAAGTATTTCCGTAAATGAAATATTTACATATTTATGCATTAAATTATTCATTATTAAATTAATATAAGTTCAAAATTAGCGTTTAATTATTCTATTTACGTTTACTATACACTGGAGAATTGTCTTTAATAAATGTATGGAGTTGTTAAAACTTAGTAGTATTAAGAATAAAGTTCAAAAGTTGGAGCTTTTTTTATTTAGGAAAAAGAGTACATGGTTCAAACCGATGGAATACCTTGAAAATTCTTAAATAACGGGATTGTCTTGTTCAAAACAGGACATATGGCCACCTTTTGCAAGGAGGAACGTAGGGTAAGAAGACTTAGAATATTGGAAGACTTTTGTTAATTAACAATTCTAGCAGAAAATTACCAATGAGGTTTTGCCACGGGAAATTAGGATAAAGTAACCCTAACGAGGACATAATACATAGAGCCAAAGATGTGGTATGTCTGGAAACTACAAAAATTAATCTACTCTGCAACTTTAGTCAAAGAGAGGCCACAAGAAGTTAACTGTTGGCTTGGGGAAAATGAATAACGGAATCTTAGGAGACGCTTGAACATTGAAGTGAATTCTAGGATGATTTGAGAAATGGCCCATCCTCAAGAGACTTGTCAAATTCGCGTCTTTTATTTTGAGGTTGTTTTTACATGCTTCTAATTATTATGGAGTTGGCTCCAATTTTCATTGTATACCTATCATTAATAAATAGTAGTTAGCCAAAATATTTACATTTAAAGTAAATTTTTAATTTCAACATTCTCAAGTGTGTGGTATGCATTGACGAAAAAAAAAACCAGCTCAAATTGAAAGTATCACTTACAAAGCAAAAGTGTGGTATTTTTAAAAAATGTTTGGAATTAAAATTTTTGAACATTTCCACTGGTTGATGACATCAAGAACTAATGTCTCCAGAGTATGGTGAAAACGAGTGCTCAAGTACGTTATTACTATGATTTCAGTTGTAAGTTCGGTTTGATAAAAATTTTGTGGATTCCAGAGTAAAACTGCTACATTATGAGATATTGCAACGTCCAAAGTCTGAGGAGTTCAGGGTTAATACCTTATAAAACGTATAAATATTACCCGAAACAGTAGTAGTAACATACTTGAGATCTCGTTTTGACCATTCCCTGGAGACATAGGCTATCGTACGTTCTTGATGACTTCCTATCCATTTTATCCATAATTTACTTAAAATGTAAATATTTTGGCCATTCACTATTTATCATTGATATTTATAATCACCAATAATATACACAAATCACTAATCAATAATATACACGCAGTCAAATCCATAATAGTTAGAGCTATGCAAAAACAACCTCAAAGTCAAAAGATGGGAATTGTGTCAAGTCTGATGAGAATGACCAATATTGAATATGGTTATATCAAGGGAATATTTTTTGTGAAATATCTTTAAATATAAAATATGCACATACTATTGATTAATGGATATAAATATCTATTTATTTATTTATTGCAGTTTCAACTTCGGCGAACACGAGAAAGAAGAGGAACCTTGAGCTGCTCCTGGAGCCCTTGATTTGGATCGAACGGCTACGGACAGAGGCAGAGCTGAGACCTCTCCTTCCATCGTCTGGAGTGCTGCTGCATGGCTCTAATACTGGCGGGCACAATCACCAGTCACCTTCAGTAGCAGAAGCCACCACCGAACATCCGCCGGATAATACTGAACATCATGAGCATCAGTCGAACAACACCGAGCATCAGTCAAACGGCAGCGAACATGGCAATAAAGAGAACCACAAGCATGAGATGCATCATCATCATCATCACCATCATGGAGGAGGGGGCCACTAATCTCGATGATACAAGATTCATCCATCAAGTCTGATTTTCCGTCTTTCTCACCATTAACTTCTTTTTTTTTTGTTTACATTTACGGATATTTATTCATGTTTAAATATTTGTATTGATTATTATAAAAAAAATGTTTATTATCGTGTATTATAGTTGCATTTTTTATTTATTATTAAGTCTGTAAGCTAGTAGAATATTGAAAAGTTGAACGGAGTTCACTGAAAATCATTCCATTAAGGTAATAGCTAATTTTTTTTTATTTTAAAATAGATATATAAAGAATAAAATATATAGTTATAAAAAATATATACTTTTGTGTTTGTATTTTATATAATAACACAATATTGAAAATTTAATAAATTGGGTATTTTCGAGCTTTTATCTTTTGTTAGATTCAGGCCATCAATTGTGAGCTTAGTGTAAAAACGGTGAATTTGTAATTTTCATATTTGTACATCCCTCTGGTAGATTTTTCGATATAATGATGCAGGGGGAAGGTGAGGATAGGATTAGCAGAGGAGTAAGCCCGAGTGACGTGTACCCCACCGTTAAACGAAACCTTCCTATGTTCCTCGCCAACTGATCCACTTTCTAAATATTTTGGATTGTGTTGTGTTTTTTTTTCTTTTCTGAGAACGAACATGAAATCACTGGATGAAGTCTATAGTAAGTACCATTTTATACATGTATTAAGAACTACTAATCTTTATTTCTGTAGTAACGAACTTGTCAGGCGCGTACTCATTTTTTCGAGGGGAGAAATTTAATGAGAAAGCAAGTAATCACTGTCTATAATCAAAAATTATTACTAAAAATAAAAAACTACTACGAAAATCATATTTTTTTCAACAAATTCGGCGTGGTGGAGTGAGAGGGAGATATATCTCACTTTGATCTTCCCCTGCGTACGCCCCTGGAAAATGTGAATCAACTTTTTACTTTTCACAAGACAAACTTTGATTGGTACTAAACCACAAACTTTTTAGAGCTCTGTTAGTTTACTTTTCAACAGAAAAATTATAATCCTGTTTAACAATCAACAACACACGAATTTCTTAAAATTTAACACATTATCCATAAAAGCGATTTTCATTTAAAAATTAATATTTTGAGATTTCATTTTTTTGAATCAGACCTAAATTTAAATAGTTAATAAACTGTTGTCATTCAAATTTATTTTATTTCTTAAATCTACAGATGTCGTATTGAGAAGAAAATCGTCAACAATTTTTCCGCCATTGTCAATTTAGAGTATAGTTTACATGTGAATATCAACGTTTTTTTTTTTTTTTTTAATGAATTCAATTAGATTCACCAAATTAATAGTTTAATTTATTCTATTTTGAATAAAAATAATTTTTTCCCATTTATGAAAATAATACCAGTAAAAAGATTGATGAGCACGTTAAATGTTACCGTAATAAACGTAATTACAGCAATACCATCGTTTTCTGAAATTAAATTTGTCATCATGAATTCGAAATTTTTCACGATCACAATACTTTTCCTTACTATATATTTCATATATTGGTAAGTGAAAGTAAAAATAAAATAATTGCTATGTTTAGGTAGCACTACTACATAACTTAAGTTTTTCTCTCTCTCAATAAATTAATATGATAATCTAATTATAACAAATGAAGGAGTTATGTATCAATATTGTTTAAATTGATTTGTTTCTTGTGGAAGAAGGTGTTTTTTCGCATAGCTCTTTTATTTGTTTAGTATACCATAAGCGAATCATCGAATCTAAGGACTGAACATCGCATAACAATTTCATCCATGAAAAAAACGACTCAATTTTAACTAAAGTAAGCTAACACATAAGTTACTTATATTACTATTAAGTTACTTATAAATCCATATAAAAATGGAAAATTAATTACAATATATCAAACATTAATGAAAAGTTACAAATAAGTAATTAAATTAAAAACTAAGGGGTGAAAATTAGATAACTTTGCAACATTATAAAACTACGCACACATACACCTACACACGCAGACCTACACATTTCTTCATACTGTAATATATTACCTGTAATATAATGTGAGGAAGTATGTACAGCAGATGGACAAACCATCATTTAACGACACACCCTCCACAACTGCACATTATTTGACGTTCCAAGAATAAATTTAATATAGAACCAAATGGTATAAAGTACTGAAAATACATGGACCATTCATTCTACGATGTTCAGGGCTTTTTCCAAGCCCCATTATACTTTTTCGAGTTGAGATTTTTTTTGTTATTGTTCTATTTGCCGTATCTAGAATTAGTTTTTCCATTTTCCGATTAATCAATCCTTTTAGTGGAAAAAAAATGTTTGAGCAGTCAATTGGTCATCTCCCGTCCGTGTCCAGACCCGATTTTCTAAACTTTCATGTTCTGAATGAGGTTTTTCTCAGTGTGAATCGAGAAGTTGCGCTCTAATTACACTTCGGTGTACCTCTTAAGATTCGATCTGTAGGATTTCATAATTTTAGGTGAATTCCTCTCGAAAATCAAGAGAGAATATGTTTGTCGAGACCTGTTGCTTGTGTTGCCTGGTCCACGATACTTAACAAATTTTGGCTGTCACATCTGTTTTTTTTTCCGCCAATCTTTCCGCGGAGCCCAAATGTCCAAAATACCAGCCAGCAATTCGTTTCAGTTGCTTACACGGAGTCAGCGGGAAATCATCTAGCCTCGATCGTGATTGTCCAATCATCCCTTGTCATTCCCTCTAGTGTAAGTGTTAGAAACCATTTTTTTCTTATATTCAGCGTTGGTAGACCTCATAAAATAGTTTCAATTTCTACATAATATTTTAAAGATTGTTGTAAGTTATTATAAAGTTAAAAAAATCAGGAAAATCCTAATTCTCTCGTTATTCCTTGGGACAAAAATGGACGGGGGGAAACGCAATGAACGGTGGGATGACGGTGGTGACAATAATAATTATTCTGATGGAACTTTCGAGTATTAACGCTCCTGTTTAAGATGCATCATCATGAAGCAAGTTGTCAGGATGAGAAAGACAATAATTTGTTTTTAAGTTAAACTGATTTTTCATTTCATTCATTCATTTTTTAGGGTTAGCTGAGTAAAGTTGTTTGTTTTGTTTTTCACACTTTTTGGAGTACTTTTAATTTTTCGACAACTCAGATTCAAAATTGTCGCTTCCTGGTAGAATGGCCCCCACATGCATGTCAACTGCAATGAATATGAAATAAAAACAAAAAAATTAAGATAAAAGTGTAAACGTCGTCCAGTAGAAATGTTTAGATAAAGAGCTTTCAATGTAAGTTGCACACTTCCTTCCTACAATTACTGGAATGACAAATAAACAATTTTCTAAAACCTGATTTTATTTTTAGTCATTTCCTTATTTAATGAATACATTTTCCGGAAGTGACTGAGATAAAAGATAATGGATGGTCGAAATAAATGGAATTGACAAACTATAAATAAAATTATACATAATCAGTGCCATCAACATTTCCAAGTAGTGATAAAACATTATTTTATATTATCATATTTTATTGTTTATCATAAAATCATAATATTGTATAAAATCATAATGAGCAGTTATTGACTTGTTACGAATTTCAAAAATATTTCAATATATTTTGTCCTCTCATATAGGTTGGATTTTCGAGGGTTTCAAATTTTTTTTTCATTGTATTACTAGTTATCATTATATGTATGTATACTATTTACTATATCATTCATTACTATTTATAAAAAACATAGTGTCGTTTTATATTTTTCAGTTTTGTTGAAAATTATTATAAATAGATTGCATTATTTATTTTATATTTTTAAACTACTAAACAATTTTTTTTTAAACTCGTAAACAGAACAAGGCCTATTTATTAGAACGGAAGCTGAGGCCAAAAAATTTGTCTGATTTCAAGATAATGTTTGATTGCCTAGGTCGGAAGTACTCTCACTATAGATTACTAATACGAACTAAATATAATTAAGGGGGAAATAAGAACGTCTGACACCCTTGATCGGTTGCTATCAAATATCAAAGGTCAACGAATTTGTCATTTTCGTCACTTTTATTAAGATTTTCCTCGGTAACTCGCTTGCATTAAGGACAAACTTAATTCTTAATTGTATTTTAGGTAAAACTTTGGCATTACCAATTTTAAAGAACATCCTACAAGTTTTACTTGTAATATTTTTTTTAAATTCTACTGTAAACTGTAAGGGACTGTAAACACCTGCAATATATCTAGAAAAAAAAAAGATATTCAGTGGTTTCACCTAAGTAACTATTATTTAGTGCAATTTGCTGCGAAATTAAAATGTAATGTAAAACATTTGGTAAATTATACCTTTATATCAATATAAACATAATAGATTTTGGTTGAAATTGAAGAGCCGAAAGGGGTACTTTACTTGAAGGTCATTACTGATTTTCATCAAAAATTAAATCGACATTTAATACCGATATCATATGATTCGTTGATAAAGGTTATTTTATTACATGTTTTAAGTGTTGAAATTTACTGTAAAATATTCTTTTTTTTCCTTCCCATTTATGAGCTGAACAAGTATGCAGGAGGAGAATAAGATATTATTTAAGCGTGTTCTTAACCTTTCTGCTTAATTGCTGCTTAAAGATTTCTGCTTAAAATGCTAAAACCGTCGATCTCCAATGCATATACAGTTCTAATGTTGTCAAGGAACACGAAGAAATCTCTTGGGAATTTGTTACCTTCTGAAAGAAAACGACATACAATAACGGAATAAGATCTCAAGAAATAAGAGGTTTGTGTGTTTGTGTGTGTGTGTGTGTGTGTGTGTGTATGTGTGCCTGCGCGCATGCGTTTGTGTTTGTGTGTGTCTGTATGTGTCAATAGACGGACGTCGCGACGCTGAGTGTCATTTTTGAGGTATTGCTATGTTCGGAAACTAGTAACCAAATTCAGTCACTTTGTGAGACACCGATTCATAGTTTAATAGGCGTACAAGGAAGTCATGTGATGTTCACATCAGATAGATATTTTTTGCACAGTTTACGGGAGTCAAATGCATCTCTCATGAGCAACGATCTCTGTACGGATTGCCTAATTCTTGAAACTCCACCGCATGTTGGATTCGTTAATTATGAAATTAACGAATTGTCAGTTCTCAGCCAAACTTAGAAGTGATCACTCAGTCTTTGATCACTGAAGTTGATTTTTTAGTTATATAGATAACCTAGCCAACTACAGCTGATAATTAAAAAATCTGGTCGGTTTTGAGTGTAATATAACAAAAATAAAGTAAAAAAGTTATTTTTTTACCGTTATAGATTAGGTGTGTGCCTACTGAAGATTTTTCGACCCCAGAATCTGTGACTGGTAGCTCCAAAGCGTTAGATGTCTTATCCACTGATCTTCCCAACTCCACGACACAAACTATGCGAATATATTATCATTATTATATTTTATTTTTGTTTATTTTCCACCTCACTGATATATAGATGAAAATGGAAAAAATCGCCTTGTAATTGCATAAAATTTGTGATAAATGGCATGTTAACAATTTAACTCGAGTAATAAGATTCAATATTTAAATATGAGCTACCTTTGTTTGCTTAGAAACGTAAGATAGCAGCTATCAGTTCTGACAGTAGCTACGGTAAGATGTCAATTAGCTTTGACGTTATTCTGAACTCTAATCGTTTGTTCTAGAGATAACCTTTTATTTAAATATAACCGGTTTCTCTTCTATTTGTTATTTGTCACTGCCAGCATGGCCCGTGTACTGTCTCTCCTGTTAATCTCCTTCCTTTTTACAGGCAAGATATATTTTAGTTAAATAAGATTTAATTGAAAAAGTTTAATACAGTAAAATAATATCCTGATTGATCTGGGAATACCAAATATATATTTTAATCTAGTACTGATGCCCCATGTTATTTTAAAATTAATTAATTATTAATATTATTTTAAAACGCGCACCTAAAAAATAATAATAATAATTAAAAAATTAATAAACAAACATAAATACAATATTAATAATGTTTTTGGTTGAGTTTTTGTTGCTATGGTCGAGGACTCCGGTTCCCGATTTTTTTTCCCCTTCACGTTTTTTACGTGCAATACTTGCAGAAACTTATTTTCTATTATTTTAAGTTTTACTCCTTAGTTTCCTTTTACTGATCATTCGGAACGACTGAAAGTAACTATGTCCATAAAATTTATAAAAGCTTTATACTTCTCTTACATTCTTTACTTATATTTCTATTTGTAAAAGTTAGTTTTCGAGTAAATATAAAAATTAAATATGATCATAAGCATTAACTAAAATTAAAATTCGAATAGATGTGTAGGTAGTGAACACATCACCACAAATATCAATTAAAAATTAAATAGCTATCCTATTTATCCTTAACTAATATTTTGAATATTAAAAAATAATGGTTACCGAAATATCGAAATAAAATTAAAATAATTAACACTTATTTTAAATTTGGTTTTCCACTTTAATATCTGTTCGATAGATACAGTTATATGCTAGAAATAAATTTAATAATTACTTTATCTACAAATATATCCTTGAAAAATGAAAATTTAAATTTAAAAAATCGTAGAAGAAAAATTTAATAAAAATCTGTGGAATATATAAGGACTTAGGTAAAAGATTCCCATCAAATCAGAAATTTTTGTTTTTATCTACAAAGACTATAACTAAACCCCTGACCCCTAAACCCCTAAAATCCTGACCCCTCTACAAGTCTAAATATTATTACTTTATGTTATAACTATATTAATTACTTCTATCTTTAATTTTCCTTTTTAACTTTATTACTATTTAATCTCTATTATTTATATTATTATTCATCAATTTTCTTTTTATCTCTCTCTAAACTCTACTCATATCTCTGATATATTTTTGGCCCTGAAGATGGCCCATATACTTAGGTCGTTTGTTCCAAAAGTATTTCCGTAAATGAAGTATTTACATATTTATGCATTAAATTATTCATTATTAAATTAATATAAGTTCAAAATTAGCGTTTAATTATTTTATTTACGTTTACTATACACTGTAGAATTGTCTTTAATAAATGTATGGAGTTGTTAAAACTTAGTAGTATTAAGAATAAAGTTCAAAAGTTGGAGCTTTTTTTATTTAGGAAAAAGAGTACATGGTTCAAACCGATGGAATACCTTGAAAATTCTTAAATAACGGGATTGTCTTGTTCAAAACAGGACATATGGCCACCTTTTGCAAGGAGGAACGTAGGGTAAGAAGACTTAGAATATTGGAAGACTTTTGTTAATTAACAATTCTAGCAGAAAATTACCAATGAGGTTTTGCCACGGGAAATTAGGATAAAGTAACCCTAACGAGGACATAATACATAGAGCCAAAGATGTGGTATGTCTGGAAACTACAAAAATTAATCTACTCTGCAACTTTAGTCAAAGAGAGGCCACAAGAAGTTAACTGTTGGCTTGGGGAAAATGAATAACGGAATCTTAGGAGACGCTTGAACATTGAAGTGAATTCTAGGATGATTTGAGAAATGGCCCATCCTCAAGAGACTTGTCAAATTCGCGTCTTTTATTTTGAGGTTGTTTTTACATGCTTCTAATTATTATGGAGTTGGCTCCAATTTTCATTGTATACCTATCATTAATAAATAGTAGTTAGCCAAAATATTTACATTTAAAGTAAATTTTTAATTTCAACATTCTCAAGTGTGTGGTATGCATTGACGAAAAAAAAAACAGCTCAAATTGAAAGTATCACTTACAAAGCAAAAGTGTGGTATTTTTAAAAAATGTTTGGAATTAAAATTTTTGAACATTTCCACTGGTTGATGACATCAAGAACTAATGTCTCCAGAGTATGGTGAAAACGAGTGCTCAAGTACGTTATTACTATGATTTCAGTTGTAAGTTCGGTTTGATAAAAATTTTGTGGATTCCAGAGTAAAACTGCTACATTATGAGATATTGCAACGTCCAAAGTCTGAGGAGTTCAGGGTTAATACCTTATAAAACGTATAAATATTACCCGAAACAGTAGTAGTAACATACTTGAGATCTCGTTTTGACCATTCCCTGGAGACATAGGCTATCGTACGTTCTTGATGACTTCCTATCCATTTTATCCATAATTTACTTAAAATGTAAATATTTTGGCCATTCACTATTTATCATTGATATTTATAATCACCAATAATATACACAAATCACTAATCAATAATATACACGCAGTCAAATCCATAATAGTTAGAGCTATGCAAAAACAACTTCAAAGTCAAAAGATGGGAATTGTGTCAAGTCTGATGAGAATGACCAATATTGAATATGGTTATATCAAGGGAATATTTTTTGTGAAATATCTTTAAATATAAAATATGCACATACTATTGATTAATGGATATAAATATCTATTTATTTATTTATTGCAGTTTCAACTTCGGCGAACACGAGAAAGAAGAGGAACCTTGAGCTGCTCCTGGAGCCCTTGATTTGGATCGAACGGCTACGGACAGAGGCAGAGCTGAGACCTCTCCTTCCATCGTCTGGAGGGCTGCTGCATGGCTCTAATACTGGCGGGCACAATCACCAGTCACCTTCAGTAGCAGAAGCCACCACCGAACATCCGCCGGATAATACTGAACATCATGAGCATCAGTCGAACAACACCGAGCATCAGTCAAACGGCAGCGAACATGGCAATAAAGAGAACCACAAGCATGAGATGCATCATCATCATCATCACCATCATGGAGGAGGGGGCCACTAATCTCGATGATACAAGATTCATCCATCAAGTCTGATTTTCCGTCTTTCTCACCATTAACTTCTTTTTTTTTTGTTTACATTTACGGATATTTATTCATGTTTAAATATTTGTATTGATTATTATAAAAAAAATGTTTATTATCGTGTATTATAGTTGCATTTTTTATTTATTATTAAGTCTGTAAGCTAGTAGAATATTGAAAAGTTGAACGGAGTTCACTGAAAATCATTCCATTAAGGTAATAGCTAATTTTTTTTTATTTTAAAATAGATATATAAAGAATAAAATATATAGTTATAAAAAATATATACTTTTGTGTTTGTATTTTATATAATAACACAATATTGAAAATTTAATAAATTGGGTATTTTCGAGCTTTTATCTTTTGTTAGATTCAGGCCATCAATTGTGAGCTTAGTGTAAAAACGGTGAATTTGTAATTTTCATATTTGTACATCCCTCTGGTAGATTTTTCGATATAATGATGCAGGGGGAAGGTGAGGATAGGATTAGCAGAGGAGTAAGCCCGAGTGACGTGTACCCCACCGTTAAACGAAACCTTCCTATGTTCCTCGCCAACTGATCCACTTTCTAAATATTTTGGATTGTGTTGTGTTTTTTTTTCTTTTCTGAGAACGAACATGAAATCACTGGATGAAGTCTATAGTAAGTACCATTTTATACATGTATTAAGAACTACTAATCTTTATTTCTGTAGTAACGAACTTGTCAGGCGCGTACTCATTTTTTCGAGGGGAGAAATTTAATGAGAAAGCAAGTAATCACTGTCTATAATCAAAAATTATTACTAAAAATAAAAAACTACTACGAAAATCATATTTTTTTCAACAAATTCGGCGTGGTGGAGTGAGAGGGAGATATATCTCACTTTGATCTTCCCCTGCGTACGCCCCTGGAAAATGTGAATCAACTTTTTACTTTTCACAAGACAAACTTTGATTGGTACTAAACCACAAACTTTTTAGAGCTCTGTTAGTTTACTTTTCAACAGAAAAATTATAATCCTGTTTAACAATCAACAACACACGAATTTCTTAAAATTTAACACATTATCCATAAAAGCGATTTTCATTTAAAAATTAATATTTTGAGATTTCATTTTTTTGAATCAGACCTAAATTTAAATAGTTAATAAACTGTTGTCATTCAAATTTATTTTATTTCTTAAATCTACAGATGTCGTATTGAGAAGAAAATCGTCAACAATTTTTCCGCCATTGTCAATTTAGAGTATAGTTTACATGTGAATATCAACGTTTTTTTTTTTTTTTTTAATGAATTCAATTAGATTCACCAAATTAATAGTTTAATTTATTCTATTTTGAATAAAAATAATTTTTTCCCATTTATGAAAATAATACCAGTAAAAAGATTGATGAGCACGTTAAATGTTACCGTAATAAACGTAATTACAGCAATACCATCGTTTTCTGAAATTAAATTTGTCATCATGAATTCGAAATTTTTCACGATCACAATACTTTTCCTTACTATATATTTCATATATTGGTAAGTGAAAGTAAAAATAAAATAATTGCTATGTTTAGGTAGCACTACTACATAACTTAAGTTTTTCTCTCTCTCAATAAATTAATATGATAATCTAATTATAACAAATGAAGGAGTTATGTATCAATATTGTTTAAATTGATTTGTTTCTTGTGGAAGAAGGTGTTTTTTCGCATAGCTCTTTTATTTGTTTAGTATACCATAAGCGAATCATCGAATCTAAGGACTGAACATCGCATAACAATTTCATCCATGAAAAAAACGACTCAATTTTAACTAAAGTAAGCTAACACATAAGTTACTTATATTACTATTAAGTTACTTATAAATCCATATAAAAATGGAAAATTAATTACAATATATCAAACATTAATGAAAAGTTACAAATAAGTAATTAAATTAAAAACTAAGGGGTGAAAATTAGATAACTTTGCAACATTATAAAACTACGCACACATACACCTACACACGCAGACCTACACATTTCTTCATACTGTAATATATTACCTGTAATATAATGTGAGGAAGTATGTACAGCAGATGGACAAACCATCATTTAACGACACACCCTCCACAACTGCACATTATTTGACGTTCCAAGAATAAATTTAATATAGAACCAAATGGTATAAAGTACTGAAAATACATGGACCATTCATTCTACGATGTTCAGGGCTTTTTCCAAGCCCCATTATACTTTTTCGAGTTGAGATTTTTTTTGTTATTGTTCTATTTGCCGTATCTAGAATTAGTTTTTCCATTTTCCGATTAATCAATCCTTTTAGTGGAAAAAAAATGTTTGAGCAGTCAATTGGTCATCTCCCGTCCGTGTCCAGACCCGATTTTCTAAACTTTCATGTTCTGAATGAGGTTTTTCTCAGTGTGAATCGAGAAGTTGCGCTCTAATTACACTTCGGTGTACCTCTTAAGATTCGATCTGTAGGATTTCATAATTTTAGGTGAATTCCTCTCGAAAATCAAGAGAGAATATGTTTGTCGAGACCTGTTGCTTGTGTTGCCTGGTCCACGATACTTAACAAATTTTGGCTGTCACATCTGTTTTTTTTTTCCGCCAATCTTTCCGCGGAGCCCAAATGTCCAAAATACCAGCCAGCAATTCGTTTCAGTTGCTTACACGGAGTCAGCGGGAAATCATCTAGCCTCGATCGTGATTGTCCAATCATCCCTTGTCATTCCCTCTAGTGTAAGTGTTAGAAACCATTTTTTTCTTATATTCAGCGTTGGTAGACCTCATAAAATAGTTTCAATTTCTACATAATATTTTAAAGATTGTTGTAAGTTATTATAAAGTTAAAAAAATCAGGAAAATCCTAATTCTCTCGTTATTCCTTGGGACAAAAATGGACGGGGGGAAACGCAATGAACGGTGGGATGACGGTGGTGACAATAATAATTATTCTGATGGAACTTTCGAGTATTAACGCTCCTGTTTAAGATGCATCATCATGAAGCAAGTTGTCAGGATGAGAAAGACAATAATTTGTTTTTAAGTTAAACTGATTTTTCATTTCATTCATTCATTTTTTAGGGTTAGCTGAGTAAAGTTGTTTGTTTTGTTTTTCACACTTTTTGGAGTACTTTTAATTTTTCGACAACTCAGATTCAAAATTGTCGCTTCCTGGTAGAATGGCCCCCACATGCATGTCAACTGCAATGAATATGAAATAAAAACAAAAAAATTAAGATAAAAGTGTAAACGTCGTCCAGTAGAAATGTTTAGATAAAGAGCTTTCAATGTAAGTTGCACACTTCCTTCCTACAATTACTGGAATGACAAATAAACAATTTTCTAAAACCTGATTTTATTTTTAGTCATTTCCTTATTTAATGAATACATTTTCCGGAAGTGACTGAGATAAAAGATAATGGATGGTCGAAATAAATGGAATTGACACACTATAAATAAAATTATACATAATCAGTGCCATCAACATTTCCAAGTAGTGATAAAACATTATTTTATATTATCATATTTTATTGTTTATCATAAAATCATAATATTGTATAAAATCATAATGAGCAGTTATTGACTTGTTACGAATTTCAAAAATATTTCAATATATTTTGTCCTCTCATATAGGTTGGATTTTCGAGGGTTTCAATTTTTTTTTTCATTGTATTACTGGTTATCATTATATGTATGTATACTATTTACTATATCATTCATTACTATTTATAAAAAACATAGTGTCGTTTTATATTTTT
This sequence comes from Rhaphigaster nebulosa, assembly GCA_948150685.1. Taxonomy (NCBI): domain Eukaryota; kingdom Metazoa; phylum Arthropoda; class Insecta; order Hemiptera; family Pentatomidae; genus Rhaphigaster; species Rhaphigaster nebulosa. The sequence continues at coordinate 207,480,336 of OX411306.1, forward strand.
CAGTTTTGTTGAAAATTATTATAAATAGATTGCATTATTTATTTTATATTTTTAAACTACTATACAAATTCTAACCCCTGTACGATTCTCAACTTATGCAAAAGGATATCTGCTTACAAGGTGATAGTTGATGGGAGGGAATAGTGTCCTAGATACCTAGTGGTATGTTTAATAGTCATAGAACAATAGAACTAGAGTGAAGAGAAAATGAGGTTATCAGCGTAGCTAAGGCAGTGTTGTTGGAACTTATATCTTCATGTAAATGAAAATGGAAATTGGGAAATTTATAATTTGCATTAAAATAGTATATCGTCATAAAACTATTAATTAAAACAAAAAAATGTATATGTAAAAGAAAGAGAAATAATATATGAATAAACCCTTTGAAAAAGCATCTATTCATCACTCACCACTGTATAAATACTCAACTTAAGACTTAGCAAAGATGTTTATAAAAACAAATATAATGACAGACATTATAGTTTTATTATTATTTATTTATACAACTAATTTGGCTCTTGAACCCCTTTTAGTGATGAATGACCCAAACCAATTTCTAATTAAAACAATAAAAATTATTGCTGACTTCAAAATAAGAGGTTCGTAATTCGGCAAAATATTAACATCTGTATTGTGTTAGAACAATTATTTGGGCATAGAGAGTATTTTCATCACTATCATCATCATCACTATCATCACTCAATCTACTAAATACTATCGTAAACAGAACAAGGCCTATTTATTAGAACGGAAGCTGAGGCCAAAAAATTTGTCTGATTTCAAGATAATGTTTGATTGCCTAGGTCGGAAGTACTCTCACTATAGATTACTAATACGAACTAAATATAATTAAGGGGGAAATAAGAATGTCTGACATCCTTGATCGGTTGCTATCAAATGTCAAAGGTCAACGAATTTGTCATTTTCGTCACTTTTATTCATATTTTCCTCGGTAATCGCTTGCATTGAACAAAAACTTAGTTGAATTTTAGGTAAAACTTTGGCATTACCAATTTTAAAGAACATTAAATTTCCTACAAGTTTTACTTGTAATATTTTTTTTTTTAAATTCGGAACAGCTACTGAGATAAGGGACAGTAAACACCTGCAATATATCTAGAAAAGACAAAAGTGGTTTTCAGTGGTTTCAACTAAATAACTATTTTTTAGTGAAATTTACTTCGAAATGAATAACAACCAGTCTTATAGAGCATTGAACTTCCTACAAGATTCACACAAAATGTTTGCAATTACTCTCAATAAAGGCCAACAAATATTGAAATAACAATTTTCTATTTCATGTAAGATTGATATTTTTTTTTTGCTACCATTTTGGTGCCGACGAAGTATTTTAGCATCTCCAGATGTAACTATAGTTAGTAGTGTTTGTAGTCTTATTAATGCTTAAAACAGATCATATATAATGCGAAACCACTGGTATATCCGACTTTTTAAATTTTTGCAGATGTTCATGGCCTCGTATATCTCAGTAACTATTCTAAATATTAAAAAAATATTACGTACAAACGTACAGGAAATTTAACGTTCTTTAAAACCGGTAATGACAAATGTTTACCTATAATCTACTGGAAACGAGTTATTTTGGAAAAACTGAATAAAAGTTTCTTCTCTACGGTTTTTCAAGATGGCGAAAAACGCCCATAAGGAGGAAGTCGATAAATTCGATTATTTACAAGAGGAGCAATACATACAACTTACCTGAAAATTACGTGGTCGGGTTTGTAACCGAGTCCAACCGTACTCGAACCAATACGGTATTCAAAGGACTACCTAAACGCAAATAATAATAAAATTATAATCCCTCTTTGTAGATAATAATCTTAAATCTATGACCTATTTATTACTATTACTGTTATTGGTGGAAGGGAGAGGGGGGAAGGGAACTAGTCCGGCAAATGGGCCAATGAATAAGTAGTTCTCTTGCGGAAAGAGATACGGCCCGCGGAAGGAGATTTCCGAAATGACCTCAGCCTGCAAAATATTATTATTCATTGCGATTTCTAAACATAGTCATGGGAAGAGGAATGACACATGGAAACATCCGGCCAGTTAAAGGGAATTTGATAATGCACTCCAGTGGCGGCGAGAAATCATAATTTATTAGTACACTAGTAATATTACAGGAATCAATAAGGCACTAGTAGATCTTTATGACTTTTATTGATAATAATGCACTTCATATAACTATCTAGTCTTAAAGCACATTGAAAATATATACCGAAAATATAATATAATAAATTATATCTCTGACATTATATTATATAAGAAAAGCAAACAAATATTACTTTAAAACCACAATTTACAGGTAAATGATGCAACAATGAGTTCACAGTGGAATGCAATTCAGGCCGGACTGGGAAATTGAATAATACTTACACTTGTTTGAAAAAGTGAACATGAAATTAATTATTTGCCTAGACAGCACTGGAGCCTGGACCAAAATAGTGCACTCATTTTAGGAGAAGGTTAGAATGTGAATTAAGAAAGTATATACCATTCTAGTAAAATTAACTTTGTCTGCTATCCCAATGTTCTTGAATTCAAAAATGAATGTGAAGACGTCCAAAATTTTCAAAAAATCACTCAAATTTCAGAATATACTAAAAAGTGTCGGTATTGAGCAGTCTAAGCCTTTGCCAGACTAAATTTTCAAAAACTCCAACTTTAAACGTGAAAAATTCACTAATTTTAGGACGGATGAAATTTTAATCTTAAAAAACAAGTGTTACGTAGAGAAAAAGCGTTGCCTATATTGGTTAGACCGCATAAATCTACTGGCTGACTCAAATTAAAAAATTACTATTTTGAAAGAGTCAAATTTCACCAATTTCAGGGCACTTGAAATTTTACTATAATATACTATTTATATATTAGGAGTTAATTAAAACTGAAATCTGCCATTGATTGACCGATGCTTTATACTGGCAGATTGAGTTTGCAGTTGAGAAATTAGGGAAAAATAACTTCAAGTAGATCATGAACTCTCTCGTGTATTAATTATTTTTTTTATGATTTGATTTATCTAATTATTTTTATTTTTTATGTGTTTTGGCATCTGTATCAATTCCACTTATGATAGACAGGGCGGGTTGGTTATTCCTATAGGTTGCCAACATATCTAACCAGAGTGGTTTGACTTTCCTTGCGGGTCAGCCTTATTCTTGTGGTCCCAAGCGTTGATTTCAATATCTTCAGAAAATATTTCTATTTCTCCAGAAGCACTACAATTCTGTCCTGGTAAGCCAAAAGGCCCTAACTCCAAAACATTGTTATAAATACGTTTTTGTAGTATACCCGAATTGATCTAAAAATAAATGTTCTCCAAATCACTGGTTCTAGTGCTTTCTAATTTCTTTAGGTGTAATTTTTAGGCCAATTCGGGTACAATACAAAAAAATATTTAGAAAAATAATTTGGAGATAGGGTCTTTTAACTTCTTTTGTACTTCCTGAATAGACCACCAACCACCTTCTCCTCAATATGAAAAATAAAACATTTCTAATAAATCATTTTAGCTTAGGAACCAAAAAAAAAAATTCATTCGACCTTCCTAAATGTTCGCAAGGAGATGTATGAATGGGAATTAAATCTACACATGTCGGTCAAAGTAATGTATAAGACCCAAATATGATGAACTGACCAACTCCTGAAGATAAGACTCTTTGTAAGGACAAATGCCGAAGTCAGAGAAGTCAATAACTCCAGAGAGGAGACAGATTGGATTAGATTGCCGTAGCGGGTTAGAAATACTCTAAAGGGCTCTAATAAATAGCCAAGAGGCGCCAGGCGCTGTCAGCTCTGGAGCTCGGCCAGGATTGCTCCTATTCGATCCGTTATAGTTAGCTCTGCTCCATATACAAATTTACATATATAATAATATAATATAAAATAATGTATAAGGCGTGGAGAAGCAAAAGGGGATAAATCAATTTTTTTTTTCATTATTGATATTTTTAATGTTTTCTATTATGTTAACCGCCCTCTTTAAGGTGGTACCTACATCAAATTTTCAACTTCTTCATTTTCATTAAATTTTCATCCTCTTTTGTAAATACACGTCTTATATAATGTATATATTAGAATTTACCATATATAGGTCATGGAATTAGCTGACTGGAATTAATTTGTTTATTAAATGTGACCTATTGACCACTATGGATTTTATAATGCCTTATATAAGTACACACTGCTATATTTTGTCTAAATTAAGTTGATATATATTTAGCTTATAAAATACTTTGTGATGTACATTTCTCTTTCACAGTTTAGTATTTTTTAATCACTTCTCCGCAGTCACCCAGAAAACAAGATAGTGGGCCCCCGCTTGTCACAGGTTGATATATATGGGCATATGCAAAACTGTGACAAATGTGCATGGTGCATACTTACAATTACTACCATGTTTTGACGAGGCAACTACGGAATTAATACAAAAATTATTATTTTTTTATACATTCATTCAATTATATTTCCCATCCCACTTTCATAACTCAATGAAGATGATAAAATGTGAATCTCAAACAAGCTATAACTTGTTTCGATGATTACACCAGTATAATAATTCTCCGGAAGCCAAACTATTTTGCGCTTGTCCCAAAACTGCTCCAGCTTGAATAATGAATCTTCAAGATATGTCAGATACCTCGAGGGGTAAGTGCTTAGCACAGTGGTCCAGGAGGTGAAAAAAAAATCAATGTTTCTAACTATTTGAATCTGCAAGTGGACTTATTATTTTTAATACACAATAGTGGAGTAATATTTGATGATATGAATAGGTTGAGACACTTCTAACATTAGTTAAATAATGAAAAGTTTCGTCACTTACATACCTATTCATTTTTTCCTTGTAGTCAAGCATCTCATATTCCACAAAAAAATCAATAATGCAACAAAGAAATATTTTATTTATTTTTTTATATTTTTACAACGTACCAAGAGAAATATATATATATATATATATATATATATATATATATATATATATATATATATATATATATTACTCAATATTTTTTAGTTTTGGAGCTATCATACAATTTTAAGATAAACGATGAAATAATCAAGGTTTGGGAAAGTTTATTAGTGTATAACTAATGTGGGACATCTTTCGCAGTTTTCTGTTCTATATGGAATTAATATTTAGACACTTACCTAATCGATCCAACAACCGTTGTAAATTCCAATAAAACCGACAAAAAGTACATAAGTATTAAAATGTTGTGCTGAACAGAATCTAAACAAACTCGCTTATTCTTTCATTTAAATCTGTTTATTTATTTTCCTCAGTTCCTAACTACTTTTCTTTCAGTCCTAATTGCTGTATATTTGGACCACAATGGAAAATTTCCGATTGTCATATCGCGAAATTGGCGATATAGTTTTAGACAATAACCGTGATGCTGTGAAATTGAGGAGTGATTTCCCTCAGCTAACACCGGATCATCAGGAGGAAGTTAAAATATATTTGAACTAAATATTTCTACCGCGTTTTAATCAAATATCGAATGAATCCTATCGAAATAAGGCTCGCAAAGTTTAAAATCGCAAAACTTCTCAAATTTGGTATTTACAACTTATATATTGATTTAAATAACATACTAGATTTTGGTCTAAATTGGAAAACCGGAAGTGGTACTTTACTTAAAGGTCATATTAGACTTTCAATAGAAAATTTTTGTAACCCCCTCTCAAAATTTGAGGATTTTTTACGTTTCAAGATACGTAAAATCCAAATATCGAATAAAAATAAATCGGTCCGCAAAATCTTTTTTTTTTTGTCAAATTAGTTTTGACATGTTGTTATTTTTACTTCCTTGTACGAAGTAAAGGAAGTATTGTAATCGCGAAAATTTTCGGTTATCAAATTTTGACGAAAATATCCATTTTGACCATCCCTGAATCCATTTTGACTAGTTTCGTCGTGGCGTCTGTGCGTACGTTCGTTTTGATTGGTGCTTTTATTGTATTTAAACGAAAGCTAATGAAATTCCCTACAAAACGAAATTAAAATCCTTTAAATCAGACCATTATTAGCTGAGATATTGCGTAAGGAACTTCTGAGACTGATTCTTCTGGCAGCTAGTCATCCTGCTTCCTGACTTATTTATTGGGCTTCTGATTTCCTCGTATCTCTCTGTTTTATTCTTCCTTGGATTATTTCTTTACTTCCTTTAGCTTCCTTAGTCTTTCCTTTTTTTTGTTTCCTCCTGAAGTGCACATCAAATATTTCCTCTGTATCATTTCACATCACAGCCAAATTGCATTGACAGAGTTTTTTAAATAACACTCCCAGTTCAGCAGTCTCACGTCGATCATCTTGTGAAAAGCTTCAAATTTGTTTCCCTTTGGGCCTACTGCTTAATTTTTTTTACTTGGACAGAATAGAAATTTTTGAAATATTACTAAGTGGAAATAATAAACCATTGTGTAATAATTTGCAGCGTTTTATTACTTTTTTCAAGTGTTAAAATTGAGTCTAGTTACTAGTTTTCCTCCCCATTTGTGAGATCAACAAATCTTCATCATGAGAATAAGATATTAGTTAAGTGGGTTTTTCCGCTTAAAATGTCGAAACTGTCCATTTCTAATGCTTTATCCAGTGATTGACAGTTTTATTGTTGTCATGGAACAAGAAGAAATATCTTGGAAACTGCAACCAGTTCAGTTTCCTACTGAAGGAAAACGACATATAATAATGGAATGAGACCTCCAGTGACAAGAGTGTGTGTTTGTTTGTGTGTGTTTGGGCGCCGAGTGTCGTTTTTACTGCAATCTTCGGAAACTATTAACCAAATTCAGTATCATTTTTTGAGCCACGGATTTATAATTTAATAGGCGTACAAGGAACTCATGTGTTGCCCACATCAGATATTTTTAAAATATGATTGATAGTGGTTTTATTATACCCGTTATTTTTTGCTATCGAATATCTTATTCCGATTTCTTTATTATAGTTCTTTTTATTTAATGTTATGTTACAAAAAAAACGGTAAATCATGCTATTAAAGGCTGCGAGTTTATTAAATTTATTCCCATCTATAACAGAAAAAACAATTATTCACCGGCATTACTCGGAAAACCCTGACCCTTAAACCGTTTACTTAAAAACATCCTGCCTATCTCTCGTTCATTGTTAGTACAATGCGAGAAGAAAACTTTTCTGTTTGATATAATCCATTTAAATCTTGGAGAGTACCAACATGTATTTGATTTCTTGTCTTCATTAAATTCTTAATTCATAAATGTTGTATAATACTGATTTATATAATTTAATATGTATAATAATATCAACTATATTTTGAATTGCTTATTTTTGAATTTTTCTTTTGTTTTTAGAACTGAGGATGAATGTATAATATTCGAAACTAGTTTTCAATAAAACAAATTTACAGAAGTGGCAAATAATTTATCAATCCCTAATTAGAACAATTCCAACTTCGAATTTGGCTTTTTCTGTTTTTATCAATTAAAATGTTGAGAGTACTGCGGATTAGATGCAGAATTAGCCTATCTCCATCCCAATACTCAACCCTAGACTTTGGAATGCGTCTACACATGACACAGATTTATTATTATATTTAAATTTTCTGCCAAGTTTAGAGATATATATCTTTTTATAAACTTTTTGTAGCAAATATTAAATTTAAAAAAAAATTACAGAGATTTCAAATAGATTTTTAAATAGATTTCAAATAAATTACAAAACGGTTCTGCTAAATTTAGGGCTAAGCTAGAAAGTAAAAATTTTGATTCATACATTCATATCATGAAACGATAAAACAAAAAGTAAAAAAAAAACCTCTCCTGTAAAATTTAAAGTTTGGATTTTAGCTACTTCTGATCTGAAGCACATCGTGTCGAAAAAAATATCTAAGTTAAACTCAGTACTATAAAGAATATTATTCCTAACAACAAAAGCAAACATATTTAATAGCGTAATATCGAGCATTATGACTAATAGAGAATTAACCTGAATCATAAAGAGCAATATTAGGAAGAAAGTTATGGTCACGGAAATGGACAACTAGCGAACAGAGTAAAATTTAAAAATGAAGTAATAAAAGAAAAACAGAAATGGGAAAAAAATCCACGAATAAATACAGAAAAAATTCATTAATTGGTTTAACTCAATAAATAAGAAGTAAGACTAAAGAAACCGTACATGTGAAAATAAATAAAAAAAGCAGACTAGCAAGACCAAAAGAAATGAAGAATTAATAATGAGAAAAAATTTGGTCAAGGAAACCCACAAGATCAATGCAATATACATTTATAAAAATATTTTTTTTTTAAAGGGCAATTGAAAAACAATATAAACTACAGACATTTTATTGTTCGATAAACAAAAAACAAAAGAGAAAATAAAAATTGAACGAGTTAATAATAACCTATCAAAGTACATATTAGCATTTATTATAAAAGATTCATTACTAAGAATTAGAGAAAATGAATTAAATTGCTTAACATAAAAAAATTAAAAAATGAAGGAAGAAAATCACAATTGAATTAATAATGTCTGAAACATATTAAACTTATAGACATTTTTTTTTATTATTTTTTGAAAAAAAATATCGTTTTCTCATACTCAAATTTTAATATCCTTCTTACAATATATCGAGTTAAAACTATCAGACTAAAATATGGATACATTACTTCTAAAAATATCGATATTTCCCGACATCCCAAAAACCCCCTAAGTTTAAAGGAGGAGATTAAAAAAAAATAAAAATTAAAAAATACATTAATAAATTTTCGCAAACCTTGATTATTTCATCGTTTATTTTAAAAATTTATTAAAAACTAAAAAATACATCTCGGTACGTTGTAAAAATATTAAAAAAAAAGAAAATATTTCTTTGTTGCATTATTGATTTTTTTGTGGAATATGAGATGCTTGACTACAAGGAAAAAATGAATAGGTATGTAAGTGACGAATCTTTTGTTAAATGTTAAAAGTGTCTCAACCTTTTCATATCATCAACAAGTATTACTCGACTATTGTGTATTCAAAATAATAAGTCCACTTGTGTAGAATCAAATAATTAGAACCAAATTCAGTATCACTTTTTGAGCCACCGAGTTATAGTTTAATACGCGTACAAGGAAGTCATGGCGTTTCTACCTCAGATATTTTTTATTAATATATGACTTGAACATAGTTTTTTTACGAAATATATAAGAGGAAATATAATAGGTCACGCCGAACCGCACCGAACTGATCATCCCTGAGTGAACAAGAAGAAGCAGCTCGAATTTAAAGACAACGCTGAGACGATTCCAGCTGGTCTTTGCTTTGAGTGAGCCTTTTGTTGATTCCTGTAGGACCACTAGGGTAAGTGAACTATAACCACTTTTGACTCACCATTTGCTTTCTGGCATTCCTTTGCTCATATTGATTTATTTATTAGCTAAACTTGATTGGTCGCTTGGTTCCATTGTCGCTCGTTGTGGCTCATGCAACCCTAATTAAATTTTTAAACCCCACAATGTCTCTGATTCACATGATTAATTTCCCGCAGGAATTTCATGTGATTATTGATTTGTTTTTTAAAGTGGTATATATATATATATAGATATATATATACCACAAGTAGTTTGAGTAGTTATTTAAGGATCTTCTGTTTCATTTTAATGTGCTGCGCCCAAGTCATCCTTCGGTCAAAGGTAAGTTATAGGAAAAAAACGCACATTCATTGCTAGTATTATCTATAACTATTGTTATTGTTCTATAAACATTGTAAAAGGATTCATTATTTGTTTTAAAATAATAAAAAAGTATAGAATTTTTATAAGCTTCTAATCTGAACCACTCCCGCTTGCTGAATGCTCTCCTGATCCGGAAGAGCCTGAAGATCCGTGGCTCTGCCCGCTTCCGCTGTGACTGCTGGAGGAACTTGACGAGTCATCAGGCGAAGAATATCCGCTCTTATCGGAGGTCTTGGAATAATGTTTATGAATTTTTCCAGAATTGAATTCATGATGTATCGTATGATTCCAGTTGTTGGTCTCTGAAGAATCGACATGCACTATATGGTGTCCATGCGATGTGGGATGTCCAGAACCACCAGCGTTGCCATGGTAAGCTCCTTCGCTTCCATTGATGTGAATTGCACTGTCGGTGCCTGAACGGATTCTGTGCCAACGACCTCCGTTGTAGACCCATCTCCATCCTGTGGTCGGTTGTAGAGTTTGGTGAGGTTGATCAGTTGTGTGAGATGTGGAGGTGTTTGGGAAGAGGGCAGGAGTAGAATGATGGATGGTGTTGTGGTTAACAGTGGAATGGTGTGTTGTTGAGTTAACACGGGTAAGCCGTCTTCTGTTATGGCCTCCGAACTGGATTGTGCTTAGCGGACGACCTCTATAGAGATTGCTGTGGTGAGTGGTCTGTTCTTCTGGTTCCTTGCTGATGGGAATAGTGACGGGGAGATGAGGGTTGATGTGGGTTGTGGTCTCTTGTGCTTCAGTGCCCTCTAGTGCCCAGCTTAGGCAACCAAAAGCTAAGAAAAAATGTATTAAAGAATTAATCAAATGATAACCTAATCTAATTAATCATTTACCTAATTTGTGTGTTTTTAGAACTGAAGATGAATGTATAACATTATAGAAGTGGCAAATAATTTATCAATCCCTAATTAGATTGATCCTTCCATACCATCATGCGGATGTAACTGATTTCTACAACAGCCTAAGAGGCTGCTGGAGAGTTGCATGAATCTTGATTATTCCTAAAACCAATAGGTCTCTTGGGAAAGTGTAAGTTTATTTGTGATTAAAATAATAAAAATAAAGCCTGACAAACCCATAGATTCAACATGCCTCCCTTCATCAAAAACCAAATCTACAAGACTAACACAATCCTCCCATCTATGTTTCGTTTGATTCCAAGCTCATTTATACTTCTGATCAGCGCTGATTTCCATTTTTGTTATTCAGGCCAACTAAACACGCACAGGTCAGCCGTTGCTGTGGTATTACTGGATGCTGATCACGAATTTCAGTGTTTTGTAGTTGATTAAACGCTCCAGTCTACTTAGTAATTAGATACAGAAATAAGCATTCTTTATTTTCAAAAACTTTCATGTATTCCACCTTGTAAAGTAAGCAGCTATGGTTCGAATCCATAAAGAACAGAAGGAAGTATAAGAATTATGTAAATTCTTACTTATAGTTTTTGGGTAAGAGACCTGATCTGAGTAACGGTGCGATATTAGTGAGAAATTTACCACATTATCTACAAGAATTTGCCGCCTTTGATTTTGCATCTATTTATGAATTTCATATCACACATCCAGAATAAAATAGACACAACTCGAAAAATTTTTTTTTGTTTGAATTAACAATAGATTCAGACTACGTTTTACATAGAAGCCACTAGGATGTTTCCTCTAACACATGTTCCAGGTAGATCATGCATTATATCTATTGTTTTGACGTAATATTTGAGAGCCGGTTGCTCTATGGGATGATTGGGGTCAAACTATTAAAATTTCTAACGTTGGAAATTTTAAGTTGTGCCTCTTTTAATCTGGATGTGCGATATCTTTTACATTGTAGAGCCAGATACTTAGTAATAATAAATACTGAAATTTGTTTTAAAGTACATTTATGTTCCTCCATCAAGAGTATTAGGGCCGAAAAATTGCCAGACAACATAGAAAATATGTCGTTAGTGATTGCAAAAAGAATTTTTGGATTTTTACTTAAGCCTGAAACACAGTAAGCGAGTGAATTTGGCCAATTTTGAATGTGAGTTGATGATGTCAGCACTCACAGCACACCGAGCGGCGATAAGACAGACCATTCATCCACTTTTTGTCGTGTGTGTTCAGGCAATAATAGGCTAGTCATATTTTTCGCGAAAAAATATCAAAGAAATATTGATCCTAATGAATTAACTTCGCACTTAATGAATTAACACTCAAAATAATTCTACTCCTTTAAAATCCCGCAAGGGAGTTCTAGGCGCAATCTATGTCCGAGTTTTTAATTATTCTTGTTAAATCATCAATTCTGTACAATAAAGGCTATATATATACAATTCATTCATTCATTTTTATAATGAATTGAATTCAGTTTCGTTTAAGCTCCAAGCAAATAATTAATAATTAAATCTTCTCCGATATCACAAGATTTATCAGGCCATAATTAAAAGGAGAAGTCAGTGTCTAAAATTAGAAGATTTAAGTATTGCAATGAGTATTAGGAGGTGTATTATCAAAAGAGGAAAAACAATTAGAAGTATTCGGTAACAAAAATATTTTTAAAAAATTGAATACGATTTTTTTTTTTAAGAGAGGCATCTTTCAGATAGCTGAATCCACTCTGCAAGTCTTAAACAATTTGATAAATATCTCATTTTGGGTGCCATTCTATTCATTTAAACGTATATATCTAATTTTCAACTGACCTTACACTTGGAAATTGGAATTATATTTAAACTTACCAATAAGGAGCTTAGCTATCGCCGTCATTGGAAGGTCTGGGGATATCAGGGACAGTGGTATCCTATTTATATTAGGGATTATCTCAATTACCTATAATTGACATTCGTCTTATTCCTACTTATCAATGCTTGTCCTTAAATATCAGTCATAACGTTTATTTTTCTCCTTCAGGTGTTTTGGTCTATTTTAATGACATAACGATTCAATAATTAGCGCAAATAGATACTTGATAAATATCAACTACGAAAGGAGCTACGAAACGCCCGATATGTATATATTAATATACTTACGATTTTTCGGGTACGGTTGAGGCAAATATTTAAAACATAAATTTCATTATATTGTTTTATTTAATATAATTTTTATTATTAAATAATAAATAATTTAATTCTTATAAAATAAAACAGGTTATCGAGATAAAAGATGTGTGTTTAATTCCATTGACGATCTATCTAAATGAACAAATGGAACGATGGAATAGAGCAACAGGAGTGTTTGGAGTGAAGAAGATTTTAGGAGCCCCATTGACGACCATCCACTACACCGTACTATTTTCAAGTATAGATTTTCAAGTATACATGTAAATACTTTTTTTTTATGATAGATACGGTCTACCGTATAAATCTTGAGAATAGATGGGATATACATAAATATTATTATTCTTATTAGGCGTCCGATTTGTTGAGTCATTAGATGAAGTGAATAAAACTGAGCAGGTGTTCATTCCTCAAAAAACTGAGCAGATACTCCGATTAGATGTGAATAAAGAGAAGTCATACAATGGAATACTTGCAAAATATATGCAGCACGTGCTACATGGGTTGATTATTACTCTGTGGATTGATTATTGGTTCGGAATACCTGGTCACCAGTAGCGCAGCCAGTATTTCGTTTCTTGTGAGGGTCTATCCAAGGATCTATTTTAAAGAAACGACACCAACCGGGGATGTAAGGGGACCTCTCTCCATTTATTTTTTTTCTATGCCCAGGTATATTATTTATAAAATAATGTTCAAATAGGTATATACACATTTACATTTGCATATTAGAATAAATAAAAGAATTTTGTAATTTCGGGAGGGGACGGATTCCGGACCTCCTGAATTTCCCTCGTGGCTACGCTATTGCTGCGCACTCTTCTAAATGAATAAAAATGCTGAGTCTACGAAAGAGAATCTCGGCATTTTACTGAATACCTACTAACCTAATGGAGCGTTCTCATGTTTAATTAACTTAGAAAGGTGAGCAAGTGCTCCGAATTAATAATCAATCCATATTTGGAGCACATGCTTTATACTCTTAGCTAGCATTCCAATGTTTAACTTCTCTTTATTCACACCTAACTGGAACATCTATCTGTAGGTAATGAGCAAGTGCTCAGTTTTATTCATTTCACCCATGACTGATCTAGCATAGACCACCAATCCCCTCTATTTTGTCAGGCTGGCTTCCAGTTTATGATATCAATGTAGCCACGGTGTCTTTGGAACGGAGCCACGGACGTCCAACCCGCCTGGCACCATACATTCACCCAGATTTGGATTTTGGATGGTATATCGTTCGAATTCATTATTCCAACATGACCTGTATAGTGAAGTTTTGATGCCCTTACGAATGCTGATGCATCCACTTTTTTGTATTGCGCACTTAACTCCGTATTCATCCTTCTTCTCCAGATGCCTTGTTTAAAAATATCACCGAATATTCGACGAAGTACTTTCTTTTCGAAACTGAGAAGGACTTGCTCTTGGGTTTTAGTCGTACTCCAACATTCTGAGCCGTATGTAAGAAGAGGTCGGATGATTGTTTTGTATATTCTTTCTTTCCAGGCCTTGGTTAATGCAGAGCTTCTTAAGTGATTTTCAGAGAAAAATATGTACTGTTTGCTGAGAGGATTCGTCTCTGGATTTCTTCCTAAGTATATGGAGGATTGTACTCTTTCAAATCTATACCACCCTATTGAAATACCACTTTCATCATCATCATGGGTAGGCAGACATGTACTTCGTTTTTTTCTATTTTGAACATTACGGTGGTTTGCTACAGGCTCATCCAATGCTAGAAAAGCTTATTTTAAAGTGGGGATTAAATAGTGCCTCTACAATAACAAGAATATTAAATAATTTAATCTTTAAAAAAAAGTAGAAATGTTAAGCATATTATAAATCCACTAAAGATGTTTATTTCCTTTGTAATTAATATTTATACTTTATAATATACAGAAATATTAATATTAAATACATATTTATGTGCGTTTTTTTTACGAGGGTGGGTGGAAATCTTCAAAAGATACGGATAGGCCCGTACCTATCCGCGTGGGATGGTCGTTGGCCTGCCAGTAGCGCTCCGGCTGTCGATGAAGAAGTATCTACGTCTCTGTGGGATTATTCCCACCTATTGAAGTCTTCTTTAGAGCTCAGTCTGCTCCCAGACACGGGTTCCGAGGGACATTAAGTGGCGAATCGGGACGCCCAGAGGACAGGAGGGTAAACAAATTTATAAGTTTTTTTACCCAGTGTTATTTTAATTTTAGTGTTTTATTTATTTCTGACTTAGAGTGAGTGCTGAACAGGAGGTCATTTAACCAAAATTTGTTATTAGACGTTAGTAGTGCGGTGAAGTTAAATTCGCGCTCGAAAAGTGCACTAAAAAACTTTTTTTGAAAACCCCAATTTTCGTAATTTATTGCATAAATGGGGGATTCCGAAACTCCGGTCGAGGGACCGAAAAATCTGGAATGTTCTTCTATGAAACATGAAGAGGAGCCTCCAAAACCCCAAAGGTGGGGAAAATGGCGGTTGACGAGGAGCCCAAATACAAAATGGCAAAGTGCAGCAGGCTTGTGTGAATGAGAGGGCCTCGGAGATGAGAGACCTGATCGTGGCTCTCGAAAAAAAGTGGAAAGGTGTGCCACAATTGGTGAACCACGTGGTTAGAGAGGCCCTAGCCACAGATTACCTCCATGCGGTTATAACCCTGAAGGTCTCGTCGGTCATGGTCCCGATGGTGGCCAACTCGATTAGCGATGCTGTCGGAGCTACGAACGACGAGGAGATGAAGAAATAGGTCTACCCAAGTGTGCATAGGGTTGGAAAGATGATCGACACCCTAAAGTTGTCAAAGATATTGAAGCATACAACTCAGACCCGGGCAAAAGAGAGGAAGGGGAAAGGGAAGGACCGTGGAGGCGTGGCGGGGCCATCTAGGAAGCAAATGGCACAAGCTCCTAGGGCCCTGACAGGAGAACGTGAAAAGATCAAACGCGTGACCTTCGTCACGGAAATGACCGAAGAAGAAGAGGAAGGGCCGGGGATAGAGGCGAGGAAGAAAAAAAGGCCGAGACCCAGGGGTAGGGCCGAGGTAGAGAAGAAGAAGGAGAAGGCACCCCGAAAGAATTCATTTGCGGAAGTGCTGGAGAAAGTGGCCCTTAAGTCGGTCCCCAAACTCCAGGAAGAGATAGTCACCTATATCACGGTGAAGGGGAAGGGGATTGACGGTAACTGGTCCCCCAGTAAGATTTTTGAACAACTCCCATCCAAGGAGGACCTCGAGGCCATTGGAGCAAAGGCCAAAATTGAAAAAGTAACAAGGTCTGGTGCGGTGCTGGTAAGGACGGAAGGGGCCGACCAGGCCAGGAAGATCTTAAACTGGGGAAAAATGGGGGAAAAGGGGCTCGAGGTGAGCCTTGCTAAGACGAGGTGGTCCCGAATAGAGGTCAGAAGGGTCCCCAAACACTGGGAAGAAGAGACGCTGCAGAGATACCTGTGGGGGAAGATCCCACGGGGAAGTATGAGGAGAAAGAGAGGAGGGGGTGGATGAGACCATGCTTCTCCACTCCAGTGAGAAGTGGATTCACGAAGAGTTGGGTGATGGAGACCAACCTATCCATCAGATTAGCGTTAATGGAGCTGTCTGTGAATGACGTCAGCAGAGGATGGTGCAGCCTTTCCTCCATGAGAGACTACCTCGACCCTCCGCTCTGCCTAAAGTTCCGAGACTATAGCCACCCGGCGAAGTCCTGCAGCACGGAGATTACATGCAGATGGTGCACAGGTACCGAACTGCAAGGCGAAGGGCAGAGAGGGGAGGGACCTACAGTATTGTGCGGGCAGCAGAGAGTACTCGATACACCTGGAGATGATGGAGGGACTGGCGAAGCGGACTCGGCTTGCGTAGGCTGCAGATCCTGCAGGTCAACATCGGCCGAAGACGAATGGTCGTGTATGAGTTACGTACTCTCGCTCGGAACGTTGACATCATGGCGATCCAGGAGCCATGGTGTCAGAAAAATGCGGTCGCCGGATTTGGTGTAGCGTCGAGGGTCAAGAGAAAAGAGAGCGTGGCGAGGTGTCAACTAGCCTTCTGGCCCCACATTTGTTGGAGCGAGGGGCCAAAGTTGGATCGACGTGACACTTGCCACGGCTATCATGGCGCGGCGCATTGCGGACTGGACCCTACGGTCCGACACGACCTCAGCGGAGGATCGGCCACCGGATTATCGCCTTCAGAGTGGTGCAGGAGGAAGGCGGGAACGCGCTAGAAGTGGACAAGGGCTTTGTGACCCGATCGGCGGACTGGAGTACGTTCGGTCCCATGCTGGACGCCGGCCCTAATCCAGCTGAAGAGGGAGTATTATAAGGCCAGGCGTAGGTACCAGGAGTGCAGAAACGACGAGAGGAGACCTACACTCCGCGAAGAAACCAAGCGTAGGTATAGGGTGTACCGAAACGGCGTGCGTCACCAGAAAAAGAGGTCTGGGACGAATTTATTGTCGAAGAAACGAAGAAGAACCGCTGGGGAATACCATACAGGGTGGCGGTGGGTAAGGTGAAGCCCCTCACGATGGTGGCTTCCCTTAGAGTAGAAGCCCAGGCTATCACCCAGGAGGTTGCGGCTACGATGTACATAGATTTTATGTATTCCTGGGACGGGACGTAAGCGGATTGGACAACATAGTGAGATGCACCACGGAATACCTGCCTCGTACCGTCCTATGCCCACCATGGGATATATAGGACATTCGTCTGGCAGTGGAGAAGCAGAGGATCGGGAGAGCTCCAGGTCTGGACGGAATAGACGCCGCGGTCCTCAGAAATAGTGCCCCATACGTAGAGGAGGAGTTCCTCCGGATTTTCCATACTGTTTGGAGAGGGGGTCACTTTCCAAGCAAGTGGAGGATCGCAGACTTGAAACTGCTCTACAAGGGAGGAGGGAAGGACAAAGAATCGCCTAAGGCGTACACGCCGATATGCCTCCTCCCTGTCGTCAGCAAGGTCCTGGAGCATCTGATCGTCGCCCGATCCTCAGTGCAGGTAGTCATTCACGGCAATTCGGCTCGACTCGTGGCAAGGGAACCACAAATGCGCTGCTGAGAGTGCGTAGGGACGTGTAAGAGGGCGGAGAAATATGTCATGTTGGTGCTCTTCAACAATGTGTGGTGGCCCTATGTACTCCAACGGCTGCAGGAGATCGACACCCCCAGCAATTTGTACTCCCTCGTTAGTTACCTTAGTAACAGGAGTGTGAATATCACAGGTAGCTACTACGAGATGGAGCAAAGAATTGAAAGAGGTTGTCCGCAGGGATCTGTGGTCCGGCCCTGTGTAAGCTTGTCTTCGACCAGCTGCTGGGGAAATTAGAGGAGAGAGGGTTCCTTGTCACGGCCTACGTCGATGACCTGGCGGTCATAGTGGCTGAGGACAGCAGAGGCAGAGAGGTGCGCCAGTCTCGTGTCGGAATGGTGCGTGAGGAGTAAGCTGAGTATGGCCGCATCCAAGACCCAGACCATGCTCGTAAGAGGCTCTACAGACAGGGCTCACCCTATCACACTGGACATAGATGGCCAGAGAGTGAGGATGGGTGAGGAGGTGATATACTTAGAAGTGAAGATGAGGAGAAGATTAGACGTCACCCCTCACCTAAACTACCTGAAGGATAAGGTGACCCGGTCTATAAATGGCTTATATAGGATTGGAGTTGCGTTCTGGGGCATCAGGTATCCCGCTACGATGACCATTTACAAAGGCGTGGTCCTGGGTATCCTGAGGTACGCATCCCCAGTGTGGAACCAACACCTCACGCAACTGTGGAGGAGGAGACTGGCCACAATTCAGAGACTGGTTCTGCTTTGGGTCACTAAGGCCTAGAGATCGGAACAGGAGCGATGCCCCTGGACCTCGTCCTCAAGGAGGACAGGATAAAAAACAAGGTGTAGAGGTAGAGGCTCAACACGCTACCGGAGGGATTCCGGACCAGAGATGGCGAGACCCCCAGCCAATGGAAGAGAATATTGAGGGAGGAGTGGAACGGTAGGTGGGTAGGGAGTCAGAAAGTGGCTACCCTGAGGAAGTTCTTCCCCACCGTCCAAGAAAGACTGAGGGCGAGATGGGTCCTCCCTGATTACTGGGTCTCGCAGATACTGACAGGGCGTGGAGGTTTCTGGGAAAGTACAGGAACACGGAAAGGACATAGACCCCCGATGTCCCACCTGTGGAGTCCCTGAGATGGCAGAGAATTGTCTTATCCTGCACCGCAGTAGAAGGACATCGAGCCAGGTTGTCGAGAAAATCTTCGCCTTCGCCGAGTCGGACTTTCCCCGTCTGTTGGAGGAGGAGGCGTATACCTTCTTCAAGGATTTCGTGTACGGGTGGAAGGAGGTGGTTGGCCCGGAACACTTCACTCTGGGAAGGGCCAGACCACCCGACGTCGGCGTGCCTCATGTTTGATGCACCCTGGAGGAAATGGTATCCGGACGAAGGCAGTGGACCAGGAGGGCTGGACCAGTATCCGGACAGATGGTGTTGAAGATGGGATCCGGACGGATGTCGCTGACTAGGAGGGCTGGACGGCAACGGACGGATGCAGAGCGCCGGGTGGGCTGGCCACGCCACTAGGCAGAGAATAAGATGCAGCCTTAAGGTGCGCAACCGCGCACCGGGCAGCACCACAATAGCAATATTACTATTGTTCCCTCAATTAAATAGTCCTCAAAATTACCTGTAAAATAAGAATTTTAAAATAAATTGTTGATTTACGGGAGCAGTGGCATGCGTTCTCCCAGCGCACTACCTTACTCCCGGGTAGGGTAGCGGAGCGCACTGCCCGGGCTCCCGAACCCCATATGACCGAAAGGTCGGGAAGGATGAAATAACAAGAAAAATAAATAAAAATAAATTGGTTGTTGACCTGCCATCCGCTGACGATGCTGCCTACTCAGGAGCCACAGATTCCTAGAAATTCTTCCCTCTGTTCTTGAAAGTGGGGACAGCTAAAGAATGCATGGTCTACAGTCTCATGTATTGTTGGGCACCTTGGACATTCAGAGGTATTGTCCAGATTGAACAACACTTAGTAGGCTCTGAAGCAGCCATGTCCTGTGAGCATCTGTGTTAGGTAGTAATCTACTTCCCCACATTTTCTATCCAGCCAAGTTTTGATTTGAGGTGTCAGCCTATGGGTCCATCTCCCATTCAATGTCGTATCCCAGCTACGTTGCTATCTCTGGGCCGTCTGCTTCCTTTCCTCGGTCCTGGGGATGAGATCAACTCTCTTATAGAGCGTTGCCTCTCTTCTGCAACCACCTCTATCGGTGGCATTCTGGCCACCACACATGCAGCTTCGTAGGAAACTGTGCGGAACGCGCTGATCACTCTGATACCATTGGTCTCCTACAGGCCAGTGTGTCCAAGGCCCCACTGCATATCGCGGCTGCTTAGAGCAGAGTAGATAAGACCACACTTGCTATCAATAGTATGCGACTACTTCTTGGTCCGCCTACGTTAGCTTCAGTCGGGCCACTGCTGTGCTCACTCTAGCTGCTTTATCGCATGCTTATTGGATATGCTCCTTGAACCGCAGCCTCTCATCGATTATAACCACAGGTTACCTCAGAGAAGACTGAGGTAATTTCTTCAGAGAAGACTAATTTCTTGTCTACTCACTCTCAAGGTTATTTCTTCCTTTCTTTTGAGACTACTAATAAGAAGGACCTCTGTTTTCCTGTCTGCCAGCTGGAGCCCCACCGATGCCAGCCAATCTCGGATCAATGAAATGCTCTGGTTGGCCTTCAAGGTCACTTCATCTTTGTATTTTGCCTCGATCACGACTGCGGTATCATCGGCAAAGACCTCTTGGCATCTTCTGGCAGGCTAAGCCTGAAAAACCTATCTTACATGACATCCCACTGTAGTGACCCAAGCACTGAGCCCTGGGGTACTCCATTAGTCACCTTAAGCCTTTTTGGCCCATCCTCTGTTGAATAAATCAGGGTCCTGTCTCAAAAAAAATCTCGAATAATGCTCGCTGGGAAGTGGGGATACCTATTTCCTACAGGGCATTCAGAATACAGCTCCATCTCGCCGAGTTACAGGCGTTTTTAACATCAAGCGTGATAACTGCGCAATAGCATTTCGCACCTCTTCTCCATCTCTTTCCAGCAATAGCCTTTCGAGCCGTTTCTATCACCATGGTGATAGCGTCCAGAGTTGATCTTGCTTTCCGGAAGCCAAACTGAGCCTCTGCTAGGCCCTCTACACCTTCAGTGGTCTCTTGTATCCTGCCAGCTATAATTTGCTCCAAAGTCTTGCCAGCTGTGTCGAACAGACATATCGATCGATATGCTCAAGGGTCCGATGGGTTTCCCCTGCCTTTTGGGATCAGCACAAGGCGCTGCCTTTTCCTTGGCCGCAGAAAGGATCCTGCACTTAAACAAGAACTGAAGACTTCTTGAAAAAGATTTGGCCTTGTCTCCATTGCCGCCTTTAGTGCCACATTTGCGATGCAATCCAAACCTGTTGCTTTTCTTATCTGAAATCTAGTGCGGACATCCTTGAGTTCTTCAGCTATCACGGATTACCATCAAATGGCTGCCACAACCCTCAATGCATTAATTCTTCTTGTTCTGGAGAAAGAGTTGCCACTATATTCTCCACAACAACCGGGCACGTAGGTGACCTCGAAGAGTTGCTCTTTAACTTCTTCATGACGGTCCGGTAAGGCCATATATATGTGTGTGTGTGTGTGTTTGTGTGTGTAATAGTAAAATATAGCAAAATAGTAAAATAGTAAAAAATTAACAAAATTGTAAGTTATTCATAGCAATATTTTTGTAACATATTTTATACAATCGATATCCTAAATTTTAACTATGTATACTGACCACCAATTTGTATTGTTGTTATTATAACGCGGCCGAAAAACTGTGTAATCCATCGTTCCACTCCATCAGTTTTCCAAGCTCATTGTCGGTTGGCGTGACGTGGTAGTGTTTAGGACAAATGTAATACCAATTGTGGTGTTTCAAATGGTGGTTCAACGTTCCATTTGGCGTGGAGTGATCGACACTGAAAACGCTCTTACAAAACTTATAAAACAACTGTTTCCAGACTGTCTGATAAATAAAATTTACGTAGTTCATAGTAAGATCTAATGAACCCAAAGGTTCAATACCTCCTACCAATGATCCTGCTAAAACCCAGTTCTGTAAGTTCAGTCCTAACATAATCCTCCCATATACGTCTCGGTCTATACATTTTCGTTATCTGAACAATGGACATTGTTTTATAGCGAATAATTAAAAAAATTCATAACAATCTAATTGACTTATTTATACGAGCATAAAACTTACCCTTAGGATCTAGCTAAGATAAAAAAAAAAATATTATGAAAACTGCTGACAAGCTATAAAACTGCAATTAAATTACAACAAAAACAAAAAAAAATAATAAGGAAGGAAAAATTAATTAAATTGCGATCAGCCACAATGACATAGACAATAAGCGAAATGGAATGAGCAATATAAATATTATTGCATTCCTCTATAATTAGCTGTTAAGGCCATCTGGCACTTGTGCTATAGTAAGCTAATAAATCCAGTTTAGAGCTGATCTGAGCGTTGTTAGTTAGTGCCGCTGCTTGCTAACTTGGAGGCACGGGATTGATTACCGAAAATTTTTATAAAATACTTTTTAAAGTCGCTATCTATGAGCGTTACTTTTTGATATAATTTAAAATCATAGGCGTACGCACGAGGAGTGCCACAAGTGCACAGGGGCCTGATAATATCTCAGAAATATTTTCTCCTCCCCCTCAAAAAAATAATATATAGAAGCAAAATTTAAAGATTCAACGTAAAAAAAAAAAATATTTGCGTCGAACTTAAGTTCAAAAAACTATAGCTAACAGATTTTGTAGCCCAAGATTCATAAATTGTTGGTTTAATTTTAATTTTAACACAACATATTCTATTTTAAATTTTAACAAATATTAGACAGCGTTTTCTCTAAAAAATATTCTAGGTGAGGAAAGGTTATCCCCGGACCTTCTACCCGACTGTGGAGTATGAAAGGATCCCCTGATACCCTCTAACAAAGGATGCTGCAAACGCCTATGGTTAAAGTGACAGTTTAAAAAAAAAAATATACCGTTTATTAATCAACAGTATTGCTAATGTTTATACTTTGTACCTATTTATATCTTATTACTACAAACGGATGAGACATTTATTTTTAATAAAATATTAATTTCAAATGTGATTAAAAACTATCAATGAGGGATAGCTAAAAATAATAATTACTAAAATTTGATAGTTCTCAGTTTATGATTGATATTTTATTATTTTAATGAAGGCGGGACTTCCCCAAAAGAATTATTTTGAGGATATAAAAATAGAATATATAAAAGAATATATAAAAAAAGACGAAAATGCTGTCGAAACTGACACAATAAATTCCCCGTTTTATAATTATCAACGATAAACAATATAAGAAAGCTGAGATGTTAAAATGAGGTGATTAGTTTCAAAACCGGCTCGATCCGCAACTGGGAATGGAGCTTTGACCAGGGTACGGATAGGGGATTTAAAGCAGCATAAAAAATCCCTCGGATTGGGGGAGGGAGAGAGTAACTGCTTCCAAATTTATTTTTTTATTTGAAATATTAAATCAGATTTTTATATTTTTTTAAATATAGAATTTAAATATAGATTTAGAAACTAATTTATTTATTTATGTACTCCCACAGTAAAGTTGTTTACAGGTGATCTCTATTTACAATCAGATGTTCTTAAATTTTCTATTGATAGAACTTAGGAATTATATAAGGCTATAGAGTTCCCTCAATTCTGAACGCGTGTGAAGGTTTATCTAGTATAGACATGATCGGACTCACCCAAGGGTTTTATTAAATAAAACCTTTACTATAAGGATAGATTTTGCTCATATCTATATAAACTTTTATGGAAAAAGAAATACTGTTTTTACGTAATCCATTCTTCGACAAATTGAACTATTAAGGATTGCTATTGAAATAAAAGTTAAAAATAACATGTTACTAATTAATATACTTTCCCCAATCTATAATATTCTCATTATGACCCTCGGAAGTATTTGTCTTTCTAATCAATCATATTTCCCAGTTATTATATAAAGTGTATAATTAGTTTCGTATTGCTATGTCATCGTAATTAAAAAATAACTTGAAAAATTATGGATTTCTCTTTTCGATGCCATAGGTTAATATACCTAATGAACTTGAATAATTGGAACAAACGAAGTTTAACCAGGGATTGTTACGAAATAAGTTACTTGTTTCAATTGAAGTAGAAAACAGAAAAAAATTAAGTGTCTGCCTTAATTGAGTAGCTCAAGCAGTTTAATTAGGTGTCACTGGAGCTGTCTCATCATATAATTTATAAAATCAACTTTAGGCTCATTAATTACCCACTAGATCCACTTTTCCATCTGAGCTAATATTTTTCAATTCATTTTAGCAATTGAGATATTAACATTCTTAAATTATTTTAAATCATATTATTTTTAAACATAATAATTATTTTTATAAAAATTATTTATATTTTCACAAAATGATATTGTCAATTAAAAACAAACAAAACAAAGCTGCGGTACGATAATTTGTTTTGGCTTATTATTTTTCATAATGAACTATTGTAATCAAACATGAAAGAAAAAGTTAAAACCCCTCTCAAAATATAATGTTTCAAGTTTCAACATCTATAAATTCAAAAACCGAATTTATAAAAATCTGTCCGTCCGCCGCTTTTCTCCGAGACTACTAGGCCTATTAATTTAGATTTGGTGCCAAAGTCTCAAGTCACCACAGGATGATCCTCGTAATTCAATACCACCATCCTCTGCAATGCTTCAAAATGGCAATCGACTGCCCTCTAATAGGCACATTTTCATACTCCCTTTTCATAGTCATTTATGCAAATAATATAAAAACGCTACTTGGTTTATTATTTTAAAATAGTTTTATTTAAAAAATATCTGGCGTCCATTCACACCACTTTCCTTGCAGCAAGTAAGCTAAAATATTTAGGATATGTGATCAGAATAGAACCTTGCCGTTTAAGGTTCTAATCTGATCCATCAGGAAAATGATGGAGGAGCACATCAGTGGGAAAAGGAAAAAGGAAAGACAGAGAAGCTGGTAAAAGTAGAGCATGGATCCAAAGAAAAATGAACTGGAGAGCGATAAAATAAGCTGAGAATAGGCGATTGGAAGGCAGAGGCGAAAGACAGGAAGAAGTGGAAAAGTGCGCCAATGGTTACGAGCGCCGGGAAATTAGTATGCAAAGTTCGATACGCTATATTTCTGCTACTACACCTCCAATTTTGATATATTTTTTTTTTGTAGGGAATTTTATAAACTGTCGATTCGACATATCAAAAAACAGAGAAAAAAAATGTGGACGACGGGTTTTTTAAATGTTGATATTAGGATTCCATGTAACTTGAAAAGTAAAACATCAATTTTTGAAGGGGATTAATTTTTTTATTTTTTGGTCGATTACAAATAAAAGATAAACCAAAATAAAAGTTCATCAAATGTTCACTCACAACAACAACAAATTTTTAATTCCATTGCAAAGGAAATGGCATTTAATCCTTAAGTATACTGATTCCAGACCACTTTACATTTTCCCTCTATATATATAAATAACCAAGTTATGACCTTATAAATTAGCAAATCGCCCGTCATTTGAAACAAAACGATGGATGGTAATGTCGAGTTCCGAGGACCATCCTGGAGTGACTTTGTTGCCAAATTTCAAGAAAATCGGTCCAATAGTCTCACAAAAAAACCGCGGACGGGGGAAGTCGGAACCAAAATATAAAATGTTTTGGAATCGTGTCAACACAAAATTGGTCGGGAAGAGGGAAGAAAACTTAGTTGCTAGCAGCCTCTTTTATCTCAATCCGTTCGTTTATTTTTTTATGAGTTGCTGAATCTTTGTATTGGTTTACTTAATTGGGAATTAGAATAAAAATATTGATTGGAAATAACATAAAATAAAAGCGTATATTCTAATCTATAATAAACTATTTTTGTGCATGCATAATGAGGCAGCGATAATATAAACTTATTTTCTAGCGGTTTTATCTCTCTAGCGATTCGTCTCTTTCGGTGCGACCCCTCTCTCTATCAATCTCTTTCTCTCTGTATCTCTCTGCGAACCCTCACTCTGCGACTCCCCAGTCTGCAATGATACATTCCTACTTAGCAAGAACGCATTATCTTCCAAAAAGTCATTTTTGATATTTTCATATCATTGTAATTAGAAAAACTTCTTCTTTCTTTTAGAAGCTGACCAAAGACTCCCCTCTAACAGTCCAACTTTCGTATAATCTGAGCTTTTGGTCTCCGTCCGTATAAAAAAAAGAAAAACGTCGTCTACAGTTGTTATCTGAGACCACTGGGCCGATTTTTTTTGATCTGTCACCAGAGTCACATGTCACCTCAGTATGATCCTCGGAACTCGACATTACCATTCGCCATTTCGTTTCGAAATTGCGGTCGATTAATATTTTTATTCGCCCATATTTGGGTCATTTATAAAGTTGAAGAAAAATATATTGTTTTGGGATCATCATACTCAAGCGTAAAAAAAAAATAAAAATGGAAAACGCCGTCCGCGGCTTTTGTACGAAACTACTACGTGAGACCAAAGTCACAGGTCAGCCTAGGTTGATCTTCGTAACTGGATATTACCATCCCGTTTTCCTTTGAAATGACGGCTGATTTGAGTTTTCATATGTTCGTATCTAGGCGAAGAAAAATATAAGGTGTTCTAGAACCATTTTATCAAAGCCTAAAAAAAAAAAAAATCAATCCAAATAATTTTCTCTAAATTTTTTAATGCTTTATTCTGTTACAATATGGCATGTTAAGTGGAAATAAACTCTTGTGTAAAATGTGCGCCTATTTTTTTATAATGACCAATGTGGTTTATTTTATGATGTTTAGTACAGTGATTCCTTACTGCCAGTGAGAAGCAAGAGTAGCATTCGGAAGGTATATAAAGCCTTTATTACCTGCAACTATTTTCCTATATCTTTTCAAGAGCTGTCATTAATTCTCAAAGTCATAAAAATGTTAAAGGAAGAAACAAACAAGGACATTAATGTCTCAATAGAAGATTTAACAATACAACATTGCCAATGAAATAACAACAGGCAATAAAACTGATGATAATAAGATCGCATGATGATTATGTCATCGTTTTCTTCTGAAGATTTATGCTAAATGAGTTCAAGAAACCCATTGAATTGTAAGCTTTGATCAGTTGAAAATACTCTACAACACTTCTTTCTCGGTCATCATGCAGGTTTTATTAGGATTAAAGATTTTATCAATATAATTTTAATCCTTGATTTGTTAATTAATCTTTTTAAAATCCGACTTTTATTTATCGGTGCAGTAATTAGAAGTTATTTTTTATCCCATGGCATTACGTAGTTAGCGCCTACTGAAAGAAAAATTGAAAGTGAGATTTATAGAACATTTTTTATTTATAGGTCTTTCTATTGCTATTTAAAGTTATAAAACATATCGTTTAAATTAATAGACGCTTAAATGTTGTTAAAAAAAATTGGCTAAAGAATTTATAAGAAAATATTTACAATGCCGAATAGATCTGTAATAGAGGTGAATGCAAAGAATGTGTGACAAAAAATTTGTCCTAATGACGTTGGAAATGCTGTCAAAAAGTTCCTAAAAAATGTGAAGCATAGCAATGTGTTTAAAAAAATATACAATAAAATAAAAATTTATCTTTACTCTGGAACATATTGCCCGTAAGAATAGCAAAGTATAATTTATAGTAGCATTATTAGAAGTTAATAATTTTTTTTTAACTGTTTAGTTTGTAAATATTTCAATCTCCTACCTGTGGGCAATATGTAATAATGATATATTCTTTCTCGTATTACACAAAATCACAGAGGAAAAACAAATAAATAAACATATAAACGATAAAAAAATAATAATTTAACCTGGAACACAAACACATACATGTGCATGCAGGGAGGGACACACAAGCCAAGTAGAAATGCTTTCGAAAGCCTGTAGAGGCTGAGTTTCAGTCACTCAAGACGCCTTTCCACTTAAGAGTATTTTCCTTTCGAGAACTATACTCTCTAGTGGATACTACTCTGAGAGTTCAATGACAATTCGAATTTTTAGCTATAACTTCTAAATAAACCGATACATTTCAAAAGTTAAACACACGTTTCAAAACAGTAAACTCTAAAGAATAAAACAATTATATAAAATTTATTTTCTTACCTAAATTTCACACTGAAAAATCCGTTTAAAAATTAATTAAAAACAAGGTTGTGTTGTTTTTTTTTCTAAATTTTTCCTTTCAACGGGTTAAGTTTCATTCCTTTATTCATTCATTCCGTTAAGTCATTCCTTTATTACAATTATCTTCTGAAAATAAATAATCAAAACAAGGTTGTAGTTTTTGATCCAAAAAAACTTATTTCTACTGATCCTACAAAATGTCCAATTTTTTTTAAAACATCTTACGTAAAGGTGCAAATTTGAGAAAAATTTCGTGTTCCTGCACTGTGCATAGGAGAAATATATAAAACTGTTTTGTAAAAACCTCCAAGGGACCAGGCGAATTTTTAGCAAACAATTTTTTGTTCTCCGTTTTTCATAAACATTAGGAATAAACTGTTTTATGGGGTGGGAAATCCAAATTTTATCTCAGTTTTTGAGAAAAATTGCCGTTTCTCCGCTCCCAAAATCACTATTTTGAGGGTGTTTTGGGCGTTCTTATCAAGATATCATAGATACCATAGCTAAATAATACTTGAATATTTTGATTTCTTATTTATTTATTTTTTATTATTCCGCTCGATAATGGAGAAATTGTGGAACTAAACTCATTTTTCTACCTTCGTCACAACCAGAGATATAAAATAAAATTTGTTACACGTGCAACCTTATAAATTTTTATTGGTACTCCTGGGGCGCGTTGGCCCTTAAACTCCAATTCAATCAAATAATAAGTCCTAGATTCACGTAGAAAGATTTCATAAAAATTTAGATGATGCATTTGGGATCCTCTCCTTGTTAGTGTAATCGTGCTATTTTAATACGTATTTCGAACAGTATTTTAAATAGGGCGCTCACTTTTCTTTATCTGTAGATTTTAAGGCTACTGATTATTTTGTTGTATACTATTTTTATCTGGAGTATGGAGCATCTGGATTCTGTATCTGTTACCAAAAGCTTTGTTTTCATGTCTTCAGTTTCTGTCCATTCGCAATAGTCCTTTAAAAAACGAGATTTTTTATTATAATTAAGTTTGTTTTTATTCTAAAATTTCTTTATTAATCTTTGTTGATATCCTGCATAATTAAATAGTTGGTAAACAGTTGACTATGAATACGCGAAGAAGTCTCGTCCTTCGAGCATCTTAACAATAGCATACCATTCCTTCAGAGTGTTGTAAGCGCCCTTTTAATTTATGTTAATTTTCGACTAGGCAAGGCTATGATAAATCAAAAGCTACTGCAATAGGCCTAAGGTGAACTATAGTCGCACCTAAGCAAACTGTCGAATTAACATCTTTTTAATTTATTTTAAGTGTTTATATTTTTATAAAAAAAATTTAAAAATATTTCTGGCCCATCAAAAAATATTAAATTTAATGAGAACTTGGTTAGCTACATGTAGTTCTTTGCTCATTTTTACATCGAAATAATCCTAGACTTTTTTCTTATTCCAAAAGATAACAACCAAATTCGTACCTACTTTCAATAATAAAGTTTGGCCGATAATATTTAATTTATGATTGGCAGAATTATTCATTTTATTCATATTGTTTTTTCTGATAATTGGCTGAACTCCAAGACTGTCCACACTTTTGATGAAACACTGTTGATGTGGTCAACTTTAATAGCGAAATCACCAACAATCATTTCTAACTTTGTATGATTCTATACATTCTGTTTTGTTTATTACTTCATTGTACGAAGTAAACGAAATATTGTAATCGCGAAAATTTTCGGTTTTTAGATTTCAACGGAAATATCCATTTTACCATCCCTGAATCCATTTTGACTAGTTTCGTCGTGACGTCTGTACGTAAGTTCGTACGTGCTTATATCGCATAAATCAAAAACGGTTAGCCGTAGAAAGTTAAAATTTTGTATTTAGGACTGTTTAAAACTATTAGAATTGTTGTGAACCTCCCTTTTTGGTCACTACCTCATTACCGGAAGTGGTAATTTACTTGAAGGTCATAATCCATTTTCATCAAAAATTATATTACAATATAATGCAAAACTTCTCAAATTTGATATATAAGAATTACATATTAATATGAATAATATAATAAATTTTGATTATCATTGGCAGACCGGAAGTGGTACTTTACTTGAAGGTCATATTAGACTTTCAATAAAAATGATATTAAAATATAATGTAAAACATCTCAAATTTGGTAAATAGGACTTTTATATCGATATGAAAGTATTTTCTAGATTTTGGTTAAAATTGGTGAGCCGAAAAGGTACTATACTTGAAGGTCCGCAGCAGGAGAATATGATATAACATCAAAATTACATTAAAATTACAGAGATCATATGGTTCGGTGATAAAGGTTATAAAAGCGATTTTTTTCACTATGTTTAAGTATTTTTATTACTTGTTTTAAGTGCTAAAATTTAGTGTAAAATAATTGTTTTCTCCCCATTTGTGAGCAGAACAAGTCTGCAGCAGGAGAGTAAGATATAAGTTAAGTGGGTTCTTCCGCTTAAAATGTCGAAACTGTCGATTTCTAATGCAGTATCTAGAGATATTGGCAATTCTAATGTTGTAACGAAACACGAAGAAATCTCTTGGAAACTAGTTACCTACTGAAATAAGTTAGCCGTAGAATGTTGAAATTTTGTATTTAGGATTGTTGTAAAATCAAATTGGCCTCCCTTTTTGGTCACTACATGATCACCGCAAGTGGTTCTTTACTTGAAGGTCCTAATTGATTTCCATCAAAAATTATATTTAAATATAATGCAAAACTTCTCACTTTTAGTATTTGAAATTTATTTATCTTGTTTTCCTCCGTATTTATGAGTTGAAAAAATCTACAGCAGGAGAATTGGGATCTTCTGCTTAAAATATCGGAACCGTCGATTTCCTATACTTTATTAGTTAGTGTCATTGACAATTCTAATGTTGTCACGAAACACGAAAAAATCTTCTGGAAATTAGTACCTACTGAAATAAAAAGACATATAATGAGACCTCCAGAAACAATAGTATGTCTGTGTATGTGTGTGTGTCAATAGATGGATGTCGCGAAGCCGAGTGTCGTTTTTGAGATACTGCAATCTTCGGAAACTAGTAACCGAATCCAGAACCATTTTTTGAGCTACCGATTTATAGTTTAATAGGCGTACAAGAAAAGTCATGTGCTGTCCACATCAGATTTTTTTTTGTTTACTTTTTGCTTTTTTAGTTTAAAAAAAAATTATTAGTCCATTAGTACTCAAGTACCCAACGTACCTTTTATATCCTATGACACATAATGTTTTTATCTAGTTCTATTCTCAAGGGGAGCGAAAATAAATATATTTAAATTTTTTCTACGTTTCTAAGAAACCTCTTCGTTTAATACTACCTCTTTTCCTATTCAATCTCCATTTGGCCATAGTCACCTCACAAATGAATCAAACTTTCGCAAATGTTAGAAAATTTGCTAAAATTTAGTTCATAAAATAATTTTAAAAAACCATACCTTTATCCGCAGTAGCTGTTCCAGCACGGTTTGGTAATCGGCTTAAGGAGATAGCTACTGTACAATAAATTTTGTCAGCATAACAAATATTACTCAACATAGGAAAATATACTTCATTTTATTTTCTGCTTGGAAAAGTTAGAATAAAATTATTTAAAATATAAAAACTTGTATGCAATTATCTTATATATCTGGTTTTGAGAGCCAATCACATTTTTTCTACTTTTGGCCATCCTCACCCTGTAGACCATTTTCATTCCGGTTGACGGTATGTATTTATTTTTCCTAAATGTTATGTTTTAAATAATAATAATAATAATAACAATAATAATAACAATGAATCCCTTTTAGAAAAGAATAGGTCTCTACCTACAATTCATCTGTCTTGGCCTAATAAGCTTTAACTACCTGCAACTCTCTGACGTAGTAACGGTTATAGAAATATTAGTACTTTTGTTCACAGCTATGATCACTATTATTTCAATTTAAAAGGTAGAATTCTGGCATAGCTACCGAGTAATCGCATATTTTAAAATTGTGCTCAGCACACGTTATTAGTATTTAAAACATCAAAGTGAAAATTTCTTGACAAGTCTTTTGAATCAAAATAATGAAGAGCCACTATAATTAAAAAAAAAATATACTCGCAAAGCCCTGCAACTAGACGAATCGCTGCTATTTGGCACCAATGCTGGGTGTAACCTGTATAGATACCCTTCCTGGAACAGCAATCAAATATAGCTTCGGCCTCTCACCTCTTCTCAAATACCAACTTGTATATTGTATCTGTCTTATTACTCTAATCTAGTTATATACGCAGTGTACTCAATAAAGAATCGTCCGTAAATTAGAGGTTTTGCAAGAATTTGAATGTCTCATATATCATGTCCAAGGTAGGATTGTAAATATCGAAAACAAATATATATATATATATATATATATATATATATATATATATATATATATATATATATATATATATATATCGTATCGAAAGTATATGGAATCAGTAGTTCAATATATCAATAATAATATCGATATTTCGATATGTTGGGCCTCGATATATTTTTAATCTTTAAAAGGAGGAGAAAAGGGCAGAAGGTTTACATTGAATTGGAGACTAGGTCAATGTAAATTAACTAGCATTAGATATGTAGTAGCTAAAAGAGCAACAATTAAATTAATATATATTGTTTCTCACAAAATAGATATATATATATATATATATATATATATATATATATATATATATATCTCAATTCATTAACATTTGTCAATAATAAAAAACTTATTACTACAGAAAAAGATCAATTAAATTATTTAAACATAAAGAAATTAAAAGAGGACGAAGAAAATCAATATTGAATGAATAACTAAAAACCTATCAAAGTACTAACATTTAATATTAAAAATATTTTGAAAAAAAAAAAATCAGATTCAGAGCATGGCGGAAACCCTTATTCTGGACTCACTAGGAATCCTACATCATCATTTGTGTTAAGCCTAGCCTTCGTTTTGTCAGTTCTATGGTTCAATTATTTTTCTATCAATATTATTATGTATTCTACTTTTATCACTCTTTTAGCTCTCTCTCTTTTTTTCTTTTTAATATTATCTATTGGATTGTTGAAGTTGACATAGTTGAGCAGCCACTGGTGAGTTTTCTCTTTCTTTCCGCTAAGAACTAGAGAAAAGGGAATTAAAATGCTATGCATAAAAAAAGAAGGAAAAATCAAAAGTGAATTAATAATGACTGAAGCCTATCAAACTTATTATTAACGCATTAATTAAAAACAAAGAAAGAAAAAAAATCGTATTACTAAGATAGAACATTTGTTCTTTTTGTTTATTTTATTGTTTTTTTGGAGGGGAGGTGATATTCTCAAGGGGATATAAACTCAAGTTTTAATATCGTTATTACGATATATCGAATTAAAACTATCAGACAAAATTAACGATACCTTTCTGAAGAAATGTCGATATTTCGATACTTTTCCAGCATCTCGAGTTCAAGGCCTATTATAAACAAGGTTATTGAGATTTATCTTCTTTTTTTTCAAATATCTCAGGTTAAAAGAAGTTTTGTTATTAGTACAACATTGTTTATTCAACAATTATTGATTAATTTAATTAACTGAATGATTATAGTCATTTACATGTTTTAATATTTAGGTTTGTGTGTCTATAGTTTCTAAGGTATTTTCGTCTTTAAAAAATGTATCAGTCAATTCAGATTTTGTGAGAAAAAAAAAATATTGGGGTAATTGGTCTGTTTTAGACTGTTGATGTGGAATATGCTGCCTCTGCCTGCATTCATACAGCCCTATCTCTTTTTGTCCTAAAGATACCAGAATCACCGAAACGTTGACTGGTTAGTTATTTACTAGTATTTGAGAGACTTTTAAAATCATTCAGTAATATCCAAAGAAATTCATGTTTTCATTTAATTCTTAACGCATTCAGAAAAACCTAATCTTGGGAAATAGAATATACACCAGAGAGCTGCTAAACTCTTGCCACGATAATCTTATCTTGTTGTTATCAGCTGACTTCCAGCGAGGTACAATAAGAACTGCCTAACCTTGATCTCCGACTCGATTAGATCTTCTCACTGATCTCGAAATACCTAATTAGCAATGTCGGCAACTTCTTTTCCTCTTTTATTGTTAACTGGAAACAGTCGTTATTGTTGAGGTAATTAATCGGGCAGCTGCAATATCCTACCTTGAATGTCATTAATGGATACCTATAATATTTCTGTATTATAGAATATTATTTTTTGCATCTCTGGACAACAGAGCTGCAAGAGAGCCAAAGAACTGCTGTGGTAAATACCTGGAAACTTATACGTCGATTAATGGAAATAATCGCTCAGGAATAATCAATACCTAATAACAATAAACAATTAGAGTAGTCAAAAAGTATAATCAATCTGTATGGGTACGAGAGCCAAACTTGTAAACTTAATAATATAAAAAAAGCCTGTGATACCATCAGTGATAACCTAAGATATGAATGGATTAGATAATCCATTGGAGGGCAGTATGGCAATGGAAGTATTAATTTTAATCTACAAATGAAATGTATTATGATGCAATATGACCTGAAGTGGTGCATTTGTCTCGAAACGTAGTCAGTATATAATTTAGTTGTAATGTATAATATAAGGTTGTAAGTTGTAAGGTATATAATACTCGTAAAATACATGAAAAATTCATCTCACTAATCTTATAAGAAAGATTCCTATTTTATTTTTTCATTTTGCATTATTTTTTTTCCGTTAGTTATATCGTACAAAGAATGGACTGCAGTGGAGGATCACAGATAGGTTCGAAGTTCTGAAATTTGCAGATGACATACCGTCATTGTAGCCGTGAATCTTCCTATGCCACCGAAAATCAGTTATGTGATTTTGACTTTATTAGAAACAATATTTTATCTTCAATGTGCTGATGAAATTCACTCACGTGTTTTAGACCGTATTTGGTTCTGCATTAGTTCCGACCAATTATCTTTACTTAAATAAAGAAGGCTTTCGCAATAGGCCTGTTATGCGTACGAGACGAATGGACAGCATGGTCGGCTCTCCGTAACTCAGGCGAAAACTACTCTCATACCTATAGAAATTTACCAAACAAGAACCAAAATTTTCGAAAATGGAGATATCCAGGACATCCCCACAAGAAAAGATCATTTCAACATAACCTGACCGAATCTGTACTGGAACCCCAAGAGAAGGCGTGGAAGGACCAAAGGAGACTAGGAGACCAAATCTGGAAAAAGAGATACGAAAAGAAAATCAGACCTAGTCTGAAATCAAGGAACTTGCAAGAGGAAGAGATGGATGGCGTGACTTTATGGCTGCCCTATGTCCCATCTAAGGGGTTTTAGAATTTAATTAAATTCAAGTAAGTTATATTGTTCAAATAAAGTATGAAACAGTACTAACTACAGCATTGGGAAAAGATCACTACAATGCCGGTTTAAAATGGAAAACAATGTAATCTCCTTACTCCTCAGATTATCTATTTCGGTCATACAATCCTTTAAAGTAATAATTACCTTTCCTTTAAATTAAATTCCACATCAAAATTTCGAAAACTGCTCCTCCGACTTAGCCCAAAATTGGAGAACGTTGGTTTTGCTAATACTAAATTTGATATAGGATGTCAATGTCTTTTTGTATTATATGATTCGAAATAAATCATGGGGCATTTACAGTTTTTCGAAGAATTTTGAGTTGTGTTGTCTTGTATCTTGTGTGGACGTGCTTTGCTGAACCCCAAAGTTATGCACCGTATGTCCATATAGGTCCTAGTACTGTAGTATGGATTAGTTATTTGTTTCGTAAGTTTAATGAGGATCTGTAGTCCAGAAGATGTGATAGTTGTTTGTATCGTCTTGTAAGTTCTTTCTATTTAATTTTGTATGTATGTTCCATGTGAGTCTATTATCCAAGTACAGTCCAAGATACAGTTTCGAAGCTACTGAGTTATTTTCTATTGTAACAGCTGGGTATGCACCTTTCCTTAGGGAGAAGCTAACGTGGCTCGATTTTGTGTGGAAAATCTTGATTTTCCATTTGTGGAACCATTTTTCTATGTCGGGGATAGATAATCATATAAATGATTTTGGAGGGCAACAGATGCAACAGAAGGATTTGTGTGGGAAGAAAGAATGGCAGTGTCGTCAGCGAAGGTATAGATGGTGGTGCAAGGGTGCTCTAGAGGGCTTAAAACGCTGCCTTGTGGTACTTCCACATGTTGAGGAAAGAAGGAGGAAACGGAAGAATCAATGAAAACACAGAAAAACCCGTCAAGGAAGAAACATTGAAGAGTTAAAATGTAAGTAAAAGGTAATTGCGGCTTTATTTTCCATAACAAAACCTAATGCCTTTTCAATATCAAGGAAAATCGCAGAGTAATATTCTTTTTTCTCAAAAGCGACAGAGATTGTATCCACTATAATATGGCACTGTTGTATTGTAGAGTGGAATGAACGAAAGCCAAATTGGTGTCGCAGTACTTTCTAGGTTTGACTGTATACGGTTTAGGAAGATTTTTTCAAATATTTCAGCCATTATAGTTAGCCAGTGGTAGGTTTGGAAAGTTTAGCAATCATTTTAATTATGAATAGTTTCACAAAGGAGAAGAAAAAAAAGTTGTTCGCAAGATGGAGTTATAAATTTGGGTGAGAAAGAGAACTGCTTTTCGGGGTAAGTGGCAAAGGATGAAATGAGTGATGACATCATAGCCAGGAGTTTTTTGTTTGGCAGTCTATTAATTATATTTTGTAAAATATATAATAAATAGACCCCCTCTGTATTTCCTTTGGATGGAAGGTAGAGGGAGAGGGGGAGTAGCGAGTTAAGTCGTCTTCGATTTCGATGGAGGTATTATTCTGAATAGCGTTTGTCCCAAATATGTGAGCAAGATATTTTGCGAATTCATATGCTTTTTCTTCGCCAGTTATGGCACGGTGTTGTCTGTACGTCGAAGAGGATATTGAACATCTTTTGTCTCTAGTATACGTCTAGTTGCTGTCCTAATTGATCCGTCTCTATTGTTAATAGAATTTATATAATTCCTGTAACTGCTGTTTTTAAATATTGATAGTTTTTCGAGTCAGTTTGTTGAGTTCAGTTTTGTATGATGGATATCTGGTTCTTTGCCATAGAACTCTGATTTTACGTTTTACCATTATGAGATTAGGTTTGGGCTGTGGTAGTATCAGATTTTATTAATGTCGTTCTTAGTTTAGGTTTCCGAAGAAAAGCGTGATAAACATTTAAAACATTAAATTGGTTTCTCTCTGCACATTTGTTTTTCCTTATGTAACGTATAGAAATAGTCAGGAAGATGTACTGACCTACTTGGTAGACCGTTTCCATAAAAAACATTGTTTTTTATATTTTTATTTATTTATTCCTTACCAGATAAGGGTTTATTTAATCTAGGTAAGCGATTTCCTTATCCTAAATACTAAACTTGATTTTTTTTTTCGGAGTAGGTCGTTATTTCCTAGTTATAGTATTGCTGCAAAACATATAGCAATCGGATCAACTTAATACTCATGTCAAAGATTTGAAGAATGTAGATCTATTAAGATTTTTAAGATGACGAACCATTGTGGCATTAGAAGCCCCTACTAGTGGGCTGCTAGTGATGAAGTTCTTCTTGAAAGAGTCAACCTGGACCCACATGCAAATACTCTTGAATTATAGGCCGTAGTAGGGGCTTCTAATGCCACAGTGGTTCGTCATCTTAAAAATCTGTGCGTACGGAATTTAAGATCAAGGTCCGACACATATGACATGACAGAGGCTCAAGCCCAACAGCGAGTTGATATAACAAAATTTTGATTCAAAATCCGAAAGATGACAGGCTTTGAAAAAAAAAATTATCACAAGCGACGAAAACCGGATATTTTTAAAAAATCCTAGAAAAAATAAACAGTGGGTACGGCCAGGAGATGCTGCACAACCGGATGTTCGCTAAGATCGGTTTGAGAAAAAGTGATGCTTTGTGTCTGGTGGAACTTCGAAGGCGTTTTGTATTTTGAGCTTGTTCCTGATGGTCGAGCAGTGGATTCAAGCCTTTACTGTTAACAGCTTGACAGTTTGTGCAATTTAGAGTACAAAATACTTCGCTTTGGTCAAGCGAGGAACCAAACCATTCTGCAACACGACAATGCCCCTCCACTGCGTTCTCGTTTGACCCAATTAAAAATTATCGGAAATGCAAAGAGTAAACGTTTTGCCTCATCCTGCGTATAGCCCAGATATTATACCATCAGATTATGGTTTGTTTAGATCAATGGCTCATTTTTTAAAAGTTCGGATCTTTGATAATTACGAGAACGTAAAAATTGGATGTGAAGAGTTCTTTGCCTCAAAACCAAAGTAGTAGTAATCTATTTCTGTATAGTAGAATCTATAGTAGAATATATAGTAGAATCTATTTACTGGCAGAAAGTTGTTGAAAACAATGGACATTACTTTAAATAATAATGTTTAAAATATGTAATCTGAAACAAGGCTTTACTAATTCCTTTGCAACAGGCTTGTTGGCAGGATCTTTGCAACAACCCAATATTTTTGCTCTATACCGCTTATATTCCGGTACCTGAAGAAGACTTCACGGCTACATTCGCTGATGATACAGCAGTTCTTTCAAAACAAAAAAAAGAATAGATTTAGATTATATAGATACCTATTTGATTTTCTTGTTAATGGAATCAATATGCATAGACTTTGATTCATTTACTTTTTTTCTCTATTTTAAGCTCCATCTATGTATACTGACTATTGCTGAATATAGTTTTCTAGGGGTTTCCAGATCATCATTTCCGATGGAAAGAACTGCTGTATCATCAGCGAATGTAGCCGTGAAGTCTTCTTCAGGTACCGGAATATAAGCGGTATAGAGCAAAAATATTGGGTTGTTGCAAAGATCCTGCCAACAAGCCTGTTGCAAAGGAATTAGTAAAGCCTTGTTTCAGATTACATATTTTAAACATTATTATTTAAAGTAATGTCCATTGTTTTCAACAACTTTCTGCCAGTAAATAGATTCTACTATATATTCTACTATAGATTCTACTATACAGAAATAGATTACTACTACTTTGGTTTTGAGGCAAAGAACTCTTCACATCCAATTTTTACGTTCTCGTAATTATCAAAGATCCGAACTTTTAAAAAATGAGCCATTGATCTAAACAAACCATAATCTGATGGTATAATATCTGGGCTATACGCAGGATGAGGCAAAACGTTTACTCTTTGCATTTCCGATAATTTTTAATTGGGTCAAACGAGAACGCAGTGGAGGGGCATTGTCGTGTTGCAGAATGGTTTGGTTCCTCGCTTGACCAAAGCGAAGTACTTTGTACTCTAAATTGCACAAACTGTCAAGCTGTTCACAGTAAAGGCTTGAATCCACTGCCCGACCATCAGGAACAAGCTCAAAATACAAAACGCCTTCGAAGTTCCACCAAACAAAAAGCATCACTTTTTCTCAAACCGATCTTAGCGAACATCCGGTTGTGCAGCATCTCCTGGCCGTACCCACTGTTTATTTTTTCTAGGATTTTTTAAAAATATCCGGTTTTCGTCGCTTGTGATAATTTTTTTTTCAAAGCCTGTCATCTTTCGGATTTTGAAACAAAATTTTGTTATATCAACTCGCTGTTGGGCTTGAGCCTCTGTCATGTCATATGTGTCGGACCTTGATCTTAAATTCCGTACGCACAGATTTTTAAGATGACGAACCACTGTGGCATTAGAAGCCCCAAACTAAAAAAAATATTTCAAAATAAAGTTATTAGAGGAATTTTCAATGCACCCTGATACATCAGGAATGATGATCATCACCAAGATTTTCACATAGTTGAAGAAGAAATTAAAAAGCTTTTTCAGTCAAATCAAGAGCGACAACAAGGGCACACCAATGCTGAGGCCGTCCATCTCCTTAACTTTAATGCCACAGTCAGAATATTAAAACGACGGAAGCCCCATGGGCTTGTTTAAAGTGATTTAAAGTTAGCTAAGTAATGATAGTTTGAGGCCAAGTTGTGAGGAAATTAAAACAGTGTATGTATATTTGTTTTGTTTTGGTTTGTTTTATAAATAGTTTGTTAGAACTAAATTGCTCATTATGAGCTTGATAGTAATTTCAATAAATACACACACAAAAAAAAGAATAAATTTATAAATGCTTAAACAAAAATTAATTGCCAGCTGTTATTCATTGAATTAACAGGCCTATTTGAATAAATAGATCTATTCAAATCAACACCTCGTATCTCAA
Organism: Rhaphigaster nebulosa; assembly: GCA_948150685.1. Taxonomy (NCBI): domain Eukaryota; kingdom Metazoa; phylum Arthropoda; class Insecta; order Hemiptera; family Pentatomidae; genus Rhaphigaster; species Rhaphigaster nebulosa. The sequence continues at coordinate 207,520,664 of OX411306.1, forward strand.
AATCAACATCCAGAGTCAACTTGCGATATACTAATTTGAGAACACGACATAAGGTATTGAATGAACTTTTATGTCTCTGAATAGAAATTGAATCGAGTATTTTAACTTTTTGAAAACGCCCATATTATTGTGAAGTAGTAAATGAGACAAACATTGAAGAACGTAAAAATTTTGACTCACGAGGTATTGATTTGAATTCGTCGATATTACAAATGATGTTGAGATTAACCAGCAAAAATCGATGTTACGATTTAGGTTCCGATATCTTATGCTTACTCCCAACGGCAATGACATGTATTAAAAATTTTAATAAGTACCTCAGTACAGCTGAAGGATGAATAAATATAACCATTACGAAACATGTTAAAAATAATATGCAAACTATGTCAATCGCATCTTTAATTATATTACGGCAGAATTAAGAGTATCGATAATGGTATAATATATCACGCCCTATCTAATGTTAGATTGCCGGGATTTTCATTAGCGTCATAGTTATCGCGTTTATAGTCCCTCCACAGCTTAATAGATCAATATTCTTCAAATCTTTGACATGAGTATTAAGTTGATCCGATTGCTATATGTTTTGCAGCAATACTATAACTAGGAAATAACGACCTAATCCGAAAAAAAAAATCAAGTTTAGTATTTAGGATAAGGAAATCGCTTACCTAGATTAAATAAACCCTTGTCTGGTATATAAAAACCAATGTTTTTTATGAAAACGGTCTACCAAGTAGGTCAGTACATCTTCCTGACTATTTCTATACGTTACATAAGGAAAAACAAATGTGCAGAGAAAAACCAATTTTATGTTTTAAATGTTTATCACGCTTTTCTTCGGAAACCTAAACTAAGAACGACATTAATAAAATCTGATACTACCACAGCCCAAACCTAATCTCATAATGGTAAAACGTAAAATCCGAGTTCTATGGCAAAGAACCAGATATCCATCATACAAAACTGAACTCAACAAACTGACTCGAAAAACTATCAATATTTAAAAACAGCAGTTACAGGGATTATATAAATTCTATGAACAATAGAGACGGATCAATTAGGACAGCAACTAGACGTATACTAGTGACAAAAGATGTTCAATATCCTCTTCGACGTACAGACAACACCGTGCCATAACTGGCGAAGAAAAAGCATACGAATTCGCAAAATATCTTGCTCACATCTTTGGGACAAACGCTATTCAGAATAATACCTTCATCGAAATTGAAGACGACTTAACTCGCTACTCCCCCTCTACCTTTCATCCAAAGTAAATCCAAAATATAATAAATAGACTGCCAAACAAAAAAACTCCTGGCTATGATGTCATCACTCATTTCATCCTTTGCCACTTACCTCGAAAAGCAGTTCTCTTTCTCACCCAAATTAATAACTCCATCTTGCGAACAACTTTTTTTTCTTCTCCTTTGTGAAACTATTCATAATTAAAATGATTGCTAAACTTTCCAAACCTACCACTAATCCTTCTTCTTAAGGTTCTATTGCACTTCTAACTATAATGGCTGAAATATTTGAAAAAATCTTCCTAAACCGTATACAGTCAAACCTAGAAAGTACTGCGACACCAATTTGGCTTTCGTTCATTCCACTCTACAATACAACAGTGCCATCTCATAGTGGATGCAATCTCTGTCGCTTTTGAGAAAAAAGAATATTACTCTGCGATTTTCCTTGATATTGAAAAAGCATTAGGTTTTGTTATGGAAAATAAAGCCGCAATTACCTTTTAATTACATTTTAACTCTTCAATGTTTCTTCCTTGACGGGTTTTTCTGTGTTTTCATTGATTCTTCCGTTTCCTCCTTCTTTCCTCAACATGTGGAAGTACCACAAGGCAGCGTTTTAAGCCCTCTAGAGCACCCTTGCACCACCATCTATACCTTCGCTGACGACACTGCCATTCTTTCTTCCCACACAAATCCTTCTGTTGCATCTGTTGCCCTCCAAAATCATTTATATGATTATCTATCCCCGACATAGAAAAATGGTTCCACAAATGGAAAATCAAGATTTTCCACACAAAATCGAGCCACGTTAGCTTCTCCCTAAGGAAAGGTGCATACCCAGCTGTTACAATAGAAAATAACTCAGTAGCTTCGAAACTGTATCTTGGACTGTACTTGGATAATAGACTCACATGGAACATACATACAAAATTAAATAGAAAGAACTTACAAGACGATACAAACAACTATCACATCTTCTGGACTACAGATCCTCATTAAACTTACGAAACAAATAACTAATACACACTACAGTACTAGGACCTATATGGACATACGGAGCATAACTTTGGGATTCAGCAAAACACGTCCACATAAGATACAAGACAACACAATTCAAAATTCTTCGAAAAACTGTAAATGCCCCATGATTTCTTCGGAACAAAAACATTTTTATAGGATTAATAATGAGAATTGGAACTAAGGTTGTGTCCCTGCACAAGGACTTTTGTAATAACCTAGTAGTATTGCTTTTTTTTTTTTAATATTTAGTTCTTCATACACATCTGTCAAAAATATAGACAACCAGTGAATTTCCTTGCTAAAAACTGGGTATTGTGACATGATAGATAGTAATACCAAGCGACACCTCTTCTTGTCTTGATTTATAGTTAATAGTGAAATCCATCTCCTTTTCGGACTTCTATATGTGTACTGTGGCGATGGCTTGAGTTAGTCAGTATGATCGTGTAAGTTATTCTGAAATCTTTTATTAATATTCTTTAGACTGCATTTCTTTTTAACATAGAGTTTCTAGTATTATTTTTTAGGAATTGCTTAAGTAAAAGCAAGCAATTGTTATTTGGGGAAAAAACTTTTTTTTTATTTTCTTTAAATGTTGCTTAATGGTGTTTACGCATTTTATTTCAAAAAACGACATCGATACATAAATATCTAAAACATCAGAAGTTGATCTCTAATGAAAAGGAATCTGTGGATACAATTACTCATTAAACTGAGTACTTAATTCATTATGTAAAATATTACAACGGACAGAATTGAACTCTGTCTTGATAAGTAAAAGGCCCTAACCCCAGATTATTTTTCTGAGTGAGACGATTCTCATAAAAAGTGAGGAGGTGGTACTTTTAATCCTTTAGGAAGTATTAATGTGTGTCGATATTGAAATATCAATTGATCGGTACTACAGAGCATCGATTCTTTATTATACTTGGAGAGTTTAGTGGTTGTCTATCTGCTGACTAAAAATATATTGAGATTGAATCGTTTCCAACGTCCTTCTGGTTGGGTTTTTGCTGAATAAACATTATAAATGCTAAATACTCACTAAAACAGGTTTCATCGAAATCTTTAGAGCCATCTTCGAGAAAATTGTAAAAAAGTATTAAATCGATGATATAAAATGGCACTTGGTTAGTCGATATTGACGAAAAAGCTTGGAATGAATTAGCCCTAACCTATTATTTCAATTTTCAAAGCACATGGTTTCAAGAGAAACCGGTTCAGTTCTTTATATTTTCACTATAAAATTATTGGAAATTCCTATCAACTACATGTGATATAATAAATTATATAAATAAAAATATAATTATATAAATAAATGTACTGCCGTCATAGACTAAAAGAACCCAACTCCGAATCATTCGGTTTAATACTCTGAAACCAATGATTAGGAAAATCTAGGATCTAACCATTAGATTTAGGGCTTTATAATGTCATAAAAAGGTGTTTTATTGTTTTTTTAAACAATTCGGGCACAATACAATGATGTATTTTAAAAAATGAATTGGAGTTAGGGCTTTTTAGCTTATCACGGCAGTTTAGTGATGGTAAATTAATTGTGTCAACGATTGGGGAAAACAGCCTTCTAGATGCTAAAAAAATCTGTAAGCGGTTAAAGGCAGATCTTTCCTTGTTTCGCAAACCTGCATAACTAATTCTTATTTTCTAAGAAAGAGAAACTTGCAGTTTAGAAGACATTTGACACACATTTCGTCATTGGTTTTAAAACTACTAATTAAATTCCATAAGCAATTATTATGTTAATAGATTTGTTTTTGTATCACCCAGATTCACTGCCAAGTTCAGTAATTTGTTGACTCTATTGGTATGCTCTAAATGCATACGAAACATCATCTAATAAAGTAAAAAAAATAAGTGTAAATTAAACAATTTTTTTCTGTTAAACTTTGTGGACAATATTCCTATTTAATATCCACATATCCTTTCCACAAAGAAAATGTTTGATATATTTAATTAACGTCACACTAATGAAAAAAAATCCTCGAACATTTTGACGATTGATCAATAACCAATCAACATTATTAAACTGTCAAAAATCTCAATATCTCTCTCAACTCCTGTACCACATAATTTCCACACAATCTTCTCAATAGCCTTTGAACTACTCCCATTCAAATCTTCAAATGTATGTACTCTTGAATCACCAGATCCCGATCTTCTGAGATATGCATCATTTTCCATAAATTCCTTCTTTTTTTTTTTGCACAGTTTTTGGTTTTGTTTGTAATACCGTGCTTAGAAATGAGTATTTTTACATTTTATTGTATACCGCATTTGGTACATCACGCCAAAGGCCTAAAATCCAGAATATTTTATTTTATATTTCTTTTTGAAGACCCATTGATTCAACCATAAAAATCTATGTTTCAATAAAATTCGATAATCTTTATATATATATTTTTTACTACCTTTATCCATCATGTTAGATCACATAATCCTCATTTTCTTTCACCTCCTTCCTTTTATCTATAACACTAAAAATTATTCTATAGTTACTTTCTTAGAACTGTAGTTAGTATTTGCAGAGAAATTTCTCTTCAACGTGTCCAACTGATTTCTCCGTTGCAGAAGGATGTGTGCTGAGGTGCTTCTTTTACACAAGCGAATACTTAAAAATACAGATCAAAACAAATTAATTTATTTGAATGAATGAAGTTTATTCATACGATAAACAATTTTGAGTTCTATTTATACACGTAAGATTTCGGAATGAATTGTTTCTTTCTGTGTAGTGTTTTCTCTCATAAAAGACTTCTAATTCTTTTATTGTGTCGGAAGACGACAATCTTTTTATTAATTAAAACAGAATAACTTCAAGATATGAACGAACTTAAAGAAACAAGTTATGAAAGTCAATATATATAGTTATCTTAATTTTCAACATTTCAAATGTTCGTTAAGAGGGGTAAATTTATCTCTCGGTGGCGAAAATGGGGCTATCCGTGTCTGTTTGATGGGTATTCGCTGCAAAGGGGTAGAAATTGTTATATAACTTCTCGGACGGGGTCTCTAAATAGGGGTGTCCGTTGGAGAGAGTTCTTCGTTAGAAGAGGTTTCACTCTACAATAAATATCAACATGATATGTCAGCAAACATAAGCTTGTTGTACATTTCCTGCAATATAAATAAATTACCTCTATCCTATAGTTGTCTTTGAGTTCAACAACAAATATAAAATATTTTTTACAGAATAGGTAATGTGTTGTTTATTGGGGTTTATCGTTGTCATGAACTCTTGACTAGGACAACAAGCAAACCCGGCTTATCTTGTAGATTACAAGCCTATTCTGACCAGAGTATGGCCATTTTCACTCGCTCCGATTAATCGAATATAGGATCAGCGTCAGAGGCACGTATGCTTGCTGCATAAATTAAATCGGAGTCGTATCCATAGAAGTTTGGCATATAACGTGTTACGAAATAATACTCAGCCCTCCCAGACCGAATTTGAACATGTTAGACTACCAAGACCTCCTCAATACTATTTAAAGTACAGTTGCGCAACTAAGTTCGAGTACATGTCGAAGGCTGCATCCAGATGACACCCCTACACAATTTATAAGAATTTTTTTCAACCAGATTTGAGGTATTTCACACTGGAAATACTAATCACTAAATATTTATCATCAAATATTAATAGTAATTATAAAGGTATAAGATATTAATACAACTGTTATTAAGAAAAATTGTTTATTTTAATATATTATAATCGAAGAGTGAAATGTTTAGCGAAATTAGTCCACTCTTTCTGTCTTATTTTCCAAACCTTTCCTCACTAATTTGCTGTAAGGAATTCGGGCTCTTGCATTTTCAAATCTTAAAAACTTAGTGTTGGTGAACCCATGCTACTTCTCAAGTAATTCTTTTATTTTAAGTAGTGAAAATGATCTTTCACTACTAGCTACAGTAGCAGATACCACGGAGTACAACTTTATGAATGAGGGAGAGAGCAAGTGTTAGACGAAAAGGCGAAAAAGCAGAGGGTTGATACGTGGTAGTCAGTATGAGTTAAGGTTACTAATGGAAATAAAGCCAATAAATAATCTTTAACATTACTATCTCTACTTATTTACTTGCCCATAACAACTATTCCTATTTAGAATAATAATAGGGGAAGGGGAGAGAGAATGGATTTTTCAATAGATGGATTAAATTATTTAATTTTCTTTTTTAATTCAGGTTTTGCGGCCCTTACGACCGACGCCCTAAGCCATTGCCTATATTGCCTTGGCGTTATATGCGCTATGGTAAAGTAAGCTAAATTCTAGAATTATGAACTTTATATTACATCAGACCAACCGTTTCAAAATCCCAATCCATTTTAAACACCAGCTCCTTGATTTTAACCTAACGGTAGCAGTGGAGTGAAGCGGTACCCGGTTATAGCAGATCTCTTATCCTATCACTGAGTCTGTTATTATTGTCAGTAGCGGCTTTCATATCTCCGGCTCCCGGGCTCTGGATCTGACAGATTTCTACCGACTCCTGTCCGATGTTCACAATGAGATTTGCTGGCCACGCCCAGGGGCAGTTCTGCTAGTGAGGCAGAATTTAATATCGAGACGAAAGGTTGGCTATTTACGATGAGGAGAAAGCTGGCCCTGTTGCGAAAATATCTCCCGTCCGTTGCCTCAAAAACAAATTGATAATGTGTTCAAATAGGGCACTGAAATATTTGAAAACTGTAAAGTGCCGCTAGAATCCGTTATATCCTTCTGGGCGAACTGAGTAGAGTCAGAACATCCAAGGACTGAGGTATAACAAGAGTGGCGCCATGAAGGTGTGAAGGGTGGGAAAAATAACTGACACATTTAGAAGGGCTGTAAAAAACAAATGAATTCCTCTAAAGAAAAATCTGGTTTTATTTTCAATATATTAATTGATTAAATGTAATTTGTATCCTCCAAATATCGGCAGCTATTGATATTCCTAGACGCTCAGGACTTAAAAAAGTCCTGTAAGTACACATTTTAAAAAATGTTTGGGTCCACAGCCATTTCAACCTTCGAGGAGGATTATAGGGATGAGTGGAGTCAGATAGTGATTGTGCTAAAGGATTAGTATGATGAGTCAGGCTCTGATCGAATTTGAAGAATTTAGGATGGAATAAGACCTAAAACAAATGGGCTGCTGAGGTCATGGTGTAAGATATTGTTTGTTACATATTATGGAGTATTGACTATTGTTCGATGGATTTTGAAATAACAAGAGGGGTATCAAACTTGGAATTCACCTATTCCGATCACTTCTATACATATTATAGAGTAGGATCCCCTCAATGTTTATATTAAGTGGCAAAACGCAATTCGCCTTCATATTCGAAAAATATCGATTTGATAAGGGATTGATAAATTATTTGCCACATCTATAATTTTAAAAAATAAATAAATAAAATTATAGAAGTGGCAAATAATTTATCAATTCCTAATTAGATTGATCCTTCTATACCATCTTGCGGATATGGACTGATATCGATTTGAATGTCTAAATTTATTTTATTTTTTGGGTCAAAAATAACACAGCGATTTTATTAAACTGGAATTTATTAACAAACCAAAAGTGTAATAATAAAGAAACAAATCACAGACTTAACTTACAATCAAATAATTGTATGAAACACAGTCCCACTGTCCGTTTTCTATCACTTTCAAAAGTCTCATCAATTTTCACCAACTGTTTCACATAATCCTGCTCTGGATATTTTTATTACTATCTTTATCTCAGACTTGAATTAACCCGTACTGAACGCGTATTCAACTCGAACTCTTCCTTTATATATGGTTATGTAAACTTCTCGAACCCATGGCTAGAATGTTCTAGAATCATCTATCTATGTAGAATCTTCCCGAATAATCGACCACTGCCAACTGCATCATCAAATACATCGTGTTCTCGATAATTCTGTATAACCACGTTACGCATATAGACATGATAAAAGTGGTTGGAATCTGCAATTTCCAAGCTTGATACCTAATCAAACTTGTATTATGAGTAATAATATGAGTATTATGAGTAACAAATAGTATTATGAGATAAAATGCAGTAATAAAATTAGCAGTAGCCACTGTACACATGTCGTTTATAATTGTTTTTTTCATAAAAAATCTTAACAATATAGCATAAATGAAGAGATCTCCCTAATCTAATGATCGTTTAACTTACCTACTTAACTTTTTTCCTTAGCTACTTACTTTCGTGACTCAAATACCGTTTGTAGTCTTTTTATAGAAAAACTATCCATTCCGTGTAGAACTGAAGTTTCTCCTATCAGTTCTATCATATAATTTCCTGACGGCGCGAAATTACACAAATATCACCTGATACCTTATCTTTAAAATGATTTAAAATCTGTATTAATTCTAATGCTGTACTGAAATAAAATCGTTTTCAATGTTTCTAAGATTAAAGATATATCTTTAAGATTATGAGATTATTTAGGATTTGAAACTGTTTTGTCTATTTTTTTATTATTCCAGAACTAGTAAAAATATCATTTGTTTACTTCTTTGTATTACCTTTTGATTAGTCTCTTTTATACAGAATCTTAATTTATGAAAGTTCAATAAAAATAACGTACAAATATGAATGATAACAATACATGTTTAAAGTATTTTCTTTCTACGTTTTAGTTTTCATTCAGACATTGTTCAGGATCACGATGAGCTGAGTTGGTAAAATTGTGGACACGGTTTCACATGAATTAAATTATAGGCCATTTAGAAAATTGTTTAAATTAAAGATTATGACAATAATCATTGAGATATCAAAGAGATACTGAACGTGTACGTTTTATAATTTATCTTTCCAGCAGCTGCAAAAAAAAAAATAATTCCAGCCAAATATTTAGAAATGAAATGCATAAATCCACTGTTCTACGGAATAAAAAGGATTATAAATCATTACATCACAACTTATACATTAAACAAGTCTAGCATACATCTAAATTTATAAATAATTGAAAGAATAAACAAACTGTAATAAATTAAACTTAATATAAAATATCTGATGTGGACAACACATGATTTCCATGTACGCCTATTAAACCATAAATCCTTGCCGTAAATTAAATGTCGTTTTCTTTCAGTAGGTAACAAGTTTCCAAGAGATTTTTTCGTGTTCCGTGACAACATTAGAACTGTCAATGACACTAATGTAGTGTAGGAAATCGACGGTTCCGACATTTTAAGCAGAAGAACCCACTTAGCTTATATCTTATTCTCCTGCTGCAGACTTGTTCAACTCACAAATAGAGAGGAAAACAAGTATTTTACACTCAATTTTAAAACTTAAAACAAGTAATAAAAATGTATAATTAGAGTGGAAAAACAAATTTTTGATGTAAGTTTATCATGACCTTCAAATGAAATACCCCTTTCAGCTCACCAATTTTAACAAACATCTAGTATTTATATAAATTATATTGATATAAAAGTCATATTTGTCAAATTTGAGATGTTTAACATTATATTTTAATATAATTTTTGATGAAAGTTTATTATGTTCTTCAAGTAAAGTACACCTTTCCGCTCACCAATTTTAACCAAACTCTAGTATATTATTTATATTCTTATAGAAGTCTTATTTATCAAATCTGAGATGTTTTACATTATATTTTAATATATTTTAGTATGAAAATTTACTATGACTTTCAAGTAAAGCACTGCTTCCGGTTTTTCAATTTAACCAAAATGTAGTATATTATTTAAATCAATATATAAATTTCAAATAATAAATGTGAGAAGTTTTGCATTATATTTAAATATAATTTTTGATAGAAATCAATTAGGAACTTCAAGTAAAGTACCACTTCCGGTGATTATTTAGTGACCAAAAAGGGAGGTTCACAACTTGATATTACAACAATCCTAAATACAAACGTTCAACATTCTACGGCTAACCATTTTTGAGTCATGAGAGATACGAACGTACGTATGTACAGACGTCATGACGAAACTAGTCAAAATGGATTCAGGGATGGTCCAAATGGATAGTTCCGTTGAAATCTGAATACCGAAAATTTTCGCGATTACAATACTTCCTTTACTTCGTACAAGGAAGTAAACATGAATTGTATAGTATTTAAATATTAGTATTTAAATAACTTTAAAGGCTATAGAAGTCACACACACACACAAACAAGCACACGCACACGCACACGCACACGCGCACGCGCACAGGCGCACACGCGCACGCACACGCACACGCACTCGCATACGCACACGCACACGGGCACACGCGCATTCGCACACGCACGCACGCACGAACGCACGCTCGCACGTACGCACGCACGAACGAACGCACGCACGCATGCACGCACGCACGCACACCCCCACACACAAACGCACGCACACACACACACTAACACATGTTTAACATATAAACATACACATATAAATACGTTATGATCATCAGAATTAATATGCTGTTTAGTTCCAGTCATTTTGGAAAATGATAACACAAGCACATATTAAGTAGAAAAATTATATATGTATTTTAATAATTTAAAATTATATTATATCTTTAGAAAAATAAATAAGCTATTTAGAGGTCAATGATTAAAAATTATGTTTTTCTAAACATATATTTCAGAGAGAGTAATTAAAGAAAAATATAAATAATAGTAGGTCATAGTGTTCTTAAATATATTTATACATATACTTATAATACATATACATGTAATATATATATATGTATATATATATATATATATATATATATATATATATATATATATATATTTTATATATATATATATATATATATATATATATAAATGTTATATATTAGAAAAATATACAACTTCGCTTTCCAATCGATTCCGAGGTGTTTGAAAAAGGTGGTCTCGGGATTTTCCAATAAAATATCTGTGGGCTTGACTTCCTTGTACGCCTATAAAATTATGAATCCGTGACTCAAAAAGTGATACTGAATTTGGTTACTAGTTTCCGAAGACTGCAGTAAAAACGACACTCGGCGTCCCGACATCCATCTATTGGCACACACACACAAAAGTACACACTCTTGTTACTGGAGGTCTTATTCTGTTATTATATGTCGTTTTCTTGCAGTAGGTAAATAGTTTCCAAGATATTTCTTCGTGTTCGCTGACAACAATAAAACTGTCAATATCACTGGATAAACCATTAGAAATCGACAGTTTCGACGTTTTAGGCGGAAAAACCCACATAACCAATATCTTATTCTCATGTTGCAGACTTGTTGATCTCACAAATTGGGAGGAAAACAAGTATTTTACACTCAATTTTAACACTTAAAAAAAGTAATAAAAATGTTTAATTTTATTGGAAAACAAATTGCGTTTGTAACCTTTATTACCGAACGATATGTTCTCTGTATTTAATTTTAATATAATTTTTGATGTAAGCTTACTTACCTTCAAGTAAAGTACCCTTTTCGGCTCACGAATCTTATCCGAAATCTAGCAAATATATTTAAATCGATATAGAAGTCCTATTTACCAAATTTGAGATGTTTTTCATTATATTTTAATATAATTTTTGATGCAAGTCTAATATGACCTTCAAGTAAAGTACCGCTTCCGATTTTCCAATTTAGACCAAAATCTAGTATGTTATTTAAATCAATATATAAATTATAAATACTAAATTTGAGAAGTTTCTCATAGTATTTTAATATAATTTTTGATGGAAATCTATTATGACCTTCAAGTAAAGTACCACTTCCGGTGATTAACCCGGGACCAAAAAGGGAGGTTCACAACTAGATTTTAGGGCAATCCTAAATACAAAATTTCAACTTTCTACGGCTAACTGATTTTGAGCTAAGCGAGATACGAACGTACGTCCATACAGACGCCACGACGAAATTAGTCAAAATGGATTCAGGGATGGTCAAAATGAATATTTCCGTCGAAATCTGAAAACCGAAAATTTTCGCGATTACAATACTTCCTTTACTTCATACAAGGAAGTAAAAACAGTTTCAACAATAACAATAACAGTTCATAAATAAATTGCATGTCAGATTAATCACATAGCACATTTTTTGTTGTCAAATTTACCGTATGTAGTTTTAAAAAGATATATTTGAATATTTTTCAAGGGAAGTTAGTAAGTACACTTACAATTTGGGCGATTTTAGGATCACACCATTAAAAATTGCATGTTAAAATTAAACATACATTGGCGACATTGAGGATTTCCCTCACTTTGATTTCATCATCTTTTAATATTTGTCTCATTGAATTAGGGATTGTTAAATTATTTGCCATTTATATAATTTTGTTTTTATTGAAAAATAGTTTCAAATGTTATACATTCATCTTCAATTCTAAAAACACACAAAAATTCAAAAAATACAGTTTGTAATATAAATTAGTATTATAAAATGTTTATGAATTTTGAATTTAATTAAGACAAACAATTAAATACATTTAGGTACTCACCAAGGCTATGGATGTTATGTAGCTAGAAAAAGTCTAAATATCTAACAGAAAAAGGCGCATTGGTTTGTTCTCGCACTAGAACAGTAATGGAAATCCCTGTAATGGAAGAAAGATGGGGTGTTTAGAGGTAAATAGTATAGGGGTCGGGTTTTTTCCAGTAATTCCTGTGAGTAATTGTTTTTTCTTTTATGGATGGAAATAAATTTCAGGTTGGACTATTTGAGATATTTGTTTGGTCATTTAAGCAAAAATCTGTATTTTATTATTTCAAGTGCTTCATATATATTTAATTCGAGACTGTTTTCAACGTGATGTATTAATCTAATTCTTGAGTCTTTGATGAATTTATGGGTTTTTCCTTTTAAATGAATTGCAATGTTAGAATTATCTATCTTATTATTATATCCAATACAGGATTTAATCCTAGTTTTTTTCAATTCATTTCCGACTTAGGTGGATATAGAGCAGTAATATGGAATCAAGACATAATGTTTCGGGATGGGCCTGTCTTCGGGGGTTGTTGAATACATATCATAAATTGTCTTTTTTTAATGGTACATTCATAGTTTCCGGTAAATTCCAAATTCATGAAGTTTCGAAGCCCACACGGAAGTCGTTATAGACCGATATCACATAAACTCGCAACCTCAATAGAATCATTTTCCGTCTTTCGAACGTGACAATAAATGAAAAGAATTATAATAAAGAAATTGTAATACTATATTCCATAGCAAAAAAAAGGGAAAAATTAAACCACTATCAATCACATTTAAAAAAAAAATAAAAAAAGAGGCCATTAATGATATCTATTCAACAACCCCGGAATACATGCCCATTCAGAAACATTATGTATTGATTCCATATTGCGGTTCTTTATCCACCAAATTCGGAAATGAATTGAAAAAAAACTAGGATTAAACCCTGCATTTAAAATAGAAATAACCCTAACCCCGTAAAGACAAAATAGACCCTTTGCAAAAAAGTGGAGTATACGAACTAAATTGTAATGATTGTGCAGACAAATATTTTTTTTAGTTCAAATGTTATCTAGATTACAATAAATAGGCAAACAATGGGTATTTCCCAACGATGACAATTTTAACATTTTAATGTTTTTTTCCTTATGTTTTCCTCATTGGGACTCCCATTGGAATATTTTCAGTTTATTCAAGAGTTAGTGCTGCTGAAAAATTTTATAAGCGTCTTGTGCATTTGTTTAAAATTTTCGTAACATCTTGATGAATTCACTATACTATATTAAGCAATACTTCATCAGAACTATTTCTTCCCAACATCATGAATCCTAATTACCAGTTTATTTATTTATTTTTTCTTCATTTATGAATACTGTCTCAGAGTAAGTAAAAGGTATTTTTCATTTCCCTTTATCTAACTTCTTATTTATCGCCATTTTAATATTGTTTATTATACTATATCTCAGAATCTATTTTTTGCCCCCGGAAAAATCTACTCTCATTATCCATTGTTACTCACACACCAGTTGTAGGACTGCGACAGGCTTATAAGAACAAGAGAAGGCATCTGCCACTGGAATCAGTAGAATCTTTTCAGGAATAAGACTTAAGAAAACAAACTGAAAAAAAAAATTCTCAAAACGCACTTAAAGACTTTAGTCTTTTTTAAGAATTTTTTTTTTTCATTTTTTTTCCTTAAGTCTTATTCCTGAAAAGAGTCTACTGATTACAGTGGTAAATACCTTCTCTTGTCTTTTTATGTCTGTCACAGTCCTTCAACAGGTGTTTAAGTTACAATGGATGCTGATAATTGGAGTAGATTTTCACTTGTTGATTGAAACCCGAGCCGGTTAACCGGCACACAAAAGCCGGATAGTCGCCGAGAGCTCTCATTGAGCCGGCCTACCGGCCTACCGATGGCCGTGTAAACGGTGATGGAGAAAGCAGTGAGAAGCGAAAACATGAAGAGATTTTCACTCTTGCCGGCCCGGCAGATTTGTAATTTGAAATTGTAATTTGGTCAAATTTTATATGTGCAGTTTTCAACTGTTCCATGCGTTTCAGAGCTCCTTGGGTCCGAAAATCGCATTTTCGCGAGTGTTTATTACTGTGCCACGATTATCTCTCGAACGGATGGACCTATTTTGCTGCTTATTGTTTTATTTTGCAGGGTTTCTAACTTCTATGCCTGTGTATTAAATCGAGCATCCAGTGCGCAATAGCGGCTGCGCAAGATCTGTAAAACTAGTTTTTATACAGACTGCAGCGCCTAATTTCCAACAAGCAGTACCCTACCTATATCAACAATCTCCTTTAGTTCAAATCCTCACTCTGTTCACAGTAAACAAGATCCCGTCATCCTAATATTTATATCCTATCCCTATGAACTAAAACATTCGAACGATACTTTCTTGGCTGCTTCACCATCCTTTAGAATTCTCTCTATCTTAATATCAGCCATACTTCTTTCCTGTGTTTATTGAAAAACCTAATTTTTCAAGCGTCTCACAAATTTACACATATTACACATACCACACTAATCTCACAAACCAAGGAATATTTGGTAATTGATTGTAATTTTAGTAGTATCAATGTCACATGAAAATAACTGTTATTAGTTATCTATCGGAAGATTTTTTTTTTTGTATGTATTTCTTTAAGATTGTGTTTATACTTGTTACTTTATTTAAAATTATTATGTTTCACCAAATTAATGTATACATTGATTTTGTTAATCTATTGAAAATGTCTTATGGTCATAGAATATGATTTATCTTTAATTGTATATTAATGTTATTCTTAAGAGGCAGGCTCAGTATTAAGTTTGTTTTATTCTATTCTATTTTGTTTATTTATTTTTTATGAAGCAAGTATATGACTACCCTCATTTCCGGAAATTTGTTTTCAACCTGAGAATATATTTCTCCTTTTTTCTCATCAAGTTAGTTGTCAAATTCATTAATTGTTTATCCATTATTTATTACTACTAACAGTTAGAGACGGAAAATTATTTCATATAAACAAAATTAAAGATACCATAACGCTTAGTCAGAATATTTGAATGAGGATAAGACCTAGCTATTATAGAACATTTAATTGTAAACTCATGTAACGAGTTTATTAGAAGCGTTTTCTGAGAAAATTATAAAAATTAGTAAAATCATCGTTACAAATTGGTACTTCCGGGAAGTCAATTTTACCGAAAATGTTGCTATAACATCCCAGGCGCATACCTATCTTAAATACGTAATTTCAGTTTCGTATAATTTATCGTTTTTGAACTAGGCCATTCGCAAAAAACGCATGACTTTATTTGGACTCAGGAGACCTTAAAACGTGTATTTCCGATGAAAACTCGGATTTTGAATTTTTCTTCCCCTTACTATATGCATATAGACGATATATATAGACTGACATCTCACAATCAAAAATACAAATAAACCAAGAGGCCCTGGACTGCAAGAGAACTTTACCGTTGGTTAAATTACCCTTCACTTGAGGCACGTTCATATCCATTCCGAACGATCTCACCCAGAACTAGCTGAACCAACGCCTAAGCAATGGACCCCGAGGCTGTATACCTCGCCCAGACCCAGATCTCAGATACTCTCCGGATCTCGAGATGTTGAACTCAACTGGCACAAACTTTCGAAACATTGCCAATATCATAATTACTGACCCGGACTTAAAATGTTGCAAACTCGAGTCCTATCGCGTTGGCTGGGTCAACAAACAGGGGGTTTCATTATCTTATAACCAAGTGTCAAACTGTCAAGATCCTGAAATCGGATTTCAAATATGACATTGTTATAAATTAAAATTTATAAGTGAATGTTTATTTTCACAAAGATATAGAAGGTCGTGTTGAAGATTCGATAGCCCCTACATCGTACTGACTTTTCCCCTGGAGCCATTAGTTAGTCAAACATTATTTGTATAGTTACACAGCTATAGGGAGTAGTGGAAATAAGTTATACATTTTGAAGGACTGTAAAATTAAAAAAAAAATATCTCTAGAAAAAACTGGTTTGATTTTCAAAAAGTGCATCGAAAATAGTTTTAATTCAATGCGTTTTAAAAATTAGATCTTCAGAATGTTGATCGTTATTGACTACGCAACGCCAAAGACGTCCTCGGGTATTCTCCTTCACTTTAAGACATTATTGGTGGAATACTGTTGATTCTTTCTTGCCTGATTCTCTACTTTAAATCATCTAGAGAAAGACATCGATATTTAATTACCTTGTCCTTCAAATATTTTCAGAGAAGATAATCACCCCTCAATGAGATCAATCTGTCAGGGAACATTTTTCTCAAATCTCCAAACGAACGTCGATTTGTGTGAGCCGTCGGAACTACACATCTGCTCTGTACATTTCATCCAACTGAAGGCGCAGGATAACCCTCAACATGATCACATAATAGCTGGAGTTCAGAGGTACAATCCTCAAGCTGGATCGAAGGGTAATCGAAAATTTCCGGGAACGTCTTCGGCAATGCGTTGTCGATAAAGGCCGACATTTGGAAGGTGTACTTTTTAAAACCCACTGAAATAATACAATTTTCAGTGTGCTTTTTGAAAATAAAGGCATTTTTTTTTTCTAGAGACATTCGTATGTGTTTTACAGCTCTTCAAAATAAGTCTATTATTGCTGCCCTATTACTTATATTTTTTCGTATATCATATGCCATTGAACGGCTTATATACATCATAGCAATATAGTTACTTTAAAACTATTTCGAAATGAAACATAAAGAAAAGAAATACTGACTGCTTTATATGTCTTAACGCTGTATCTTTTATGGATAGCAAACTACATAATGTAGAATTACCAAGTGGTAATTCAGTGAAGTCAACATGGCGAATAATCTATCTATAATTCGCCAGTCATTTTAATAATAGTCATAAAATCCTTTCGAATAATCCATCTTCCCCATCTTAAGTCCTAAAATAAAGAACATTTATAGTTCTAATAAGCACCGATCAGCTAAATACGTGACAAGAATTTAATATAATAACATTTACATGAAATATGGCAACGAATCTAACAACCTTTTCAATTCTTTAAGTACCGAGAATTATTACAAGACATTATTATAAAACATAGGCTCCTATTAGAGATTCTGACTCATGGCCACTCACGAACGTGTCTGCTAATATAATATTACAGGTGGCTCTCTGCAGACATTGGGAAGAGGTTTACAGGAGTTTGGGACTGAATTATCAAGACCTGTTTCGAAATCTAGCGATCCGTGTGTCTGTACCATTGATTATTTATCGTTTAGCGAATAGTGAAGTGAATATTGAAAACAAAATATCGATATATATCTTATCGAAGGTATTCGAATATATCGAAATAGTACCATAAAATGGAAGAACTATATTCTGGGACCAGGTTCCTTAAGAATAACGCAATTGAACAAATAAAATAGGAACAATATTTGGCCGTAATACTACAAAATAAAAATCAGATAATGTTTACAATATTTTCGGTAAAATAAATAAGCAAATAATATAAATTCTTGTCATATAATTAATGAGGGGAAAAAAGAAATTAAAAATAGAAAAATAATGAGTTGATTAACAAAGTTAAAGTTTGTGCATAAAAAAAAAAAAACTATTATTCATTTCTGATCAAGATGTTAATACTAAACTGAAATTTCGTAATTAGAAGGGTTAGCATCATTATGCAAAGAAAGAAGGTATTGGAAAAGGAGGGATTTGAATGAGGATAGAGAAGAAGTGTGGCGGATATTAGAAGGAAAGGAATTCCAGAGGGTTGAGGAACGGGCTAGAAAGGGACGTTCGAATGTTTTCGTTCTGTGGGAAGGGGCATAGAGGTCAGAAAGACGCGATCTTGTTTCCTGTGCGTCGACCGAGGATTTGAATTGTAGGAGGCTGTAGATGTAGGAAGGGTGCTGGGTGATGATAGATTGGTATAGGAAAGATCCGAGGAAATATTTTCTACGGTTGGAGGGAAAGAGCCACTTTAACTCGCCTTAAAGGTTGGACACGTGAGCCCATATAGAGGCGTCTAAGACAAATTTTAAAAAGCAGTTCATAATCCGCTTCAATCTGTCCTCGAGCACATTCGAGAGGCCCCCGTATACCACACAGCCGTAGTCGAAGTGGGGAAAGATATCAGAGGATACAAGGAGTTTGTAGGAGGCTGTTCGAGTAGTTCGATATATCGAAATATTGATGTGTTTTTTCGATATATATTGATATATTGGGCCTCGATATTTTTAATTTTTTAAACCCCCTCTTATAAAACGAGAGGGCTTTAGGGAGTTGGAAATATCAATATTAAAATTTGAGTATCGGAAACCGGTATTTTTTTAAAAAAAAGAATAAAATAAAATAACTAAAAATATAACAAGGTGTATAAGTTTGATTTATTTCAGTTAGTATTAATTCAACTGTGTTTTTCTTTCTTCTATTTTTAATTTTTTTTATGTTAAACAATTTAATTCATTTTTCTATAGTTTTTATGGCAATAACAAAGCCCAATGGAAGATTTAATTCTACTAAATATTTGCCAACATTCGACAAACACATTCTATGAGCGTTTCCTACTTTTAAAGATAACAACTAATTGTATAATATATTAATATCAGAACTAAAAATAAAAATATTTTATCAAAAAGGGTGACAATTTATAAATATTATTTGTCCAGAATAGTACTCTTTTAAAATTTCTTTATTTTATTACAATATAAAACGTTTCATGCCACTTTGCCTATTCTCAATCCTGTCATCTATGAACCATAAACATTATTTAAAATTAATTTATCTATTCCAAATAATTTAAAACATCTTGTTAATTTCCATATTAATATATTTTAATAAAATCAGCATCGAATCACAAATATTAAACAATAAATAATAAAAAAATAATTTAGAAATTACCAAAATCAAACATTATACAAATTACTATTTTATTAATAACCTTGAATGGTGGTATCAATTGTATTCCACAACGTCATAAAATAAAACACCAATTCATACTGATCTTCCTTACTTTTCGTATAAGAATGCTCTTACTTGTCGTTATCTGAGATCTGGAACAGCACTGCGCCCAATGCGATTTTGTTCCCTAAGGATTTCTCTAATCCATACTACATAATCAATTAACAAGTTGCTTATATATGTAAGTTAACATTAACATTATCATTTTTTTATGTATGTTTTTCATTTCTTATTACTTCTTTAAAAATTTAGTTTATTTAAAATACCAACATAGCCCTGTTCTATTCCATACAGTAACAACTATTTCTCATTTCATTATATTTGTTTACACATTTGCACACATGCAACAGAACATCAAATGTACTAGCGTCTAATTACTTTGATTTTGAATCCGAAAAAAATTGTAGTACAATACAAATAATACGGGTTTTAAATATTTAAATTAAGATATTTTTGGACAATGAGGCTCTACTATTGTCGAAGTAAACATTTGAACAGAAAATGACATACAAGTGAAATTACGAAACTATAAATAAAGCCTAGTAGATGTGATTTGCGAGCCAAATCTTATCTGACAGACAATAAATTGTGCTCAACATCACTGTCCAGTGACGAGCATTTTCAATGCCATTAAAAATTAATTTAAACCTATTAATTATGATTGGCTAGTAGAAATATTGATATTGATAAATTTCAAAACACATTGATAGTTTAGATTACTTCTAATTTTTTTTTTCTTTTCCGAGGATCTTTTAAAAAAAATTCATTTTTGGATAAATCTTATTAAAAATCACAAGGTTGATAAGAAAATTACTATGATCTGATACGGTAATTTTTATGTTATGTAACACATCATATGTTATTTCATGACCACAAAAGTCTCATCTGCTTTTAAACTTTCTAGGGAGCTTAATGAATCCGACATTATGACGATCGGTTTCTGAGTGAGCTATTGGCATGCTGAAGCCAGGTTAGGTTAGGTTCCTTTTTTTATTTCTGGGTGATTAACTACTTGGATATTACGCCCTTTATAATTCACCTATGTGATTTGTAATTTTAAACTTTTTTGGCATGTTTATGTGGATATTAGGGGCTAATTATGTAATTATCTAATATTTATTGTGGTATATTGTTTTCAATTTCTTATTTTGTTTTCCTTTATATTATTATTTATCTAGGGTACAACTTATTTTATCTTTGTCTTAAATATATTATTAGAATTGTTATTTTTCTTTGAAATCTTTCGTTTATTTAGATTCATTTATTCTTAATAATCGCAACGTGTATAATTTACTTATTTTATTTCCATTTTTTGCCTTATCTTCAATTTATAAATTTGCATGTTTACTTACTTGTATATATATATATTTTTTATTATTTTTTTTTTCTGTTTGCAATAAATACCATGGAGATTTTTGGCCGAGAGATGTGGTATTCTTACAGAAATTTATTGCTTGCAGGAGCACAGACAGCCTGGAGGGGGTCACGCAGCCTCATGTTGTTACGAACCATGAGTTCCATGGTGAAGCGGCAGGCTATCCATAGCTCCATAGCCAGACCATTTGGGGCCAATCCGACAGACCCACCGACCCACTCGGATTCAAGGACAGTGACAAACCAGTCAAGATCCCCAGATGTCAGCAGGCGCACGAGGACCTATATTTCATTCACCGAAGCAGACTGTCCATAGATCAAACCTCCGGACGGCTATTTTACGCTAAATATAAGACCAGTAATCTAATCAAGTACAAACCAAAAAAACCCGATACAGTTTTAACATGGCGAATCTGTCTGAATCCCAAGATGTACCACTAAGAAAACGTAGGATGTTTAATTTTTTGGTAGCGGTTGTCCATAACGATGAGAAATATGGTTCCCAATTCAATTTTTGATAAAATATAATGCCTAAAAAAATTTGTGGTTTTTATAGCGTATCAATGAATTTCCTTGATATAGTTAGGGAGGGAATGGATTATTATTTTGTGTTTTATTCTGCGGATATTTTCAGACTTATAGATATGGACCAGTTATTAATTCTGCAAATAGTTTCTTGTAAATTATTTTTGATGGTATGTATTTTATAGGACCGATAAACCATCGCCCGGTCATCTGCAAACAGTAACGGCTTGACACTTCTTGATAAGCTGAGCCCCAGATCATTTATTGGATGTGAGAATATAGTTCATGTAAGTACAAAACCCTGAGGGGCACCATTAATCTTTCATGATCTCGAGATAAATTACCTGAAATGGCGATGTGTAAGAACTTGCTTTATGAAACTGTGTCCTAATCCTCACCAATGATTGCTTGCGAAGGATGACGTCCGTTTCTTGCCCGTTGACAAACGCATATTGGACTCCGACCTCTAGTGCAACCAAATGATCTACTGTGGATCGTCCTTTGCGAAATTCAGACTGGAAAGGTTGAATTAGTACATTGTTTTCTATCATCCACATTAATATCTTATTATCCATTCGCTTCATGATTTTGTGTTGTGTCCAACTTGTTGGAAAAATAGGACAGTAACTGTTAGGTAACCTTTTATCCATTCCGTTTTTCAATATTGGAATTATCACTGAATCTCGTAAGGTATTCCGGTAATTCCCAAAGGACCATATGTTAGATTATAGATTATACTACTCGAGGAGCAGATTTAAAGTGTTGTTTGGAAGATTTATTATCATGCATTAGTGAATATTATCAGGGCCTGGCGAGGATCCTTTGACGACGTTTAAAACATTTTCGAGTTCGCTCATTGTACAAATACAATGGAAGGTTGTAGTGTAAAACCGTATCATCATTGACATTTTGAAATTAATTCCGTAACTGCTGGATCAATTTTGGTAATATGTCTTCCAGAATTATAAATTTCTGAGAATTTTTTTTATTTTCGAATAACGTAGATATTCTATATCGAAAAATTTGTCATTAAATGTTGCTTTTGATATATCTACAAAGAACATGAGTAATAACAATAGAGATAGCATTCACTACGTTGATGACATCATAACCAAAATTCCCTCACTTTTTGTTACTTCAATAGGAGTCGAGTGATGCAAGTTTTTTATTACAACCCTAGGGCTTGCATCTTCGGTTAACTGGTACGTATGGAAATTAGTTACTAAATCTCCTTCTAAAATAAGATACTAAACGGCGGTAGATATCCGGATTTTCGGGGTATACCCTAACACTTTTGGTTGTCGACTTTAATTTGAAGTTATTTTCACCAATTTTACTATGGAGTAATGTTATTAGCGCGGAGTAATTCTTGACATCGTTTAAGAGTAAGTGTTTATTTCACTAGTAGAAGGCGACGGTGCCGCCATCATTTGCGGTGGAACCCCTTCACCAAATTTCACCGTTCCTATCTCTTCAATCAGTTTTTTTTTTCACTTAGATAATAGATGATTAATAATTTAGATTAATAGTAGATGAGAAAAAAAATTATTAAATATTTATTTTATACTTATTGATTATTGTTTTATTTATGATTAATAATCAATAAGTGATTAATTGATTCAATAAATCCTATAATTATAGAAGTTCTTCGTGGTAATATTATCTTGGAAAATAAATAATCTGTAAATCAGTTAGTAATTATTTAATTATGTAAGCTAACGTTTCGAACCATATAGTTAAGAATAAATCAGAGATAGATGAGATATAGACCTAAACAAAGTAAAATTACAGAAATAATAAGAAAATTAATAAATAATGAAATAAATAATAGAGATAAATTTAGTAATAAACATAAAAGTAATATTAGAGATGATGTAATAATAACATAAATTACAGAAATATAATAAAATAAAAATAGGAATAGTTTTAGCAATACTATAAAAATAAGGGTATGTAAAAGAAAAAACAATTAGATAATTAAAAAAGTATATGAAGAAAATGTTAAATCAAATAAAGCTAGAATAATTAATAGATGATGTCTGATCATAATTAGACGATGTTTCGAGAAATCATGAAATGTTATTAATATTTTTAATATTAAATATTAAAAAGAGCCACGTTGAACAGTATAAAACGTATATTATGTATTGATTAAATAAGAAAAAAGTAAATAAAATGATAAAATGTTTTAGATTCAGTAATTGATGCAGGCTTGATCAATTTTGGCCATCGCTGGTTTCAAAACATGACAAGATAACTAATGACCTAAAAATCTCGATATATAATTATCATTATAGGATAAGAGAATGCAGTATTTATTTCTTCCTAATTAGCTGATATTATTCCAGCATTTTTTCAAAAATCACAACTGATATCCGCCCTAACAAACATTTCTCATATCTCTTGTAATGAATTGCTCTTGTCACGATGTCATTGTTATTTCCGTTTTTTTTTTCTTTTTATTTCCACCATAACCTTATCGGCTGTTTTTCATGTGGAATTATCAGGAAACATAGACGTTATATGTTCAACTTCTCATTTCATCACTTCAGACTTTTTTAATCTAAAACCCTTAGATTTATAACACAAGCTCCTTTGTAAGTATAAGCTAGTAACACTGCCTTACAGACTTACTACAAACAATTTAATCACAAATTTCTTGGGCATAGATACTTAAAAACAGAGACAATGGCCACTATATCTATGCCTGAGAACAAATTATTATGACTTGTTATTTTTATTATTATGGAATTTTATATCAGTAGATGTAAAAGACAAGTTCTGGCTTACGGCTTCGGAGCTATATGGCGGCGTCTATGGTTCCCCACCAAAAATTCAAACATTTATGAATTCCTCTTGCCGACTTCATTTATCCAATTTAACCTCTTACCTTCTTTTTTTTCTGTGGCTAGTTTTAAAATTCATCTTGTTTTTCTCAATTTTAGTGACCTACTACTTTTTCAATCTTCCCATTCGTCTCGTGTTGTTTTATAACCGAACAAAGTAAATCTGAAGTCTTTACTTCTTTCTCTTGATTTAGTTCATTCAGAATTCATCGAATCCCACTTCGTCAATCATACTTTTTATTCTTTCCAAATCCATTTAGCGAAAATATTCAGGCATCATTGGTTTTCCTCTATGCTCATTATCTCTGGAGCGTGGCTCAGAAATCACCAAAGCCTTAATTGTTGTTTCTTATCATAAGTAATATATAGCATACTCGTTCATAATCCATATATGTCTAAACATGTGTTGCCTTTGAATGTTTCTTTTCATCTAGTGGACTCGTTGGAATACTGCAGTGCATTCTCACTTTATATATTCTTATTAGCTTAATGCATCCTCTGTATACATTTTCTAAAGACACCGGAGAGCGAACACAACAATTGCATTTTCCTTTATTTGTTTCACTTATTCACTTCAGCAGTTTCAATGAATTTTATAGTTGTCTAGACAGGAAGGAGTAAAAAAAAAAAAATACATGATTTTATCTCCACTCGAAATATAACGCAAAAAAGGAATACACCGGGTTATCACTCTGTAATAGAAAACTTGTAACTATCTCTCTTAGTTTAGCTATTCTTCTTTTTTTTTCGCCTAAGCCTTCTCAAAGCGTCAAGTCGGAGATACATCGAGGAGGAAGTATAAATACTTATCACACGTTTAATTTTCAACATACTTCATTACGGGCGTTCATAGCCATGCCAGGGACTATCTTATCACATAATATGCACACATATTTTTTCAACATGCTGGTTTATGGACGATTATAGCCACGCCAGGGACCATCAATTACACATTTAATTGTCAACATACTGATTTACGGGCGTTTATAGCCGCACCAGGAACCATCATTCACACCTATTTCATATTTCCAACTTTACCTACCGTCAAATCGTTTTTCACAAAACACCAGAAACCATAAATGTCGTTGTAAATTTGTTTTAGTTTCTTTTTCTTATTTTATTACATTAAAAATGCTCTTTCTATTTTTACACCTCAATCAATTTATAATGACCATGGGCCAAAGTATCTAGAACGTATCTTTTATCATCGAAAGAAGAAAATGAGATTTTATTTATCTCAGTACTAAAAATATTATGTTGCTTTGACTTTATTAATCTCATAGGCGTATGCATAAGTTCATTTTTCAACAATACTTTTTCGTAATCTTCAAAACTAATATATTGTTTTAGCGAGGATATTTTTATCCCCTTTGAGCGCTTTTTTACATCATTTTCCATCATAATCGCGTGCATTTTTGCTCTTAACCCTAAATATTTGAAGATTATCTTGGGACTGAGCTCATCTTTAAATTTTCCTATCTTATTTTTATTTACTTCCGAGTAACAGAGATAGGTTTCAGGATAATCTGATAAATCAAAATACTGATTCATTTTTTTTCATATCTTCAAAGACATCATCTGTTAAAACTATAAATATAGGGATCAGTATCGGTATACATCAACTTTAAGCTATTAACGAGATATTTTTTCATCATTATATCATAATTAAATTGATACATAACAGTTATATATATATATATATATATATATATATATATATATATATATATATATATATATATGTGTATATATATATATATATATATATATATATAGGTTTATTAAAAAATACTTTTGATTTTTCTATATATACACCTACCTTGTGTTGAGTGTGCTGAGTTTGTGTACTGTATGTGTGTTCGTGTACTGTTCCCCCAAACTGAAGGGCCTGTGGCTGACTGCAGTACAATGACCGGGCGATGGGGTCGCAACTTCCCTACACTAGTAGTATAAATTACATTTAATTAATTACATTTAAATTACAGAGAGTACACAATCTTTTTCGTTCCCTCTTCTTTAAACCATTGTAAAGATGGACTAATTGTCCTCGCATCTTAAAAATAATCTAAATAAAAGTCATTTTATTCACATCTGATAAGTAATGCTTTTCACCTAAGTCTCTGTTTTAATCCTTAATAAAGTTCATGAAAATTAGACATTCTGGCTTTCTCCATCGTATCCGCCTCAAAATTATTTTTTAATTCATCCCAAATACATCAAATTGTTTGATTACTTGCTTATTCCAATGTAATATTTATTCTGTTACAGAGTTCAGAGTTTTTCTTTGTACCAAAATATATTCTTTTTAATTATTTCCGTTGCAAAAATTGTATGAAGTCTCGATTCTGTTAAATAAAGTACTTTTAGTTTATATTTACATTTGATGAGGATGAGCGACGAAAGAATGGTCAGTTAGTACTCACATGGTGTGCACTCACGTGGTAGGCCGAAGAGCCGGTGAAGAGATGGGTTAGGGCAGGATCTATGGCAACTAAGGATCTCTGTTGTCCATGCAAAACATAGAGAGAAATGGTTTGCAGCTGTTGAGCTGGCCAAGGGCAGCTTCATGCGCCTGCAGATGAAGAAGAAGAATAAATTGGGGTGACTTCGGTCAACACTGTTTTTCCATTGAATCATAAGATTTTGGTCAGATATAACAATGGTATTTATCTATGTGCTTCTCATTTTGTAGCTACTTTTTTTGGGACTTGATTTTTTTTTATTTAAAAAATTAAAATTTAAGAAAAAAAAGGGCAAAAAAACATTTTTATTAATTTTAAGGTCTTTAAATATACGAAAATGTTAATTGTAATGCAAATACAAAATTTCATATGATTAATAAACATTTCTTAATTTAAATAATAAAATATTTGTAATTCTAACTCTGAAATGTCGCAGAATGAACATCGTTTTTAAAATTAAAATATCTGTATTTTCTTCAAAAGCACCCAAACGTAAATATTCGGAATGAAATTCTAGAATAAACTAACAACAACATGTTGAAAAAGTATTTACCTTCAGAAAAAAACAAACAATAAAACACAAAACTCTTCAATATTGACATAATTTTTTTCAATATCTTATAAGATTCGTACGTAATAAAAACAATTACCTTTTTGTATTCCTTAGTAGTGGAGTGATATTTTGATATTTTTCGGGAGCTCTGACCAATCTTACCCAATGATAGTAGTCGCCTCATCTTTGGAAAAAAAAAATCATTTTCTTCTTGCATTATGCCTCCATTTTGCTGCAGAATACTCATCCATGCCCAACCCAAGGACGTGTCGAATCCTGGCAGGATGTCACCCTGGGCTGTGTGCTCTAGATCACGTCCGCGGGGAGGAAATGACCAAAGAGGCCTTTACTCACATTCTACAAATTCCTGATAAAGCAGATTATATTTATGGAAAATTAGCATAGTATGTGGGAAACCGCAAGCCTGCCACTTTTCATAGAATGAGATTCTTGTGATATATATGTATTTATATACATTATATGTTAGGAAAATGCGTGTGCTCGTTTCTAATTATTGTATTTATTCATCTTTCAAAATATTTCAAATAGAAGATTTATTGATAAATTTTGTATTTTAACGTTAAATAGACTTTATTATGTCAATTTACTTCTTAATATAATATATTATATATGCTTACATTATAAAGTTTATAATTATCAATGAAAGGAAAACTGAAAAAAATAAATAAAAACCAGCATTAGCAGATTATTAGAAAATTCCAAAAAAATAAGCCAAGAGTTCCTAAACCAGCAATAAATAACTGTAGTAGAGAACACGAAGTAGGACGGGTATGAAAAATTGCGACCCTAATAAGAAAGTCTGAATAAGAACCCTGGCGGGCGAACACTAATCGAGGAGAATTGGGAAGTGACTGGGCAATATGAACTTTTACAACACATTTCCAGGCCCCGACTAAAAGGTTAGCTTCCTCAACTTGCAGTAATGGCTAATCGGCTTGATTTCTAGCCGACTTCCAAGGGCTTGTAGCTTCTAAGAAAACTGTAATAAATACAGTAATTATAATAATTGAGTAGTAATGCATTTTGTTAAGTTTTAATAAGTAAGTAATGCATTGTATTATGGAAAAATAAATAAGCAGAATTCTCGTAATTATCTAGTCTCACATAATAAAATATTAATCACAGTGATATACAATTATAATTAAATGTTCTCATCGATAAAGTATTCTCATTCGGAATTTCTATTAAATTTTTAAAAATTAATTTCCATTAGTTGTCAAATGGCTAAAATTGATTTTTTTAATAGAAATTTATTCGAAGATTCCAAAAACAAAGCCTCCATTTTATGAAATGGCAATATATAAATAACCTGTCAACGTTTCGCCTATTCAGGCATCAATCATATCAACATTCTAAAACCGCTGCAAATTATTACACTATGCTTTATTATTTCATACTCATTACTGCGTCTCTTCACACCATGAATTTTACAGTAGAGAAATGGGAGGGGGGGCCAAAGACCAGATGGATGAAAAGAATAAAAAAAAATTACAAGTAGATTGTTTATGATAACTAATATTTAAAAAAAAAACTTTTGTATAAACACGAAAGTTACTCTATTTTATTTTTTAATAAAACGGATTTTAATCCTATTTTTTGGAAAACAGTTTGTAATTAAATTATACGTTGTGATCTGTACTCATTTTTAAATCATTTATACATTTTTCTATGTAATAGATTTATTTTCTCTTTTTCGTAATGTTTCTAATTCACATCTTACCTATGAAGGCTGCTTTAGCATTTTTTAAAATTTAAACAATAAGTAAAAATGCATCAAAAAAACATTATATATTTTAATAATTACGTAATTATTCAAATATTTTAAATCAAAAACTTTAGTCTCTCAAATAGCAGTTAATAAATAACCGTTAAATGTTTCGCTTATACGTTGTTAATCGGTCAATTTTAAACACATACGAAATGATTTTTCGACTCCTGGGGTATTAAATTCCCAAGATGTAAATTAATATTGAGTTTTAGTGAAGATAGCAGATTGCTAATTATTTTTACTGCACTGTGTATCAAGGCAGTTATTGGAAATGAAATTAGATAGCTTGATGACTTTATTTGGAGTGAAAAAAAAATTTAATTGTCAGTGGTCCCTCTTTTAAAATCTAGATTATGTGTCGACGCTAAGCCGCCATTCACTGTTTTAACACACTGTCTATTAGCATTTATCTAAAAATACTAGAGACAGATTGACATATTTACTAATATCTAGAATAACATAACATACTTCTAAAGTTTACAGTAACGTATCGTCGGTGCAATGGCAAAGCGGCTTATCTGAATTTTTTTTGGAGCCAACAAAATTGGCTTTGAATTATGGTTTCAGATGTAATGTAGCTAATTTCTTAATTAAATTGGTCGTATTTTGTATCATGAATTTGTGACGTCAAATATTCAGTTTGGTCTTTTTGGCATTGCCGAGGGATTAAAAAACCGGAGGCTAAAATGCAATGAAACCCCAAAATTTGCAAATACATTACTTTGGCAAATATGCCAATTAATATTCCATATTAATTATGCCCTCAATACTTTATTTTAAAACATATAAAAATACACATACACAGATTTCCTTCGCTAAATGAAATTGATATTAATTGATGTAATGTGCAATACATTTAGTTGTGGCATAACTCAGTGGGTAAATCTACCTCCCACAGGATGACGTCTCTGGTTGGCCTCTTTCATACCAAAGAGCAGCCAGCCCTCAAACATCAGAACAAACCAATAAACACAATTAGTGATCTGCCATGTGATAGAGGAAAGACCCTGGGTGCTTCTATGAAGAACTAAATCTGTGTCTAATATTAGTTCTAACAAAAACATATTTTCTGTTGTCCGATATACAACTTGCAACTAACATAAGCTAAGGTTAGTATGTTATGCGGTCTACTATACCTGAAACGCCTGCCAGAATTAACCTTATTTCTGAAAAGTTTTTTCGCAAGATTGTTATAGTATTTTTGCAAATATATACATAAACCAAAATCATAATTAATTTTCAATTTTAATAAAAAAAGAAAAGAAATTACAATTTTTGATGAAACGCTTTTCTCGACATTGCATCAAATCAAGAATATTACAGTACATACTTTCCCTGACTAAATATATTCCGATCTGACAATAAGTATCTATACGGCTTTAAAGCAACCTAACTTATATTATTTTGGAGACCACAGTTTTACTTACAACCAGCAATACAAAAGTGCAGCTCGAAGTATTTGCTGGGCTTTTTCATAATACGACTGGATACCTTCAAAATGATATTTATTCTGATTTAACGTTGTACTTATTGTTTATTAATCTATTTATTGTTGTTATATCATATTAATGTTAAATGATTTATGTATTAATAATACTATTTAGTATATTTTCTACAATACTCAACTGGCACCACTTGAGGAATACATAAACAAGATTCCAATGCCTTCTTCTAAATATAATAGTGCCTCCAGCTTGTCCTGCATTGTCAATACAAAGAACCGAAAGTTAAACACACTTCAGACTGATTGACTTATGTCAGCCACTCAATAAAATGGACACTCGATTTGCATAGAACTCACTGCCAAGGTTTCTTCTTTATGTTTTCAGATCATTAAAACACATTCCGAGGCATCTTTTGATTTATGAATTTCGCATTTATATGAATTTATTAATTATGAATTTAATATGCTTTTAAGAAGAAGTAGAAAAAAATGTTTGTTCTAATGCGATCACCCCTTAAAAATATTTATAAAGGAAAAACAAATATGGCAGTCTCGATATCTGAATTAATGAGTAATATAACTATAGAAAAAATACATTAACTAAGATTGAATAAAAGTTATTTCTGATTAATATAATCTCAGGCGAAAAATAAATAAATAATAATAATAAATGTAACTGCTAAGTAAATAATAATACATCTCTAAATCATTTATATACCCGAAGCTATGATGAAGAAAAGTGAAGACCTTTAATAGAGAACCATCTGAATTCAGATCTAGATGTGCGATGTCTATAAATATGGGAATAAATATAACTGTTTTATTAAATATTGATTAGTTATATCATGGGTTTAAATTACAATAATACAAGGCGTACATAATATTATATTTTAATTTTTAATTTTACGGGTGGTTCCGTATGTGTTCGTTAACTATTGGCATATTAAGGTCTGTATGTAATATACCAAGGGGCTTTGGTTACAGTCCTAAAAGTTTTTGACTGAAAAATTTGAAGTTTTTGTATGTAAATCCTTTTGGCTGTTCCGTATATCTATGAAGCGTAGGCTAAGATAGGCTCGAGAAAGTAAGTGCAAGAACTCAATTTATGTGTAAGTTTCAATCTTAAATCTCTTGAAAAAAGCGAGTTCAATAGTTTTAGTCTTTGGTTTAGCGTTTTTTGTTGTGGGTCTCATGTCATTCTTCTGTCAAATGCCAGGCCAAGGTATCGAATTTTGTATATAAACTAAAAAATCAGTTCATTATTGCCTCTTGTTGCTTTAAGTTCTAAGTTTTTTCTAACTTTGTATATTTTATTTTAGTTCTAGAAAGTGTGTTTTGGGTGAAAAGTCTGGTAAAATTAAGAAAGTGAAAATCTCTATCGAACAAACAATTTGTTTTCGCATTACTTTAATAAAAGTCATTGATATTAAGAATTTTCTAATTAGTGATTATACCATCTCTTATTCGGCATTTTGTGTTATACGAAATAGTCCTGCCACATTATTCCTGATAATCGGTGTTCCATTCTTATTACGTTATTCTTATTCTTACTACGTAATAAAAAAAATAAAGAATCTATACCACATTATTATAAAGACTAAAGAAGCACTTGGTTAAATGGTTTAAAATTAAATCGAGTCGCGCGTGGAAAAGTTAAGATGAGAGGTCGATAGATATCGAAGATCCTTCCTCGAGGCCAAGGGCAGGGAGTTCTAGGTCACGGGATCCAGAACGTCGGAGAATAGCAACTTTAACATAACTTGCATTTAAACTACAAAATGCATAAAACTATAAAACGTAATATGTTATATAATTTATTTTATAATAAAATAGATACATAGAAGCATATATTACATGCAGGGCATGGAACTTTTTCAAAAAGTCCCATTTTAACTGTTTCAACGGAACTTTTTTTAAATAAAGTTTTCACAATAAAAGTTCCAAGAAAACTTTTCATAATGAAATTCTAGGATTATTATTAAACAAAAAATAACTTTTATTTACTTTAGTTCTTTAAAAAAAGTTCCGTTAAATATTTAGAAAATAAAATGATATATTTCAAGAAAATTTCAAGGAGCCAAAAGAACAAATTTACAATTCTATTTCTACGGTTATTTTCTGTTGAATAGACAATGGTAAATGATAAGAATTTTTATTTGTTAGCATTTTCAATTTTCTTCTTAATCATCAAAGGTAGAAAGAAGGCTTTTTAAAAAGTAGAATCTTCCCAAAGATTTATTTACTTATTTATTTAGTTTCCTACCTTGACAATGAACATTGATGGGCAACCTCAATTCAAATTAAATTTGTCTCATCACCAATCAAAAATTAATTGCAAGCAGACTTAGATTACAGATATAATTTCCCTTGAATAAATTACCTTCTTTTTATATTTCCTTTGTTTGAGTAGTTCAATGTTCTGTACAATTAGCATTTTTTAGATTTACTGTTTGATGAAATGTATTGCTTTAACAGAGCTTTTAAATAAAAGATTTATAAAAACTTTCATTAAATTAAATTCAATACATAGTAATCGAACAAATATATCGATATCAACTCAATTAATTAATATAATTAATTAGACGGAATATTTACCTATAATATTCATATATTCATGGTTAGGGAAACAAGACCAGCAAGCTGACCTATTGGTCCTTTTTGCCAACCACAGAATAACCAATTGAAATAATTCTTCCATCTTAAACTTTTAGGCTTTCCTAATGAAATCCAAAAGAGTCGGCCATTGAATGGAGGAAGTCTCATGCTCCTCCGATTCCATCTGAGCCAGTATAACTTAGTGACACAGAGTGATCATAATCTGCGATGAAGTGTGAAGGCAAACAACCTTAAACCTTGCGGAGCAAATATTCCAACTTTTTATATTATTATAATATTTTTTTTTTAGGTAAATGGAATATCATTGCATGCCCTTTAATTTTATTTATAAACTGGTACAATTATTTTTCAAAAACCATATGCTTTTTTAGTATAAAATAAATTGGATTATAATAGTACATAAATAAACTAATGGGATACAGAAAAACAAATGATAAAAAATTATTAAAAAATAAATATATCTCCAAACACTTTTTAAACATACAAACTCAAACAAAGAATATATTAAAATTAATGATTAAATAATAAAACAATTAAATAAATAAAATATGGTTCATGAAAGGAGCATTAGCCAATATGTATCTTCTGTTGACATCGTGAGGTTTTAACCTGCATCATGAGAGATGCTTCGCCTCAGCCTTCACAGAATCGTGACAA
Organism: Rhaphigaster nebulosa; assembly: GCA_948150685.1. Classification (NCBI taxonomy): domain Eukaryota; kingdom Metazoa; phylum Arthropoda; class Insecta; order Hemiptera; family Pentatomidae; genus Rhaphigaster; species Rhaphigaster nebulosa. Next base: position 207,554,592 of record OX411306.1, read on the forward strand.
CAAGAAAAGAAATACTTTCAAGGGTATTTTAAAAGAAAATATTACCACATTTCATAAAGGACTATTTTTTCTTAAAATCTGAAAAAATATTATTTTTTTTTTCGTTTCTGATTTTATATGTTTTACATATGTGCAAATAGAGTGTTCTCTCTCTTAATAAAAAATTAATAAATCCAAAAATTTACGAGAAAAATTAAGCCCGAGGTATAAAATGCAACAATTGGCTAGAGTCGTGGTAGGCCAAACAGTTCGAGAGATATTATAAACAAAACCTACATACATGCAGCAAAGGTGATGTAAAGACCGGATGACTAATGATGTAAAAAAAAATGAGTAAAGACCGGATTTCTGTGTTGCAAAAAATATTAAAATATTCCATTTAATATGCAGAAAAAATCCTCAAATGTGCAGTAAAACATACAACAATATGCAATAAAATAAGCATAACTAATGCCAGAGTCATCGAAATAATCAACTGAAGGATATTAATTATTGTCAAAATTGCTTTATTTAAGGATTGTAATTAATAAAATTAGGAAGAAAAAATAGATAAATTGAAGAATAAAAATTCACACCGAATTGAAAAATAAAACATTTTTTTCAATTTGTTATTTTCTCTGAATTATAATTAACCATTAAAAATTTTTTCAAAATTTTCTGTGAAATTGTATCTTTTAAATAATTTTTCCTGCAATTGTATCTCAGAAGGTATTTTTATTTATAAAATAATCTTTTGCACTACTGACAATATAGCTCGATCTCTGATTTCAAATGAAACTGTGATCTGCGAGTTCTCCATTACGCATTTTATTTATGTTTTTTTATAGTTGCTAGGATTACATTTTTAACAAAAATTTCTCTCAATTTTTCCTTTGAGGGTTCCCTAAATTTATTAGGAACGCCATAGACCATCTGTAATATTTCGATAATTTCACAACTCTCATTTAGCTAACAGTTTCGTGATTTGTTTTTGGAAGACGTTTTCACGATAATGAAAATGGACTTTAATACTTTCAACATTGTTAAAATTTCAAGTCGCATAGTTACTAGGTTTCATCCGTGGTTGATTTACATACTTTATTTTAAAAATATCATTTTATTGATTTATTGTTTATATTGCTCGTTTACGAACCATATTTAAGAGGACAATTTGGATATTTTTTTCGATTTAATGTCATCGGATAAAGGTATTTTTGTTTGTGTATCGTGTCTTGTCGGGTTAAATGTTGATTATAAACATAAAATTTAGGCCAATATTAACAATATTATACAAAATAATCTTCCGCCATTTTGTTTTTCATTATTTCAGATATAATGAATATGAATTTGCATACAAATCCGGTCTATACAATGGGAGGGCATAGTCAATTTATTGAAATATAAAATGTTAACCATTATGTACTAATAAACAACATTTCAACGCCCAACTTCTACAGAGTTATATTTTTTGTACTATTGTGAATTGAAAATAAACTGATTTTAAATGTATTACTACTGAGAGTAATGTCTGTAAAACACTGAAGAAACTCTTGGCTTGTTGAAGTAAGCACCTGTTATATTTTGCCTCGCTCAATGAGGAAGCAAAAAAATTAGTTCTGGCGGTAGTGTCACTGTCTCAAGCCAACTAGTGTGTCAGGTTCCCTATATTCCTTGCCAACCTCAGAAGAAATATTGCCCTGTCCGATTTTTATACGCACAAAAATATTCTCACATTTTCGGTCATTTAATCATCGCATTGCACCAAACGCAACAGTCAACTCCTTCATATATGCTATAGTCCAGGAAAGGTTGAAAATAATAAAGTTATTTTCCTACCTGTTTTTTTACCCAAAAAAAACATTTGGTGACAATGTTATGGTTTCAGACATGATATATTTATCTTTTAAAGTATCACACCCATTTAAAAATGAAATAATTTTAACTAATGACTTACTTGACAAAGAATATATATGATATATACTTGCAAATGGCCTTGACAGTTCGCATTGCTCGTTTACGAACCATTATGAAGACTGTTTGGATGATTCTTTTCGTTTACTTATGATTAATTTTTCCATTATTTAATGTCATCGAATAAAGGTATTTTTGTTTGTGTGTCGGGTCTTGTCGGATTAAATGTTGATTATAAACATAAAATTTAGACCAATATTAACAATATTTTACAAAACAATCTTCCGCCATTTTTGTTTTCATTATTTCAGATATAATAAGGATGAATTTGCATACAAATCCGATCTTTACAAGGGGAGGGCACAGTCAATTTATTAAGAAATAAAATGTTAACAATTATGAACCAATAAAGTAATTGTTAATACCCAGCTTCTACAGAGTTATAGCTTCTTCTAGTCAACAGAAGAATTGAGAGTGTATCTTGGATGAGTCTTTCTCTAAAAATAAGGCACTAAAAAATAAACAAATCACATAGAAAATTGGTGGCTCATAAGATATTTTCTCATGGCAAAGACGATATGAGAAAAACTTTAATAAATAGTTACGTAGCATGGGCCAAAGAAAAGCTTCTGAATGAAAATTATATTTGAAACTGATTTTAACTATAAAAAAAAAATTACAAAGCTAGAATGTTACAATACAATCTTACAATCTCTATCTCACAAATTACTGACACAGAAGAGACCTTTTTTTGAACAATTTTGGAGATTGAATAATTTTCCTTATCGCTAGCCTCAAAAGCTATAAAAAAAAATACACAAAAACCATACAAATTTGTTTTTTATCACAAATAAAAAAAAATTATAAGCTGAATACATGAGTTTTGAGAGTAAATTTAAAATACTTAAATGGAATAAAATATTGCCATTTTGCCTCAAAATTTTCTAATTTTTAATCTTCCACATTATGGGAGACATTCTATAGGCCCATTTGCCGGACTCCTTCCTCCCACTATTACCACTACTATCCAAAACCCATTACTAATGGGGGCTACACAAGTTCTAGACCTGCTTAGAGCAGTTTTAATACAAAAGATTTGCTCCAAAATTGCTGGGCTTTGAGAGGTTGAAAAATCAATTGTATGCACAGCGTAAACAAATTAACAGTTAATGCAACTAATAGGTGATTAATGAACCAGTTCATTGTTATCTGGTTGGAGCTGCAGCCTAGCTGAAACTACCTTAGGAAGTTTAAAATATGTTTTCTGGAGAAGAATAGAGATTGTTTTGTTATTTACTAACTTTTGGCCAAATAAGCCCACGTTTACGTTATGTATAAAACAATTGAAACATTGTATTATTAAATTTTCTTCTAAAATAACAGTATAAGTGACAAAGTAACAAAGATATTGTTGTATGCTTGTCTGATAATATTTATTCTATTTCTTTAAGTAATTTTTATCGGACTGGTTTAAAAATTGCGCTATTATTTAGAACAGGCCTACGTTATTCTGTGGATAAATAAAAAATAAATGCGAAACTTGTAGTTATATGCAACGCTACTACAGTTAGATTTTCAGCTTTCGTCTTTGATGTAATTTTTGTTTATGTAAAGCGCATGGGGAACAAAGCAGCTTGGTAAAATATTTAGTAAGCATAATAAATTATCATTTGTAAACGATGATCAATTAAATGAAAATTGTTATTCCGTAATATGTACTTGTTACCTTACCTATCTACATTAACAGTCAATTATTTGTTGTTTTTGTTTTGTTTTTCTTTAAAGACACTTCGATCAACAACGATTGGTAATCTTGAATTAGACGCATTAATTTAGTTGTCTTGAGAAACTTGAGCGGTTTTTGAACGCTCTTTTTATGGAGTTGAGCTTTCAATGTAAAGGCTGTTTCTTTTGCTGTGATATTTTCTACATTAGAATAGACTTTGTCTCAGATTTGGCAGGCTGGTAGATGAAGCAGGTGGAGATAGTTCAACTTGGGGTGTCTAATTCTTTATCTATTTATTATGCAACATTCTTTTGGCGTTATGCTTTTATCAACCAGGCATAATTGCTACCTTTGATCTGACGAAGGTCATCAAGAGGTAGACTTTCCCATTCTTCATTAATATTTTTCCTTGCTTAACTAGTAACCTCCTTTGTCCATTGATTAAAAAAACGTGTTTCTTGAAAAAAGTACCTTAAATCTTTTTTCTGTTTCTTTTGCTCATCCAGTGGCTCGTTCGTTGCATCATGCTCCAATACGAAGGGGCTATTTTGTTTTAACGTCATGCTTCTGACCTGCATTTTTTTAAGTAAGTTATTTGTGTTCCAAAGATTTAGCAGCGCTAAAAATGTGTATACTGAATTAATTAGTGCAAAAAAATCTACCTACCATGACTCTTAAGGCATAGTTAGAATCAACGGAAAAGAATTCGGGTCATCAAAAAGGAGTTAAACACGATTACAGCCTTAATCCTCTTCTTTTCACCATATTCATGGATGAAATATAAAAAATATGCAAGAGTAGGACGTCAGGGACAGTCGTGAGAAGGAGGAATATGAGGACAATACTAGGTTAAGTTCTGTTTTTCGCAGACGATATTGTTCTCATACCTAATTCAAATAAAAAATTCCAGGATTGGACAGAAAAAGGGAAAGAATTTCATGACATTGCTGACTCGGAATCATAATACCTGGCTAGCTTGGACTGAGATACCTCCACGCTGAGAGGCACAAAGGAGGAAGATTAAGAAGAAGACTTTGCAGTCCGCAAATAACAGACAATGAGTCAGTCACAATAACTGATTTTGCAATACTGCTATTACTTAAGTACCCGAACACCTTCAGTAATTTCCCATGTTTCAGTAGTGAAAATCGAATTCCGATTATTCAATTTCCTCAGTTTCCATATGTTTGTACTGTTTTGGGTCCACAGCTTTTTTTCTGATTTAGTTCTATAAATGAAAATTACATATAGATTTGAAAATAAGTTTTAGTTATCTCATTTATTCTTGCAACTTATGTAGTTTACAAACTTACAATTAGTACTAATAAAAAAAAAAAATGTTTTAAAGATAATCCGAATAAAACACGAAAGAAAGAATCGCAGACTTCTCTCCCTTCCGTTGTGTTAAATATTAAATTTTATGTATCAGAACCACAATTCAATTTTTATATATGCTGCATTAAATGGGATTTTGGGCAATTTTACATTTTTTTTACAGCGGAATTTTATTATTTTTTTCTTTTTTTTTTCAACATGAGGTAATGAATCAAAATACATTTTTTCTTTAGGTCCACAAAATCTTATTAAATCATTCAGGTCTTATAATTTTTCTTAATTGATGTATATTTGCTTCATTCTTTTTATTCATTTTCTCTTATTTAATTCATAAAGTCACGCTATTTTAATACTACCCTCTATCAGTTTAAATAATTCTTCAATTTCTGTCCTTCTCTTCCCCTTCTTGTCTCTCGTTTTTTATTTCCCCTTGAATAGCAACCCGATGGGAGGGTCATGTATTTATAAATTTTACAGATTGCATGGCGTATGATATATTACCAGTATATTAATATTTAAGTGTATTTTAATATGAATATTAATAAACCAAAAAGTATAAAAGAAAAACTAATGAAATAAAAGAAACATCAAAATAAAATAGTTAATTAATAAATAATTAAATAAATTAAAAACAATATACATATATATATATATATATATATATACATATATATATATATATATATATATATATGTGTGTGTGTGTTAGTTTCTCCCATTGCCCTATTCTTGTTTTTATATATTTTCAACATTATTCTTTTATATTTCATTCTAGCTTTTTACATATTTATTTCTTACTTCATGTATTTGTGTTTTTTTTATTTTATGAGACCAAAACCTGATCTTTTAATAAAAAACTAAACTCAATGTTTTATTTATTTTTTTTGTAATCACTTTAGCTGAAACCTATTTTTTTTTATAATCCTGTTATTCTATTCAGTCAACTACCTATCACTTCCATTAAGAGATAAAAGTTGTATCTATTTATGGTTTTACAAATTCGTTTGCTTGAAAAAGATACACTGTTAGAACACGAGATTAAAAAGCTAGGCAGGCTGTGTCCTTGAAGCTGGCCGAGCCCAGCCCAACGGCAGTGCAACGCTACAGAGGCATTTCATCCACGGAGGGACCAAAAGAAGAGGGTTAATAAACAAAATGGTGACAGGTAAAGGGTTGGCCGCACCCCCTTCAGAGGGGTTGACAGGTGGCCTTCTACCTGGATGGGCGTGGTCGGCACCAGCCAATAGGCTGGAAGGAGTTACGTCAGAGCGAGCCAATGGGAAGCCGGCTCTGTGACATCAGTGTCTATATTTAGCCCAGGGCCTGGGCCCCCTCCACCACGAAGAATCGCGGCCCGCCAGTCCGATCTCAGGTGCCGCTGGGGTGTGTGTCGATCTGTGTCCAGTGTTCGTTCGTAGCTCTGTTTGTGTCTATTGCTTCTTCTTCGTATACATCTTAGGTGAGTACACTGTCTATCTATCTATCTATAACTCCCCATTATAAGCATCATCAAAGGTAATATTTAAGTCGAATTTTATTTCGCGGTCTTTGAGTTATATACAGCTTAGGATTCAATTTAAAATATATAAAAAAAAAAACCACAGTTTTAAAATATTTTAATAACTTTACTCGAGACATATATTAGGCTTAAACTAAAACATAAAATAATTTTAAAAAATAATCTCAAACTGTCACTCCTCAAGTGGTAAGAATTCTTTCGAATTATCTAATCTAATATCTGTCCACTTAATCGATTCAGTACTGGAGATAATATCCATGTATTGATAATCATGTTTAACTTATACTTTGATATTGTTGAAAAAAAGAAGTTGTTTACGTTCACATAATTTTAGACGCTACATTCCCTCATTATTTTTTTAGTCTGTTTAAATTTGGTAAAATATAAATCGTAATATGCATGTTGTAAACATCAAGCAATGTGGGTTAGCATCTTCTCGTGCAATGATTTTTTATAACCATGGTTGAACATCAAATAATTTCAAATTGAACCTAATTTTCATGTCTTTAATGACTTATTTTACTCAAGATTTCCACAGTGTATCAATGTAAAAAAAAAATATTGCGATGAACTATGAATCTACGATGAATCCTCTGAATCTATGCCTGACTTCCATTGGGAAATTTACTTAAATTATTTTGTACGATTTTTTAAAAATTATCTATTGGCCATTTGCCTTCTACATCGGTCTATCTATTATAAATAAAACAGACTCGGAGGTGTTTTTCTTTTAGGAATCGTTTCCGGCCACCAACGCTCTCCCACGCCTTTATGCAAACGCTTTTTTTTTTTTTCCAACGCGTTTCGTTAATTGCTTCGGGACAGCACCATTCAGTCTAGCAGTGCTCGTTCGCAGCGCCATCTGTATCCCATACTATCTTTCTCTATTTTTTAACCAAATAAATCAATTATTTATTATTTAATAATAATTATCGATTCTTTCGAGGACAATATATTATTATAAAGGACAATAGAATTAGACTTTCACCCGACCTTGGCTATTGCAACTAGTCGAAATTCCTAGTCCAAAATGTTTACAAGTTCCAAGGTCTTCAAGACAATCTAGTTCCTTTTAAAGTAATCGTAATTTGCGTTTGTTGTAATAGTTTCTGCACGGTAATATGATAATTTATGTTAGTAAATAATAGATAATTCCATGCATTAAAGTATAATAACGAACGAGGTTTGTATCCATTACCATAGTAATGGGTGTCTGTAAGTAGGTTTATAATTTATGGTGCGTTCAGATATTTAAAAATATGAAAATTTTATGTAACAGTATTATGAAATTACGATCACGAAATAAAACTAAAATTTTAAATAAATTCTAAATCATAATGATATGTTTTCCTAATATAAAACTATAAAAATAGATGCATATATATACCTATATATATATATATATATATATATATATATATATATATATATATATATATATATATATATATATATATATATATATATATATATATATATAAATATATGGATACCTTTAAAATGTAGAAGATACACCTTGTCTTTCTTGTGTATTTCCTTTTAGATTTAACGTTGCATATTCGTGTTTAGTTTCTGCTGGACAATATTATGTAATTATAAATACTGAACTATTGAGTTTGTAAACATTATAACATTATGTACATATAACAATATCACTTATATTTTTATAAATGATTTATAGGTTGGAAAGGGTTTACGTCTAATAGCATACATAATGCACATTTTATGATTGATAAAATCGTATGGATAAAATAAAAGTGTATTTACCTCATATTAAACTAAAAAATAAAATAATAAGTTGTAGAAGATGTAAATTTAATAACAAATCAGGGAATTTCATTGAATTATTATTTAGTAAATTTATGTAGAATGCGAAATATTCGTATACTCCATGTACATAGTAAGTTTCATAGTAAGTTAACTTTACATAGGAAGTTTCGTAACCCAACACCGCTTCCAGAATAGCATAAGCAATCAGAAAATAGTTTGTTTTCTTCATTGTTTACTCAAACTATATTCGAGACATTGTTATTTCAAAATTTAATACCTAATAATAAATTATAGCATAAAAATAACAATTTGGAAATATGAATTGTGTACGTCGTAGAAGTTGGTGCTAGGTTAGTCGATGTGAGAATTTTTTCTTTGCGTATATTCGTGTTACAAATCTCATAAGGTACAAGTTTTTTGATAACATTATTACTAGGTATTACAATTACTTTATCTTTTTATCTTGAGAGAATCTATGATAATAAAAATTATAAATAGCAAATTAAGTACAAAACCATAATAAATATAAAATTTAACTAAAATAGGCGTATCATAACAATTATATCTAATAATAATCATTATATCAGTCATAAAAAATATTAAAGATATACTAAATTACACATTAGAAATATTGGCCTCATTTTTTTTTATATTCATAAAACAAACCAATCGCAAAAGTCAGAAATCGTTGATAATAATAAATTTTACCGACGGATTAAAACAAAATTATTTATTTCATTTAAAAACATTTCTTTTTTTTCGACGCAATATAGTTCTGATAAACGTACAGGTTAGGATCTGTAATTACAATTAATCAAAGCGAAATATTCCATTATTTAATATCAGATTGGTGTGATAACAATTGGTATCATTCACCTTAAAAATAAACAAACATTTTTAATTAATGAAAATTCTGTAATTGAAAATATTGTCATGCATTTCCTATGTCTTGACGGTTTTTACTATAAAATTATAACACATATTGTTTAGATAGTTTTCTTGAATATTTTAGGATATTTGAATGAATAAGATAAATCTTCAATATAATATGCTGGAGCGTTGTATTTTTTGTCATAAATGGTAAATTTTACAATAAGCTTAGTCGACATTCAATATCTCATTTATTAAAATCAAACTAAAATAGGTTGATATAACAACAGTAGTTTATATTGTAATGTATATTATTAAATCTATAACTATATATGTTATAGATTGAATAATATAATTAAATCTATAACATATAAATTTGAAATCGTGAATAAAATTAATGTTATTACACAATTTTCATTATGTCCATGTCTTACTACGATTTAAAATTAATAATTATTGGCTTAGTTTTTTATCTTTATAAGGCCAAATTAAATTATTGAAATGAGAGTTGGCTATAGAAATAAGACTAGAATAAAATATATAAAATAGTTTGTTTTTTTAATTCTTATGTATTCATATTAGTAAAAAAGGTGCTGTTAATCTAGCTCATACATCGCGTAGGTTTTGACGAGTATTGTAGAAATAAAATATTAGGTTAGTAAAAAAAGATTATATATTTTTTTTATTTTATGTGATTCATTCTTTCAATAATACCGATCAACCTATCAAAAAATAAAAAGACAATATTTTTAAAGGCACTTAATATGTAAATTATTGGTCTTAATGACAAGAACCATTTATTGATGAATTTAAAATGTAAAATAAAATGAGAGTTAATTTGCCTATTTAATGTAAACATTTTCATCTTTAAAGAAACGTAACGATAATGATAGATTATTAAGCTGATCTTTTCAAATTTATCTTGAAATTGTTTAATAACTTCATTTGATTATATTTCAGTAATAATTTGTTCTTTCTCTTTATTTGGATATTTGTATATATTTCCCTGTAATATTATTTAGATTATGTATCTATTACAGCTATTTATCTAATTTATTAACTTAGTTGATGCGTTTTTCACATTATTTCAGCAATCATTATTGAATAAATATACATAAGTATATGGGTCGGTCTTCATTTTGATAATTCAATTTATATTTCTTATCACTATTAAGTTTGCTTGCTCAATGAATTTAACCTTACAATATGTTATGCTTTTATATTACAATAGTTGCACCAAGGGCAGAAGAAGGGTGAATTAAGACCTTAAATTAATAGTGACCAAATACATAAGTTGATTGCATTCAATCTATTGTAACATAAAAAATAATAATTTTAATTAATATGTACATAATTGAAGACAAATTAAAAGTATAAATGATTCTTGAATATTAGTTAGTTAAATTTTAACTAGTTAAATATTAACTAAATAACTTTAATAAGCAAAATACATCTTAAAAATAAATTAAAGGATGTGTTCATTAATTAAACCAAAAATATACCACTATATTCAAGAAGAAATAAATTTGGAAAAACCTTTAAATGTAGAAGTATCTTATAAATATTTAGAAAGACCATTAAACCTTTTTTTATTTAATTATTCAATTTCTATTCTAATGGGAGAAAGAACTTCATAAGCGAATCCATTGTTCTCCGTATATTATTGTAGACAACAAATATGTAATATACATAATCTATATATTCTACAATGGAGGTATTATTAAGATAACACTAGGGTGTTATTCCTTAATAATGAATAATGAATGTTTAATATATTAGTGAATAAGACCTATCTAAATGGCTACAAATCTCTCTCTCTCTCTCTCTCTCTCTCTCTCTCTCTCTATATATATATATATATATATATATATATATATATATATATATATATATATATATATATTTTGTATGTAATTAGTAATTAAATTCATTATTAATTCAAATTAATTTGCAATGGATTGATTTAATAATTATAAATACTTTTAATATTATTAAGTGAAATAACTAGGTTTTGAGTTATTAAATATATTTGTTTCTATTATGTAATTGTAAGACAATAACGCCACCATAGTCTCAAAAATATATATTAATTTTAATACATTGATACACAGTCTAAATCGATTAATATATATTATTAACTATTTTTAAATAAATTTGTTTGCACTTACAATCCACCTATTCTAATTTTATTTCATATGCATATTAGTATCCTTTAAATCAATTATTTTTAGGTCAGTGATTAATAAGTTAATACATTGAATTTGTTATTTCTACAAAAAATATATGATCCTGACCAGGACCATGCACCGCCATGTGCTGCAGCAATAAGCACTATGCTTATGGATCAATTAATATATATTCAATCAATAAACACTACCAGTACTAATGGATTGACAATTTTATTGGAAAGTCAGGTTTATATAAACTATTTTTATTTAAAATAATACAATTTTTCTATTTCATAAATTATTTTGGATTTTTTCTCCCATAAAGCACATTTAATCCCTAAAACGCCTGTACCGCGTTGCAGCCGAGCATTCCAGGTTAGACGAACTCGTATCTGACAAGGATCTCGAAAAGACGAAATGATTCGTTAAATATGGTTGTGCCCTGGCTATCCAAAATTATTTCATTATTATTTTTTTATTTGTTTTTTACTTTCAACGCTTTATTCGCACCTGTCACATAGGAGTGGAAATCAGCAAATACGATGGTGATAAAATATAGGCATGGCAAATTAGGCATGGGAAAGGATAGTACTCAGCAGCCCTCTTGAATTAGTCCGTTATTTCAAGGAAAGAAAATCTCTCATCCAGCTTTTTTTTCCACAATAAATGATAACACTATCTCCACAATAAATATTATTATTATCATAGTTTATTTATTTTCTTTAATATTAACTTATCAAATCATAGTATCTGCATTGAAGAAGGATAAAGAAAGCAATTAAGAAAACGAAACCGTAGGTAAAAAAACAAAACAATTAAAACAAAGTGAAAACCTTAATTTCGTTTTAAACTTGGCTATTTTTTTTTCTGTATTAGCTACTCCTTTATTAAGTTTCTGAAGTGGCACGTCTCCATTGGATGCTCATGACTCCAGAGAATGGAACTCTAAAAGAATAAGTAATAAAAACCTTAATTTTTTCGATATATATTTTTCGTAGTGCATGACAATTGTTTTTGCATTGTATTAGAAAAAAAAAGTACAGTTATTAAATAACTAAAATATCTATTTACATTATTTCTTAAATAATAATTGGACCCTGAACTGGACAAAAAAATTGTAGATAAATTAAAATAAAATTACACAACAGAAAGGTAGAAAATGGATTAATATTTAATACAAACATAATTTGTGCTTTTTTTTTTTCACTTCAAAAAATTTTGTATTAGTTATTAAGATTTAATAAGACATACACAGTAACCAATAAAAATAATTACTAGAAATAAATAAATTTTGAGATTGTTAAAATCTATTCAGTTGAAAAAAATTTCCATTAACAGGTTCTATTCTGTTTATTAATATCGTTTTTCTCCTGGCTTAATAAACAAAATTTTACATTTTCGTAAAAAAAAAAAAAAAAAAAATTCGTAGATAGAATGAAAGAAAAAAAAATTGTTTTGAATATAATTTCAAAACGCATTATTTCCTAACAGCCTCGTAAATGAAAACGAATCTCTCCGTTCATCAGCTTTAATTAAAATTCTAAATAATTATAATATAATATAATTATAATAATTATCAGCGACTTTATAGTGATTTATTTAGATTCTCAAAGTGATGAACAGCCAGCCTATTTCTTGTTTATAGCTGAGAGGAACTTTTATAGAAATTCTAAACAAGCAAAGGAATAATTAATTGTTTAGTCGTTACAGAACATTATATAATCAAGATAAAACCAATAAACACAATTACAATTGAATAACTCATTATTTTCCCGTGCTTTACATTTAATTTTAAAAAAATAAAAAGTGCTCGATATCTTCAGTTAGACAATGGTCTTTTAAGTAATGCAACAGAACGATATCAATTACCAATAAGCTGTAATTCTAATTTAATTTATGAATTTTATAAAAAAATATTTTTAAGAAATTATAAAACTACAAATTAAAGTAAAAAGCGATAATTTCTGTAAAATATGCAATTTTTTATCTAAATCAATTTGGATCTAGACAATAGGAGTATAGAGAAAAAAAACCATCTTGAGAATACTCCGAAACGTTGGAACGATGGAACGATGTAACATATAATAATAAAAGAATATAGAGATATAAGGAAGGAATTATTCTACTAATACAACACTAAATGTCTTATTATTTCCGAAATAAAACGCGCTGTGTACAATTAACTCTAATAACTTTCTAGTCGTTTGAAAACTGCTTTGCACTGACAACTGCAATAGTATAGTCACAAAAACTGAGAGTTTCTCTACTTGTATCGGTTAATTCACGTCATATTTTTGAGCTGGTTACTCTGAACATTATTTGTGTGAACATCCGTTGCCGCTATCCTGGAACCGCTACTGCTATACGTAAAAGTAATACTTCCTTTACGAAAACCTCCCATTCATTTATTATTCTTTAATGTTGTATAGCTACTATTGTTTCTTAAGATTTATTTTAGCTATCTATAAAAAGAGGGCTAAAATAACATTTCTCATGTGATACACAAATGCGTGTAATTATAAGTTACTCAAAAACAAATTTAACAAATATTGCATTGTATGTACACAGTAAGTTTTTAAAATATTTTGTTATAGATACCCAACTAATGCATATTATAGCCTCTACTTTGAACTATGAAATAAGGTTGATAAAATAAATAAAACTCTGACTGGCGACTTTTTAGAAAAATACATTTTATTTTTTAAATAATTATCGAGTTTTGATTTTTTATCTTTACCATAAAACTGGGGACAAGTGAAAAAATGGGGAAGAAGCAAACCTGTATTAGAAAAAAATATTGATTCCTCTGAAAATATTTTATCATTTATTCTTCTTATTGTTTATATATTTTCTTATTATTATGTTTTCAATACTTTTTCTGTAACTTTTAAGCATTCATTTTGTTAAATATCTCAACAACTTAATTTTTTAACAGTAAGACTTCACACATATATTATGCTGCTATGTATAAACAATGTACGCTTTTGAGAATCCACAGGATTATTACAGAAAACAAATAATAATATTTTAAAATTTTGTGTAAAAGTTGTCAGAAGACTTTAACTTATTTCATTTTATTCTTATTCCATTGATTGTCCTAGAATAGATTTCAATGGCGTCATTGAACCGCCAATTTTCGAAGACCAAATCTTTTCATTGGTTTAAATTAAAAACTTATAAAAAAACGAAAACAGATTTAAGAACTAAATATTCAACAAAACTTTCTGGAAAGAAGACTCTCAAGGAAATGCACTTATTGTTAGTGCAAGAAAAACAAGTGCGATATTTTCTTTAAAATAATAGCTGTTATCCAACTATGTTAATTATGTTGCAACTAACAACTACTTGCTAAAATCTGAACTTTTATGTTGCAATCTTCTCCAACTATTACAACGTTTGTGAAACTATACATATAATACAATTAAACCTCTGCTTTCATGCTGAATTTAAAGGAAAATATTTTACCGGCATTGAAAATTTGAAGAGATTGGCTTAAGCATTCTCTTCAAGATACTCTCTAAAGCATAACGGACAGGATTAAGTGGTACATTGATTTTGATACTATGAATAAGAAGCCAAACTCAAATTAAGTAAAATAAATATATCAAAAGAAATTAGAGAGTGAAATAAAAAAGTACTTATGAAATCAAGATTCTAAAACAGGAATTCAAATTAATGTTTAAAATTGGCAAGTAAAAGATTTGTTTTTTATCATACAAGCATAAGTAGATGCAAGGTATAATGTCCCTTAGTAAATAAAAATTTTATATAGTGATACAAGAAAACGATGAAGAAATGAAGACATAAGAAAATCTTCTAAAAAGTTCAGAGTATGCAATTGAAATCCCCAACGCTAAGAAGTAATAAACTATATGAAAATAATTGGACTTATTTGTTTTTTTAATATTCCTGATAATGATTAAGACCCTTTAATAAAATAATTAAGATCGTTTTAATTGTTAAGTTTTTATAATCTCATCAATATCTAGACAACTTAAAGGTGAAAATTTTTAATTACGTGTTTTATTTGGTATTAAATATTTTGTCCTAGTTTTACTCCTACACTTCATATTTATAAAAAAATCATGGTGTTATATTAATTTTACATTTACATCTTAATGCCATGTACATAAACATAAATATAAGGGTACTGGAAGATCTATGATGTAGGCAATATTCATTAACTGCTTAAATAGACTTGTCTTTTAACAGCATGGAATTAACTCAATACAATTTAATCTTTCGATCTGTATTTTTTTGTTTTTATTTGCGCTTACTGCTCTTTTCGAATTATAGTGGTAGGCTTTGATGGTGAGATAGGAGAGGCCAAGACAATGGTTGGTTTCTCAGGATAAATTATCCTTCTGTCATATTTAAAATTATAGGACACATATAATTAAGTAATATCAGGAGTTGCAGCGGGTGGTGTGGTTCAGCAATAAATTGCAAAACTTAGAAGCATTTTTTTTTTTTACTGTGAACAATGAAGCTTTCTTTTTTTATCTATAGCCAGTTTTATGATTATTATTTTAATATTTACCATAAAATGCATATATTAAAATACTCCATCTTTCCTCTTGTTACCTTATTTTATATTCATTTTATTTATTGATTTTTGTTCTTAGATTATTAACACGATCTTTACTGTTCTAACTTTTCATATGTTTTCACAATTTAATCACTTATTAAATTGTACTTAATCATCTGAAAAATCACAGGGAATAAAAACTGTGGTTCTTTTGACGCTAATAATTTATTGTTAAAAAAGCCAAGAAGAAATTATTGTGGTTGTGACTACAGCTGACGAACAGTTCTCCTCCTTAAAAGCCGCATAATTATCCTAAAGATCGAAAGTAAGTCGAAATCGTCTCAATTGCTTATAAGTCAGTTCAATCGCGGGCGCCATGTTGAAACTGATGTGCGATAGTATCGAATATGGCTACCAAAATATAATAGTTAGGCAAGACTAGTGAAGAAAATAGAGATATTTACCGTCGAAATACTTAATGGTTACTACGGAATACGTTCTAACCTTTGCCAAGCCTTAGCAAATCAAACGTGTAAAGGGGCTAGTTTGCCCAAGCTCGGCGTGTCTGTGTCCGATGACTTTGATGGGACCCATCTCGGACTGATCTCGTTCTTGCGGGAAGCACCGCATAAGCGCTAGTGTATATGTGTATAAATAAATAAACATTGATGTATTTATATTTGTATGTTTTTATCTTATATTTTTAAATGTTTCTTTATAAAATAAAACTAGTTTAAATCGAAATTAACAACCTACAAAAGTTGGAATAGCTGGAACGGTAGCGTGTGGATAGATTAGTTTGCTAAGCTTCTGTAAATCTCCTTTTACAGGCTTACACGTTTGCCGTTTGGCTTGGCGTTTAGCTTACTTAGGCTTTTAGGTTTTAAATAAAATGTGCAAATCTAGATAGGTCAAATGAAATAAAAGTGTACATTATTTGTTTTTTTAAGTTACCTTTGCAAATGCAGATTAAATATTATCAATCAACATTATCATTTTGTTTTCAATCTAGTTCTATTTTAGCCTATTCAAGAAAAACTGGAATGTCGAGAAATCTATCCGTTTTATGAGATTTTTCACAATTACTAATTCATCAACTACAGGACTATTTAAATCTGCGGCCACTTTACTATTTTTTAACGACTCACTTAAGAGGAAAAAAAAAAAAGAAATTCCGTTTAATAGCTACGCAGGACTATTGGTTGCCATTACTGCAGCAAATGAAATAGTGACGGCCTTGGGTTCTCTCTCATCCTTTTCTCTTCTTCGTTTCCTTGTTTTGTTTTGTTATTACTATTTTTTTTTTTTTTTTTTTTTACTCACGTAATAGTTTTAAGTTTTGTTCAATTTAATAATGGATGTTTTAACTTTTTAAGTATTAAATTTTTTATAATAATTAATCAAAATCATTAATACGAGTACATTCGAATTCCTGGCATTTATAAGTTCGTGTCTGCAAAAATAATACGTATATATGTATATATAGATATATATATATATATATATATATATATATATATATATATATATATATATATATATATATATGTATAAAATATATATTTAATATAAAAGTATAAATATATAGTTAAATTATTTATTATTGGATTATAAGACGGCTTATTGAATGGCCTTAAAAAACAGGTGGTTAAACTGAAGTGGGTTTGTTTTATAGTGACTAATCATAACCTCCGCCGGCCTACATGAGACGCCCAGGCGATACCTAATGGCTCTTTATTTTGTTTTGCATTATTTCTAAACGTTTATAAATATTCCTATAAAAAAAAAATGAAATGTTTAACACGTGCAATCCAAACTTTACAATGCAAACAATTGAAACAATCTTGAAAATAATTAAGAATAATTCATGACGGTATAAAATGTACTGTTATTGTATGTAGGTTTGCATATATATATATATATATATATATATATATATATATATATATATATATATATATATATATATAAGTTAATAATGACCCTTTTATTGCGTTCCAAACACTTTATCAAATATCGCAAACCTTAAAGAATGGTGTCAAAACTGAGAAATTAGAATAAATCTCATCACTTTTACTGTACGTCATAAAATAACTACTTCCAGTTCTTTAATAATATTTCATATCCGTTAACTTGAAACGCTCATACAACACTGAAACATGAAAAAGCTAGCTGTTTTCGGTTACTACAACATTTAATAGACAAACGTTCTAAATTTCCAATTTGTTGCAATACTCATCTAAAAGACCCTAATCAGTCCAGGGTCGTGGAGACAATCCAAGGGCCCTAGGAACAAATTTTCCCGGGTTCCTGTCAAATTTTAAACAACAATACATGTAAGTACCCTACGGACAATTTAGGATCTATTTCAATATTTTACTTACAGTTTGCAGTTCGTAAAATACCTAATAATTTGGTAAATAGTCTATTGTCACAATCATCAGGTCACAATAACAACAAACTGCATACATTAAAGTCAGTCCCTGTTCGTTGCAGTAGGGCAGTAATTGTAATTGCTAACAAACATACTAACACAGATAGTTTTACTTCATATCCAACTTAACTTGATATCCAATTTAATTTAGAGTAAATTTAAAATGTAAAAAATAAAACCAGGGCTACTGCCCGGACTGACCCCCTCTCCCCTCCCTCCTCTCTTCAGGCCTGACTCAGACTTATTTTGACATACGGATATGAAGTTTGTGGCTTCACTCAACTATAGTATGAAATTCTTAGTAAAATCCGCAATGCTCCATATTACCTACCCTTAGAATGTTCAAATATTTACATTTTTAGAAGAACTTATCACAGTCAGAAGTTTGAATGCATTAAGATATTGTTTAACAATTATTACAGGTATAAAAACAGGAAGAGATCCCGCTGTGTATTTGCCCTCATGCTATATTACTGGATTCCTAGAGTCTAGGCTATCTAATCCACCCGTTGTCTTTTTTTTTTTTAGACAGGTGTGAACAAAGGAATGATGTAAAAAAGAAAAAAAAAGTAAATCAATAACTATAAATGGGAATACATATCTACTTGGAGATATTACTTTTTCAGATTTAGATATATTTATTGGAAATTACGTTTGTATTTTCTAAAAATAGCGACAGAATGGGTTTTTTTCCACTAATGCGATTTAAAATGCAAATTGGTTGTATATTCATGGATCCAACGTGACCAACAAATTGAAACCAATATTCCCACGAAGTGTTAATTCGCTTCCAATTGTCTTGTTATCAAGTCATGTCGTTTCAATTGTCGACGCCCAATTGCACTAACGACGAAACGTATTACTTCACACCTCCACGAATCCATTTTAAGCCCAGTCAAGACCGAGTAGGAGTTCAAGTCATCCTTCTTTTGGTCCTGAGGACCATTCAATTGTATCCTGCTGATGGCTACAATTTTTTATTTATTTTTTAATTTATCATCTGAAATTTCATTTATAAACTCTTTGAAAAGAGATCACCTGCTCATGCAATTACGCCTGTTGCTATATTTAATATGAAAAATTACATTTCATAAATGAAAAACATTGGTACCACGTTACACTAAAATATTTGGCATATTCTAGCGCATGGCTGAAAAATAATAATAAAAAAAATATTTCTTTTTAATTACTAATATGCCGTACAGTATGTTGTTATAATTTGAAGAGTAAAGGTAAAAAAAAAAGGATTTTTTTTTTGTCTAAATGAATCATAATGAAAAGGTGCATTAGTCGAGGACGTTGAAAGGTGGGGGAAAACTTATTATAATTTTACTGTGTGGATAAAACTTCAATAACTAATATTTCTTGGCGCTCATAGTTTTTTGTGTTTTTTTTTCGTATTCTAACGCCTTGAAAGAATCTTTTCAATCTTATCCATTACCAAAAAAAAAAATTACTTGCTTGGTCTTTTTCCCTCACCCTTCATTTCTTATGCAAAGATTAGTTTTTTTTTTATTTATTTTATTTTTTATTTTTTATATAAAATATATATGGGCATTGAAAAAATTAAGTATCTCCGAGATGCTTAAATATTAAATATTTATATTTAATAGCCACCATTTTACCATTTAATTAAACTTTAATTATGTTATATTTACATAACTATATTTAATCCCAAAGCACCACGTATAAAATAATATATTATACTTTCTATTTTTTAGTTGCCCAAGCGATAAAATCCCTGTAATAGCAAATAATAATAATGTGTTAAATTGATCGTGAGCTAAAAAAAATAAATTTTACCAGTCTCGTACTCACTGAGCTATTGAGTAAAAACAGGAAAATTATAGATTATTATTGCAATCAATTTGATGCAAAATTCATTGATATCAGCTTTTGTTTAAGTTACAAAATTGTAATTATCCTTAAAACATGTTAGAAATATTAACATTTCAATTTTATTTTAAAACGTCAAAATGTTGACTACTTGTGATATTTTTACCGAAGTGAATCTGCTCTAAAAGCATTTAAACTTTTGAAATACAGTTTCGAATTTTCTATGTTCATAAATTAGTTTTAAGAAAAGAAATGAAACAAGTCTCATTTTGATGGGCATTAAAATTGCTATCATTTGGTATAGTTTCATCATGATGGATGATTGCATTTTTTTCTACAGTTCTTTAAATTTTGGAGGACAATAGGTATTTTATTGCAATTTTTTGCAATTTACTTGTTATAAACAATTAAATTACGCTTAAATATTCCATGCTGTAGGTTATTTTATGTTCTCTCTGATCTCTAGAAACGGAGATATACGCGAAAAACTGAATTAAAATAATCATATTTTATATAATATAATCCGTCATCTGATCTGGGCATATTTGTTTCTGGGGAAGGACCGTATACAAATAGAGCTTATCTCTACTTACACATTTATCATTACACTGTTATTATTATTATTATTTTTTGGGCTGTTTTCCCGGATTCCTGAGAAAATCCAGCACAATATATTTTTTCAAGATTTTTCCAACTTTGTTTGAAAAAATTATGCCTTGGATGCTGGACTTTTGAGAAATAAGATATACATTCTCTTCCACGGCAATAGAAGCATTATAAAAAATTTTCGAGAAGAAAATTATAAAACAATTGGATTGGATTATGTTCTGTAGTGATGGACTTTAGTCATTATCATCATGATCAAATTGGCAGATGGTATCCTCCAGCTCGTAGTATGATTCCATCACTTTGTATGTATTATAATTTTAAATTTAACTTTCTACCGAAATATCCTTATAGATGAGTGAAACTTAACGGATTGTTAGTTAATGGAAGGATCCTAGGTAAAAGTAGGCGAGAGAAAGTAATAATAAATGCTGCTATGAAGTCTCTACTAATTCTGAATTCGTCCCACCTTCGCTGCAGCAGTATGCCGGTAGAGCGCTCTGCCGACACCTCTGGATTTATAATAATTTGTTATATTAAAATAGAATTTAATTTGTTAATGAAGGCGCATAATAAAAGTCATACAATTCATAAATAAATATAAATTATTAATCGTTATTCTATTGAACTATAATAAGTTCTTTTCGAATTTTTAGCTCTATTAGGAATCAGACTTTCACAAATAAGAACTAATAACAAAGGTCACTTGTTATCCGAAGGCAAATTATTAATTGTGTCGCGGTTTTGCAAAACACTACAAATACCAAAATCGAAAAAAAAATAATTATTATGTATTCTTACGTAAATTATTGAGCTACATCCAATGGTGAAATTACGGTTTATCAAAATAAGACCAATACAGTTGAAAAGTTTAAGATTTACGCATTTTACTATTTTATCGTACCTTTGTTTTATTAATCCCCTGACTTTTTGGCTGTATGTTTTACTAATAGTAACTCATATTTTGTGTCAATGAAAATTTAAAAATTCATATATTTTTACAAAACACTACAATTCCTGGATGTTTTAAGTTTTGCAAAAACCTACAAATTTCGTATATTTTTTTTCTAACGGAGCCAGTAACTATTTCATCATATGAAACCAAGAATCAAATCTCTTCAGGAAAATTAAAATAAAAAATATTTTTGTTTGTCAGATGAGCTAAATCTAACCTAAACGTAATTATTTCGATTTCTCTAAATTTATGTATATGGAGATGCAGGAATTTGCAAAACCGTGTAAAATTTATTATAAGATCGTTAATAAATTAATTATTTTGATTTATATGTTAGTATTTCCTTCTTGTACAAAGTCTGGTGCGTAATTAGTATAAACTATGAAAGCGGAATCACAAAACGAAATAATGAATTAAGGTGTATTAGATAAAATTATTCAAACAGCTTGTTTCTGAAAAAAAAAATTCAAAAAATCGATATAATAGATTTTAACACGTATCTTGTCTTTTTCCATAACTTTTTTTCTTTTTTTTATCCGATGAGTTTTACATTTTAGTAAAATAGGAATAGATTGTTCTTTTTTTTTTTTTATTATCCCATTATCTGACAGTTTAAAGGAAAAATATGTGATAGTTCATGAATTTTATTCTAATAGAGACATTAGAACTGCTGGGTACTATAATTGTAAAGTCGTTACTCTACTGACAATATAAAAGGGTAATAAAAATGAGAATGTTTAAAAAAATCGATCCTATTCGTGCTAGGAATAAAGATCATGAAATTGGTAGCCTTCAGATCAGAAGCATATTGTCAACTAGACAATACATAATATAACTAGTTTATTTTACAAATCCTTGTTTTATGGCAAATTATTATTATGGCTTCTTGGTATTATTTTTCGAACTACTTTGAACGGTTTTGTAACTAAATACAAATTGATAAATAGATGCTCTTGTAGTTTCATTAAACATGAAATTAAATCAACAAGTTGAATGGTGTTATAATCCTCTTCCCCAATTTAACTGATAAATTTTTTCACAAGGTCTCTTTCATCCTGAAAAAACCTTAGAATGTATAAAATATACAGATATTTATTTAAAAAATCTTTAATTATATTAATATTCAGATTTCAATTAGCAGGGTGGTAGTATCTGATTAGAGTTTAAACTGGATTTAATATGTCGTTTGTTGTCTGATTTTAAGGGGAAAAAACTGCTGATGATTATTATTGCCCTCCGAACTAGACATAGTGATTTATTTATTAATCATTTAATAAATATTATATAAATAAAGAAAATAATGAATATTACAAGTATAAAGAAAAACAAAATAAAAATATACAATTCAGTAAAATGAAACATAATGAAAAACTAAAAATAAAATAATTTAATTCAAAATAATAATCTGACTACGGAAATAACCCTATCCGTACACTTAAGGACGGAATGTACTTTCGGATCTACTTAAACACATTGGTGGGTTATTACTGAAGTTGACGTTCGTAAATATTGAAAGTTGGTGTATTAGTACTCTGAGTAGTAAATACTCTTCTGGCAATACATTAATTTACTTTCTGTAACTTTAAACCAATGAAAGGAGTTTCTTTATGTTGATATGCACAGATGCATCGAATGTATTTCCGAAGAGCCGTAACGCGTTGTGGAATTATTTTGAACTGAAAACATTTCAAAGCACTCACGGGATTTCAACGAGTAATTTGAACCATCAAACTTGAAAATCATAAAATGGCGGCTGAGCCATTCGCACAAAAAATCGTAACATATAGTGCCTACAAACGGACAGGCTAAACACATTGCTCCCCTTGTGGCTACGCCGTAAACGAGTAATAATAAGTCAATATATATAATAGTTAATATATTAGACAAACGGCACGGAATGACTAAATTCAAATTAGCAGAAATATCCGAATGTTTCTAATGATTTCATTTGTACTATTGCTGCATTGCTCAGTATAGCTCAAAGCGTTTTAGAGCTGGCGTACACCACATTTTTCCATTCATCTCTCCTGTATCGAGGACGCTCTTCAAATATTTGTATTAGTGCAAGAGTCACTTTACACAGTTGACACTTATGTAGATCTGTTTTTGTTATCAAGTAATTATGTATCAAACGGCAATGTTCAATTCCGAAGCGTATGATAATTACCTTAACTACTATACTGTCTGGAGAATAAGAACCAGTAACTGACGTTCGGTTTAATGCTTTTGAGCAGGAGCGTAACTAGGCTGGGGCAAACGGGGCATTGCTCACTATTTTGTTTCTGTACTGTACTGTTACAAATAGAAAAAGGAAAAGCTAGCAAAATCAGAGCGCTCTTTTTCGAAATTGAAAATAATTATAAGTCTGGATCGACGAGCATAGCAGGCTTTCAATTGAAAATTAGCGAGCTAAAGAAATTGACTTTTCTAAGCTCATTGATATTTTTTCACTGAAAAAATTTAGGAAAAATGGTCTCAAGGTAGTCAAATATGGTCTATACGGTTTTTCTATGCCAGAATTTTAATACCTAATTAAAGTTCGTGTAATCCTAAGCAACACAGGTATACATGGTCTCTGTACATTTATAGAATTAATGAAATTATATAAAATAACTTTTCGTTTCTTTCATTATCTTTATGATTTCTTTGACCTTATTGGGTATAAGATTGTGCTTCTGATATTTTCCATTTCAAATGCTTATTTCAATTTAATATTGTATTCGTATTAATAGTCATATCGACTATTTGGTAAAAATTGTAAAATATCTTCTTTGGATAAATGGTAATTTTAGTTTACAGTGAATAGAATACGTAAATAGAACATGTTACAGTTTTATTGGGAACAAATTAATGAAGCGCGGGGAGGGGAGGCTGCAGAAAAATATGTTTGATAATTTTCGTCCTTGCACGGGACCCCCTTAATGCTTAGTTACGTTCCTGTTTTTGAGTTTATTATTCTCTAACTTAGTCCAGGTCCGTTGCTATTCATTCGTTTTATCAATCTTTTTCAGTATCGAAAATTACACGATTGTTGCAAACATTATTTTAGAATTTCCCATTGCATGCAGCATAAGGAGGTGTATACTAATGTACCTCAGATAGTTTGTTTCCAATTACTGTGACGCTAAAAATCTTTAACAGGGGGAATACATTTTCTGAAACATGTCGAATTGAACAATTAAAACATACGTTTCTTTGTGCATTTGTTTTTCCTTATGTAGCCAATAGGAATGGTGAGGAAGCTATACTGACCTACTTGACAGACAATACTATAAATTAATAATATTTTTACTTCTTCGATATTATTTATTTTATACTTTTTAATTTTTCTCAGTGGAACCTTGTTCGAATCCCACCAATAGTTCATAACTTATTTTATATTCTACCCGCTGGCAATGTGGCCATGGAGACACCTAAAAAAAAATCAACCTTTCATTCTCCTAACCCACTGGTGAGGGGAGGAACCTGTCACTTATGTACTATGCTCACAATCAAGATTCTGTAATAAGTTTTGCTACTAATGACGTTCTGCGAGAGTACAATTTTTTTTTTTTTTTTATATATGTAGGTATAAATTATATATAAAATCAATAGAAAATCAAAAGAAAATAAAAAAAAAAAAAAAATTACTGCAGACAAAAACAGCACATCCCACATCACACAGAGTTACTGAATACGTGCTGAGATGTCTTGGGTGAATGTTCTATCACTAGTTAATGAATCTGTTGATGTTGCTAGCGTGTTGATGAATCTTTGCGTCTTTTGTTGCTCCATTTATGTGATCTGTTCTTTTTCTGTCCTGATGATGCCTTAATTGGTGATCAATTTACTAAAAAGTAAATTTTTGTTTTTTGTTCTTTTATCTGTATCCTTACAAGGAATATAATATATAAGCGAGAAATAAATATCTGCTTGTAAATAATGTTTCGAGGATAAAACGGTGGCTCAGCTTAAAGTAGGTTAAGATATCTTTTAAGTGTTTGCATTAGTTTCCTCTTAAATGATTTTTACTTTTTCTATCATAATATAACGTGATACACACTATATATATATATATATATATATATATATAAATATAGCGATACTCTATATATATATATATATATATATATATATATATATATATATATATATATATATATATATAAATATAACGAGATACACACTACTTGCATCTCCTTACCTCTTTGCATAGACCTATAAAAGATATTTTTATTTAACATGTGTTGATAAATTTTATTTTATTTTATAGCTGTAAATTTTATTTTAACTTGGATTGGGTTGGGATGTTAAAATTAGTAAAATTGTTAGAGAAAAAGTTTAACCTATCTAGCATATTTTAGACCATGTGCACATTCGATTCATTTAGTAAAGCAACAAAAGATCTGGATGAGGAAGCTCCTTTAATTATCACATAGGATTAAAGTAGGATGAAGTGGGGTGAATGTGTAGTGTATGTGTGTAGTGAATGTGTGTAGTACTACTTGGGAAAAAAGTTATACAGATATATAGTGCTCTCGATCAGTCTATATTGTAAGAACTAATTGTTAGTAGTGCTTAAAATACACAAGCGAGCTGCTAGCCATCATATTCCAGTATTTTTTCGCAGCTGTATAAATTTACCCCACTTCACCCTACATTAATTTAACTTGAATAAGATGACATTGAGTTTGAGGTCTTAATTTTTTTTTCTTTTTAATAAATAACTTTCTTGTATAATAGTGGGAAATTAAATACATTTGATATCACTTATTATTCGGTTTGAAAAAATGAAAAAGTTATTCTACTTATACTGAGCATTATTATTTGAACATCTATACATAAATTAAAATTTAGATGAACTAGTATGCAATAATTTTGATTCATCTCTGCAGCCCTATTTGACAAGGCCTCTTGTCTCCTCATAACGACTCAATTAGCAGTAATACCTCTGTTAGAAAAATATTAATTAGCATGCTTAAAAAAAAAACACACAAACCCTACTTTTATATTTTTTTTTTCTCAAAATCTAAACAACTCTCAAAAAGTAACAATGCGAATAACTTAAGGAAAAACCTATTGTAAAATTTTAATCAACATATGTAATAACCTCACAATCGACCCCAATATCGAAATAAAATTAATGGGGATGAAAAAATTATATTGTATCATTTTTTAAAATTATTTTTTCGTTTTATCACGTTAATCTCTAAAGTTATTAATAAATACAATTTAGGATTGTACTGAATTTTGATCTGGTAAGAAATATTTATAGAAAATGTTGAGAGAAATTTGGACAAACAGCATAAGAAAGAATCTTGTGGGCGCAGCTTAGGCCTGGAGGTTACACTGAAGGCAGTGAATGCCTTCTCGCTCTACATAATTTCAGACATTGTCAAATATGGGTCATTCTTTGAAAATAAAAAGATTTTCTAATAATTTTCTTATTACTTTAGATAGCACTGTAATTTCTTTTTTAAATTTTTTATTGATTGTAATTGCATCTCTGATACTGTTGTCAAAATGACCCATCGTAATTGTTTCAGGAACAGAAGATAAATCAAAATATTCCAATTTTCAAAAGTTACAGGGTACGAGGGGGTGTGAAGGAGTGTGGATGATGGAATATTACAGTGAAACAGTAACAATAATATAAAAAAATATAGTTTTATTGAAATATTTTTAGTTTCAATAATTTTTAATTAAATTATAACATTACTATTAAATTATTACAAAGTGTGTGTGAGATAATTTAATTTTAGTCTTATAATAAAGCAACTGAATTCAAGAGACATATTGAATAAAATACAATTATTAAAATAAATAAACGTGAGGGAGTGAAGTTTTTGTGCTTATTCGTTGTTTACTGATTAGGCCTTAACTTTAGAGCCTCCATATTTACACCATACCATCCCATAAAATCTGAAGAATTACAATAGTAATTCATCAAATAAGTATTACTTTCTTTTAGCAGGTGAAGGAGTGAAGATCACCAAACATAAAGCACATTTTCACTTTCCTTACCTTATAGGTAAGGAATGTACTGTCAAATTTATACGTTTCAGAACCTCTTGAGTCGAAAAAACGCATGTTTGGTCACTGGTCTGTTTGTCTTTGCCACGATCATCTCTTGATGGATGCACCGATTTTGTTGATTATTATTTTGTTTTTTTGGGCTTTGCCCTCCAATGCGTGTGTTCCGAATTTTTCAAAGGAGTGAGCTTTGGTAGAAGTCTGTAAGTTTAGTTGGTGCCCATTTTTCAAAGGAGTGATGGAGAGAGGTACATGGCCAAGGAACAAGCATTTAATGTTACTAATTGACACCGTAATTAATTTATGAAGAATTTGTTTTTTGAAAATACTGAGCTTCTTTGCAGAGCTAATTTATTTCGACAGCGATAGGTTAGACTTTCTGGATACTGAACAAAGTCAATGCAGAAAATTCAAGCAATGCGGCATGTGAGAGAGTGAGGATTTTAATGTTCAGAACATGTTCACATTACGTATGTTTACATACCCCTCATAAAACAATGTAAGAACGTGCTTTATCAAAACCAACGAAAAAATTTCTGCCAGACGCATCAAAATGCCCGTTTTCTTCATGGTACTGTAATTTTTCCATTTTCGAAGAACGACCCACATATAATTATTTTAACCATTTTGATTTGTTTTACATGCTTTCAATCTATGCACTAATTCATAGGTTGATTGTTATTTTAATAATAGAAGATTATTATTAGATGATCAATAGTTAGGCGCACGTGCACTATTGGTTTTTCCTTTACCAAAAGACTTAAAAGCAGAGTTTAATCAAAGTGTAGGTATTTTCGATTTTTTTCTGCACATACTGAATTAATGTATCCGTCTTTCGGCACAGCAATATCTATTATCTTTTCTGTCTTTATTTTACCATCATTCATATTATTATTATTATTAATTGGCTTAAGAGAATAACCCCAATTATCTTCCCGAAGCCAGTTATTGCAGAATTGACAATATAGGCAGCGCTCTAGTTGGACTCCTTTGTTCTTCCAGTACCCAGAAGAGCCCTCTTACCAATTGCAATTATGATTCCTGGAACAATTCTTGTGAGGAATTCATAAGGCGGGCATTTGGAAGTTATGTCCATTCCTTGGTTCATGGCACTTCCTGCTACCATTCCAGTTATTTTTATTACTCTGTTTCGTAAACTTTATTTTCCTCCGGACTTGGCTACTTATTCCACATTAATCGAACAGTGGTGTTATAAACTATAATATAATATAATAATAATATTGCTCTGTGTTCGGTACGTACTCCTTCAACTACTAGTCAATTTCAGCAATCATTGCCTTATTATTTTTTATGTTTTTTTTCTTTGTCCTTTCATAACAAATTTATTCGAAAAATTCCAAAGTACCTAAGTTTTGAGTTTAACAAATTACATTAAAAAGATCCAATTTTTTTTTCTAAAAACTTTTTATGATGATCGTTTTGCATGATTAAAAATAGCATTTTTTTTTCCAAAGACACGACAGTATTTTTAAAGAAATTTAATTAGTGAAGAATTTCATTTCCTACCCTTTAAGTTTCTTCATTATTATCCACATTTTCCTATAATTGAATTTGCCTATTTTTCCTAAATTTTCTTTATATTGTGTAAATATGTACTGATTAAAAAAAACAGAAAAAGATTTTTATCATATCACCTATCTATTACCATGAATAAAAAAAACAAAAAAACATTTTAAGTACAAAATCAATTCTTTCTTTATTATTTTTATCTCGTCTTTCATCTTGAAATGTCCTATTTTATTTAGTAGTTTAATTTGTTTACGTAAAAATGGATTTAAGTACTCAACTGCTTATTGATTTCACTATAACTCGAAATAATTATAGATTACTTAAAACGACTATCAAGAGAAAATTTCTATCTTTAGAAGAAAAAAAGAAAGTTGAATCATATTAAGAAAGAATTTTTATACATATGTTAAAAAAAAAAAATATATTTTTTAATTACCTCACTTTTGACCTTGGATCTTTTAAATTATTGATCAAGTAAATAAAAGTTGGTGTTAGGATTGAAAGTTTTAGAAACAATATTAAGATATGACGCGCTACTGTTTATTAATGTTTCTATAACTAGAGCGAATTATGAAAAAATTAAAAAATTCTAACTAGCGATCTAGAAAAAAATAATAAATTATAAAAGTAATAACTATTTCCTTCATTTGAATCGTGAATTGCAGAAACATCACATATCCATTTTTTTCGATTCTTATTTTTATATTTTAACTTAATATTTTGTTAATAAACTTTTAATTGGTATAGAAACCATAGATGTATTTGAAAAAAAAAGAGTAGTTATGACAGTTGTAAGTTGATGTATATTTCAGAAACCACACATGCCCTGGACTTGTGTGTTTTCAGCAATTCATGTATGTTAGTTGTTGAAATGGTCGCTAGGTATTCCTGTCAGAATTTTCCATTTTGTTTGGAAGTTAACAAGATTATTACCGTATTCTGTTTTGATTAGTTTCTAACTAATGTAATTAAACAGGGAAACACAAATCACCGCCTTGCTAGAGTTTTTTTTTTATGTTAATTGCTAAAGGTCACTTAGATACGATAATTTATCTTATACTATACTTTTATTTAAAGACCAATTAGAAAAGCAATAATGAAGCAGAAGAACATTTTTACTGTTAATAATGATATGAGGATTTTGGCGTGATGAGCTTACTTTTGCGTTCTTGAGCCTTGGGATTTAGTACAGTGATCGAGCAGTCAGTGTGGCCCGACGGCTGTAAGATTTGGGAAACTGAAATAATCAAATTGTAGATTACATAAACCAGCTAATTTGGTTAATCCAGTACTTCTAAAATTAAAAATTTTGTTTCATTTTCTCTGTAAACTCTTTCAGTAATATAAAGTAATATAAACTTTAGGATTTAATTTTACATGAATTTAAGATTAAGGAAATAAGTGAAAATATAATTTTTTCGAAACATTGCCTCAAAAAGAATCGATTTTATTTCCGTAATCTTTTTAATTTATTTATTAAATGAATCATGCACTCAATGAATTTTATTTATATTAAAAAATGTTTTTATTTTTTATTTGAGTGTCCAGTATGATTTACAAACGAGGTATGGTCTGTAAAGAGCATCTTAAGCATTCCGTCCGGGCTGGAGAAGTGCGAGTAAGAATTCATAAAAGTTCGCTCGGTGCGAGGTAATTTTATTTTATCACCACCAGCCCTCATTAGAATTTAATATCATGCTCCACATGTCGTTTCCTTTTCGAAGGGGGTGGCCATTTCCTCACATATTAAGTCTGGATGATTCTTAATCCAGTCCGAATGGAACATGATTTCGATTCTTGAATGGAACATGATTTCGTTTCCTGAATGGAATTAAATGAATGAACAGTTTTTCAGAAATTTACCGAATGAACCGTTTTTCAGAAATTGTCTAAATGAACTGTTTTTCTGATATTTAGCAATCAGTCGGAATTGCTGAACACAACAAATTCGCTTTATTGTTGCCGTTTTACTAGGACACTGATGTTGCAAATTCACCCTGGTTTTAATGAATTGAAATAGTTGTTTTGGTTCAAGAATCCCCGGGGCCAATCCTATCTTCTTGTCAGAATTCTGGAATTCCCTAGGAGTGCTGACCTTGGGCTTATCTTAAAATATCAGTGCAGCCACTCAGAGATAACGAAAATGTTAGGTTTGAATTTTATTTTTTTTCTCAATTTTCCTTGTATTTGCAACTTGTGATTCTCTTGTGTGTAAGATTTAACTTTTACGAAAGTATTCCTAAATTTATGAAAAATAACTTTCGTTTAAACGTGCTTTTTATTCTTATCAAATAAATAAATATGATTTTTTTTTAAATCTATCTTTCTCAAAATACTCACGTAAAACTATTATTTCTTGTAGTGCGTATCTGGTTTTTAATTTTTTTTCAAGAATCTTCGTATTTATTATATAAAATGTTAATTAGCATATTATTATTGTATATGAAGAAAATCAATATTTAAAAAAATACATTAATTTAATTTAAAAGAAACAAGCTGGGATTTATTTTAATTTTTCCAAACAAAGATTTAGTTAGTATTTTGACGTCCTATGATAAATTTTAATTAACTGATATATTAATTAATACATCAATTTAATAGATAAATACTAACTTTCATAGCAGTTTCCCACCAGCATAATTGGTATCCACTTTACAGTTAATACTGTACTGTTTCTTTTTTAATTATTAAATTTATTATAATTAATTTTCTATCTTATCATTATCAATATAAGATACCTTCCTAATCGGTTCCGTTCTATGCGATGCTCGTAGACGTTTTTTAATTCTTGTTAAATTTAATTTAAATATCTCCGAGGATGAGTAGAAGTCGATGTTTAGATTAATATTTCGTATTGAAAATTTTGCAGGTTTTCTAAGCGTGTCGATGAACATTTTATCTGTGAGATGTATGTCCTATAGGTATATGTGTTTTTGGTATAGGTTTTGGTTGGGGAAGATTTTATTGATATATATATATATATATATATATATATATATATATATATATATATATATATATATATATATATATATATATATATGAATATATATATATATATATATATATATATATATATATATATATATATATATGAATATATATATATATATATATATATATATATATATATATATATATGAATATATATATATATATATATATATATATATATATATATATATATATATATATATATATATATATATATATATGAAACGTACAGAATGGAGCCAGCATTGATCCTTGCGGTACTTTTTCAAAAAATTGACGAATTGATAAAATACAAGCCTTACCAGATTTTAAATCACTGGATGAGATAGTTGGTTGTATGATCTTGAGTTAAAATTCCCAGTCTTTGTTAGTAAATATATTTTTAGACACGGAATCTACTTCTTCTCTAGATTTTGCTGTAACAATTTGCTGTTTCAGATTTTCTGAAACAATTATCAGCTCACTACTTGAATAGATTAACAATGCAGCCAGCTCTCCTACTGGTCAATCCCCAATGAAGCAAACTCTCAGGGGCGGAAGCCCGATAGCCCCGTAGGAGTGTCAATGTTTGAATATCAAATTGGCCTTGGGTATTTAAGTGTCAAAGTACGAAAAGTAATTTCATAATTACTTAATTAATGAAATAGATAAATAGCAGATTTTATTTTTAAATCTAATTATTCTATTCTAATGAAGGTTATTTATTGTATTTTAGAATTCCCATTTGCTTTCAATTTTATCTTTTCAAGTTGTATTATTAATTCATTACTTAGCTCAGAAAAGAAAAACATTCTTGTTTAAAAAACTTGTTTTGCATATGATATTACAAGAATTCATTTTCTGAGAACAAAAAAAAAAACCTGTTGATTAGTATAAACGCTAAGTATTATTTTCTATAATAAAATATATAAATAAAAGATATAAATTATATATCTCCTTTATTAATACGATCTGTATTATTTCATTGTTTATTACTTAATTACAAGTACCGTTAACTAGAGTGACTACGGTAATAGCAACATGGTTTTTCATTGCTCCAGCTAATATATTTCACGATCCAGTCTACCAGATTATTGCTATTCCTTCTTACATCTTTCATTTAACTGTTAATGTTTAAGGGGAAAAAAATACTGATAATTTGCCAAAAAAAAAAAAATTTAGTTAGCCGAAATGACCCCGATGCTCTGGCTTGACATTGATCAGCACTGTTCGTCCATTAAACTGATTCGATTTCGATCAGGAATTACAATAGTCATTTTAATTTCTTTTGAAATCTGATTTTTTTTTTAATTAAAAAAAAATAAAGAAAAAACAATGAAAAGCGAAAATAAAACTTTTATTTTATTCTTTGAAGTTGTTTGAATATACGCAAATGTTAATTGATAATAAAAATACAAAATTTCACATGAATAATAAATAAATTATGAAGGATTAAATGGTCCGGGAGTCGGTCAAAAAAATGAATCTGAAATAGTGTAAACTATACAAAAAACAATGATGATTATTAGTAACAATACATGATTATTAGTTTTTTCAACAGTTTTACCTTTATCAATGCCCTATAAGCTTCGAATGTTCTAAAAAAATTCTATTTTAGTATTCCTTAATAGTGGAGAGATCTTTAAGAAAAGTATAGCACAGTATAGCTCATGAATTGATTTGTGAAAACTACTATTATTTCTTCCTTTTTTAAAACGTGTCTTATCGATATAAAATAATTAGTTTCAATGATAAAAGAAAAAAAAATATCTAAAATATCAGACTCACCTCGGAAGTATTATACTTTAAATAAGACCATTTAAATAATTGTAATTACCTGATTTGCCGAAGAGAACCAAAATATATAAAATATTAAAAAAAATTTAACGCTGTACATTCTGAATTTAAAGCATCTTCCATATCTATGTTTTAATAGTATTTTTTTCTCTATATCTACGACCGTCTAAAAAAGGGAGTTTTATCAATGAAATATTTGGCCTATTTTGTTCAAACATAATCTGATAAAGGGAAAGGTGGTGGATTAATATATCATGGATTCTGATAATTCTTTTGATTGTTCTATTCTAGAAGAGAGAGAGCTCTATGAGAGAGAGTATTAGCGACCTATCCCTACCACCGCCTATTGCTGCTCAGTTAAATAAACTGTTGATACGGATCCAACAATTCGACACCCATCCATCGAGGAAAGGCGACACCTGATTGGTTCCCGGAATGACTGATGCCCGACCAATCAGCTTTTGTCGATTCAGCATGGCTACCATATTGACACGGATTTCCATCGGTTAGGGCAGTCTTTCAACACTCCGCAAATTCTACCCGATGTTCTCTTCTATTCAAGGTGAGATTTTATAAAATACATATATAGAATTGTAATCCGCGAAAAATAAAAATAAAATTTTAGGACGTG
This sequence comes from Rhaphigaster nebulosa, assembly GCA_948150685.1. NCBI lineage: Eukaryota > Metazoa > Arthropoda > Insecta > Hemiptera > Pentatomidae > Rhaphigaster > Rhaphigaster nebulosa. The sequence continues at coordinate 207,589,172 of OX411306.1, forward strand.
ATTGAGTTCTGTATCAACCATAAACAATTTGCCATGATTATGTTACGATTAAACTTCGACATGTCATTGCCATATCTCTTCTCAAGGATAAAAATCGAAATGTAGTGATTTTATTTCTTGATTCGAGGATGAAAAAATATCAGAAACAAATATTAACGAAACTGTTAAAATCGAAATAGTCTTATTCAGTTATTATATGTCGTTTTCTTCCTATGTCAATAGATTAAGCATTGGAAATCGACGGTTTCAACATTTTAGGTGGAAAAAACTCGCTTAACTTGTATGTTATCCTCCTGCTGCAGACTTGTTCAGCTCACTAATGGGGAGGAAAACAAGTAGTTTATACTCAATTTGAACACATAAAACGAGTAATTAAATTGTTTAATTAGCGTGGAAAAAATCGCGTTTATAACGTTCATCACCGAACCATATCTCTGTAATAAATACCTTTTGATTTAAGTTTATTATGACCTTCAAGTAAAGTACCCCTTTCGGCTCTTCGATTTCAACCAAAATTGATTATATTACCTATAATGATATAAAAGTATAATTTACCAAATTTGAGATACTTTACATTATATTTTAATGCAATGTTTGATGAAAATCAATAATGACCTTCAAGTAAAGTACTACTTCCGGTAATCATGCAGTGACCAAGTTGTGGAGGTTGACAACTAGATTTTACAGTAATCCTAAATATACATGTTACCATAAAAAAAAAAAAATTATTATTCTTTTACCAAATGTTTTTAGTTTGAACAAAATTCGGAACAGTCTTGTTCAAACTAAAAGCATACCGTCCACTGTTTTTTCTTCATATCGGTATCAAATGAAGAAAAACTTACGTTACAATGATTAATTCAGTATATCAAAGAACTTGCTTACTTTACTTACTTGTTTTTTTAACCTATATATCCCCTACTACAGTTAATCTAAATTCCTCAATTGAAAAATAAAATCTATAATTTCGACTTTCTTTATTGCACTGAAAATAATGAAACATCTTTACTAACTCACCGTTCTCGAAAATAAGAAAAAAACAACAAAACACAGCTCCATTTGGCTCTTTAAAGGAAAATGCTCCGTCTTTCCGGTGTTGGTCACTGGCTAACAGCATTAATTCGGGAGTAATTGTGGTATGCGGTTTTTGTCCCTCCCTCTCCCCTTTCCCGTAGCTTATTAAAAGAAAAAAAAATTGTACCACGATAAGCCCTTGTTAGCATGTAGGCTAAACCCCTACGTTTTTCCATCTTTACTCGTATAGTGGCTTGGTGTGCCCTAGAAGGGTCTCCCGACCTCGGTATCGACCTACGGCTGATTAAACAGAAATTAATCTTCCGAGTTGTGCAGGACTCTTAGAGATATATTAGGTCAACAATTTTTTCTGTCATCTGATTTCGATTAATTATTATTTTTATTGATAGTTATTAGATAAATATAAGTACTTACTGCATTAAGGAATAAACAACTGTCTTCAAAGATTCACAAGTAAAATAAAGACTCATTAGTATAATACTTCAATATAATTATATAATTTAAAATAAATCAATAAACAAACGAGGTATATTTAAAAAAATTCTACCCTATTGGATTCATATGAATATGAAGAATGATCGCAGCATCCACACTCCACCGCCCGGTTTTCCCAACCCATTGAAAGGTCAGGAACCCACTTAATATGAGGATCTAGGGTCTCCTTAGAATAAAATAACATTTTCTACCTCGAATTGAATTTTTAATTACTCAACTAATCAAGAAGAATTAGTAATCATTTAAAATATAATACTTTGATTATATTATCAGTTTGCATGCTCCGCAATTCCGCGTTATATAAGCTCGTGAATTATCCACTGGATTCATCCTCCTTCGGACCAATTATGCTACGTAATTCTTTATTTTCGAGGAATTTTTCTTCGTTCGAATTAACGAATTAACGTCGAGATCGCGTTTCACCCAAAGAGAACAGTCAGAAGAATAATAGTTTTACATATTGTTCATTTGGAAGAGGAGTGCCACAATTTTACAAGAGAACCGTTTTAACATTGCCTATTCAGGTTTATTGCTGTCCTTCGGCTAACTGATAAAACATCAAGTAGGACATTTTCTTAGTAAATAATGTAAATTACATTTATGTTAAAAAAAAAGTTAATCTTCATTTTTTTGATTATTTAATCAGGAATGTTGAATCAAATTGTGTCAGTTTTTCATAAAAACAGAAATAAAAATAAATCCTCCTGAATTTCGTTTATTTTTTTGAACTTGAAACTTGGTACTTGAATTTCTCTGCGTATTCAAACGTGTTCTCTATCATATCTATATCACTGTAACCATATCCTAGCCGACTTGGTACTTGAATTTCTCTGCGTATTCAAACGTGTTCTCTATCATATCTATATCACTGTAACCATATCCTAGCCGTGTATTTTGTTTAAAAAAAAAATAATCAATAAAAATTTGATTGTAAACAAAAATATTGCACAAAAATTACCAAACCATTGATAAAGTTAATCTTCTGTCTCATATCTCAAATTTCTAGATGACGTTTATTATTAGAGGTTTGGTATTACATGCGGATTGTAAAATAATTTGCGGAGAGTTTTTTTTTTTTTCTTTTCTTTATTTACAAATTAGGTAAGTATGCTATACAAAGAAATCTGATTAGATAAAATATATTTATTTTAATTTTGCAATTTGAAGATAGCTATTGTGCAAATGATTAAACGCTCGAGATTAAATTTTAAAAATATCAACAAAAAATCTGATTATAATCATAATTTGAAATATATTAAAAAATAAATAAATGCACATAAATAAATAAAAATGTGTCATTACGCTGCTTTATTGTAATGGTATATTACATACAAAATATATAACAAAAAAAAAAATAGCTAAAGGAAACAATATTTACAAAGTAGTGTTACAGTTGGCTCCGCGGTCAGTTCTAATTTCGATTCCCTCTGGACACGAACTGGGAACCATTTCAAATGTCTCTTGTCAGGCTAAAAGAAATTACATTAAATGACATCCGAAATTCAATTAGTTTAGAGAAACTTAAATATACATTTCGTCTTATATTTTTTGACATGATACGTCTGTTAAATATTTACTAATAATAATTCTAAAAAGAAAAATAAAGGAATCGAGGGATAATGTTTCAGATTGTAGCTCAAAAAAGTTCATATACTTACAAAAAAAAAAAAACATATGTCTCTCAAATGACAGTGAATAGCTAGTCAGTAAATGTTTCGCCAATTCAGGCATCTTCAGGATTGAAAAATAAGAGATCACATAAAAGCAGACTCGTGATAGAACATCTTACATCAACAGTTAAAAAATATTGAACAAATAGAGATAGTACCCAATTCAAGGAAGTTTAACATACTTTAATATTAATTAAAATTTGCAAACAAATTAATAATTTTATGAGAGATAAGAAAATGCTCTGTAATATTATAGATAAGGTTGTACAAAAAGCCTGTTGTCTCTCCAACAGAAATAAGTAAATAACTAGTCAGTATGAGTTGAACTGTTTCGGAGTAATGTACTATCTTTATATGGCTAGTCGTTTTTAGGGTGTCGATGTGAGTTGTTTTATTTCGTTTTAACGTTTATGGTTTTAAATCCTGCTGATACCTTAATTGGTGAAATCTTGATTGGTTATTTATTTTCTACTATTTCAGAGAGTAAGGGGTTTTTGTTACTTTTTAAAATAGTTTCCCTCCCATATTAATCCTATGATAAGGTCGTGAAATTATATCTTTTTTACAGATTAACATGCTACAAATTAACATATTACTTGTATAGTAATATTTTATTGCCTTTAAATATGAATATTAATTAATGAAACTTTATAAAAGTAAAAGAGAGATTAATGAAACATTATGGAAGAAAATATGAAAAAAAATAAATAAATAGCAAGCAAAAATAATAAATGAATAGAAAATTAAATAAACTATAAAAAAATTGAAAATAGAGAAAAAGAAATATAAACCATTACATATAAAAGATATAAACAATAAAAGAGTGGAAATAAAAAGGCTTTGTTTTTTATTCATCCAATTAAATAATTGAAACCCTAAAATCATTTACATTAAGAATTATTAATCTGTTTTTTGTTATTAACAAAAAAAAATTATATAAAAAATAATAGTTGCTAATGTGAACGATTTTAGGGTATTATTGGATGACTAAAAAGGAAAGCCTTTTATTATTAATTTTCTTTCTGAAATATTATACATCTAATAAAAATATCAACTAATATAATGCTTATTATAATAATATAGATTATTTATCAAAATCATTGATATATAATTAATAATGTGATTATGGTTTCTTTACTTTATGTTAAATTGCTTAAATTATCTTTGATAATACTTTATTATATTATAAGCTTCTTTACCCATCATGTCTGTTCCCGCAATATAAATATCTGTTCCATTGCTATAATAAAGCCGTTAGTTTCACATTGAAGGTGCTCAGTTATATCATATAAAATGGTCTTAACGCAATCATATAGCAACAAACTTTTTTTTTATGTTATTAATCGCTTTGGCTTATTTTGTAATGCTTGATTGAGTTTGGAATTTAATGTTTGTTAAAATATAAGAAACGTTTAAGTAGAGTTTATTTATGCGACCATTGGCAAATGAAAGGCATGCCTTTGATGTTGCGGTGGCCTATTTCGTTAGCTCTCTTGTAGTCAATGATGTGCCCTGGAGTCAAATGGTCCGGATCATAAGTCGTCTTAAAAATTTCTCAGTTGTGCAGTCCTATTTTTTTTTTTTTTTAATATTATTTTTTATTACACAAACTATGCATTAGGTATATATAGTGTTGGAACATATGAAATGTCGGATCCTAGGGTATGATGCAAATGAAAAAAAAAAAAACTAACGATATTATGTTAATTTAAAATAACTTCCATTATCTTCAATAAATTCTTCACAACTCCCAAATAGGTTTTTCTATCCCATGTTTGATAAATCTTTTTGGCCTTGTATGAATAACCTCGATAAATGAAAATTTTACCTCGTTTTCATTTTGGAATATTTAGTTTTTTTAAAATAGTCAAGCGCTCTTAAAATATGTTGGATGTGGTAGAACTTTAATTTTTCAATCACGCTTTTTTTATTATTTATAATTTTCACTAATGAACTTTTGTAATCCAGGAAAAAATAAAATTAACCCCTTCGTTGAGGATTTACGTTTCAAGATACATAGAAAAAAAAATCGTCCGTCCGCCATCCGTGGCATCCTCTGGGACTACGGACGGGGCTGATTTTATTTTTTTTTACTTTTGGAACCAAAGACACAGGTCATCCTAAGATAATCCTAGGAATTCGACATTACCATCCACCATTTTGTTTCAAAACTGCGATTGATTAGATGTTTCCTATGGCGCAACCTCCGACTTTTTCCATAATCATTGCGCCAATACGTTTTAGATTTGGCACCAAAGTTATAGGTCACCCCAGCATGATTCTAAGAACTTGAGATCACTATCTGCCACTTTGTTTCAAAATGGCAGCCGATTAGGGGTTTCATTCGCCCATATATCGGGCATTGATGAAGATGGAGGAATAGTGTTTTGGGGAAATATTATACAAAAGACAAAAAAAAAAACTATAAAATAATTTTTAAAAAATCATTTTATTATCCGTCCGAAATACATTTATTTTATTTGTTAGGATTATCTATTTGGATATAATAAACCACTTTGTAATGATTTGCAGCTTTAAAACTTGCACTTAAAACTTAAGTGATATATACTAGAGGGTCTTAGAGCTTAGTTTTGGAATTACTATATCCTAAATTTTTCTGACTATATCTGGTTTAATATTATATGATTTTCACAATAACAATTTTTTTTATTCATTAAGTTATATTATAGTGTAATAGTAATTAAGTTTAATTTGTTTACAAATCTTTCTAAAGCAAGAATATCAATTTCTTGTATTTTAAAGTTAAATAAACTTGTGTATTTGTACAAACATAAAAACGTGTTTGTGCAGAAAGTTACGCACATATATTTTGTATTATCTAAATTATGACGCAGTAGTGTTATCTTTTCCATGAAGCCGGGAAATCGATATATTAATCGATACTCATCCTATAAATCATTCATGATAGTAGATAGTAGTTTAATTTGAATTCTTCTCTTTGTTTTGTGGTGGATTTTTTTTAACGCGTTTGCAGTCTGACGAGTTAGAATAAGGCAAAATATCAGGATAGAACAATGTGTCTTTGCTCCAACTTACAATATATGTTTCAAATTATTTTTTTAAATATAATTATTTTACTTATTATTGTGTTGGAATTTTCATGATTAATTTTTTTGATTATAAACATAGTTTATATTAGACTTTATATAATAATTAGCCGTAATAAATCATTATAGATGATAACAAATAATAAATATTTTCCTTAAATACAATAAAATTTTTGACTTAAAAGTAGGTTATAATTTTTTAGATTGTGTAGTTAGACTTTTTCCACAAAAGAAAATTAAAATATACAAAAAAGTCATATTTCGAGATACTACAATACAAACATTAATATTTTACTTTGTCTTGTAGTAAAACGAACAGGGCAAAATAGGAGTCAATGTGGTTGTCACCCAGTGATCGGTAAGATGGTTCAAACTTTATTTTACGGGCCAAATAGCATATAGTCACAAGCGACTCACAAAAAAGTGCTTGAATTTTTTTTAATCTGTCCAAAATCTAATCGATCATTTCTAATTATTTCAATGTAGTAGTTTACATATCGAAATGCCTTTGGTGCAATATCACAAAAAATGGGAGTACAGCTATTATAGGCTTAATTTATGGGCGGATTGAGATTAAACCAGAAGGGAGACACAATAACTAAATTACTGGATACTAGAAGTAGTGTCTGGAATAGAGACAAGATAATATATTGACCACCTGACATCTGCTGTGGCTCCGCTGTGGGCTTCCAATTAGCTTCATTAAGACCCCAGGCGCTTCCAACCTCTCAATGGCTAGCGATCTTCTCTATATAGATATATTTATCTATATAATAACATATCCTTCGTTTCATATATTATTCTGACAGAAAAAATTTAGAAAAAATATTTTTATTAAGAACAATAACATCATTCAATCAAACATTAATTTTATTGCAGGCTTATGTTGAAGAAACCTAAATTAAAAGTTATTTAGGAATAACAGAATCCTTTCCGAATTTTGTGGTCTCTGTCACTTTAGTAGTAGAAGCACTAGGAGCCGACACTTAGGAAATATTGGAATGGAGAGGGGGACGAAGGTTAGTGTAATATGATAACATGGGATTCTGGAATGGCATAAAGGAGTAGCACAGCCATCAATAGCATTAAATAACACATACAAATCAAACTGGACACTGGAAAATCGGGATGTAAACATGAAAAAGAGTGTATTAAGTTGTCCTTTTAAGTGAATGTCTATGAAATATTGAGAAGGGACAGAAAATACTTAGCCCTCCGGTGCCGGCGTCTATGAGAAAAAATTTACTCTTCTTAAGGTCTAATGATCTTCAGGTTAAAAGTTAAAATTATAACAATCATTTTATTGATGTATTGATTTTATAATATAATTTTTATAATGATGGCCATAATACCTGTTTTATAGTTGAGCTAATTGAATGTTTAGTTGTACGGCATTTCTCCCGATTGATTTACATAAAATTTTATGGTCTTTCACTTCATTTAATCTTTCCTGTAGACTATGAAACATTCAATTGGCTCTCTTGTAAAACTGTTTTTTTGGACATTTCATCTTCTTATATATAAATTGAACTTACGATAGTTTAGCTCTGGTGTACAGATTTGATATATATATATATATATATATATATATATATATATATATATATATATATATATATATATATATATATATATATATATATATATATATAAGTTAAAACTTGTTCGGCACGAAACACAAAAAAAAAGAGAGGTTGGGAAGATGAAACGTACACCACAATGTCTAGAATACAACTGACTTTATTTACTTTTCTTACAGCCTTATATAGGATTTTCTGTGTTTATTTATATATTTTTCTCCGTAATCCTTAACTCTCCACTTAACTCCCCCGCACCAGTTCACGAAGTGAACTCTGAGAAAGAATATATAAATAACCATCAGCAAAACAAAAAAAAAAATAATGAATACTATATATATATATATATACGTATGTACAACAATATACAGAAAATCAAAAGATATATATAACTCTTGTAGCAATAGTAGACTACATAATACTTAATCAAGCTAACACAAGCACAACTCTAAAAAACTCTGCTAAACAAGCGAAAACAACAAAAAAAAAAAAAGGCACACTTATAAACTAGAAAACTATTTACAATTAGTAATTTACAATAATTCATCAAACAGAAATGAAAACTATCTATAACGAACTTAAAGACTAGGCATGACAAACAAAAATGAAAACTTCGATGAGCCCTGCTCAATGTACTATATATAATTTCAAAGTTCTCTCAATTATTTCCCACATCCAAAGGAACGCGGAGGTGCCTGACGTGGGTATGTCGCACTCTTTGTGCGCCTTGCATCTCTTGGATCGATACGATATTGTGTTCTTTGAGTGCTATCACCCTGAACGGCCCCTCGAACCTGGGTTCACCTTTTGTCCGACGAGAAGGTGGTCGGCGGTAAACGATCGACCCCAGTTTGATCCTATGTGATTGATCTGGCGCGGCCATACCGATCCGTACGGCTCTCGCTTCCTTCCCCTTAGCGATTCTACTGTGGGTCTTCGCTGTAATTTCCCACAACCGTCGCCGCCTATGTGATACCGTGTCACGCAACTGCGTAGTCATCGCCGTTAAGAGATCGCCCCTGTTGCGCAGGGGATGTCCGAACACTACCTCGACTGGTGTGAACCCCGTAGCCGCGTGAATGGTATTATTGTATGCAAAATTGCCGTCTCAGGTCCTAATTCCCTATTGATATGAAAGAGGCGTAAATGCTCTCCTAGCGTACTATGGAATCTCTCTATGGCCCCCCTTGCCTGTGGATTCCCTGGGGAGTTGAAGTGCCAGTCGATCTGAAGTTCGGCACATTCCGTAGTAGTACGACTATTACGAAATTCCCTTCCCCCATCTGAGGTCACCCTCTGGGGCACCCCGTAGCAAGCGATCCACTGTAATAGCCCTTCCCAAATAGCGTCGGCAGACCTTGACTCAAGTGAATACGCCATGGCCAGTTTGCTAAACGTATCTAAAATCGTCAGCCAGTGTGACCCTTCCCAGGAAAATACGTCCACTTGAACGTCTAATAACGAAGAGTTTGGTGTCGGGGTTATTTCGGGGTGAATAACCGCAGGGTGTCGGTCGTATTTAGCTCGATGGCACACCGTGCATTCTTTCAGCACTGCGCGAACGGAGCGTTTCATATGGTGCCAATAATATCGCCGTTGAAGCGCAGCCAACGTTTCTGGAACCCCCCTGTGATTCGTCTTGCCCTCGTGGTACCAGCTCCCGCTGCTGTCGCTCGTCTTTGATCGTCTCGACCAGATGCCTGCATAAAACAAAGTTTCTATCCCCCCCTATGCGTTCAGTTTCCCACATGTATCTTATGCGATCCAAAACTGTCTTATTACCGACGTATAAGTGATACGTCTTTCCCCTTCTAGTTGTCGATTCCAGGATCGTTGCAATCTCGTTAGGGGTTACCGAGGCTAAGGTCCATACCGTGACGATTCTATGCCGTCCGTAACGCTCGTGTTCCGATTTAGAGATACCTGCGGTTCGGGTTTTCCAGATAATCTGCCGGATATGCCGATTAACTGGCGAATCACTTTCGGGGAGCTGGGGTGGTCTCGCCATGGCCGGGGTCTCATCCGCGTCCACCGTGACGTCATCTACGTGTACGCTGTCGCGACTGTCTGGATCCTGCGACGGCCCCCCGCCGTGTAAGGGATTCGCGTATATCGCTCGGGAAAGCCAATCGGCGACAACGTTTTTGCTACCTTTTTGGTGAACAATGGAGAATGAATAGGCCCGTAACCTTTCTTTCCACCGCCCCACCCGTGCTGACGACTCCTTCAGGCCGTCTGTCCACAATAGGGGCTTATGGTCGGTGCGAAGCTTGAAGTTCCTTCCAAAAATGTACGGCTTAAAGTATTCGATCGCCCAGACCACTGCGAGTAATTCGCGCTCCAAAGCGCTATACCGGGTTTCCGCATCTGAAAGTTGTTTGCTAGCGAATGCGATTGGGCGGTCCCCCAAATCATCTTGCTGTGATAACACTGCCCCGAGTGCCTTATCGCTCGCGTCGGTGGTAACGATAAACTCGCGGGAAAAGTCAGGAAAGGCGAGTACCGGTTCCCCCATGAGTGCAAGTTTACACTGTTCGAAACACCGCAGATGCTCATCCGTAAAAACAAATGGCCGCCCTTTCTTTAGCAATTGGGTCAAGCTCGCGATCGTGTCCGCTCCATGAGGCACAAACCGTCGATAGTAGTTGACCATGCCGAGAAAACTTTTGAGGGATTTCTGATTAGCGGGTGGTTTTACTTTAGAAATTGCCTCGACCCTCGCTGGGTCCGGTCGTACTCCATCGGCCGACACTATGTGCCCCAAAAATTTTATTTGCTTCTGGCAAAACACTGATTTCACCTCTGACAGCCTAAGGCCGAATTCCCTGATTCTAGACAAAACCGCACGGAGATGGTTCTCATGCATCGCGGGGGATGGACTAAAGACGATTAGATCGTCCATGTAGATTTGGCAAAAGTTTTCGGCCAGGCCGCGTAGAAACTCATCCATGAGTCTTTGGAAGGTAAGAGGTGCATTTTTAAGCCCGAATGGCATGCGCACAAATTCATAATGTCCCCTACCGAATGTAAAGGCCGTTTTTTCGATGTCTTCTGGACGCATGCGCACCTGGTGATAACCCGCTTTCAGGTCAAGTGTTGAAAACACTCGAGCTCCAGCGAGTTTGTCGAGCATATCCTCTAACCGCGGTAACGGATACCTCTCGTCCACAGTGTTCTCGTTGAGTTTCCTATAGTCAACGACGAGACGGTATGAAGGTCCCGCCTGAGGATCGGTTCTACGTTTTTCTACTACCCATAATGGACTACTAAACGGCGAGGTGCTTTCTCTAATAATTCCTTGACGCAAAAGGACCTGAATTTCCCGTTGGATTATAGCAGTTAATGACTGCGGATATCTACGCCCCTTCGTATACGAAATTTTATTTTCCTTCAAATTAATTTCGTGGCATGTCCGCCCGGTAGCCGGTAATGCCCCCCCTTCCTCATAGAACACATCCTTAAACTCCTCGAGTAACGCCCCTATCCTTCCGCCCCTTGCCCCCATCGTTAGGGTAGTAAAACTTGACTGCGCTGTTCGGAACCGGCCCTGGTGTGTCTTATTCCCCAACTGTATTTTCCAGTTGCCGTTACTCCCTTCTAACCGAAAACCCACCGAATCTAGGACATCACATCCAATTAAGACATCGTACTGGGGTGCTAGTTCACTCAGCACGTGGACAGCCACTGTTACATCGCGCCCCGTTAATTCTCGCAAATTCCATTGGTATTCTCCCAGCACTGCGCAGGCCCCGCTCAAAGTGGTTATCGAACATCTACATTTCTCAACCACGTCAGTACACCCTAGCATCCCTTTGCTCACGAGAGTACTCGTGCTCCCCGTATCAATGAGGGCCCTAATCTTCCCCTGACTCTCCTCTACTATGGGCAACCTATCCCACACATTACATACAGTATTTACCTCGTATTTATAGTCTATGTGGTTGCCCGCGTCTCCTCAAATTTGGGTCTCCCTCCTCGCCGTTGCTGCTGTTGGCCGTAGTTTCCTGCTGCTACGTCCCTTCGTGATTTGTGCCCACGAAGTCGGCTGCTCCTCCTCTTCTCCGCTAGAGCTTGATGATGTCGTTTCCCCCGAGCTCGATGATGTCGCACGACGTGCGTGCCGCGTCCGGTGCGTGTTAACTTCCATTGGCTCCTCTCGTGGTCTCTTCGAATGGATCCATGGACATGCCCGTGCTACATGCCCCTTTTCACCACACTCGAAGCATTTCACGGACGGGCAGTTCGCCGCGACGTGCCCTGTCCTACTGCACTCATAACATCTCCTATCATCTTTACGTGGTTTCCGAGAGGTGAACCTTTGCCCATCTTCCTTTCTACGAAATCCACGCTCGTCTCTGCGTGAGCTGCACTCCTCTTTGCGGCCGCTGCGCTGTTCGTCTCTCCTTGGCGGAAGCCTCTGAAAGTTTCTCCTATGCCTGGGTCCCACTTGCTGCCACCCATGCTCTGACTGAACCTCATCTTCTTCCTGCTCCCGCGCCTCGCGATCCATGACTTCTCTGACGCAGTCTAGGAAGGTCTTTTCTGCAGCGAATTTTTCTTTCGTCCTTAAATTTCTTCCTAACTGTACCTTCAGAATTTTATCGTAAATGGCCAACTGTTGGCCTGCCTCTGCCTGGCCGACGGTCTCGACGATCTTCTCAGCAATAGCTACGTATTGGCGTAGCATCGTTGCTGCAAACGAATACCCCGACTGCCCTGCCTTGCGGGTTTCCGTAAACAGCCGATACAGATCTTCTTCCGGCGACCATCTTCCTCCGCCATACGCCTGTTTTAGACGCCGCACCATCTCGTCCCATGCCGTCAGTTCATCTGCCTGGATGTAATTTAGAATACTGCGTCGCACCCTTCCTACTAACGACGCCCTCAATTCTAAGACATCGAGTTGATCTACCAATCCCGCTGTTATCTTGGACTCCAGCAGTACGTGAATTTGTTGCCCTCTCTTCAAGAAATGATTAAGATGGCCTATCTCGCCTCCGAACTTTTCCAGCTCCGCTATCGCAGTTTTCAAATACGTGGCCGTCGCGGTCCTCATCCGCATCCATTCCAAACGCATCATTTCCGCATTAACCGCCTGCATCATCTCAGCGCTTGCTGCTGTTGAGGTGTTACTTTCTTCCGTCATCCTCGCAGACGTCTGAAGTTCGCTTTGAATTTCGCGTACCACTTCGTCTAAAGTGCTTGGTCGAAGCGGCATATGCGCTAGCGAAATTAATTTCTGTTAGGACTCGCTAATATCTAAAGGTCCCGGGTTTCGGCACCAGTTAAAACTTGTTCGGCACGAAACACAAAAAAAAAGAGAGGTTGGGAAGATGAAACGTACACCACAATGTCTAGAATACAACTGACTTTATTTACTTTTCTTACAGCCTTATATAGGATTTTCTGTGTTTATTTATATATTTTTCTCCGTAATCCTTAACTCTCCACTTAACTTATATATATATATATATATATATATATATATATATATATATATATATATATATATATATAGTTGGAACTTAGGTTACTGTTAAGATATTAAACACAAATAATGGAAATAGTAATAACATTCAGATAGTAATAATGAGATAGGTAAATAGAAATAATATAATAGATACTTCATAATATAATAGTTAATATTAGTAGACTATATATAAATAGTAATTGGCTATAATGATAATAAATAATTTTTCCTTAACTAAATAATTATATTGTTTATACCATCAAAACCAACCATAAACCATCAATTCTAAATTGTATAAAGATAAAGCTAAGTATTACATTATCAGTAATTATGGATTGGTACATGATTTGCCACTTCCATAAATTTATTTTTAATGAACACTAGTTTCAAATGTTATACATTCATCTTCAGTTCCAAAAACTCACAAGCATTCAAAAGCAATTTAAAATAAAATTTGGAATTATTATACATATTAAATTATATGTCGTCAAAATACTTTTACATATTAAAATTAATGTATTATAAATTAGTTTTATAATATGAATTATGAATTTATTTAAGACAGGAGATCAAATACATGTCGTTACTCACCAAGATTTTATTAGATTAATCTTAATTAACTTCATAATTCCATGATACTAATTTATATTACATTTAATTTAATATGTATAATAATTCCAAACTGTATTTTAAATTGCTGGCTTTTGAATGTTTGAGTGTTTTTAAAAATGAAGATGAATGTATAACATTTGAAACTAGTTTTCATTAAAAACAAATTTATAGAAGTGGCAAATCATTTATCAATCCCTAATTATATTGATTCTTCTATACCATCATGCGCACGTCAACTGTATAAATGTATAACTTGGTCCTGTAGACCCTGAGTAGGTCTCTGCTTTGTTTAGTCTTTAGTGACACTGTCAGACTCATAAACTACACTTCTGTTTTTTTGTATTATTATTTTGAAACCCTGCCAAAGCCGCTCCGTCTACAGCCGCAGAAATAAAAAAATCGACTCGACAATTTTTATTCCAGAAATGAAATAATATTTACATTAAGTACATCCGGAGGAGCTGAAAGGCAATTTGTACTCTTTTTTTTTTTTTCTTTTTTCCAATTCGAGACCGTAGCTCAACAATTTGGAATGTTGCCGAACTGTTTGTCGAGCAGGAGGGGAAAAAAGCCCCTAAATTTTCTACTATATTCGAAATTTATGGTTCCTTTGAGAGAACTGTTTACAATTGGAAACATGTTTGTTATCTGTGTAAATTTAGGTTTTTGATCCGCCTGGGAAATTCTGCCGATCTAGAAATAGTTTGCAAGGAGATTGCTTTATGCCATTTCCATAAATATTCTGATCTATTTTTAATATTTAATATAACTTTTTATTTTAGATCTTCAATCCGAAACCACCAAAAATATTTGTAATGAATAAATTTATTCTTAAAATTAAATTACAAAGTTGCAAAATAACTATACCAATTCCTTACCTCTACCGAATTTCGTCAAAGGTGAATTTTCATGATCTTATTTAATACTTATTTCTAATTTACTTCATGCGCCTGTATATCCATCAGAGATATATGTATGGTCGGCAATATATATAATTTGATCTTCTTCTAAATTCATAAGAGAAAATACGGAGTATATTCAAAGATATACTTTAATGCCAAATAGCAATCTTGTACATTAGGAGCTTATTAAAACGGCAAAACGTTTATATTTACGATATATTCTTCAGAATTCTATGCCAAGGCTGGTCAAGGCCAGAGTCGTCAGTATCTGTTGCTTATGTCATCAATAGTCGGTTTTTAGACCATTTCCAATTTTTTTTTCCAATACACATTAGAAATTTTTTTTGCTAGAACTATTTTATTTCATCAAAAAATTACATAGCCGCATCCATACCAATGAAATACAGACAATTTTGAGGAAATTAACTCGCATAATTTCATTAAAAATTTAATGAGTTCTCAGAATCTCGCCATCTAAAGGAAAAACAAGATCTACTGCATTTTGCAATATTCAAAGATACATTTGTTAACACTAAAAAAAAAATAATAAAAAACTACAAAAATAAACGAGGATGTAGCAATGAATTTTTTTATTGGACTCTAACCCAAAGCGATAAGCAAAGTCGTGTCAATGGTATACCAGATATTTTTTAAATATAGCTATTGGGAATAATTTGCTGCGTTTTTAATTTCGCTCTGACCAAGAATCGTAATGAACAAGACCGAGAAACATATTTTGTTTACCATTGCCTATAGTATTTATAGTATACTTAAATGCCTTGGTTATAGATCATATACTTATGCTAAGTAACTTTATATTATATAGGTATAAACATAGTAATACCATTGTTTTTGTTACTTTCGGCGCTAATTAGCTTTCTAGTGATTCTTTCACAGTTGAGCCCAGCAACTTGCACGTTCATTTCAATGGCCTGGATGCTATAATTTCAATTATATATACCGAGCACAGGTCACGCTATTCCGCGTTGTTTATCCACCAATTCTATGAGTACAGAATCTTTTGTGCTAAATATTTTGCGCAATACTTTATTTTCGAAACCTTTTACAGTTGTTCATTCTTTGGCTTGATGCAGCAACTCAGCAATTTATCGTTCGTATGGGTCGTAGCGAGATGTTTTGAAGCTTAAAGCCTTCCTCAACAAACGGTCTATCTAACGAAAATTTATTTTTTATTTTCCGAATGCTACAAGGTAAGGAATATATTATAACCGGATCAAAATTTCGATGTGCAGTTTTCAACGGATTTATGCGTTCCCAAGCCCCCTGAGTTAAAAAAAAAAAAAGTATTTTTGGCCATTGGTCTGTGTTTCTTGAACGGGTAGACAGATTTTGTTGCTTATTTTTTCTTTTATCCAGAGTTTTGTCTGTCAATATCTGTATACCAAATCGAGCGTCCTATGCGCAATATTCGAAAAACCTGTTTTTCTGAAAATTGTGGCACAAATACGGTTCCAATAATTTTGATGAAACTTGCATAAAGTCTTCCACTTAAACCTTATATATATATATATATATATATATATATATATATATATATATATATATACATATTTTTTTTTTCTTTTTCTGTTGGCACTATAGACCGTGGAGATCCTTGGCCGTTCGATGTGGTATCACACATGGGAGACCACACCGCGATTTAGATCTTAATTTAGGTACACGGGGTAGGGTCATCACTCCTACGCCCGGCCTTTTTGTGAGTTGCCTCCAAGTAGACTGACGGGCCTCACATACCCGGGGGGAGGAGGGGGCGGTATAAATTGCTTGAATTATTTAATTTAATTAAATCAAATTCATGGCCGGTGCCGGGACTCGAACTCAAAACCTTTGGGTTTGTGATTAAGTGCGTTAATCCGCTCATCCATGAATGTTAGGTTTTTCTCATCCAGGCCTTCTTTAAGTTTAATTACGCCCACCTATCTTTATTGATAGGGGATCCATTGTAGAACTGAGAGGGACCATCTTTTATGCATCCTTCTTGCCAGATTTCCAGTTCATCTCCATTAAAAATATTTCAAGTGTTAGATGGCATCTTTCACCTGGGTTCTTTTCTACACTTCTTCATTCTTAACTGTTTGTTTTTTTCTTACACCAGGCATGTTTTTTTCTCTTGTGCTCTGATATGTGTAAATCATATTTTCTATGACTTTTGTAAATGACCATGCCTGGCTCACATAACAAAGTACGGGAAGTATGCACCCGTTCCATTAAAAATATTTTTTAAACTCCAATATATCTCCTATATTAGTACTATTTTTGTAGTTTTTTTTTTTTTCATGTGAAGGATATGTTGACAATGTATATTGTTTATTGATTAATAATTAAAGTATTTATTAAAATAGAACTCTGGGAGAGAATTCAATAGCATAATTATTAAAACAATATTTTATTTCCAAGTTCTTAAATGAACGTTTTGAGATTAACTTTTACTGTCACAAAAAAAAAAATAATAATTGCTTTGGAGAATCACAAGATTTCTTCTTGTAGTAATAATCGCTTCTCTATCTTTCAACAAATTTCTTTTGTTGTTTTAT
The DNA here is from genome assembly GCA_948150685.1 of Rhaphigaster nebulosa. NCBI lineage: Eukaryota > Metazoa > Arthropoda > Insecta > Hemiptera > Pentatomidae > Rhaphigaster > Rhaphigaster nebulosa. The sequence continues at coordinate 207,606,556 of OX411306.1, forward strand.
TAAACTATTTATTAGCGCAAATACGTTGTAGATCTGATCAACTAATTGGCTTATTTTTTTCAGAAAATAATATTCGCACTTCGACATAGTCCTGATTAGTTTTAGTATTGCTATTGCACGATTTTTAGCGTCGTATGTTTGAGCACTTATCGAGCTGAACAAATATTTGAAATGGAAACTGAACGATGGGCCAAGAACCACACCGACGAAAATATTTTTAAAATTATAATCGTGGTCGCAGCATAGGAAGAATTTTTTAAAACATTTTATTTATTTTTATTATTTAACATTTTATACTTCTGCTTTCAGTAATTCATTATAAAATGTATATTGTTTTATATGTAATAATTCTCATTGTAATTATTTAATAAAATACGTTTGTATTAAAAATTAAATGTTTTAAGTGTTTAAATTAAATTAAACTATCAGCCTATACACTATATCAATTATTAACTTAGAATTAAGTTATACAGAACAGACTAAACCCTGACAATTTCTTTCTAAACATTGCTAATAAAAATAAATGGATTGTTTTATTTCAATTGGACGAAACTCTAAGATGAAGATGAAGAATCTAAAAACTCCCAACGCTCATAAATCCGAGCTCATTTTCTCGAAACCTCTTCCAAACGATTCGTTTCTAGGCTCGTAAAATGTTTCAGTCCTAGCTTCACTAACTCAGCTGAGCCATTTAAAGAAAACAGTTCAGTGTTAAAATATGTTGTACTAAAGTATTTTCTGTTCGTTTGGCTGGTTTATTACTTCAACTAGGAGCTCTCACTTCAGAGGCAGCTGAACACTAGCCTACTGTGTGTGTTATGGGCAGCTCCATCCTTCTCCCCAGCTCTGTAATGTTCTATTCTTAGAGAAAAACAATTTGTCTTGATAATAAAAATTATCGTTAGGGAATTAGTCTGTAGAATAGAGATGTTCTACCTTCCAAAAGGTCACGTAGTTCTGATTTTTTTATGTCTTATATATCGGGCCTAAAGTTAAATATCCATTTTTTTTTTACATCTCTCACTCTGTTTACTTGCAGTAGTGCGCGAAAACCATGCGCGAAAGTTTGCTTTAATATTGATAAAGGCTTCGATAGATCCTGGCTAGTAATTAAATCAAAACATTATATGTTTATGTTTTATAAAACATGTAATGTTTTGATTTAATAAACAGCCAGGATCTATCGAAGCCTGTATCAATATTAAAACTGATTATTTTTTTAATAAGGATCTTTGAATGACCTCGTCCTCTCTATATATATCTAGTTATGTTTTGAACGGGACATTAAATTATACGTATAAAACGTAAACATATTATGTTTATGGTTTATACTACGAAATTTTCATGCTATATGGGTATTTACATTACCATGCAAATGGTGCTTATCCTTTTTTTTTTTTACTTGGCCCTGATGAAGGCCTACAACTTGGGCCTAAACGTTGGCACACTATAAAAAAATAAGTTACACTTATTAGTGTGTTTTTCTTTATTGACGGCACCTTCCGAACAACTTCTTCTTAAATTAAACTTTTTAATAAGTGTGAAAGCGTTATTTTGTAAACAAAATGAGAGGGTAAGCGGGAAAAAATTGTAAAAACGTGAAAAGTATTTAAGTGTAACTTTATTGCCCTTTATAAAAAATTATTGTCGTTTTTATCCTGTTCCTTGAAAATTTCTGCAACTAATGAGATAGAACAACATATTATTGGTTATTATTTAAAATGTTGTTTTGTATTTTAGGAGGCAATCCTAATTTAACGCAGTTTAAACCGCGGAAATCTGCTAATAACAAATAAGGTAATAATTTACTAATAATTGTTACTGTTAGTCCTATTGCTACAATGCTAACCCAGTGCTGTAGGTGGAGATGAGACGAAGGCCGGGAACACTAGACCACTCGGCGCCTCCTATCTTTAGGCACCTTTATTTATAGTAAGAGTGGCCTACTCAAGGACATCCCATTGGCGTACTATGTCGGTAAGTATGTTTTGGTACAAGTATCGGTACCTAAGTATGGATAGTGTGCTTATTTAGTGCTTTTATAATGACTTATTAGTTGTAAAATTACGTCATAACAAAAAAATTCCGAAGGTATTGAAATAATTTCGTAAATTTTAATGTAAAAAATATATTAATATTTCTCTGTTAATATGTCGCCTTCAGCAATGAGGGTAACTTCCTCTTTGTCTTGCTCTTATTATCGCATCACGTCTTGGACAGTGGGGTCAAAATTGATGAACGTCAGTTAGGTTTCTGAGGCACCCGGTTAATGTAATCTCTTAACCTGACCTAATCCAAAAAGACTATTCCAAAACTAAAAATAACATGTATTCCTAGTTCCAGTTTAGGCTCAATGTAAACCCGACCTGTTTGAGTTTCAGTACCCGTAGGCCGTGCTTTCGGAAATTGTTTCATTTAATAAGTTAGCGTGGATGAAAAAAAATTAAAGCAGTGCCTGAGAGGTACAGTCCATTTTTTATCAATTTAGCATTATTACATATTTGTATTTAACTTTTTTTGCTTTGTCCAGAGGTATAGGCCCAGAGGTAACCTTTGTCCTATAAGAATCGTAAAGGGAATTGTAGGCAAACAACTTCAGAGAGAACCTTGTGGGCGGAGCTTAAGGTAGGAGGTTATACTCAATGAGTAGAAAGCTTTCTCCCTCCACATAACTTCAGATAGCTACCTATACAAAATATACAAGCTATATTGATAAAAATAAAATCTTTAATTTTATTATTGACATTTTGATTTGTTTCACATTATTTCAATCGTATGCACTAATTCGTAAGTTGATTTTTATTTTAAGAACAAAGGTTATGATTCGGCGCATGCGCGCTGAAAGGTTCTCCCTTAAATTTACCTATAAATGCCTTTAAAGGAACACTATATCCACTTTCATTCGGAGGGAAACATCTCTTCAAACTGCTCTCCTGCGATGTTAAGAAAGTATTACATATTGTCCCATTGCTCCCAAGTAAGGTAAAGTACCTCTTCCGGCCAAATAATTTTAGCCTAAATCTAGTATATTATTTATATTGATATAAAAGTCTTAAACATCACAGCTGATATGTTTTCCAATATATTTTAATGTAGTTTTTGATAAAAGTCTATTATGGCCTGCTAATAAAATACCACTTCCGGTTTTCCAATTTTAGGAAAAATTGTGTTATTTATGTTAATATATAAGTCTTATATACCAAATTTGAGAAGTTTTTCATTATATTTTAATATATATTTTTATGAAAATCAATTATGAACTTCAAGCAAAGTACAACTTCCGGTAATCATGTAGTAACTAAAAAGAGATGTTCACAACTATATGTTACAACAATCCTAAATACAAAATTTTACTTTCAACGGCTAACCGTTTTTGAGTTATAAGAGCGAACGTACGTATAGAGGTCACAACAAAACTGATCAAAATAGATTCAGGAACGGCCAAAATGGATATTTTTGTTGACATCTGAAAACCTAAAATTTTCCTGATTACAATACTGACTTTAATTCCTACAAGAAAGTAAAAAAAAAGTTCGTTCTTACTAAAATATTTGAATTCAATTTTAGTAATTAAGATAAGATACAATAATATTGAAAAATAATTTATTAATGGCAAATTGTTTATAAAAAAAAATCTTTCAATGAGATTTGAATGGACGTTACCACGGTTTATTAACAGAGATTTTGCTCTTTTTCATCTACAATTTTCTAACGAGCCATTTTTTTTTTTATTATTATTTTGTTTTACTTTATTATTGCCAAATCATTTTGTTTATATTTTAGTAAAATAATAATAGCTATAATCGTTTAATAATAGTACAATTTTCTTAAACCCAGCCTTAATTTTTATGTAAGCTAGCTTATGGTTTCGAATATATGTGGTTTGAGCATAGCATTGGTGTTTGATGTTACTGGTTTTCACATTGAGGTTTACCTTAAAATGGAATAGTGCCCTGAGAGAATATTTTATGAATTATAACGAATAGTTTCACGTTATGTTTCTCAACGAGAAGATAATTTTATGTTGAGAATCTGTGAATTTGCCTTTGTTTTTAGATATTAGTATATTTTAATTTCAAATCTAACACAAAATACGGCATTTATGACCTTTTAGAATTCATAGAAATTTTACGTCTGACTATAAAAAAAGTCTTTTAAAAAAATATTAAGTACCCTCTAATTCTTGGAATTTACTTATCCTACATTCCCATCTCTCATGAATAGATTTATTTATTTATTCTTCTTGGATTTCACTTATTTTTGGTTATTGTGGAATGTGTGTTTTTATATGATATATTATTGATGATATATCATTAATGTATGTATTTATTAATTATAAGGATATTTAACTTTTAATAAAAGATGACCACATAAAGTAAATAGCCTCCCAATATACTTTGGCTTTGTAACTAATAGTGATCATTTATTACTTTCCCATGACAATTTTCCATACGGTAAGTTTTTCTTCACTATTTTGCCTAAAGATCTCAATTAAAACTCCTTCAGGCAAACTAGTGAAGAAAACCTTATAATTTTTTTTTTTAATTTCAAAACCGCAAGCTCTAAATCAGCTGTACATTTCAAATGGTCATGTAATGTTTTAAGAAGAATGTTTTCAGAAATCATTAATTAGAACATGTTTGACATTGAGTTTAGAGTCCCACGAGCCTGTCCAACCAAATTATCAATAAATAAATTGCTATTATTTCTATTTGGACAGTTGGCAGCCCTAGGTCAGGAACGTCCTAAGGCTTGCAATAACTCTAATTTCTCTTGATTTCGGGCCAAGTGCAGGCGACCTACGCTGTCAGGGATCATTCAGAGCATAAAAATGCTCAAATGCATAAATAACTAAACTAAAAAATTAAAAGTTTTTATTTTAATCAAAAATGTAGGCTATCGTATTTCTTATTATTTTATACTCTGTTATCCTTAAGCCTTATCGATTCTAGGTGGGAATCGATCCTCAACAAATGGTCAGAGCATTAAAGATTATATTAAATTCTTCTTTATTATTTTTCCGATGAAAATCGTGATGTGGACAAACAGAAACTGTTAGAAATAGAGCCTAAAACATAATGTTATTAAGAACTGTAATTGCAGTAATTTTCCAGCTATGTTATCATTTAGAAAACCTTTGAAATTAGTTTAAAATAACAGCAGTTACATATCGAAACACATTTTTGTTTTTTGGTTTCAGATAGCCACACTTCACGGTAGGTACTCAGAAACCTGCAGAAATCCATGTTAGATATTTTTTTTAAATTTATTTAATTGAGAACATTTCACTAAAAATCTAATTATTTATTTAGTTATTAATTAACACTTCTTATTTGTCCTCAAATTTGATAAATAGCAGAGATTTGAGTGTATCAAACCTCTAACTGGCGGCTATTTTTGAGTTGGCTGTGGATAATGTCAAGTTCCGAAGATCATCCTGGGTTGGCCTGTGACTTTCGTGTCAAATCAAACAAATCGGCATCAAACAGGTAGTCTCGGAAAAACTGCATACGGCGTTCGGCGGACGGACGGACTTTTTTTTTTTCGATTTTTAGATTTTATGTATCTTGAAACTATGTATCCTTATATTGGTCCTTGACCGGGCACTCCAAAAAGCTAAATCTAGATTGCGGCACTATCAATTCGGAGGAACCTGTAGGAACCTGCAGCCTACGCTTTACACGACCCTTACATTTGCCGACGACCTCGCCATAATTGCTGACAATTACCGGAACCTGTAACATAATGTAAACATCATGCAAGAAGAGCTGTCCAGCATCAATATGGATACTAACCCAGAAAAAAGGAAATGCATGAGAGTAGAAAGAAAACCCCACAGAGTTAGTGAAAATCATGAGGTTGAAGGGGCAAATCTTGGAACAGTTTCAGGAGTATTTAAGTCCCTGGTTGAATAAAAGCGGCTATATCGACAAGGAGATAACATAGAGGTTAGAAGCAGCTGAACGAACGTTCCGAACGAAGAGGTCTCATCGACAGAAGAGAAGTTACCAAGAAGACAAAGATGTCCGTCTACAGGTCAACGTCACTGCCCATTCTTTCCTATTTCTCGTAGTCATGGACCCTCACCTCAAAACACAGGAGTCAGATCCAGGCAATGGAGATGCGGTAATTGAGAAAAGTCGAAGGGAAGACCAGGTCAAACCTCGAGGTGTAGCCGGTGGAAACTACCCTTGTGGAGAATTAATTGCGATGGTTTGGAGCCTCCAGGAAGAATCCAGGAAGAATCACGAGGATGACCTGAGACACGAGTAGAGGGAAGAAGACCAAAAGGAAGATCACGAACACATAGTAGGTTAAAATTTTTATTTTTTTTCTGGGTTGATTACAATGATTGATTATTGAATATAATAAACCAATTGATAATTCGAAATCAGTATATTTCTTAAAATATTTTAAAGATCAAGATCATACCAAAAATCTGGTATTAAGTTCCCTTTTTTAATTAATCTTTAAACATGTTCTTATTCTTATTATATCTTTAGATTAAATTGCGAAAATTATATGTTTTTCGATTCCTATATATATTGATATAGATTGTCGATTCATTTTGAAATGATTCGAATAATCTAGGTTTTTTTCCAATTGTCACAGACATAACACGGTACAAAATAATCATTCCCTAAAAGGCAATCTTCAGAGCCGAATGCTCAGCTTCTTGGTCGGACAATGGTTTACCTTAAAAGAGTTTCAATTTTTCTAGAAAAATGAGCATCGTAGGTACTTACATACACAAAATTAATGGAGTGAGAAAGAAAGAGCTGTGAAAGATAATTGAAATTTAGGGCGAAGGTGAGAAATGAAACAATGTTTGTTAGCTTCTTACAGTTTTACTATAACGAGTCGTGGATATCTTAGTTAAAATTTACAGCAGTTTTGTGTTGTTACTTAAAGGATATCACAAGATTTGTTGACATGGGTGGCTGAGCAGGGAATGCTTAAATCGTGAAGGATGCTCAGACAAATCCTTTCTACCTAGGCTAGCCTTAACCCAATTTAATATACCACCAACTGATGACCAAAGTGGAAGAACATGTTATGTTAAACAAATTTTAAAAAATTAAAATTTTAAAATTCTAAATTTAATTTGATGATTTTTAATTATTATTTTATATTGGATCAATCAATTTTAAACTTCTGAATCAACCACAATTTTAGGTTTAGAAAAATTAAATAGGATTTTATATAGAAAGGAGTATTTAAGATAGCCGGTTTGGAGGCAAAAGTGATCAACTGCAATTTTTGTGAAGATGAGGTCTCTTGCTACTTACCAGCGATTGAACGAAATTATTGATAATTTCACTATTTTGTAATTATAAAACGTAAATTTGGCTTAGGCGCAGGTAAATAACTACAAACCTCATTTTCCCAAGATTTGCAGTTGATCACTTTTACCTCCAAACCGACGAAATATTTTTCCAAGAAAAAATCCCTATTTTTCATTAAATGTTACATGTCATGTTCAATTGCGGGACTGTAGATATATTTTTTATAAGGATGCATTAAGTATGCACGCCTTAAGGTGAAATCAGTGCAATCTCGTTGTCTTTTTTTTTTAAAAGGCGTAAGCTCCATTTGTCAAACTTTACGTATAGGAATAACATGTAACAAACGTTTTTTCTCCAATTAACAATATATATGTATATATTGTACATATACATATATATATATATATATATATATATATATATGTTTTTTATTTTATTCTTTATTGTGTGCAGTGGGAGTTTATTTAGATGGCAAAACTTTTATAATTACAATATATTTTCAAGACTTTTAGCACTGGTCAAGGCCAGAGTGACGACTGAGAGTCCTCAGTATTAGTTGCTTACGTAATCAATAGTCGACTTTTAAACCATTTCCATTTTTTTTTTCGATATCTCGTGAGGATAAATCGATAGGGATGGTGTTAAGGTCCCTTAATAAATTTAAACTGAAATTTCGAATTTTTGGCACTCAGGCCTTTTTCAGAAAACATTGATATTATTATATAAATCTCTCGAAGTAGATATATTAAAATCTGACTTATAGATAACAAGCTAAAACTTTTTTGGGAGCTTCATGATTTCAAGTCCTACCAGAACAGACTACAACTGAAACATTTATGTGCCCCAGTAATTCACTAGGATGTCATTACAGAGCGTTGGGCAGGCGTTTTGCACCGCTAAATTCTTTTCGATTTACTTTGAAAGAGTTTAAATTTTCTTACTTGCTTTATGTCAAAAGATTTCTGTCTGACAGTTTTATGTAGGTTTATGATTAAATAATTACTTTAGAGTCTAATCTAATCTTATTGTATAGTCTGTTTTTATTCAATTTTAGCCTAAGGACCTTTGAAGGACTCCTTTAGCTGGTCTCCTTTCATCGATGGTATATCCATCCCGTCCATACTAGCTATTTTTAGCACAGGGTATACTCGAACGAGCATAACTAACTCTTACGCTGTCCATGAATTGATTACGCTCCACACTTCTCATCTAGGTTTTTCTCTTGAGGGCGATTTTGGCCTTTAGATTTCTTTCGTTCAGGCCCTACACTCACTCCAATAACTTCGAAGGACCTCTTTTAGGATGGTAGTACATTCTATAACTATAGGTAACTTTTTTTTAGCATTGGGTATAAAAGCAACTCTAAAACTTATCAATGTAAGGTAAAATGTAAGAAGTTAAATCCTGAACAGGGCATCTGTTGGTTTTTAATGATGCGTCAGCAAATGGTACTTTTGACCTACCTCGACTACATGTTTATTGAGGTTCGTTGGGATTGAATCTTAAAATTTCTTCGGAGTCATCAATATTTTGGATTATCCAATCACAATAATTTTTGCTTCACCAAAACAGTCACTGAGAAGAAAAAAAAATGCGGATGAGTTTAAAATATGTCTACCTACTAGTGCCAACACTCATAAGTAATAGTTGTAATTTATGATTTAATTAGGTGGGGGAGGGAAATTAATCTTGGCTCACCTTGTGAGGAATCGATCTATAGTCATCCTGATATTATCTCCCTCCTTCCCTCCAAAAAAACTACCTCTTGATCCGGCCCTGCCTGCACATTTGTATCTCATGATACTTTGAACTCTTTCGATATTTCCTAAATCATTGTACGCGTGTATCCCATTTTAATATCAATTCTGCATGAAATAATTTTGTCGCTTATTCCATACGAGTCGTCATTACTATAGAAATAAACATTACGTTATCTAGATACACTACGTCACAGGATCATATCTTGTTATCAGATGCAAGAGAGGATGTATGGGCTCTCTACTATCTCTTATCTTTATGTACAGTCAGTTATCAGACCAATATAACACCTGTTATAGATATTATATAAACATTTATGCAATTATCACCAGTGTCAAAGGTATCAGCTTTTAATAACTGTTTGTTTTGTAAACTTTTAAACTCCATAGTCATGAAAATAAAGTGTAATTTATTACGAAAGATAAAGACCGGAGCGTTTCAAATTTTCTTACTGTTTTAAAAATAATTGTTTACAAAATAATCGATTATTTTTAAGGAAAACGGCACTATCCTTTGTATTGGGAGGTTCTTTCTGTAATACATTTTTTTCTGATGAAGAGTATCTTGTAAAATTGTTCATTTCATGATCTTATTTTATGATGACTACTTGGCAATGTTTCTTTTGAAGATAATGAATAAAATATGCAACTTTGTATTGTATGTATTGGTAATTGTCTATCAAATATTCTAAATTTCAATGTTTTAGTATAATAGTATAATAAGTTATAGCAATGGCTGTTCCTGGATATTGGCAACGGAGGTTCACACAAATAATTTTCATTACAGCCAACTTAAAAATTCAACGTAAAATATCCGTCAAAAGTAGCTACAGTTTTGTGATTTAGCTACTCCGGTTACGTTAGTTTAAAGCGAACAGTTTACAAACAACCAGAAGGCGTTAAAAAAGCTTATTGTATACAGCGTCATTTTTCTTAAGGAGATAAACAGTAATTTATTTATTTTAATAAGTTTATTGATACGGTGAAAATATATTACTAATACTTAGATTGGCTAAATCAGCAAAAATACTTGAACCCGAATTCCGATCTGGTTGGTTCATAAATTTTGTGCCCGCATTGTAATCATCGCAGACCTTACCCCCTGCAACGCGAAACCCAGCCCCGTCTCTGTCTCTCAGGCTAATCTAGGGGGATCACTGCTCAAGTGGATTGCATTTGTCACAATGAAAGTGTTCTATTTCTTTTCAAGAAACATATTAAGTATTTTATCTTTTATTCCATTTGATCTTTTAGAATCTGTTATTCTAATCACCTTTTTTATATAAATATTTATTATGTCACATTTCATATGGTAAGAATGATACATTCTAGAGAATGATACATTCTTGAGTGAAGCTATTAATATTTCTGAAAAAATTAATTATACTGTAGAGTTTGGCTCTAATACTTTGAACCAACATTATGCTTAAATACTAATTCAATTAATTTATAAATGGCAATTCAAAATTAGAGAACATTTGATAAGATATAAAGTGAATAATATATATGCTATTATAGCTGCATCTCCCCACTGCTCTGGTGCCTTGTAATGGACAAGTTGTTAAGAAGACTAGAGGAGGCCGGATTCTCTGCCCAGGCATTTGCAGATGACGGAGTAATCCTCATAACTGGTAAGTTTATTGCCACCATCTTTGAGCGCATGCAGGTAGCTTGCGATATTGTTCAGACTTGGTGTAACGAAGTTAGACTTTCAGTAAATCCAACTAAGACTGAGTTGATTCTCTTTACAAAGAAACGGAAGCTGGACGCTTTTAGGGCTCCTACCTTTTTCGGCAAACAGCTCCAATTAAGTCAACAAGTCAAATACCTCGGGATTATTTTGGATTCCAAACTAAACTGGGGTTCTCATTTGACTGAAACCAAAAGGAAAGCAATAGCATCCTTTTGGCACGTTAGACGCGCTGTGGGCACAACCTGGGGCTTTAAGCCTAGGGTTATGCACTGGATATACACAGCGATTATTAGACCTAGAATTCAATATGGAAGCATAGTGTGGTGGACAGCCCTGAATAGGGCCTCCCATGTTCGTACACTCAGCCGTATTCAAAGGATGGCATGTATGAGCATTACGGGAGCGTTTCGTACCACACCTACTAAGGCTCTAGAGGTCCTCCTGTACCTAACACCGCTTCACCTATGGCTGAGGGGCGAAGCGGTTATGGCCTATCTAAGAATTAAGGAAAACAGACAGTGGCAAGAGCGGGGCGAACTCACGGGCCACTCAGTTATTGCCAAGGTGGTGGAAAAGGAGATTCCTATCCTCCAATACTGTTGCCCTCAACTTAATAGAAATCTTACTCTAGACTCTAAAGTGAGATACTCTTATCCTAGTATATCCGACTGGGAAAGGGGTTCAATTGCCACTCATACAGGCAACCTATCCTGCTTCACGGACGGATCATGGAAGGACTCGACCGGATTAGCAGGAGCGGGCGTCTACATAGAGGATTTAGGCATTAACATAAGTCTACCACTAGGTAAACACTCTACTGTGTTTCAAGCGGAAGTGTTCGCGATACTGTCTGCGGCCACATGCACGGAGGTCATCGGCTGCGACAGGGCCGGAATTACTATCTACTCAGACAGCCAATCGGCTCTCCTAGCTCTGGAATCCTCTAGGGTGACTTCCGCATTGGTAAAAGAGTGCAAACAGGCATTAGATTTACTTGCCTGCTCGAAGAGACTGGAATTAGTCTGGGTTCCTGGACATAAAGGAATCAAAGGCAATGAAATAGCCGACAAGCTTGCAAGAGAAGGTGCTGAGAACCCTCTTTTTGGGCCAGAACCTTCAGTAGGCATCTCTAAAAGATATCAGCGGAAGAAGGTCCAGGATTGGACATGGAATTTAGCAGGTAAGGAGTGGAGGGGGTGTACGGGCCTTAGACAGGCTAAGGAACTAATTAAAAAACCCTCTGCTTCTAGAACCAAATGGCTGCTGGGCCTCAACAGAAAGGAACTCCGACTGCTTATAGGGGTACTTACAGGGCACTGCAGACTTAAAAGACACTTAAAGATATGTGGAATAGCGGGAGATGAGACCTGCCACTCCTGTGGGCAGGCACCTGAAACTGCTCTACACTACATAGCCGAATGTGATAGATATGCGTCACTGAGATACAGACTGTTAGGATCTGACAGAATAAGAATACAAGAGGCTCCCTCCATCGAATGGACATCCCTTCTGAATTTCATTAGGAAAACCAGAAGGTTCGATATGGAGGGTTAAATAGCTATTTCTATTGGTAATCCTCCGGGGTTGGCAAAAAGGACCATCAGGCCCACTTGCCGGACTTTGTCCCCCCGCCCTTGCCAGTACCAGTATATGCTAACATTATATGGATAATTTGCCTAACCAGGTTTATCATAAATGGTTAAGGTTATAAATTGGATAGGAGGTTAAAATTGCAATAGTAAACAGATTGATTAAAAATATTTATAAAATATTTGTATTATATTTATGAGATTTTGTATCTTAATTAGTAAAAAAAATGTAATGTCCCTAATAATTTCATTTATTTATTCCGTTTTTTTTTCAAAGTACCAGTGAAATTAATTCTTCCACTTCAACAACAAATTATCTTTTATTCATTTCTCTTTTATTTCTCCATTAACGTTTCGGGGCATTCCCTCATCCTGTGGATGTCTTCTATAATAGTATTAGGTCATCCTATAGGTAACATTGGATTTTAAAAATCTTTCTCTTTATGTTGATATTACTAATCTCTCCTTTACAATTCAATTGTGTTTACATATTTTGTTTATTATAGCATTACATACTCTTTTCTATTTATAATACTTTTGTTGGAGAAAGTTAGTCTGAAATTTCAATTAAAACGGAACTGATGACAAATAACGGTGGACAGTAGAATGTGTCGATCCAAGTTTTTCTGCTAATTCTTCAACTGTTACAACAGGATTTTCTTCAGCAGTAGCTCGTCTTCAAGTTTGCGGTTTCCCGCTCGGCACTTTTCAAACCTTCTTTGCACTTGCCATTCACTAATGGCATTTTTTCGATATATTTCTGCAAGTTTTCCATAAGTTGAAGTAGCATTGTCTCCTTTAACCAATTCCCAAAGCATAACATGACGTATTTGGTTTTGAGGAAAATCCATTTTAAATGAAATTTCATAAATAGAATCATAAATAGAAGAGCACGTAATGCTATAATAAACAAAATATGTAAGCACAATTCAATTGTAAAGCAGGGATTAGTAATATTAACATAAACAGACAGATTTTTAAAAACCGACACTACTTATGGGATGATATGATCTATACAAATTCAAAAAATAAAAATATTTATTAATCTTTTTTCCATGCTATTTCTAGAAGAGCGTCCTGGGAAGGGGGAATACTCCGAAATGTTAGTGGAGAAATAAAACATTAATTAATAAATACACATTTGTTCTATAAATGTAAGCATGATTTCACTGATGATACGTGGTTAGCATACTTGTTTTTTTTTTAAACTGTTTGAAATTTATTTAAAGTTCTTTAACTGTCATTGACTAAAATATACTATTGGTTGTAATATATCCATTAAACATTTTATTTTATAGCTTCCTCTATTTTAATCATTTTTCGTTCTTACCGGATTATAAAAATACACGACTACTAAGCGTTGAATTGTGCATATTAACGTAATATACCTCAAAACGTGTAATTTCGTTTTGTAAAACCATTGATAAAACTTAACAAGTTATTTCTTCTATATCCTGGAATTAAAAAAAAAATTGCTATTACGTGAGAATCCTGGCTCTGGTAATCATATTCTTTTCATAGTAGTAAATGCCTCCTAGATCCGTGAATCTACTTTTTAGTCAAAATGTAATTGTGCCACTGCCTCTGAAATCGTGAGGGCACACCAACGGAAATAACTGTTTAATATTCATAGAATTGGGGGATTGCGAATGGAACGATCCTGATAAAATGGCAGGTTTGTACAGGTGTCTCCCAATTTCCCAACTAGCTAATAATAGGGTACATGTACGAAAATCATGTTGGTATGTTTCTATATTCGGAATAAAAAATATTTATTTTAAACGTAGTTTTTATAATAATTTATAGTTTCACTTTTTAGTGAGTGTATTTATAAGGCCGTGGTTTTCAAACTTTTTTGTCCGGCGGCACATTGAAATTCACTGCGCCCCTATTATTATTATTTTTAAATGAAATAATGAAAGAATACAAAGTAAACAAATAATATTAAATAAAATAAAAACATAAAAAATTTAGAATTGTTATACAAAACAATATTAAATTTATATTTTTTAAAATTATTTATTCTATTTTTACTTCCTTGTACGAAATGAAGGAAGTATTGTAATCGCGAAAATTTTCGCTTTTCAGGTTTTAACGGATATATCCATTTTTACCATTCCTGAATCCATTTTGATTACTTTTATCGTGACGTCTGTACGTAAGTACGTTCGTATGTACGTTCGTAAGACGTTCGTATCTCGCATAACTAAAAAATGGTTAGCCGTAGAAAGTTGAAATTTTGTATTTAGGATTGTTGTAAAATCTAGTTGCGAACCTCTCTTTTTGTCACTGCTTGATCGCCGAAAGGGGTACTTTACTTGAAGGTCATAATTGATTTCTATAAAAAATTATATTAAAATACTATTCAAAACTTCTCAAATTTAGTATTTATAATTCATATATTGATTTAAATACCATACTAGATTTTGGTCTAAATTGGAAAACCGGAAGAGGTACTTTACTTGAAAGTCATAATAAAATTTCATAAAAAATTATATTAAAATATAATTTAAATCATTTAAAATTTGTAAGTGTGTCTGTGTGCGTGCGTTCGTGCGTGTGTGAATTGGTCAATTGGTGGACGTTGCGACGCCGAGTGTCGTTTTTGAGATTCTGCAATCTTCGGAAACTAGTAACCAAATTCAGGATCACTTTTTGAGCCACGGATTTATAATTTAATAGGCGTACAAGGAAGTCAGGTGTTGTCCACATCAGATATTTTATAATTTAATTTAATTATTTTAAAATTTCACGGCACTCTTGTGGCTTATACGCGGCACCTATGTTTAGAACCACTGGTATAAGAAAACATTGAGTTCATAAATTTATACTATTCAGTTTTAGATAATATTTTTTTCCCAATTGGTTTTACATATGTATAAAGTAAATAATATTAATTGATTAAGGTAAATAATATTATTTACTATTTACAGTTAGTATTTGTTTTGAAATTAATATGGTCTTTAAGCCACCTTTTTTTATCTATTTACTTAATTTATCTTTCGCAGTTGTAATGGGATGGAATATTTCTATATCGATATAATAGATTTTCTAAATTTCAGAAGTGATATAAAAAACACGCGTACACAAGGCTGCGGTATTATAATGTTAGAGGATTTGGGTACTGATCGGCAGTTTCGAAATTATTCAATATTTATAAGATCCCACTAATATAACATTGTTACCGTTATTATTAAAATGTTATTGAGAGTTTCCAATACAAAGTCTTCAGTCTCTCAAATGGTAGTAAATTACAAACAAGTCAACGTTTCGAACAAACAATGATTATTCAGGCATCACCAGGACAGAAAAAAATTAAATAAAATTACATGATAAACTATTTCAATTTAGTTTATCCTTTTGAAGTGAGTTGTGCTAATATGCATTTAAATTTGTTAGCCCTCATGATGCCTGAATTGCAGAGTTGGGCATTAGTCTGTTGAAAATTTAAGTCGACTAAAAATTTGAATAATTTTTTATTTGGAATTTTTAATCATGAATACAAATATATTCAACATGACTAAAATTGTATCCGATTAAAAAAGCGACTAAAAAATTTGAATACATTTTTAGTCATTGATTTTAAACTAAAATTTCATTCGGATATAAAAACTAGTCGGATAAAAATGTATTCCAATAAATATTTAATCAAATTAAAACCGATTTAATTTAGTTTCTACTTATTTCGATTGAAAAATGCAATACAATATTTTCCTTTAGGTCAAGCAAAGCCATAAGAAAATAGGAATTATTGTTTTTCCTTTATCACGAACGTTTTGACTTATGAGTGTAAGATATAATAATTTCGAGATAAAGGCAAGGATAGAAATTAACTTTTATTTTTTTCTCGGAGTGAAAATAGTCATGATGCATCGAGCAAAGTCAATGTTTATTGTTTATCGAGTACGAATATAAAAGTTTTTAGAATATTTTGGATATTGCAATTCATTATCATGTTATCGAAGGTGGTTACGATGAAAATGATATCGATTTTAAGATCACGCGCTAACGTATCGATTTATTTAAACTTTTCTGATTTCTTCAATATCGAGGTCCAGTATTACATTTTCAGGATCCCAGTTTTTTAATATATTATCGATTTTAAGATTTCGCGCTCACATATCGATTAATTTAAACATTTCTAAAATCGATACTATATTAAAAAACTGCACCTCCTTAACGAACTTAAAATTAATAAAGATAGAATTTAAAATGAAAAATGTTTCCCTTAATAATGATGGAGTAGTTGAAAAATGGAAAAGTGCTCAAACCAAATCAATGTCTTAGTATTTTTTATAATGAGGCATAAATCTTAAGTATTTTTTGTACTTCAGTAACGTTGCGTAAGTATATTCCATTGAAAACTATTCAAATCATAAAGGTAATTCGAGTATTGCCCATCTCTAAAAATAAATCGTTAATAAATAAAAATATGAAATTAATTAGAGACTTAATCGCAGCAAAATCTAAATTTTTAATCCTTTTTAAATCTAAATTTTTAGTCGTTTTCGATGACTACAACTAAAATATTAACCACGAATAACGTCTAAATTTGTAGTCTTAAATCGTTTGAAGTGAAAAAAAAAAATGACTCTTTTCCAATTATTCGGTTTATATTATTTGCGACATATGACTAAAATATTAGTCATTAGACAGGATTATTTTTTCGTGACTAAAAATTTAGTCATCAATGGTCAATCGGACAATTTTCGTCCAAATCTGCCGAATTATCGAAATGGTAACATGTTCGTTATTCACTGGCTTTTGAGGATTTTAGGCTTAGTTTTTGTATAATTCCAACAATATTTTTGCTCACTTTAAGAAACATTTAATATTAGTGTTTCTATACAAAACACGGATATATTCTTGCGAAAACCATAGGTGAAAATGTTAATCGATACCAAACTAAGATAATTCTACCTTTCTCATTTGTAATTGATGGATGTAAGACTGCATACAGAACTATGGGACGCAGAATTGAAGACAATTTAAATACCAAAGGGGTCATGACGTAAGAACACCTCCTGACTGCACAGAATATCAATCAGTTCTTTGAGTAAAATTTCCCAATATTAACAATCTGTATGGAGAGATTTATCATTTGAGGAATCGACTTTCGAAAGTAAAAGCATAAAATATGTTTTCTTAAATAATAATATATTTTTTAAATTTTATAGATCTAAGTTCAATACCTACATGTTGTACTGTTTATTGATTTATTTTCTCTATTTGGTTAGATAGAGATAATAATCATAGTCAGGTTTAATAAAAAATTATATAAAAGTATAATAAAAAACATCTTAGATTTAGTATATAAAACTTATTTATCAATATAAATTATAAACCAGATTTTCATTAAAATTGGCAAACCGGAAGTGGTACTTTACTTGAAGGTCATAATAAACTTTCCTCCAAAATTATATTAAAATATAATGAAAAACATCTTAAATTTAGTATATAAAATTTTTGTATCAACATAAATAATGTACTAGATTTTGGTTTTAATTGGCTAGCCGGAAGTGGTACTTTACCTGAAACTGTTTTTTGATTTTTACCTACCGCCTCCTTAGAAGGGAGGGATATGAATCGTGCTAAAAATCACAAATAGACATTTTCATTGATAAGCACGTTTCAAGGTCCGAACTAACCCTTAATGTTATTTTTATAATAGTATGATTGTGTGTCAATAGATGGACGCCAATAGACGTCGCGACGCCGGGTGTCGTTTTTTTAGACACTCTTATCTTCGGTAACTAGTAACTAAATTCAGGATCACTTTTTGAGCCACCGATTTATAGTTTAATAGGCATACAAGGAAGCCATGGGGTGTCCACATCAGGTATTTGTTCTTAACAGACACTGATCCAATGGTGTCTGGTGGAAGAATAGTAACAACTAACAGAAATTCCTGACCATTGCTGTATTATTTTAATCATATATATAATTAAACTTATCATATTTATGATTATCATTTTAATTAATTCGAAACCATTTCTCCTTAAATCCTGGTGGTATATGGTTTTTATTCCTCATTAAAGGAGGGAGGGAAGGTATTTCGATATTATCGGATATCTATTTATTTTTTCCCAATATATCGATGTTTTGCTCCGATACCCCATGTAGAATCTTTGTTTATACTATCTCATAACCTAGTTTCAGGTTTCCCATATGGTCTGTTGCCAATTACTGTGGCATTCATGGTTGTCTTGAGAATCTGATGGACAGCTTTGAGGCGCATCCAACTCGTCGGATAATGAATGATAGGCTTGTTTGTATTAATTTTTATTTTTATTTTAACTGTGTGTCCTATGTCAAATACGTTAGTATAGAAAACCACCAATATAAAATATGATTATTCGAAAACGGCATGCAAAGAATTGTGTTATTATTTACAACTTAAGAATATGAAGCAAAAAATATTTATTCGAGGATTAATATTAATGAGAGGATTAAAATAATGAGAAAATAAAGTGGTGTTTTTAACGTTTTTTCCTTTTTTTAAATAATTATTTTAATTTCAATAATGACTTTTGAAATAATTTTGGAATATACTTCTGTTATTTTTTTCGTATAGTAGATAGTTGATAATAAATACTAATTTCAACCAGTATTAAATGCTTAGGACAGGTACAATTTAGAGCATAAAATTTATTTTATTTATTTCGCAGCACCTAAATTATATGAGAACCACTTTGTGCAGCTTCATAATGTGAAATAAATGGATGTGGATGAAACAATTGTTTTTGAACAAATCAACTTTTTCACATATAAATTTACTGAATACATTGAAGCAAGAACCATCATTTCCAGAATTTCCTCAGAAAGGCTATTGATATTCAGAGCTACTAGAATTGATTGGTCCCTTATGATTAAAGCCTTTATGATTTAGCAAACGTAGTTTCGTGTTAAGAGTATCAGAGTCATGTCATGAAGTTGCCCACACATTTTCATACATCGAACTGATTTGACGGACAGGTTGGAAAGGTTGCTCACCGAACTTCACGCCTAAAAGACATACACCATAGAAAAAAAAAAATGGTCATTATCTTAAGGAAACGTTCACAGCGAGTTTTTGAATCCTTGTAGTATTAAAATTTAAAAAATAAGCGTCTATCGTTCGGATCATGCAACCTGAAAAAAAAATCAAAATTTTAGAACTATTTTTGTTTTTTCACCTATAATTCCTTAACGGTGCATTCTATAAAAAAAATCACAGTATATTAAATTAAAGATCATTCAATTCCAGATCTTACGCATATCATAAAATTATAGTACGGTTAATAGGTATGATGGAAAAGCACGGTAAAAAAACGACGATTTTGTCAAAAACGGATAGAGTACTGTTTATGAGCCAGCAGCTTGGAAATGGATAATCTTAGAGAAAAATAAAACAGAATAAAAGTCGCAAATTCTGCGTCCAGTTCAAGTACATCTCTTGGAATTCGCCATCTACCGATCCTCGGCAATTGGCATTTTAGCCCCGTAGAGTTATCATTTGAGTTTGCAAAAAATGGAGTAATGCCGAATTTCTGGATTTTCAGGTATCTTGTATGGAATGCTCCTATTGTAAAAATCCAAGTTTTTGACCTCCTCCTTTTTGTGCGTTTTTTGTCATATTGAAAAACCGCTAAGAAAATTTTTTTATTTATTTTTTTTTCAAAATAACTCTCTTCTAGTATATTTATGGTAAACGTTTGTCATTACTACTTTTAAATAACGTTAAATTTCTTGCAACTTTTGTGTGTAAATTTTTAGAAAATTCGGAATAACTACTGAGATACGGGGCCGTGAAAATCTGTTAATGGTTTCCCATTAGATATGATTTATTTCAGGCACACATAAAACTACAGACACCGCAGATGATTAGAAACCTTATCTGTCGACATTAGGAGTGGGCATCCCACCAGCAGACAAAATTCAAAGTCGCTGCCGTTGCATTAAGGATACAGGCCAAAACCATACTAACCACACAATTTCCAATTGATCATATTTTATTTATCAGCCATAATTTGTTGGCGAGATCTATGGGACTAAAAATAGTTCTAAAATTCCGAGTTTTTTTTACCCGCCATATTTTAGGTAGCATGGTCCGACTGGCAGACCCTGTGTTTTTTAATTTCAGTAGGTATTGCATTCATTCATTCATTCATTCATTCATACATTCGGCGCTACAACTCGATGTCGAGTCTTGGCCTCCTGCACCAGCCTCCATCAATTGTTCCGATGCTGCGCTGCAACCATCCAGCTCTTCACACCCAAATTGGACCTAGCATCTCCAGCCACTCCATCGAAGACGAAGTCTTCCTCTTCGCCTTGTTCCATATATCACCTCCGTCATTATTTTCTTTGGCAGATCATTCTCAGCCATCCGAGCAATAGGTCAGGCCCATCTCAATCTACTGAGCCTCAAACACTGCACCACATCTGGTTCCTTAAATAAATCTTTGAGCTCCTGGTTTGTTCGACGTCTCCATACCTGGTCAACCTTCACAGCTCCAAAGATTTTACGCAGAATCTTTCTCTCAAAGACCATCTAATTCTGCTCACTGATTTTGGAGATAGTCTACGTTTCTGAAGCATTAAGGAGAATTGGCCGGATAATTGTTTCGTATAATAGAACTTTTGTATGCTTAGTCAATGCACGGCTCCTAAAATATGGACTGAGGCCATAATAACAACGGTTGGCGCTTAGCACTCTTCGTTTAATTTCTGAATCCACAACATTGTCTTGGGTTATGAGGGACCCGAGATAGATAAACTCGGAGACTTTTCCAATAATATACTCTCCGATAGTGATTTCTTATCCAGGCCTGGGGATTTCCTCTGTGATCATGTATTTGGTCTTTGCTGTGTTTACTTTAAGTCCCATTTTTCTTGCTGCTTCGTAGGTATTACAAGGATTCAAAAATTTGCCATCAAAGTTTTCTTGCACGAGCTCTCGGTCTACAACATCCGACCGCCCTCTCCGTCTCATGCCCTCATACATTTTCAAACTTTTATGGACACAAACATTCGGCCCATCCGGAAGTGAATGGGTCCCTTAATACAACTAGTCAAGATAAAAGTTTATATTAATCTAGTTTCAAAAGTTTTAAATCGAGAATCGAATAGATGAGCTTTCATGACTCTAGATGGTAATGTTTGTTGTGCATTTTAAATTCATATGCAAAGCAAATTAAATACATCACGATCGAAAAAATTTCTACTGGGATTCGTCATATTTTTTTTAACTGAATAATTTTCTTTGAAGATTGGATATCATCGTCAAATAATAATTATTATTTTTAAAATAATCTTTAATAAGCACTCATCGAACTGCACCTTTTCGCATTTGAAATTACAACGCAGTTTCCCGCAATATTTAAGATTTTTTTTTTTTAATATCATGTTTCAATCAGCTGTTCCAGGAACACTTAAAGCAGAGCCCACACTACTCTAGACAATCTGTCGTTGAAGTGCGTTGCTTCTGATGTCGTAACAACATTAGCACGATCGGTTTACGGTTGGACAAACATTAATGGTCCAGAACAATGGCTTCGTATAAGAGAGGCTCGCCTTTGAAAATAGCTCGTTGACATTAATTTTAAATACGAGATTAGCTGAACAGTTTTGTTCTTTTGTTTTTCATTAAACACCATTTGAAAAATATTTGTTAAAAGAACGCACGTTGTATATGTTATTGTTAAATTAATGCTGTAATTATCCATTTATTAGTAAAAAATTCGCAATCAAAAGGCACCTGTGTTTGGTATCTGATGTTTTGAATTAGCGTGAAAAGCTATATTTCTATAAAGTATTTTCTAATCTACTAGAAGAAGGGAGAGGACTGTTGTAATCACTGGGAAAAAATACGAAACATAATATTTATTTATTCTTAATTTATTATTCATTAAGCCTTATTTATTCGTCCCCCATAATAAAGTTGTCTACAGGTATTCTCTGTATTCACTATAAGATGTTAATAAAATTCGATTGACATAACTTGATATAAACACGGGGCCGACAACACAGTACCCGTAAAACTGAGGCCTTAGCGAGTCTAAATGACGGACACGGTCGGATGCACCTAAATGTTTTATTTCATATATAGTAGTTATTTCACTATCGTGCTTTTTAAATTTTTTTTATCCAAAAATTAGTGAGTCTTTGTTTTTTAATTATAAAATGAATAAAGTGTTTTCATTTTAAATTAAATAATAAATCCTTTCAAATATCCTTTCTCAAGTAATTATTTCGTAAATAAAAATAAAATATCTGAAAAAAGCATGCAGCTGATATAAATGTTGATAATGGAAATTAGTTACCATCGATGAAATCAAGATGATGATTGCGTGAGCGGTCAGAAATATTTATACTATAGGTATTACAGTATATATTATTACATTATTTTATGTTACATTTTAAGACCCCTTTTCGTCTTCTCATCGATTACATATTACATAGAAAGATATACATATTATTTACTATTTCAAGTTTTATATTCTGTATATTATTTTTTAACATAGAAGAGCCAAAAACTGAATAAGAAATATTAATTAATTATTAATTAATTATTAGTATATTATTATTAATAATATACACAATATTCAATCTCTTAAATAACGGTAAACAGCTAACCAATCGAAGTTCCGCCAATTAAGGCATCATTAGGACAGAAAAAATAACATAAAATATGTGTAGAAAAAATGCTACACCTCTCTCATTAATTAAAAAGACACATCGACTATAGACAGTACATCATTCCAAGTCATTTACACAAATACTGAAGGAAAAGTGAGATGACTTGACAGCTGAAAAAGGTTATATTGAAAACAACCGATCAGATGAAAACAAAGATAACATTATACTCCGCTAAAAAAAAACCACTAAAGGCCATATTAATGATTGTAATAATTTGGTTACATTTTTGGTTTATTGTATGTAATTTATGTTTTCTGCTGATCATCTGTTTTAGTATAGCCTGTTCCAGTTGTTTGTATATTACCCCATTTTTCCTTCTGTATCTCTTTTAGGTACTGTCTCTGATCGATGTGTCTTTTTAGAACAGTTATGTGATTTTATTTTTACTTTCCCTTACCTATATACGAAGTATATAAAAAGGGGAAGTATTGCGATCGTGAAAATTTTCGAATTCGAGTTTTCAACGGAAATACACGTTTTAAGGTCCACTGAATCCAAATGACCAAGTCTCGCAAAATGGTCTGTGTGTCCGTGTGTCTGTGTGTGTGTCTGTGTGTATGTGAACAGCCTAGCTCAAAAACGAAAAGTCGTACGATACTCAAATAACGTATTTAAGGTAGGCATACGGTTGTGGTGTTACAGCAACTTTTTCGTCAAAATCGACTAACCGGAAGTGCCACTTTATTTAGTCGATTTCACACTTTTTTAAAAATTTCTCGAAAACGGCCTAACGATTTTGATGAAACTTGTCTAAATTATTCTTCACAAATGCCTTTAACTTTTCATTCATGCAGTAGATCACCGAGGAATTGCAGGGAAAAAAGTTATGATGAAAAGAATATTTTATTTGCGCATAGCTTAAAAAGTATAAATTTTACGGTATATTATGTGTAGAATTGTATGAATGGTAATTAAATTATCTAAAAAACAATAAAAGAATCATCAAAATCGTACTGGTATTAACAAAGATACAGTGTATTTTATGAGGAGCACAAGACCATAAATGGATAACCAAGCGCATCCGAAAGGAGACGGTTGCGACCGAACCTCCTCCCACCAATCCGCCAATCTGTTGTAAACAATACGCTCTGCAATAAAGTAATTTAAGAATACAAAAGCGGAAATTAACTTAATAATTTCTACTTTTACATTATTTAATGGAAAGAAAATGTTTCCATGGAAACTAAACCAGAAGCATTTAAAATCTATTTGCAACTTGACAAAAGTTAAAATATACTCGAATAGGTAGTGTACAGAATTGTTGTACTAAAATTGTTTAAAAAATTATTTTATTGTACTTAAGTGGGAGAAGAAGTGAATGCTGCTGAGTTTATTTCAAGTAATGTGAACTCTAATAATCTACTAACTCTAATACTCTAGTAATGTGAAATTATATTAAAATGATAATTATTATAGGACGGTAAGGGAAAGTTGTGTGATGCGCGCACCGCACCAGATTTTTTTTGTCCTAATGATGTTCTGATTTGACTAAACATCGTCCGATTAGTTGTTTGCGGGTATATTAGAGACTTGAAGCTTCTTCTGTGGAATCTTTCAATTATATCCTAAATATAATTTTTTTTTCTTCATATTTCTTCACGCAATCCTACGATATATTTCTGATACCCAAGATGCTCAGAGCGAGGGAGTAGGTATTGACATATGACTCATTTCTTAGTCGTCTTATAGAAAATAAATCGTTGGAAAGTGGTGATAATTCCCTCCTAATTATTTCGAAACAGTTATTTACGAATCAAATGCTTACCTAATAATAATAATAATGATTATCTTTACTAAATTATACAAGATAAATGAAACTAAGTGCTCATCTAATCATTATGCTCTAATGACTAATGAGTAAACTTTAATTTTTAGAAAACATTTAATTTTTAAATACTAAGTGAAGTTTAAAATACCACAATTCACCTACAAATATCCGTTTTTTTTCATATTTCAGAGGAGATGAAAAATTATTCCACTCATTATATATTAGATAGCCTATTTGATATATACCTGCCCTAGATGAGAGTGTTTTAAAGATACAAATAGATCTTATTAAAAATGAAATATATTCCTGAAGGCAGTAATCAGGAACTGAAATCTCTGAGGAGTTGGGACGCCGCCAGGCTTCCAGCCTGTTAGGAACACAATGTTTAGTCTAGTCTTATCTCATTTCGTCTCTTGAGGTAGTCTTTGGAATGGGCTGTATCGCGTACGCGCTTGTTTATATATATATATATATATATATATATATATATATATATATATATATATATATATATATATATATATATATATATAAACAAAAAAAAAATGTGTTTGGCAATATTCACATATTTTGTAATATCACCAGAGCCGTAACTAGGATTGGGAGACTTTTGCCGCCCCTTCTATGATCACCCCCTTAGGACAGTCTTATAACAGTATTTTAGATATTGTGGTAATTTCGAATAAATATCATCTCATAGCATTAACTCATTTTACTGACTGAATCAATGCAAACTAAAAAAAAATAATCACATTTTTTATTTTTTAATTCACCTAAAAATAAAATTTCTCTCAAAATTTGCCGCTCTCTAAATTCTGTCGCTCGTGGCAATTACCCTCTTTCCTCCCTCCTCTTCTAGTTTCGACTCAGAATCTCACACTTCTTGCACTTCTGGCTAGATGTACCATTCTTTAATAATTTACAATTGCTTAAAAGGTTCTGACGTCTTTTAAATATTGTATAATTTGGTTATGAAATTTGGAGTCCTTTGCAATTAACTCAGCAAGGTCTTGGCTGTTGATTCCATTTTTTATTCTTGCTTCCTTGTGCAATTCACATGCCATTAATATGTATTTAGTTATTAGCTGTTGCTGGCAATGATTTGATTTTGGTGTTGGTTTTCCTTCCGTCAAGCGTTAGTTCAAGTGCCCGATTCTCGATATTATCATCTTACTTCTTCTTTTTTTGTTTTCGATAAGATGTAAAATGACTTTGCCGGGTTTCTAATTTATTTTAGTTTTTTAGCTTAGTATACCCGCAGCCAATTTTCGTTTGATATAGTTTTAGTTTGCTACTTTTTTTTTTGCTACAAAGGATTAGGAATCCGGCATAAGGACAGGGAGCCGGGATAAAAAATGTTTCATGTGAAGTAATAATTTTTAGAATTTTAAATTTTTATTACTGTAAATTGCTACAATTAAAAGTCTTAAGATCAAATATTACTTGGTCAAACGCAATTTGAAACGACGTAAGTACAAAATTTTGTCTAATCTGTTGTAGGTATAAAAGAAAAATCTAAATTTTTTGTCTCAGCTGAAAAGTTAAGATTTGAGTTACGTGGTTTAACATTATTCGCTGTGTTTATAGTAATAATAATTTAAATTATAATTATTGTTTGGGTTTAGTATAAATTCATTTTGTTACTATTTCTACCAGGCACCAATGGCTAACTGTTTCAATACAGGTTTACTGATATCGATTAGAATATAATATCAAATATCTTAATGAAAAAGTAATGTTACCAATTAACTAATTAACAAACCCCTTTTTGGGTCGTGAATATTTTCTATTTCGGAAATTTTTGGTATCCCTATCTTACATCAAGGATATACATAACAAATTGTATCAATTATATGACTTATTAATTAGTTGTTTATTTAAGATAAGAGTTACAGTTAAATATTTTTTCACGCTGTTAAACTTTTTTCATCATATTTTATATATTAAACCTACTACTGTTATTTTAGAATCAAATAAAAAAAAAAAATACACAGAATATGCAACTAATTCCAAACTCTAATGTTAAATTCTTGACAGAAATATGTTAAAAATATGATCGTATTGTACAAAATTTGGAATACACACTTTATTCTTGAACAACGTTTGTGGTCCTTGTAATATAATTACTTGAGATGTCCTTAAAGAGATTTTATGTTGTCAACTTGAAGGCTAATGGTCTTTTTTTTTCCTTATTTCATTTCAAGAAATACTTCAACAATGATATTATGATAGTTTACAATAATAGTTTACAATATTTCATATCTCAGCTCAATTAAATTATAATTATGTAATGTGGTTAATTTTCTTAGCATTCCAGAATTCTTAGAATTAATTGCATAGTCCTAGTCTTTTATCTTTCCGCCTACCTATCAGTTTATTAAAATGAAATCAAGTTATGTTAATTTTTTTGGTTTGGATTTAGATATATTTTGTAGAAATTAATTTACGGTTCGTAAGTCAAACAATGAAATATTCAATTTGTTTTAAATTAAACAAATTATATAAATTGATTGATATTCAGAACGTAGATTACTAGCAGTGATCGATGAAATTAATTGTTGAAAAGCTTATACAAGTATAAGAAGAGTAACTTTAGTTCTCAAAAGACTGAACCTACAGTCACAAACTATTTATTTTGATTATAAGACGGACTAAAACCTTCGAAAACTCTCATAAACTCACAAAAAATTATTTTTTGTGATAACTTTATGATACATATTAAGAACTAAATCCATCTCAATGCTTTTGGTTTTTGCCAAACGAAAGGTGATGAAATTCTCGAGCTTCTGGCTTCTTCGCATCTCTCTACTTCATCCTTCCTTGGATTATTTATCCACTTCCTCCAGCTTCTTGGTCTTCCCTTTTTCTTTTCTCACTGAAATGCGCATTTCCTCTGTACCATTTCACCCTCTGATGACATGCCCTGCCCATCTTAGCCTACTTGCTTTGATACAGTTTCTTTCGAACACTCTCAGTTTAAGGCGATCATCTCGGCATAAGCTTCAGACTTCTGCTCCATAGATGGCTATTACTTAATTTCTTTGTTGAACTTGGTAGATATGTTTTATAAAAATTCTGTACATGTTCCAATGGAAAACGATTCACAAAGTCATTTATATAGTTATTTGATAACTCGATAACATTCCAACCTTTCCGAAACATTCCAAATGTTCATTTGAATGATAATCTAATTGTCTGATCTCTAAACCGAAGCTATATGGAATGTCCTGCAAATGGACACACAAGATATCTTTGAAATATTGCTATTTGGAACTAATAAACCATTGTGTAATAATTTGCAGCGTTTTTTAACATAATAATTCGTTAATATTGGTTTAATATAAAGAACAGAGATATAAAAAAAAAAATAAACTAAATACAAACTATCATTTATTAAAAACCATAATTATAGTAGTGTACAGAATACCCAAAGGTTCGATGCTGACACTAACAGCAATCGTTCATGCATACTTCATTAATTGATTCAATTACTCATTTTCTTTTTTCACTTAACACAGGTGCCAAAAGGGAAAAATTATTCATGTTAAAATTATTATTTAAAAACAAAGTCAAAGTAGATCACATTAAATTTGGCCCAGCAAGAAAAAAAACGGATTTCACAGAGCCTCTTCGATGATTGCGGAAATGCCATCGTAATAAGAGGCGTAACTTCCCAATTCGTGGGTCGGTTATCCTGAAGGCTCAGGTACCCGGATCTTGGGATTACAGACCGCTGTTCCTCGTGTCAACCCCCCGTCCTTTTCTCAGAACATCCTCTTAATCAGTGCGATTGTTTTCCTCTCAAGTTAGATGCTCTTCTGTTACTAAAACTAGCGAAATAAAACATTTTTTTTTTTTTCAAATTCTGTATTGGTGATGGCTGACCGTTTGGTCAATCAAGAAGGAAAAGATCCAAATGGCGGTTTAGAATAACATAAAATAGTGGTAACTATATATTAAATACATTCGGACTCACATTGCTGGCTTTCGTCAGGGCTAAGAAGAAAGATACGATTAGAGTAGTGTATGTATACAAAAGAGACATGTATTAAAATAAACCTAAATATGAAAACAGAAAAACAAAAATAATAAAACAGTCAAAGATGAAAACAACATATAATGTTATGATTGTTGATATACTATTGAGTTAAAAAACATATGAGCAATATACTGAAAGAATAATAAATGATACAGTAAACATTATAAATAACAACAGTAGTTACAAAAATAAGTAATAAATTAATTATACTGAAAAAGTAACAGTAGATAAAATAGTGAATGATAAATAATCAGACTAATAACGAATGCAGAAATATTTAACATATATATATTTAATATTTATTGAAACATATGTTGCTTACATGCCATCACCTACTACTCAGTATAATTGGTTTATCAGTTATTTATTGTTACTACTAGTTATTATTTATAATTTTTGCTCTTTCATTTATTATTCTTTCAGAATAATGTTCAAATGTTTTTTTTAACTAATTACTACATCAACTATTATATCAGTCAATGTTATTTTCTCATTTTTTTCAATCTCTTATTTATCTCATTATTATATCAATTACTAGTGTTTTCATCATCTACTTTCTTATTACTTATATTTTGCTTATTATTATTACACTTGCTTTTTAGTCTTTTTAGCCCTGATAGAAGATTTACGATGTGAGTCGAAATGTCGGCATTTTATAAATAGTTGCCACTATTTTATGTTATTCTTGACTACCAAGTGGACCGTCTCCTTCTTGTATTTCCTTCTATTTTTTTTTTCTTAATATATATGAATATGTGGTTGTAGATGGACCAGAAATGAGGTTTTTCGACTTCTTATAACTAAAAATATCATAGCCACTTATATTTTAGCTATATAAAAATTACAATGTCGACTATATTATGGATCTATTGACTAATAGTCAGATAATAACATTCTTATTTGCTATAATATTTAAACAAGATATTTCGTGAAAAAAATAACAGAAATTGAAGGGTTTGCTGCAGAAAGGAGGTAGCTCCAACGAAAAAATTTATTTTTTGCCACTAATACTGCATTTAATTCCAAACTGGAATTACCTCCTTTTTGCAATAAACTCCTCAATTATTAAATTAAAGTTAAATATAATTTTCAAATAGATGTTTAAAATTCTTATTTAAATATTTATTTTGTCTCGGAAATAGTATTCTTTATGGCTTTTCCTCCTCAACAAAGTCCTAATGACTTAGTTTTCTTGTTTCGGCTCTGTGTAGTAAAAATGTTATTAAATCAGCTGTTTTATATTTAACGAAAATTTCAAAATCATTCGAAGTTTGAAGGAAATAAATGTGTTACAAAATTTATTAATAAAAACTGAAAACAGACTATTTGTATTTATTTTGTTAATCTTTTTTTATTATAATTCACTGATTTATTTAAAAAAATTATATACATTTACTTTTAAAAAACATTTAACCGTATAAATATTTTATATAATAACAATAAATCGTCATTTGAATAAATAAACAGTTGAGGGAAGAGGTACAAAAATGAGCGGAGGTTTTTATTTCTGTTTAAACGTTTTAGTTCTAAGTATTTTAAAGATATTTTAATCATTTTCTCTGCTAACTATTATTTAATTTTTCAGGTAAATTCAAGATTGGATAGAGTTGGTTAATTAAAACTGTTGTTTCTCTCTTCTTCACTCTAAAATTTTTGAACATACTATACAATGTATAAAAAAGGAAAAGCAAAGGTAAATTCAAATTGTTTTAAAATTGAATAATGGATAGAAACTTTTTTTAAATTCCTAGAATAAAAGTCTTTGATTTTTATTTTATTTTTTTCAAAGAATGTGACAAGCGTAGATTTTAATTAGGTTCTTTTAGAATTGGAAGCTAGTACTCACCAAGTTTCACGCCGAACCTTGATCTTAAAACTAAAATTTTTTTTTTGTTGGAAATGAACCGTAATTTGAAAAAGTAGATGTTCAGTATAACTCGGTTCACTGAGTGAAAAATGATTGAAGGAAAAAAGAAGTGGTAGCTCTTCTATGAAGCAAGTACTGTATATTACACAATCCTAAAATATTAACATTGTAAAATATCCAATCTAAAAAACTATAATATCATTACAATAGACTTAAATTGAGTCATTACAAGTTTAAAGTTATTTAATCTAATCTTCCAATTCTCCATAACTTATAATAATAGTGATAAAAAAATAAAAAAACTTTCTCAAATCATTTATGTTTTGTAGTTTCAACATAACATTACGTATAAAGAAAATATTTCCTTACAAAATTACAAAATTTTGAACGTCAAATAAATAAAGGTAATATCTTTAATATTAAGGATGATACCTTTAATTTAAAAATTTCCTTCACAGGTTTTAATATTTCAAACTTATTAAGATTTTCCATATTTGGGAAAAGTCTTACTCTCAACTTTTTATTTATTGGGCAAGCAAACGAGAAACGATAAAGTATTTCATTCTTTTTCCTGTTATATGGTAGTTTATATACCTAATATATTACCTTGAATTATGAGCCACTCTTAATTTTTATGGTAGAATTGTTTGCTGATGCCTTTAATGTATTTGCCAGTAAGTCCCGTCTGCATTACCAACCTTCTAAAGTAGGTGGGACACATAAATACTTATAAATTTGGAAATTTATAAAAATATTTAGGTTTCCAATTTATCTAGAGATTTGTAAAAGCTCACGTGTTTTTCCTGAAGATTATCTTTACGATTTTTCAGAATTATACTGATTTTAGTCTTTCATGTATAACTCTCGGATTATTCAAGATAGTCCATAGTTTTTTTAAATGTAAACTTACGTTCTTCCATCTGGAGTGTTAGGACACAAAAATTTTAAACGCTTTTGGTGTAACTTTTAAAAGCTTATAGCTCTGCTTCTATAAATGCTAGGAAGAAAGAATTGGTATCATTAAAGAGAGCAAATGTGGCATTAGAGCTTGCTAAAAGAGTTTTGCGATTTGGACTTAATGCGGAAGTACAGTAAGCAAGTAAAAGTTGACTAATTTTGATTGTTGAATTGATGATGTCACCATACTATAATTTGCAGTATATGACTGGATTTTCATTCACGGGATTGCTATTTAATAATTACCTGGACCACCCAATGGTAAAAATTTGACCAAAAATACAATATTACATCAGTTTTGTGATTTATGTATACAATTAAAATGAGCAGAAACTATTATCTAGTTTTGTTTTTGTTTTAATGTAAATTGTAATTAAAAGTCGAATTAATTAATGTTCAAAATAGTATTATACAGTTCATCCGTTCAAAAGATAATCGTATAACAGACCGACCAATAGCCAAAAATGCTTGTATTTGGACTCAAGAGGCTCTGAAACGTTTAGATCCGTTGAAAACTGTACATCGAAAATCTGGCCCGATTACTAGAGTTTTCTTACCTAACAATGTCAGGAAAGTAAAATCATAGTTACAAAGTTCAATACGCTATAATAATAGCTGATATAATATAACATAGTATGTTTGCTAATGATGCTCCAATTTCGATGACTTTTACATCCCCAACCAGAAGTCGTTAAGAAGATGGCTGGCTTGAACACAGCAATTATAGATAGTAACAAAAACACACTATGCAACAAGTGTATTTGGTTCCTTGTTAGTCGAACCCGCCGTTCTGAGTAAAATATTTTTTTTTATTTTTTAAATTTGATGGAAAAATATTGGTTTTCCAGACTCAAATTTTACTCAAATTCAATATTACGAGATATCAGATAAAACTATCGCACAAAAATATTGTTATATTGCTTTAAAACATATCTATACTTTCCAACATTCCTATTTTTCTCCTACTACGTATACAGGCGGGAAATCTATACGACAAAAAAAGTACTTGCCTGTTAATATATAGATGTATTCTCTTTGCAATTAGTTGCACAATAATTAATTCTACGCCTTTGAAACGTTTTTTAGATACAGCCTTTGTCCGATTTTTTTATTTAATCGATATTTTCGTTCAAAATCTGGTCTAGTTTTGTATGAATGATAGTCATATTATTAAAAGATGATTTTCTACAATAAGAAATGCTGTTACCATCGCAGTTGCAGAGACGATGTCATGGCCAGTAAATTAATCACTACAATTAGCAGAGCCAATTTTACCTGACTATAGAGATGGCCTAGGCTTTGAGCAAAGAAGACCTTTTTTCCTCGTTCCTTTCACTTGCCAAAATCCCCGAGCGCAGAACACGTCCCCCTTACACGACACTAAAGCTGTTTGGTCTTTCCTAACAGCTATTAGCGTTGTCCTTGTGAGACACCCGCCTTTCAGGCACTCTTCGTCGAAATAGAAAATTATTTTACCACACCTTTACTGAGAATTTGTTTAGTTTGTTCGAAGAGTTATACCATAAAACAGCCCAGACGAAAAGCAGAAGTACCAAATGGAATTTGATAAAATTTATTTAGGATCATCTAGGTACCATACCACACAATCCCCGAAAATTTCATCAAAGTAGGATTGACATTGTAGGTCAAATAGACAAGCATATAGGCGTCGCGACGACGAGATACGAGGAGAGGCCATGTGTTCCTCCAACTTAACTTGAAATGAATTATAACGTTAATAAAATTTCGATTAGACATTTAAGGAAATTAGTTTGTTCTCGCTTTAAAAAATCAGAATGTTTCAAATTTTTTAGAACCCTCCCTCCCCCCTCCCCCCGGCAGTCAATTCACTGAGCTAAACTAAACTAACCGATTCAATTCTTGACCGAAAGTAAAACGCGAGTGAAAATTCTCGATACTGAAAATATAAATTTTTTTCATTTCCCGCTTCCATATCATCAGTAGTGAGCAAGCAAAAAAATAGAAAGTTGCCAAATTCAAAAAAAATTCTTGATTAACTCAGAAATACAAAACGAATAAAGTTAGTAAGAAAGCGAAAAAAAAAATATTGGACGATTACCATAGTTTTCCTACCTTAATTAAAATTTAAAATAATTAAAGAAAATAAATAAATAGCAGAGATTAATGTTAGTTAATAATTTTTAACTAACATTAAGGATTCTCCAAAATTCCTGAAAACAGATATTGGCCAAATAGAGAGGGTAACAAAATTTAAATATCTAGGAGAGATAATCCAAGAAAATGCTTTGGAAAAATTTGCAATAGAAGAAAGGCTGCATAAAATGGCATAACCTAAGATCTCTACAATAAAAAGTGCCTATTCAAAAATGCAAAAATAAGGCATTACGATACAGTAGTGAAGCCAGAATGCCTACTCCTATATGCGAGTGAATATTTGGCATTTAACTACACTTCATATAAGTTAGTCCTAGAAAGGCGAATTATAAGGAAAATTTTAGGATCACAAAACACACCAGAAGGTTGGAAATCACGAAGTAATGCTGAAGTATACGAACATATAGAAAATATTTCAAACGTAATGAGAAAATCATGTTTTTCGGACATTTATTTCGAATGCAAGACAGCAGATTAAACAATAAGATATTCATTAAAAAGTCCACAACAAGCTTGCTCAACGAAGTAAAAAAGGATTTAAAAAGAAACAATATACAAACGGAAGATATATACAACAGAGACGTCCTTCGGGAAAAAATATTGAAAATGGAAGGATTCCAAGGCAGGGTAGCTAAGAAGACTGGTTCAAAATGGTCTGACGATTTTATATTATTGGCACAAAAATTGGAAAAATAATATAATTTCGTTCTTCTGAAAAATTTCGAATAAAGAAATTATATTTTTTTCCCCCCTGTGTCTTCATATATGTTTAAATAATATAATACCACTGCAACAGTGACAGAATGGTGGTGGCTGTTTTCAGAGGCTTATACGGCCAATACTCAAGTGGGCCATTCCGACTTCTTTCTTTCTTCCGAAGGTTCTTTCACCCTACGGCCACTAGAAGTGAGGTAGTGGAGAAGTGGCGAAGAAGGCGAAACGCTCTCTTGCAGTGCTCGATGTCCGGCCGTCAGAGAGCCTTCCCCTTCCCTTTTTCACTTCTTCTCCGCTACCTCGCGTCTAGTGGACATACCGAGAAAGATCCCTATGTTCAAATGCGTTTTAAAAGTATTTAATGCAACCTTACATATATTTCATGAAAATAGGGTTGTATAAAAACATCTCGGGAACAAATTGCGCTTTTCTTAAACAAATTTTTTTCACATCTTAAAGATGAAAAAAACTACTTTTCGGCACATTTATGAATTTTTTCAAAATTTTTCTACATACCGATTTTATGTAAAACATATACAATTTGTTTCTACTATTTTTCTTATAATTATCACGTTGAGAAAGTCTCGTGGCAATAAAAAATAAATTAAAAAATTAACTATCTCGCCTGGACTATAATACAGTTAGGCCTTTGCCTGGAAGTCTGGATACATTTCTGGCAGCCTCATTCGCTAGCTCTTTGCCCACAATTACAGTGTGACTTTTGTATTATCTTACCCTGTCCCAAACTAGAGAGGAAAGAGTGGATCCGTGTGATAAAGGGTTGTTCCGATTTTATAGAGCTAATAGACCAAAACTATATAGCAAAGTATGAATATGTTGTCACTTTTTTTTTTTCTGAGACCCAATGGGCTGTAGAATCGACTCGAGATGTGGATGGAACGGGATCCTTTCTACTGCATAGTACGGTAAATGCCTTATAAGATAAAAGCATTATACCTGAATAGTGAAAAATGATTGGAAATGTAGGTATCGGGATTCTTTTTCCAGTGATTAGTCAAGTATTTTTTAACCACGTTATATTTATTGCAGGTGGTTTTTTTCATCTTTTGAATGGGAACCACATAATATCCTTAATGATTATAAAAACTTTAGCTATAACTACTTCCTTTTTGTATTAATTAAATGCATAATCTAGTGTTTAAAAACATCTAATTTTATTCCCATTGATAAAGGCCATTTTGATATTGACATCTTACATGAACATTTAAACGAATTGTCATACGAATTAGGTAGTTAATCTTTATGATTTTTCTGTGGCTTGCATAAGACTTCCTGATGATAAATTGCCAAAACGTCGAAGCGGTTGATAAACGATGATACGGCAGCCGCAATGTGAGCAACCAGATATCTATTCCTTTCCTGTTTCCTTGCAGTAATAAATAATATCACTTAATATGCGATAGTGTCCTTCAATAATCTACGTCTGTTGAAAAAAAACAAAAACAAACCTTATCTTGCCGATTATTGCTTAATATAAAGAACGTTAAAAAATGATCAACTAATGAAAATATAATAACCATCGTTTAAGAGCTCCCATTCTTCTCTCAGGAACATTGAAATCCCGAAAAATTCTTTGAAATCCTATGTTACCACAATAAAACCTGTTCTTAGCTCAAAAAGGCATTCAAGAAAGCCAGAACAAGAGATTTGAAATAAAAGTACACAGAGCCATAAATGCAAGCGAATTGGAATCAAAGCTTGAAAATATTGAAGAAAATGAGAAAGCATTAGACAAACAAACTCTTCAGTATCTTATGATTAGATGGCAAGGGCATAAAGTTGGATGAGGCTTATTACTCGACGCTTTCATATTGTCTCTATTAAAGAAGAGTGATCCGCTCATGAGCTGATTCAAAATTTGCTTTCTTTTTACTGAGTGAGCTGTAGTTGATTAGGGAGATGTTTGTTTACTCTACTGAGTAGTCATTTTTAATATCAAAGAACTATTATTTTTATCAATTTTTCTCCGAGCATTGGATCATAGAGAAGAAAGTGATAACTCAGTCCCATGAGTTATAGGGTCTGATTTGATTCTTGAAAAGTGGTTTAATCGACTTATTCCTATCATTGAGGGATACTATCTTTTATTATTATTAACTAATAGAGGATGTTCAGTATAAATAAGTTTGGATGTATATGTTCATTTAACGTTAGCGTAGCTTAAAAACAGAAAAAAAAATATGAGCGATCTGGTGATAAAGTGATTCAAAGATATAGATAGCTCTTTTGACTCATAAAAAACACGGTGCTTATTAAAATTATTCACTAGACTGAGCAATCCAGAATATCATTTTTTTTTTGCATTTTTTGTTTTCTGTGTCGTGGTACATGCAGAGTTAATTCATTTTAATTAATTACTTAGTGCTTTATAAATCTACTTTAACAATGAAAAAGAAGAATGCACAATCAATATTTATATTTTTAATAAATTAATTAAATAAACTGCAAATTTATGTATGCGGAATTTTGGGCAATGCAAAGACAGCCCATTTGGCTAATAAATGGCATAGCCCTTGGATTAACTCGACAGATGTTAGAAGACTGGGTTGCACCAATCTAAGGTACAATACCAAACTTGAAGAAATAAAACTACGTGGTAAAAAGTAGACCATAAGGAAGCAGATAATAAAAGAGATAATGTTATGCCGACTACGGATTCTAACTACGGACTACGGATAGATTGCAAGTTATCGGATCGTTACCTTCTAAGAAGTCTGCAAGTCCCTATATGCCAAAAGTATATTACAGCTCAATTAGAAATACATTTATGGCAATAGTGCCCCCAATTAAAAACAATTCAGTAAAGTTTTGGATTATCAAAAGGCTACGAAGAGTTATAGCAAGACAGTGAAGAGCAAGTCATCACTATTTTTTAATTCATGAAGAAAATGCATTATAATCGAATTTAAACAATATTCCTTGACGCCTATAGCCTTTTGGAGTAAAGGCCAAAACAAATATAAAAAAATTAAAAATACATAGGTACACATGAAAACCTTAAAAAGAAGGGGGAGGAGAGGATTAGTTTTGTATGAAGACCAGATTCATGGTATTTTGTTGAGTTGTCAAGAAAAGCCAAAAAGTGTGGTGGTGGGAATAACCAAATTCTTGGGGAATGAAAAGAAAAGAATAATTAAGGATGGAAGTATGATAAAACAATGATTTAGTTGCAGAAATAAAATTTAAAAAAAGACCCCTGGAAATAATCTAGTACTGGTAATTTGTGTCTGTCTGCAAAATGAATCTCAAAATTCCGTGGAAGTATTTTGCTTTAACTTTTAACGTGTCATTAAACCGAACTAACGAAGAGTGGTAATTATGTAAAATAAGCAGCATATGATATAAACTTTTTGTAATATACTTACATTTTTATTGTATTGATACTTATTATACAACATGTAACTAATGGAGATGTGAATATCGAAGAAA
Organism: Rhaphigaster nebulosa; assembly: GCA_948150685.1. Taxonomy (NCBI): domain Eukaryota; kingdom Metazoa; phylum Arthropoda; class Insecta; order Hemiptera; family Pentatomidae; genus Rhaphigaster; species Rhaphigaster nebulosa. The sequence goes on from OX411306.1 coordinate 207,644,492, forward strand.
TATATCGAGTCAATAGTTTTCGAATATATAGAAATAGTATATATAGATATATCGATATTTCGATATATCGGGCCTCGATATTTTTAATTTTCTAATTAAAACATTAAAATCATTTTTTTAGGAGGTTTTAGGATTTTAAAAGTAAAACATCGATATTATTGTCCGATAGTTTAAATTCGATATATGGCTATATCGATATTAAAACTGGAGGAACGGAAACCAATATTTTTTCCATATATCTCCCTTCTGAGAAATTTGGAACTTTAACTAAAAACAGAGTTTTTTTGCAATGATCTCCCATGGAGCGCATCGGATCAAAAAAGTATCCGATAAGAATTCTTCTTAAAATTTCATTTCCTATCGGAATGATCCGTAAAAACAAAATATCCCATTCTATTTTAAATTCCAGAGTTAAGTGCGCCGTAGAAGTATTGAAAAAGGTTACGGGGATGGCAATTTCATAAAAAGATACTTCATAAGTCATAACAAAGATCCACCGGGTTTCATCCCGTTATTCTAAATACTCTGGAATCTACAGAGGGTGGACTATGTCCGCTGGGACATCCTGTATATACCTTCAATCATCATGTGAAAAGTATGTAGTGAAAGAATAATTTAAAATTTTCGTAAACTATTGACTATTGTGAAAATATTAAAATCATGCACTGAGAAATTTCGATAATTTTCAAGTAAATATTTTTGTATTTAATTAAAGACAGGCGTAGAAACTCCTTAAAGTCCAATTCGAGAAGTTATTTTGAATAACTTAAAAATAATCATCTATTTGTAAACTTTGATCTGTAATTGTAAAATGAAATTTTAATGTGTGCATAAATAGTTAAAGTATTTACTAAATGAATGAATAATTCATACCCGTATAATGAATGAATCATATTTTTACACTCTTCAAGTAAAAGCCACTCGTGTTTTACTACGAGGAGTTGCCCGATCTAAGGATTGCCTTTTAAAACTTGGCAATAAACTCCTTTGAATATAACTTCATGCTCTAAAACAGTTTATGCACTATATCCAATAAAATATATATTTAATAGCTCTTGGTTGAAATATGTTAAAGGCAGCTTCACTTAGGATATTGCAGGAAGTTTCTGCTTCCTTATTTGTTTAGAGAACAGTATAACAGCTATAATAAATGCATAATAAACTTTTATAGCACCTAATAAAAGGAGCTGTGATTTTAATCTTGAATCATTCAATACCTTTTTTTTTTTAGTGGGTGCTTGAACAAAAAGAAATAGGAAAAAATTATCAAATTCAGCGAAAAGGCATATTTCAATTATATTAAAAAATAATAGCAAATTTTACAAACAAAAAAAAATGCAAATTTTATTCTTGAATTATAGTATAAATGTTTTAATGGAGATTAATGGAGTCCACGCCGAAAGCTTCTCCTGTTACTCAAAATAAATAAGATAAACTGAGACTGTCTACGGTATCTAACCGTAATTAAAATTAAAATTAAAAAGTCTACCTATAGCTGAATCATTGAAAATAACAAAATGGCGGGAGTGGAAGAAAAAGGTTGAGACATCTACAAAATACCTCTGTAACTCCAGCCCAGTTTACATACAAATTTTCAATTCTTTAACTCAATTTGGGAGGCTGTAGATGTACACATAACTGCGATAAAACAGATAAACATATCGAAATTTTGACTGAAATTAACCTCCACTTTTAGGATATTGTCCTTATATTTATATCAGACATCCCTGCTACCTTAGAAAAATTAATTATTAACAGCCAAAAAAAAATTATGTATTTGTATAATGTATAATTATGTATATGTGTATATATATATATATATATATATATATATATATATATATATATATATATATATATATATATATATAATTTATTAATATATATACTCACATATATATGTGTATGTATCTATATGTATATAGGAGTGTGTATGTGTACATATATTTATACACACATACACATACACAAACTAGAGAGTAGAATGAAAGACAGTTGGGGAATCCCGAGCCGCCAATTTTTAGCCCGCTCTCCAAACTTGGCGGCAAGGCCGACACGACTTAGAGCTACAGTCCAATTCTTTTATTATTTAAATCAGGTTCTCTTTTGTAGTCTTTAGCCATTATGGTTCATTCAGTACCGCCTGAAACCAACAACAGTTTGTTTGTTGTTCCTCAACAAAAAGTATTCAGTCTGTTGTCAGCAGCGACTATGCAATATTTCATTTACAGCTATAGGCTGAGTTTTGAATTGTACTAAGAACGAAATTAAATTTTAAAAAATAGTTTGATGTTAAAGTGGTAAAATGTTGATAATCGATTTTTTTAAAGTCGTTGACAACTCCTGTCGAAGTACCATCATCGATATTCCAATGCACTTAAATGCAATTTGAGTAAACGGTTTCCCTCAAATTCGCCATAGCCATTTTCTTGATCCTGTCATGTTCGGCCATTAGGAAAGAGGAAGACCTCGCTGACCAGAACTAATCCAATCTTCTTTAGAGCATTATCCTCCCACGCAGCCGCGGTACCACATCCACTTTACGGAAGGTCATCAGCCTTCGAGTCGATTACTTTTCAAGAAATATATCGATCAGTGTTTACATTCGATTATAAAGACTCTGGCACATATCGCAGGATTTATTTAGGCACCATTGACAGTGTCGTCATCACTATTTTCGAGCGCATTAAAAATATCGTCTAGTGCCTCTATTACGAAAGTAGCTTGCGTTGTCTGTTCGGAAGAAGGCGTGTAATATTATCTAAGGCATGTCCTTCTAATCTTCTTTTAGATCATCTCTTTACAATGGACACTTCTATACAGTGTACATCATCTTGCATTAATATTACTGGATTATTATTTTTGTTTCGATTTATTTTTTAAATGATAATTAAGGGATTACGAAATAAACTATTACGAAATAGGCTACGAAATAAAGCCAAATAATTTTTTTTTTTTTTTTTGAACAAGCAATATATTTGCTACCATAAAATAAAAATCATTTTGCAATGCATACATGGAACAAAATTACATAAGAAAATAAAATTCTAAAGAGGACATATTAATTAGGTGATTAATTATTTAGGGGAAAAAAACATGTGTGCAAATTATAGAGGGATCACGGTGACAAGCTGTGAGGGAATCTTGAAGTAAGGGCTGGAGAAAGATGTCTCGCATCAAATGGCAGAGCGGGTTTCAGAAGTGGAAGATCGTGCTGTAACAGGTGAAGTGAATAAAACTCCCCTTTCTCCACTATGTGAATAGATACTCAATAAAATGTCGATCTACTCTTTCGTATCCTCAGCATTTTAGTGAGTGCCTGCTCGCATAGTGGAGCACATTCTCAATATCATTCACTTAAAAATGTGAGCAGGTACTTCGAATCAATAACCAATCCATATCTAGAGCACGTGATAGATACAATTAGCAAGTATTCTACTGTGTAACTTCTCTTTATTCACATCCAGTCGGAGCATCTACTCAGTTTTACGAGGAATGGGAACGTGTTAAATTTTATTCACTTCACCTTATATCTTTACCCTGACCCAACTTGAACAGAAAAGGATAGCATGCCCTTGAAACTCAACTACCATTTTTTGACCGTAGGAAAACCTACGATAGTGTTCTTTTGAAGAAACTCTGAGAGGCGTTCGATTTGGCAAAGATAAGTGAGGGTCTTATAAAAGTTATAAAATGATTACATATAGGAGCAAATATTGAGCAAGGTAAATATCTGGAGGAAATTTACGGAATCACAAAAGGCTTGATATTGCCTCTCTCCGACACTTTATAATATCAATAATGAACAAGCACTGAAATCGTGGCAACAGAGATGCCGAGGAATGGGCTTTGAGGTCGGTGATGTCCTGTTCACCCTTCAATTCACAGACAACCATTATTCGCTGGTCGTAACATCAGATGGGTATACTATGGAATTTATGAGGATACTCATTGAGGTTTGTGCACAGTAGGGTTTGGAGATAAGTACCGAAAAAACTAAATATATGCCTTTCAACATGTCTGTTTCTGCTCTTTGAGTGGAAGACTGGACGATCCCACAAAGTAGTGTTTTCAAGTATCTTGGAGTGACATTAGACATCTTCGGTATAGTGCAAAACAAATGGGAACAAGATAATTGGTCTTCTCAACAGAATTCTATGGAACGAACAGGTTTTTCTCCCAACAAAAAAAAAAAAGAGGAATATGCCACTCTTTCCTCAAAGGGACAACTTTATATGGACCAGAGTCATGGACGGTGACAAAAACATCTCAAAATAAATGATTGGTCAAATAAAGATTTCAGAAGATACCAAATGTGGATACAAGGAATAGAATCGGGACTAAAGTAGGCATTCGCAATGAAATATTCAAAAAAAGATTGACGTGTTACGGCCAAATCATGCGAAAGTAAGAAACACAGAGATCATTGGAGAGAAGAGATATTATAATGTTACTATAATATTCTATAATGGTTTTAACATAATTTTTAAGTCTTCACATAAACACTTCGTGAAATAACTCAACAACATGCACTTCTTCACCTCTTCTCTCACAAAAGTACAATAAAATAGGTTTTTAAACAATTTTACTACGACAATTCTTATATTTTATAAGATTTAATATTATCTTATATTATATTTTTGGTTTATAAAGCTGAAAATATATTTTAAAAATTTGGATTTAATTTCCATGGTAATGCTATTTAGTTTTCATGGTAATTCTATTTAATTTCCATGGAAATTCTAACTAGTTTCCTTAGAAATTCTATTTAGTTTCCATGGAAACATTTTGTTTCCATTAACTAATATAAAAGCAGAAATTATTAAGTTAATTTCTATTGGGAATTTCTTAACCATCTCCATTCGTCAATCTTCCTCCCTAACCTGATTTAAACACCATTTTTTTCTCCGTCTTCTGAATGATCAATCTTGTAAAGAATAAATAACTATCCAAGTTTGAGCAAATATGTACATAAGTATATTTATACATCTATTGTTATTATTGTATTTTATTTTTATAAATAATTTTTATTTGGCTTTTAGTTAGTATTATAATTGATTTACCACAGTCAGCCAAATGCTGCCTAAGTTGTACATCTATATTATTCATGCTATTGTATTCATCTATATTACAAATGCCACAGAATAAAGATTATATTTTCATTCATTAAATAGCATTAATTTACAGTGCATTGTTGATAACAGGTTGGTGGCTTGGTGGGAGGAGGTTCGGTCGCATCCATCTCCTTTCGGACGCGCTTAATTTCTATATAGGGTCTTGTAGTCCTTATAAGATACGCTGTATCTTTTCTAATACTGGTCCAATATAAATACTTTTTCTTTAGAGTACGTATTTAATTAGCTCTCGCATGATGTTATATTTAATTTACTAAAAATGTTTACTTTTTGAGTTATGCGCAAAAAAAAATTCTTTTGACTACAACTTTTTTACCTGTATTTTCTCGGTGATTCACTAAATAAATAAATAGTTAAAGGACTTTAAGGAGAAGACATTAGGCAAGTTTCATCAAAATCGTCAAAGCCGCTTTCGAGATAATTGTAAAGAAAAATGTAAAATCGATGATATAATAGGCACTTCCGGTTAGTCCGACACCAACTAACCGACACGGTTTTATCAATGCCAATACTGGTCCGATTTCGATAATGCCTTTTATGTTTTTTTCATAATTTAACTACCCTTCATACGATTGTATACATAATTTACCATGAAATGCATAGTTTTTGAATTATGTGTAAGTTTCATCAAAATCGTTAGTGCCGTTATCGAGAAAATTGTAAAAAAAAAATTTTTATATAAAGCAGCATTTCCGGTTAGTCCATTTAGACTAAAAAGTTGCTGTAACATCACAGGCATTTAACCTACCTTACATACGTGATTTCAGTTTCGTACAACTTTTCATTTTTGAGCTACGATGTTCAAAGGACACAGGCAGAGATCATTTTACTAGAATTGGTTATTTTGACTCAGGAGATCTTTAAACACGTATTTCTATTGAAAACTCATATACGAAAATGTTCACGGCCGCAATAATTCCCCTTACTATTTCAATGTAGGTAAAGTAAAAAAAACTGGTGCGTGTACTCATGCACCCGCGATGGAAGTTATACTTCTTTGAGGTACTTCGTTGATTGTGATAATTGATATTTACAAATGCGTTAAAAATATATAGAAATAGAATAATAGAATGTGAAGGGAGATGATAAATAAAATTGATAAAATTTTGATGTAGTTGAATGGTTGATATTTATTGGTGAAGTGGTACGAATGTAACTATTGGTTTGCGGTAGAAACAGGAATATAGCTGTATATTGTCAGAAATATACTGGTAATTTAATAAAAATAAGAATTTTTGTACTATAATTTCAAAATAAAACGGTTTATATCAACTCACAATGTAATATATTGTGAGGTGAAATAAAATATATCTATAAATAAATAATATACTAGGTATATCAATTATTAACAATAGACAAAAAAAATCTAATTATCTATTGCATACCCATGATATAACAGGTTAATATATTAATTTTAAAAATAGGGTTGACATGCAAATCAAAATTAATAATTGCTAGAATATTCCTATTTTAAAATTCAAATTAAACAAAACACATGTTTATACAAACTGTGTACCACTATATAACTTCGAATATAATTAAAAATACACTTTATTCGAGATAAATGAATCGTGAATATACTGAAATACACATAATTAGCAAAAAATTGATTTTAAATATTTTAAGGTGCGTTTACACCTTGTCAAACTTTGATAAGTCCCAATCTAAACCAAAAGGCAAACGTGTAAACGCGGATTACAACTTAGCAAACTAGCTTATCTACACAACAGTGCTCACGGCTATTCGAACATCTATCGGTTGTTACTTTCGGTTTAAACTATTTTGATTGCATAAAGAAACAAACAAAATAAAGACAAATAAATAAATAATTTATATAAATACACGAATGTATGAATGCAACATTTGCGCTTTTGTGGCGCTTCCCGCAAGAACCAGATGGTACAAAACACAAACAAGCCAAGAAATACTCTCCCGTTTACAAGTTTGATTTCCCAATGTTTGGCTAAGGTGTAGGAGCACCTTTAAAAAGAGCTGTGAAGTAAAGGAAAATTAACCTTAGAAAAATTAACTGTATAAATTCTATTTCTGCTCCAAGAATTTAATAACGTCAAAACCTTATTCAGACAAGTTCAGAATTAATCAAAACAAACAGTTCATAAGTTTGGCTGATAAGTAGGCAAGGTAATGCTGATAAGCAGAAAAAGGTGCGACAATTTAATGAAAAGACGTTTACAGGTGGGAGTTAACGTGGCAGTTACTTGCAATCATCATGATGTCACTTTTCCGCACTTCCGTTATAATAAAAATATTACCGTCAAAGCGCCAAAATCACTTGATACTCATCATCTGAATATAATGTAATGAAGGGCCCCGATTTTAGTACTGTTTTCTATCAGATATGTCAGATTTCTTATCAGCTCTTTTCCACTTGGTTATACTGTGCCTTATCTATAAGCATTACTTTCTATTTGTGAATTGGTAAACCTACATGTCTTGTGAGAAACTTTTTATCTAACCTTGTATAAGATAATTTTCGTCTTTACACATTTCTACACGTCACTAGATAATTGGTTTTGTTTATTTTTCTTGCTGACTGTTATCCTCGCAAAATGATGTTTCTGTTCACTGTTGTAATAAAGCAAAATTATTTTTAGGTATCTGATTATTATGAAAACGTAAAATTTTCTAAGTAATAAATACCCTAGTTCCCTCTTTAAGTTGAATTTGAAAAATCTTAAGATCGAAATAAAAAAAGTAAGGTCCTCTAAACGATTAAATTAAAAGATTGAAAAATGGTGTGAAGTTTACGTACATGAATTGCTATCAACAGATAACATCTTCAAAATATGTCAAACCATGAATTTTTTTTCTACATAATTTTTATTTTGGTAAAATACTTGAGTATACTGTTGATTTGGTATTTTTGGGTGAAGATGCAAAAATTATTAAATAAACGTTAAAAAAAAAAAAAAAAAAAAAAAAGTCAATCGGTAGATCTCGAAATAAAACAAAATACCGTCAACTTCCTCATATCCGGTATGCTACGGTTTAGCACGGCTTTCGAAAATATATATATATATATATATATATATATATATATATATATATATATATATATATATATATATATATATATATATATATCGATCGCAATATATCAATGATATTGCCATGTTCAAGTTTGTTTACGAAATGACTTCATATAAAAACGAAGAGAGAAGATTAGAAATTGTATTTATAGTGGGTTATCTTTTTTTTATTCTGATAGTATTTTTGAATATACTTTCATATTTCTCTTATTTTTTTAGTGTTTATGTTTAATAACTTATTAATCAAGGTAAAGAGCCTGAAATTATATATTGCTGTCGACTAAAATCCATAAATGAAGATCTAATTTTATAATTAATAAATGCCGTATCATAAATTATATATGCTCTAAAACTAGTTATAAATCATATGCAACCTATAAATTAAGTAAAATAATCACAATAAACGCAAATAATGTTATCATAAATTCTTAGTAAATTATAACCCCATCAAGCTCCTAATATGTAATACAATTGAAGTAATTGTATTTTTTATTTCGATATCAAAGACTAACTTTACTTAGGCGTTAAACTGTAGATCGCCATTTTGGGGTAGCGATACTAGAGTAGTACTGTTTTTTATTTATTTATTTTTAATATAATTGTGATATATTATCTTAAAGTATATCATATCCTTTATTTTATTTATTAATAGAATCTGTAATCTTTTTTCCTGATACCCTCTTCTAAAATGTTTAAAATAACATATGTTGTTCTTAGCATCTGTTTAGGAAAGAATCAAAACACGTTCTGATAGTGGTTTTTAGTTTCGATTAACAGAGCCAAATATTTTTATTGAAAAATTTCCATTGGTCAATAGTCAGCCTTCTAGTGGATGATAAATTTTGCTGTCACTTCAGAAAAGGGATTCTTCTTTACAACCGTTAAAGTTAAAAAGCCCACACTTTTTCATCTAATATTTCCAGTTATTAATGTAACCTTTTAGCTGAAGCCGTTATTTCTAAAAATACTAGCTGTACTGGAACGCATCCAGAGGGTTATGATGTTTTCTAATTCTGAAGTCTTGTTGTTTTGTAACCGCTCCCCATTTAATTTCCCAATAGTTTCCGGTTGATTTTTTGAACTTCTAGTCACATTAAAAAAATATGTTAATTAATGATTATTGTGAATGTTATTTTAATTTAATATGAGTTTTTAATGTTAACTATTGTCTTAATTATAAGATCATTTCGAACAAGACTTAATTTTAATTTTTTACACCACACATAAAAACCATTTAAAAAAAATATTTCAAATGAATTCGGTCCCGTAGGTGATGAGGAAAAGTTTAATTTATTAATATCAGACTTTTATTTTATTTTTAAATTCATATACCAAGTATATATCTGTACCTCGGAGATATAGGACCTTAAGTCCAATTTTTTACCAACTTAACATTATTACACATTTGTATCTAACTTTTTTTTGCTTTACTTACAGGTCTAGTTAACTCGGTCCTAGACCAGTTGTAAGGGGAGTTATATGCTTTTAAAAGAACACTTTAACTCGGTCCTAGACCAGTTGTAAGGGGAGTTATATGCTTTTAAAAGAACACTAAGTCCACTTTCATTCGGAGGGAAACATCGGTTCAAACTACTCATTGCATTGCACCATAAAAATACAAAGTGACTTATACAATGAAACATCTTCTCAACGGACACCTCTCTGCAAGGGACATCCCTCCTAACGGACAATTTTTCAACACTCCGGTCTGAAAGTATAGGAATGTATACCCCTTAGCAACGGACACCTCTCTAACGGACGCGAATAGCCATATTTTCTTCACCGAAAGATGAATTTACCACTCTCAACGGACAACCACAAAATGTTGAAAATTGAGAAAACGATACTTAATGGTTTTACGTATCGAGATAAATATGTGCATACATTGAAATATCTACATATCTTATTATCAAGAATTATTCTTTGTTATTAATAATTAGGGAGGCAATTGCTTTAATCATTAAAACCTCAAATCTCAACACCATCATCACATCAAAGAAATTATTTTTTGTTATTCTTCTAATTCGTATTTCCATCGTATTGATATTATGTTATAGATTGAAATGGAGACGCACTTTTGAATAAGATTATCTAATTTTGCATGAAGTGATTACATTTTGTGTTCTTTGCCTCTCGAAGTTTTTCATAAAAATAACTTCGCCTCTGGCCATCATCTTTTATTTAAACCCAAAATACCTCACTCGATTTTGTTTGTTTAACTTAGGTTACGAATGACTGCGTTAATTTCTTACAATAAAAGAAAAAATTAAAACAAAAAGTTTTATGTGCAGAAGTTAGGCGAAAATTCTAAAGTCGTAAAGACCCGATTCGCATATATTTTAAAAATATATTTATAAAGTAAATATCTTTATACGTTGTTTATGCATTTCGTTCACCAAGTTTATTTTTTGTTTGTTAAATCTGTTTATACATACATGTTAAGATGTTAAGGAAGAAGTTGGTCGGGGAGGGTGCGGTCAAAGACAAACACACTAATAAGTATGACAACTTCTTTCTTAATTATATCTACGGTCAACAGTAACTTACTCCGTTAAGTTGTTACAGGTTTTATTTTCTATAAAAAGTTCAATTGGTATCTTGATATTTATTTTTAATAAACTTTATTCTACTTTTAAACTTTAACTTTTAAAAATCGCTCTCCTGACAAATTACAATTTTTGAGATATGGCGTTGAAAAGCGTGAGCTACATGACATTTGAGAGTATTTGTAGGATTTTATTTATTATTTCTCTTAGGAGAAACGGGAAAAATTATTTGCGTTAGATCCAAATTTTAAAAAATACATATAAAAAAATTAATGAGCTCTCGAGCACTTGTCCAATAAGGAATTCGAGTTTATAAGTCATATAAAAAAAAGTTATATGATGTAGTTAAGTCATATCTCAAAAATAAGATACATATGTTACACATGTTATGTCTGTGCTCAAGATAACGATAGAAAAGATAGTTGTTTAACTTTGTCTGCGCTCCTGAACAATCTTGTATACCTAAAAAAATTGCAATTAACTTTGCCAACATCAGAAAAAAAAACAATAACAATAATGAATAAAAATATATAATAAGTGAAAATAAAAATTTGATATCGAAAAATTTGCATAGTGATGAGATAATTACAGTAAAAATGCTTTTTCTTAATTTTTTCGTTCATCAATCCGAGACGAAGTAAGCACACACAACGCAGTTTGCATTTATTCAACAATATCCTCTGTTATTCAATTATTTTTTAAGTCAAATCATTTCACAAACAGGTCTGAGTACTTCAGTTGACCGAACTCCCTGTACGAAAAATAACACTGCGTTTGTTTTCGCAAATGATTATTTAATTAATAATTACGTAGTGCATTTCGAATATAAATATTACATTCACAAGACATCCAATCGTATCCAACAATTTCTCTACCTTTTTTAAAATCGATTTTGCGCTATAAATTACTTTAATCAAAATTTGTTTTTTCATAATATAAGTATAATTCATACTTTTTCATAGAATAATTCATTACATAAGTAGCTTCTATTTTAGCAAAAAATTTGTACTCTTTGGTGAATTAACACATAATGAAAGAAAATACAAGAATTTATTGTTTTTGTTTTGACTTGTCTTATTGAATCAATAGTGTAAATAATGGAGGCTAATTTTTCGGATCCAACGTCTCTAACTAGTCTAGTTTAGAAACGAACAATTTCCATTTCAATATTAATTATTCAAAATTTGAATTTTTTCGTGCTGAAGTTACTGTGCGTCGGTGGGGATTTCGGGCATCTTACCTTATTACATTTTTTTATAAATCCATCTTTTGCAAAATAATTAAAATTACAAATTTCTGCTAACTTTATGCAGTATAATTTCGTATCAGTTTATTGTGAACAAAAACATAAGTACCTAAAACTAAAAATATAATAAATAAATAAAAATATAAAAAAAACTTTTGTATAATCCGGGTTTCGGATTCGAAGTTAAAAGCTTTGTATTCTTTACTGAATAAATAATTTGTTCCGTTTAATACATCGGAAAAGCGACGTGGGTTACAATAGCTTGCGAACCGACGTACTCGTACCTCTGCAATTCGAGATTAAGGTAAACAGCATTTCTCCATTCTCTAGTTCAGCCAATAAATTTCTTTCGTCGTATTCCAGTTGTAAATCTCTCCATAGAGTGCTGCAGTCGGCTGTAGAAGGCCAACGAAACTAAACAATAATTCTTCGCAAGAAGGCGTTTGTGGATTTGTGAATCGTTTCGTACTTGTTCCGAGAGGGCCTTGTAACGATTGTCGGGGTCTTTTTTTTTTTTTTAGGGTTAAGGACGAAAGAATAAAAGTATTTTCCATTCCTTCTTTTCAATCTTAGCAAAGAAAAAGAAGAAAATTTAATTTATCAAGCATTAATAACTTTTTATTATGCACTGTTAACAATTACATTAAATATATTAAGGAGTAAGAAAACAAGACCCTGAAAGTTGTATTAAATTGGTATAGATAGTATCAGGTCATAAGTAATGTCGGTTTTTAAAAATCTATCTGTTTATTTTTATATTACTAATCCATCCTTTAAAATAGAATTGTGTTTATTATGACACTACGTACTCTTCTATTTATCATGTTTTGTTGGAGAACGTTAGATAGTCTGTGCTGAAATTTCAATTAAAATTTGCGTGTGTGCAAAACTGTTTATTTCCATTTTTTCAAATTTTGATGTAAGTAATTTTGCAGAGAGAGAGTTTTGCAACAGCCATAGATTTTTGAATGTGAGAAAATAAAATAAGAGATCAGTTTAGACAGATTTTGGGTCTTCATTCTGACAGTAAATACATAACGAGCAAATCTATTGCTATCTCGATATTAATAAAAAATTGAAGTAAGAAGTTTAGCGGTTCACACCCTTATACGTAAGTAATATTGGAGTATTAAAAAAAATGCAAATGATTACACTATTGTTTGTTATTTCCAAATATATATAATACAATTTATAGTTATAATATATCTAAAAACAAAAAGAATTCAAATAAATTTTTAATTAGGCTTTGGAATAATAATTCGAAAACATATTTTTCCTTCATCTTCATAAATGGCTGAAGAAATATGGATGTATGAAGTTCTCATTGGCTACCATTTTTAAACAAAATAGCGAATGTTGGATTTCAAGAATCATCATGGGGTTGTGACTTTGGCACCAAATCTGAAAAACAATTCGGTCCATTAGTCTCAAGATCTAACCTAAAATATTTGGAAATCAAATCAAAACTACTTCAACTTATTTTCCTGAGAGACCACGAGGCCCCTAGGAGGCGCGGGGCCCATAGGCAGTTGCTTACATTGCCTATAAGGTTAATCCGGCGCTGCTTCCTTAAGGATATAATCGAATATTCTGTCGGCATTGCATGTACGAGTATTCTTGGGATGCCTAAATATCCTTCTTTATATAGGTTGGGCCCCTACCATCGAAGACCTCCCAGAGCAGAACGAATCTCCACTATCCTGCGAGGACTCAGACCACAGCGAGGCGAAGCTGCTATTTAGCATAGCCGAAACATAACTCGCCCATTTGAATATTTTAAGTTTTCTAGCCGGGAAGGGACTGATGAATTATTGAACAGGCTTCCGAAGAGTTTGTTTTTGCTTCGACCTTGCACGTACTCTTGTGGTCTCGTTGCCTCTGCTACCTCACTGTTTATGGAATCAATTTCCGTATTCTGTAAGTAGAGAGATCACAATTTCAATGGCCTCTTTAAGAAGTCACAATGGCTGCTCCAATCGCTCATTAATAATCTCTTTCAGTAAGTCTTGAGGGATTATCATAGTTCTTTGTTAGATTAAAATTAGATTAGTTAACGATTGTGACGTATTATAGCTCTTAATTTGAAAGCAACTTATAATTTTGGTGTCTTATTTAGGTGTCGAAATGAGGTATGCTAGCTCTGGTCTGCATTTACGCAATTGTTTGTCCTGAATGGCGAGGCGTTGACTGGTTCTGATTTTGCTGATCTACTAAGATTAATAATGCTCCCTTTTCTGGACCGAAAGAGAGAGGGGCAATATTTGAGAGATTTTTTTAAAAATCAAATAACATTAGTTGCTACTTTTTTATTGTTTAGACTTTATTTCTGTAATAAAATGCGTTATTGTTATGAGATGATGATATTTATTTCATACAGTCGGTTTGGGAGTAAAAGTGATCAACGTTGACTTATTTTGCTGTTCAGCTGTTTGAATATAACCTTTCTCAGCTCTGCTATATTTTCCTTCAGTATGTGTTCCATTGTCCCCGAGTCATGTACTAACTCTATTTGACCACTTTTTTTTTAAACTGGTGATGTAATTTTATCTTTTTCTGCCCTGATGATGCCCGAATTGGCGGCTGGGATTTTTTTTTTTTTTTACTTTTTGTCCTCATCTATTAATTGATAATAATTTTGCTGTATTATATTTTGAAATCTCTGTTATTCCGTCCACAAATTTGATTTCATCACGTTTAGCTTCAGATGTATTTATAAATATATTAATTATAATATACAATTCATAAATATGTATTAATACTTTATTATGTATTAATACAGTATTTACTAAAAATAGCGAAATTTACTCGAACCGATAATATTTGTTACTTTATTAGGTAAATACTAGTGCCACTTCTATTGGTAATAGAAGTGGCAAATAATTTATCAATCCCTAATTACATTGATCCTTCTATACCATCATGCGGATGTCAACTAACTAAATACTAATGCATTAACTTTTTATTGGGAGTAGCACTTGTGCAAATTTATTTATTTTACACTGAAATTAAAAAACGCTGCAAATTATTACACAATGGTTTATTTTAATGGTTTATACTTTTACTTACTTATATATACTTATTTTGTCTAATTTAAGTTATGAGGGAATGCTAATTTTTTTTATCGGTTGCTTTATTATTTAGGATATTCGATTTCATTGGAAATCTTATCCTATCCTACCTGACGGAGCTATGGTCCTTGCAGGACCTCGGCCTCCTCAGTGATCCTCCTCTTTCACTCAGACCTGTCTTCTGCTGCCCTTCTCCATCCGTCGACACCCAACGACCGAATGTCTTCTTCCATATCCTGCAGCCAACGAAGTGTTGGTCTCCCTCTGCTTCTTATTCTAAGTGGGTTTCCCTCCGTCATCATTTTAGGGAGCCTACCATGGTCCATTCTTTGTACGTGCCCCAGCCATCTTATCCTGGCACTCTTAATGATGGAAACAATATCGTGTGTTTCATCAGTTCCTCATTGGTCTTGATCCCCCCGCGATCTCCTTCTTTTGTAGGGCCAAAGATTCTCCTAAGGATTTTTCTCTCACAACTGTTTAATAGCCTTTCATGTCAGTGTCAACGTCCAGGACTCGCTTCCATACACAACCACTGATTGCAGGGCCGTACGGTACACTCTTATTTTGAAGGCTCTGGATGTATCCCGATTTCGATAAAAATTCATTAGGGACCAATAACATCTATTACCAGCTATTATCCTTGCCTTAATTTCTTCCCTAATATTATTATCCTTCGTGATAACAGTGCCCAGATACTTAAATTGTGCTACTCTCTCGAAGCGGTATCCCCAGCCCCCTCGATATACCTGTTCCTTCTTTCTTCCTTGCTGGTTATCATACACTTGGTATTTTCCGAATTGATTACCAGTCCTGTTTTCCTAACAGCTTCTTCACACTCCTCGAACACTCCAAGTAGTGCATTGGTTGTTCCTCCTGTGATCACGACATCATTCGCAAAGGCCTGCTGTGTCAATCTGTGGTATATATATCCTCCTGGCCTTGTGCGGATCGACCTCATAACTACTTCTAGCACCATGTTAAATATTACTGTGGAAAGAGGATCTTCCTGCTTAACACCTTTCTGAATATTGAATTGCCTGAATATTGAAAGTCCTTCTTGAATTTTCACTACTCCTTTGCTGTCCTGCAGTTCCACAACCCATTTCCGGCATTTTTCAAACATCATTCCTATACTGAAAATGTGGTCTCTTGTCGATCTTCCCGGGCTGAATCCTCATTCATACTCGCCTTGACCTGTCATTGGAAATAATAAATCAAAAAACATTGCTTGTTTCTTTAAAGTTCGATGTCGTATACGATCTGTTTGCCAAGAAAAGTATTAGAGATTATGCCCTTTTTTTTTTATAGTTTTAACTGTGAATTTTCTCATAGCGGCTGTTTTACCGGGGTTTTTCCGGTCGCTAGACACTCTGTCCAAGATGTGAAAATTAATTCATTATGATTTATCATAATTTCATCTTTTTTTTTTAATATTACTATTTGTAAATTCTTTGCTCTTATTTATTTTACTCTAAGGCTCTAAATCCCACCTTGTATAGCCTTTAATGCTATTCTAAAGGGATAAATAAGTCCAGAAATAAATAAAGAATTTATTATCATTATTTTTCTAGCATTCGATCAGAAAGTGAAATACTCAAATGAACCCGGCGAAAGATACTTAAGGCATTATCTACCTCGTCATAAGGTTCTCGTACGTGATTCTAGTGGGTCCTATACTTAGGCGTGTGAAGTAAAGTTGATTTCTTAAACTTTTTTTCGCCTGATTACCATGGCATATCTAAAATAAATAAATGAATGAATTATATAGACATTCGTTTGTTAATAAATCAGTGAAGAATATTGACATTGGCCATATTACAATCGCCACCCACAAGACCCAGTGGCGTGAGAAGATGAACTCCACCTGTGTTATTCCTCCCACAGAGCTCAGAGAGCTACAAAACATTTATGAACGGAAACAGCATATAGTTTTGCAACAGTATGCAACGAGAGTCGAGGCAGCTCTACGTGCGAGTCGCTTGTGAAGTGTTGGGGACGATAGAGCACGCATTGATAACCAGTCTTTGTTGAGTAGTTTTATCTCTGACCTTACGATGTTTCTTAAAAAAAAAACTCAGATTCTTAAATATATATATATATATATATATATATATATATATATATATATATATATATATATATATATATATATATATATATATATATATATATATATATATAGTTATAGTAAATACCTTTGTTGTTTACCTCAGGGAACGTTTCGTCGTTTTCTAAGTATTATCTTTTATTTTATCCGACTAGAGATAAAGTATTACGAGTTAAAAATCAAAAAGAGATACATAAACTACTATCAATTGCTTTTACTATTAGTCCAGTCAAATGGCAGTTTTTGTTGCGAAAAATCTAGTAGTCGGTTTTATTATCGTTGCCTATGTTTTTTGGGGTGTTGAATCCGAATCCAGAGGAGTCTAACAAAATTTCCTGCTGCGTTTTGAGATATCCGCAGAAAACATTGAAATTATAATTATAATTTCAAACATTAATATTTTTAAAAAATGAATAGAAACTCAATACAAATTTAATGAAAGTCTAAAATACTCCAACTCCTTATTATAATAAACTAAAACTATAATATGATCATATCTTATGATAGGCCTACTAAACTGTATTAAATAAAGATCTTAGAGAAGTTATAAAGTCATGTAAAGGGTTTAGATAGAATCATCCCAGAATCTAATATTCTATTTTTTTTTATTATTTTTTTTTATAAACCATTGGGTCTAGAAGCCGTCTTTCTATGCTTGAATCAAAGCTAAATAGATTTGCTGAAACTTCATACTTAAACATTTTCCCCTGTATTTGGTTCCAAATTTGGCCCCATAGTTAAAATTTCACTTTGGAAAAATATTGCCAATTTTTGAAATGCTGTATCTCAGGACTATTGAGCCTGAGATACAGCTTCGGCGTTTTATTTAATTAAATAAAAAATAGTATATCACTATTTAATTATTGCCGATGTTTCGGGTCACTTTGTAAGTCCATGTGCCGTACGCAGGGAAATATTCCCCTCTCGAAATTTTATATAAAATATGATTTTTATATAATGTTTGTATTCTGAGTAATAATTTTTTATCCAATTTTCATTCTTATCTTTAAAGTTTACGGCCTTTTTGGCGATCATAGACACTTAATGATTATTAGCCTACTCATTAAATCCCTACGCCGAAAAAAAATCAAATCACCCGAAAAAAAATTCTGCGTACACGCCTGTTGTAGACATTCTCAATTTTATCAAATTTTATCCTATGCTTTTGTTTACGCATGCGCAATTGTATTTTCCTTGGGATCCTGAAAACAAACCCCTCGGCGGGAATTATTTGAAAAGATTTTTCGGGATTTGTTTCTTTTACTTTGAAAGGCAAGTGTGAAGAGATGAAGGAGTACGTTTATAATTTTCCTTTGTTCACCGATGATTATGCAACGAACTTTCAGTTTAAGTCATTGGATAAAACCCAAGTTTTTAGTAAAGAACAAAGAATGGTTAAACGCTACTTTTTGTTTTGATTTTCTAAGATAATCGCGTTTCTAAGTCAGACGCATTTTTCGCATTGTTCTGAGCGATAAAAACGGAGGAAAACAAAAGCTTTAAGAGGCTCTCTTGCACCTGAAGAACTAGCGTAAAACATTTCTTCCGGAATTTCTCGAAACGATAGAGTAGCCAAATATTTCAACTCAATTTGAAAGTGATTGGTTAGTTTATCGGAAGAAAAAAATGATTATATTTTTATTTTTATTTTTTTTAAATACTACATATTAATCAATTTATTATTAAAATAGTTTTATCCTCTTAGTTTCAACAGTTCTTTACTTCCAAACCATGTTTATGGAGAAATAATATAGGCTTAATAACATAAAAGGATATATCAAGATTATTTTTATATATATATTTATCGATATTTTTGTGTGATAGTTTCAACTGAATATATCGTAATATCGATATTAAAATTTGAGTATCGGAAACCAATATTTGTTCCAAAAATAAACAAAAATATTGTCTGTAAGTTTGAGAGGTTTCAATCATTATTAATTCAATGATGATTTTCTTCCTTCTTTTTATAAATTGATTTATGTTAATCATTGTAATTCACTTTTCTCTAGTTCTTAGTAAAGTCTTTTTAATAATAAATGTTAATATGTACATTGATAGGTTTTAGTAATTCGTTCAATTGATTTTGATTTTCTTCCGTCCTTCAATTTGTTTTTATTTTTTTTTTTAATGTTTAAATAATTTAGTTTATCTTTTCTCTAGTTCTTTCTAGTGATTTTTCTTTTTTTTTTATTGACAAATGTTAATTTTTTTTTTGTGATATTCTATTTATGAATATTTAATTGTTGCTACTAAAGTTATTACAAATCTAAAACTTGTTAATTTATATAACCCTATCCTTCAATTCGAAGTGAAAACCCTCTTCTTCTTCTTCTGCTTTCAAAGATTAAAAATATAGAGGTCCGAAAAAATCGAAATATCAATATTTTTCATTGATATATCGAAATACTATTTCGATAAATTTGAAAACACTCGATTATTTATGAAAACACACTATTATTATTTATTTTTGTTCGGTCTTTACGTCCCTAATCTGAAACCATTAACAAGATGGCTGACTATAGATAGTAACACGAACACACTACACCACAAGTTTTTTTTGTTCTTGGTTGTCGAACCCACCATTCTTTGTTAATTTTTTTATTTTGTTTTTATTTATTTTTAATTTTTTTTGGAAAAAATATCGGTTTTCGAAACTAAAATTTTAATATAGATGTTACGATAAAAATCGGATAAAAACTATCGGACAAAATTATCGATATATCTATATTTCGATTGAGGGAAGGACACGTTCTGCGAGAAGGAACGACACACTGTCTTCCTTTCCAAGTGGATGTAACAACAGCTCCAAAACAGTCGTCCGATAAAAATGTGTTTATCGTCTCATGTGAAGAAGGCCATTGAATTTATCATTCTACTGGAGATGAGATAAAATATTCAATATCTGTAAGGATATTATAAGAAGATTCCGAAACAAAGCCTGAAGCTTCTCAAATCCCAGTAAATGATTACCGGTCAACGTTTCGCCAATGCAGGCATCATCAGGAAAACAAAAATAATATTGCATAAATGCAGACCACAAATACAAACCCAGTATAGTTCCACATATTGTCGTTATCAGGAGAAAATATTGCCTTTGACATCAAATATACTTTTATACCTTAGCTTTTATATTTTTTATAAGTCACTGATCAAAACTGCATATTTTATACCATTTGAAGCACTGAACTTGAATAATTTAAAATTCAATTTTGAATTTATTTTTTTAATAACAGGAACAATAATGGTTTAGGGAGAAATTTTTTATATGTTTTCTTGGCGCTTGGTTACATTTAGTTGCTGAAGTGGTTTTTAATCCATCATTCAGATAGACACCACTCCCTCATTGTATTTCTTTATTCTTTGCGAATACATTTGCCTTGGGCACTTGCAACAACTTGATCGATCGAGCTGCTGTAGGCCGAATATGACTCTAATATCCATCGACGTCTTCTATTGTCCGAGAAACAGGAAGAGCGTTTTTACAGGCGCCAGGATTGAAGAGATGGGGAAGCTGATTTGGCTGCTTGTCTATTCATCGGACCACCTACCTCTGTATATTAAGTTTCTTCACGTATAGGCGCCTACAAAATGGGAACTGTTTTCGTATGGTTTTGACTGAATGGGCGTTAGAGGTCGAGAACCTAATCGATCCAACATTCTGAATAATTATTTTCAAGCTTCTTTTTTCTCAGCTTCAGTTATATCCATTATCAATCAATATAATTATTTATTGAAATTTATTAGCAACAGTAAATGTATGGCACTGTAAATGTACAGTGCGATAGAGGTTGTGTATGCAAAATGTGAGGACCGGCAACTATGTTCAGATTCTTTTACTTGATACTCTAAATAATAAAAAAAAGCACATGTTTCCAGCAGTTGTGATGGTCCTGTATCCCCGCACCACTGTGGAAAGAATCCTAGAACGCTTGGCCATTGGGCATCACTATCACTACCTATCCTTTTAGTGATTTGTTCGTTATCGATTATATCGATTGTACACGCCCATCTCATTTGCCAAGATGTTATCACCTTAATAATATTTACTGTGTGCAGGCCACGCAATTCGGCGTTGTATAGCCTTCTAAATTCTCCAATCGACTCATCCTTCTTTGTTCCAAATATTCTATAAAATACTTAAATAAAGTATTAAACCTTTAGACGTTGTTCTTCCCTTAGTATAAGCGTTAACTTTTCGCATCCGTAAGGCCTCATTTACATTGTGACAAATATATATATATATTCGCAGCCAAAAAAAATATATATAATAAATTATTTCAGAAATTATAATAAAAAAATCTGGTGCGGTGCGCGAATCACACAACTTTCCCTTTCCGTCCTATACTAATTATCTTTTTAAAAAATTTTAAAGAGTTCACATAAAAACTTCTAATAAACTCAGCAGCATTCACTTCTTCTGGCACTTAAGTACCATAAAGCAGTTTGTTAAACAATTATAGTACAACAATTCTGTACACTACCTATATATATTATCTTTGTCAAGTTGCAAATATATTTTAAAAGTTTCAGGTTTAGTTTCCATGGAAACATTTTCTTTACATTAAATAATGTGAAAGTAGAAATTATTAATTTAATTTCCGCTTTTATATTCTTAAATTACTTTGTTACAGAGCGTATTGTTTACAAAAGATTGGCGGATTGGTGGGAGGAGGTTCGGTCGCATCCATCTCCTTTCGGATGCTCTCGGTTATCCATCTATTTTATGCTCCTCATAAAATACACTGTATCTTTGCTAATACTAGTCCGATTTTGATGATTTTTTTTTTTTTTTTTTTTTAGATAATCTAATACACTTGTATATACATCTATACATAATTTTACTATAAATTGAATGCTTTTTAAGTTAAGCGCAAATAAAATATTCTTTTCGTCATAACTTTTTTCCCAACACTTTTTTGTTGATATACTACATTAATTAAAAGTTAAACGTCTTTAAGGTGAAGACATTAGACAAGTTTCACCAAAATCGTTGGAGCCGTTTACGAGAAAATTGTAAAATCCATGATATAATTGCTAATTCCGGTTAGACCGATGCGCTGTATCTTAGCTAATACCGGTCCGATTTTGATGATTCTTTTATTGTTTTTTAGATAATTTAATTACCTTTCATACAATTCCATACATAATTTACCATAAAATGCATAATTTTTAAGCTATGCGCAAATAAAATATTCTTTTCATCGTAACCTTTTTCCCTACGATTCCTCGATGATTTACTACAAAAATGAAAAGTTAAAGACCTTTATGAAGAATAATTTAGGCAAGTTTCATCAAAATCGTTAGAGCCGTTTTCGAGAAAATTTTAAACAATTGTAATATCCATGATATAACTGTCATTTCCGGTTAGTCCGATGCGCTGTATCTTTGCTATTATTGGTCCGATTTTGATGATTCTTTTTTTGTTTTTTAGATGATTTAATTACCTTTCATACAAGTCTGTAGATAATTTACCATAAATTGCACGCTTTTGAAGTTATACGTAAATAAAATATTCTTTTCATCATAACTTTTTTCCCTGCATTTCCTCGGTGATATACAACATATCTGAAAAGTTAAAGGTCTTTAAGAATAATTTAGACAAGTTTCATCAAAATCGTTAGAACCGTTTTCGAGAAAATTGTAAAAAAGTGTAAAATCGATTATATAAAGTACTTCCGGTTAGTCGATTTTGACGAAAATGTTGCTGTAACATCACAGCCGTATGCCTACCTTAAATACGTAATTTGAGTATCGTACGACTTTTTGTTTTTGAGCTAGGCTGTTCACATACACACAGACCATTTTGCGAGGCTTGGTCATTTGGACTCCAGTGGACCTTAAAACGTGTATTTCCGTTGAAAACTCGAATTCGAAAAATTTCACGATCGCAATACTTCCCCTTTTTATATAATTCGTATATAGGTAAGGGAAAGTAAAAATAAAATCACATCAAAGTAAAACGTGTATTTCCCTTGAAAACTCGAATTCGAAAATTTTCACGATCGCAATACTTCCCCTTACTATATACTTCGTAAAATGCAATACTAAACTTACAACGACATTATAATAACAACAGTTTATTGTTTTACAATACAATGTTTTTTTACAAAATTACTTGTAATTTTTATAAAATGGTAATATAATTTAATAATATTTCCTTAAATAAAGTGTTTAAGGTAACATTAGTAGTGTACGCGACAGAATTTAGAGTTTAGGCGCCCCTCATACCATCAGAGCGGGAGAGATGGCTGGTTCGTCATTTTTCCTAAAGGAAACAATTTTTATTATAAAAATTTCAATTTTATCGCATAATAACATCACTTATGACTTTATAAGCTTGTTTCTTAACTCATAATAAACATTTTCTTAGTTGATTAAACAAATATTATTTTAGCGAGCGCCCCCTGACATTGTGCGTCCCTGACTCTGCTTTCCTTCTTTTCTGAGAAAGTTTGAATAATCGATTCAAAATTCAACGTTCTTCCTGATCAAGACCCATTCGCATGCATATTCTTCTTCTTCCTCGTTCTTCCTGTTAGAGGCTCACGTCCGGTTAGTCCAGAGTCTGAATATCATGGCTTGTTCTTTTCTATTTAATTTGTGGTAGAATTCTTGGGGGTTCCTATGAAGATGTTGGTTTTTACTTCGTCCAATAAAGGTTGGGCATCTATCTTCTCTGTTGAAGGGATACAGTCTTTGCCAGTTCGTCTGCTTTCTCATTACTCCTGTGCGGGAATCCATTACAAAACCAATCTATTTCTACTGTGGTTCATTTTCTCTAATTGTGATGCCAGTTCATAGCACATTTTCTCCCAATTTGTTTTCAGGACACCAAGATCTGATGCTGCATCCGTCAGGAACACTATTTTTGTATTATTCTGATTTGGTAGAGATAGGATTAGATTATTTAGTCTAGGCGCCCACAATAGTCTCCTGCTCAGCCCGATAATTAGTTGAGATGCGGCCTATAGCGATTGACTTTTCAATGGTACTCCCATCTGGAAATTCAACATAGCGCCACCATCCTTAATAGCTTCAGTAGCTGAGCCATCCTTATATATTCGGGTCCATTCATGGCTTGGGGAGTTCACATTAATATGTTCCCAGCTAATGGCTCTCATCTCAGAGGTTAGCATAATTTCCTTGCTGGTTATTCCCAGAATATTATAAACAATATTTGGACGTGGATTTTCAGATTCAGAAATTTTAGTTCTCTCTTGTCCTCTTTGGTTTGTAAACCAGTGATGGTTTCCATTTTATTATTAGGGGTTGGGTTCATTGCGTCTGTGATCATTCCAATCCTCTGATTTTGTACTCAGTTGATCTTTTTGATTTGAAGTTTTGAGGAAGTAGCAATGTCCCAACTGGTAATCCCATATTCCAGTACTGGTCTTGCGTAACCTGAGTACAAAGTTTTTAGTTTTTTTCCATCTGCTCCCCAATTCGAGCCTGCGATTTTTTATTAGGCAGGATCTTTGGATAGCTCTCTCAACACATCCTTCGATCTGCTTCTTCCACGTTAGATGTGTTTCTAATTGCATACATATTTATAAATTAGGCTCGCTGTCAAAGTATGATGCAAGTACGTAATATTATTTATTATGCATTTAAATGATTTTTTTATATGAGCATGTTTGTTCTATAAACTTTTTGACTGAATAGATTTTTTTAGTCTACTCTTCGGACTAGTTCGCATATCACCAAGAATGTCAGTGTGTACCACCAGCTATATGCGTGCCACCATCTGAAAATTCTTGATTTACATTTACAGGAATGTTACGAATAATTTCCTATTTTTAAACCGCATGTCTCATAGTTTCTATAAGTTTTGTTTTGAATAATTATTTAATGAAAATTTCGCTGCTGTGAGCTGATTCATCAGTCATGTAAATATTTGTAAATTCCATTTAGAATACAGTGCATTGTTAAATCCTCCACATTAGGCGAGACTGTATATGATTTTCATCCCGAACTATGCGAAAGTAAATAAATTAATATGTTGTAATATAAAGAAAAACGTATGAGAACCAGGAAAGGGAATGGCGTATCTTTAAAACATAGCCACAACACAGCAAGATCGGCACATATACAAAGGCTGATACAGCGTCTACGGTTCTCAACAACACAACTTATCCTACGTGTTAGGGCTTCTTATCAGTGTTCCGTATTTATAACAAGCTTCTTGCTATGGCGAAATGGGTATTTAGAAACAGCTTGACGTTTTTATGATTCTCTTGGAGAAAAAAGGAACACAAAAAAAAAAATGTTGCTTAAACACGATAAAAATATATCTTATCCTGCTCACGAATTGATATTATAATAAAAATCTGGTGCGGAGCGCACGTCCCACAACTTTCACTAAAGTACTTAGCATCTGCTCAAAAAGGACTGTTGTAATTTGAAAAGTTACCATTTTTGTTTTTATGGAAATACCATTTAGTTTCTATTAAATAATATAAAAGTAGAAATTATTTACTTCAAAAAATCACCTAAGTGTATGCGTTTTTTGTCACTCTCCATTGCCTTCTACGATTTTATATGTTAGACATAAATTTGTCTTAAATCTTTTGTTTTTCATCGTTTTATTATGCCAAAATATATTATAACTCTTATTTCCGGAAATTTGTTTTGAGCCCGGGAAAATATTTTTCCTTTAGTTAATTATCAAACTCTTTCATAGTTTTCATATCTCCATTTTTTACTACTACTAACAATGAGAGACAATTAATTATTTCAAATAAATAAAATTAAAGGTACTTTTGAGGAAGCTACTTTATTTGAGCGATACTTTGTTATTTGGACTCAAGAAATCTAAAAACGTGTATTTCCGTTGAAAACTCGGATTCGAAATTTTACATATACATGTAACTGAAAGTAAAAAAATGTAATGATTATTCATTTTAATTTGATTTTTTTTACATTAATTTTTTTGATTGCCTAGGCTATATAAAAAGGATGAACCTACCGAAGAAATTATACGGAATTATATTTACTTAGTTACTCGGTTATTTATTTAGTGATTCGGTTGTATGTGGATAAAAACGAATCACTAAGTAAATATAATTGGTGTGACTGAAAAGTTTTCGGGATGGACAACGAATGAAACAGTAAAAAGGAAATCGGCGATAAGCAGGAGGTTAAACGCCACAGAGCATTTTCATACCATCGAATCAACATTCCATTTATCGAGGTGGTCTCAAACAGTTTTCAGATTATCCAATACAATCACATGTCGGATGGCCATCCGATTTATCGAGCGGGCGTAAGACTGCTGGAAACATAGGATTCTACTCCGATAATTATGGGCCGTGTGAAAGGAACATATGATTTCTGCGTAAACTAAACCGGATGTCAGTTAACGCCCTTAGGGATCGACCAGGACGTAGATGGGAGATCTGTGAAAGGTCCGATCTTGAAGATTTTGGTTATACTGAAATTTTGTGGAGAGTGTTATACATTGAAAGATTGTCTTGTTTTATCGGTATTCCACATCCGGGTTCGCTAAGCCTTTATTTTATTTTTAACTTGTATTATTATTTTTATTTTTAATATTTTATTTTAGTGGTATTAATATCATTATATTCAGTAGTATTATTAATATATTTTTACCATGGAGATATAAAAACTATGTCTATTTTTTACCAATTTAGGATTATTACACATTTGTGTTTCACTTTTTTTTCTTTACTCGTAGGGTATTGAGAACTATGTCCTAGACTAATTGTAAGGAAAGTCACATGCTTTTAAAAGAGCACTAATTATAAATTTGCTTTCCTTCTGAGAAAAACATCTGTTCAAACTGCCCTTCTGATAAATGTAACCGTATTATACTACACCTCCGAACTTCATATATTAAAACTGACATCAAGAATTTGCATAGGATTGATTTTGTAAGTAGATATGTATTGGGAAAGAAAATAAAACAAAAACAAGTCTGACGACTCATATTGGGAAAAATACTTTACTTCGTCAATATTTTATTTTTTAGATATTTACTCTTAATCTGAAATTTTCGGCATCTTAACATAATCATAAGATATAGCTGTGTGTGGCAAAATTTACTCACTGAGATTCTCCTCTGCGTACGTGACTTTAAAGACGTACTACCCGCCATAGTTGGTCGCGTTATAAATCGCGGTTCTACTCTGCAGTTTTCTTTATGCACATAATGCGAGCTGTATGCCACCACGTTTTAATATCAACGAAAAAAAAAATTGAGATGTCTCTTAGTTTTATGATAATTTTATGATTGACGCTTAAGCAATTTATTAGAGCTTTTAATTGCCTCAGTTGGGCAAAATAAAGATCCTGTAGGCAGATATCTCCTTTGACAAATTGCCTCGAGCAATGGATAGAGGAGGCTTTGCCTGAAGGAAATTACACTATTTTACAGCTTCCACATCCTGTCGGTTCGAGGCCAACGATTATATAGGTAACATTGGGTTGTTAAGTCCTCTTTATATGATCTAATCTTTGTCATTATCAATTGTAAAAGACAATCCGATGATAACATTTAATAATTTTACTGTCAAACAAAAGTAATTGATGAGCAATGTGTTGTAATATTTTTTTATTTAACTTTTAATAGTTGACCTTAAAGACAATGAACAATAAAGGTGCGGCTGCACCTGAATTGAGCTTGACTGACTGGAGTTCAGTAGTGAATCCGTTTCGTGTATTTTGTAGGAGGCGGCAACAAAGAGTTCGGAGTCAACTGCCCTCTCCTATTAAATACGCGATTTATACAAAACCTATCACACAATTTTTTTTTGGTCTATTACAAAGATTCATTATTGAAAATAATAAACCAAAAACTTTTATATAGATTTCTTTTTTTTTTTAATGCTTTGGTATGCTGATTCCAAAACACTTTACATTTTTCCTCTATCTTTATAAATGCCCGAGTCAGGGGCATATAAAATAGCTAATCGGCCGCCATTATGAAACGATATGACGGATGGTAAAGTCGAGTCCCAAGGGTCAACCTGGGATGGCCAGTGAATTTTGGGTCAAATCTCAAGAAAATCAGTCCAATAGTCTCGCGGTGTACGCGGATATACGGATATTTTTAATTGATTCTATGAAATGTAAAACCTCAAATTTTGAAAGAGGGTTGCAATTTTTTTTTCTTGGTCGATTACAAATGTTCATTATTGAAAATAATAAACAAATGCATAAATGTGTCAACTTTCATGATGATCACTCAAACGGTGTCCAAGTCTGTTGATCTCAAATAGATATGCCAACAACCATTTTTATATATATAGACTAATATTAATTCTACAAATTGAACTTGTTTCATATTATTTCTAACAATTATGGTTTATTAATATCCACAAATATATATAGGATTATTTACAACTACAAGAGAGAGTTATAACAAAGATAACTTGCTCTTTTAAGTAACTGTTCTAGTATTATGATCTTTGTCGTGTTTCTGGGCGGAGCAAGGGGGCAGACACATGGCCTATATATACACTTATTACCTTCAAACATCCACAAAAAAAAATATCACATACCTTTGACTCCATTCATGAATACTTCTGAGCAATTTAGGACCTTTTTTTAATGAAGGATATTTTGGGGTAATGGTTGAAAATTGGTCAAAATATAATTGTCAGAATACATTAATTTAAATTTATATTACATAAAATAGTTGAAATGCTATTGTTGAAACAAAAAATGTTCCATTATAAGTTGTTTGATAGTTGGTTAGTTAATGTTGAACAAACATTACAATTGTTATATTTATTTTATGATTATTTGTCATGCTTACTGTTATGTGTATAAATCAACAAGTCCAAATTGAAAAACTTGTATTAATAACAATACGGTAAAAGGGTTAAGAATGAATAATTGAATTGTATAACTAATATAACATTAGTTTAAACAAAGAGGTTATATTGATATAACACTTACATCATTCTGAAAAGTAAATAGTCAATAATGCTTGGTAGTATTGCTTCTACAATAATTATAAAATAAATCAGTAGATCAGTTCAACTTTAATTTCCCAATTATTGAACTCCATCAGTAAAATCTATATTTATATATATATATATATATATATATATATATATATATATATATATATATATATATATATATATATATTATATTATAAATATATCAAAAATAATATATATATAATTCAGTACTGTTAATTATTTTATTCTTATTTGTTTAGATGAGCAGTGGCAGACACTTATAGAGCTAAATGATGTTTAACATGAGCGGACCAGGACTGCTAGGGGTGGCAGAGAGCGGCGCCACCCCTCGCACACCAGAGATCCTTAATTCGCTGATGTCGATGACCAATCCATTCGACCGATTGAGGACAGCAACTGTCTCACCCCAGTCTGACGTGTCGAGCAGCCCTCCTAGCGTTCAGACTACCTGTTCCCAGCTGATCAAGGAAGGTCTTAAACTGACTATTCAGACCAAGCGGAAAGCTCATGGTGGCAGCAGTTGCGGAGGTTCACCTCTTCTCAGTCGAGACACTGCAGGCAGTCCGGACTCTCAATGTGACAATTCGAATGAAGGGGTAAATTTTATATTTTGTTCCATTTTTAATTTAATTTCTTTATGAGCCGCTTCATGCTAAAAGGGGTTTTGTCTAGCTATTGGTATAGTGACAAAACACCGTTTAGCATGAAATGATTCATATGAATTGTTTAGTTTATTATAAAGTAACTGTTAAAATAATTTATTATTTAAACATATAGCAATGTCATTGTGTGGTGAACATTGTCTCCTCTGCACTGGAATGCGTATAGTACTGCTTGGGAGTCTTTCTCAATGTAGAATATGCTTTTGACCAAATCTGATTCCCGGAACTGCCCTCACAAATCCATAAATTCATACCTCCTACATACTATCTGACTATCCGTTCCTACCTCACTTGATCACAATAGTGATTATTCATCCCTCTTTTCTCAGTTTGATGGTGTTCCTGAAGGCAGTGTCGTTGGTTCCATCCTCTATACAGTTTATACAGCTGATATCCCAATCCATCCTAATACTGTCCTCAGCACGTATGCTGATGATATATGTGTGCTACCAGTCAATAATGACTGGTCCCCTCCAGAATATTTGGTTAGCTACACCAATGCGTTCTACCCACGCCATATAAAGTATTCAGATGTTCATAAGAACAAATGCAGGTAGTGTTCTCAAAGAAGTAATTTCTGAGATATTACTCAAAGGTAAAATAGTGTTCATATTTTTTTTGTTGTTGTAATTTTATAAAAATTACCAGGCAACACAAAGCTTTTTAGTTGTTATAATATTCTGTCAATGGATTTGAGTTATGAATATCTTAAATCAATATTAACATTTTTTCATTGATCATCATATCATAACAATTAGTAGCATTTAATAATACTTTTATTATTATCATCCTCAAGTTGTAATTTTGATATAGTTGACACCAGAAGATGAAGAACGACGACGTAGAAGAAGGGAAAGAAATAAGATAGCGGCAACTAAATGTCGCCAGAAGAAAAGAGAAAGGACCAATAACCTTGTTTATGTGAGTTACTTTTATTTATTTTTATATCCTAATTTTTTAAAATGTTTTTAGCGCCTATGTGTAATTAAAACTTCAAATTTTCAGTCAATTATTTAAAATATATTTTGATTTCAAGTAAAAATAATAAATTGAAGTTTGTTTTATTGCATTTGTTAAAAAATTATTACATTGCTAACATTATATTACATTTTATACCTCTTTTTTTAATGTCATATTTTATTAAGACATTTGTTTGTTTTCTATAAATTGTTTTGCATACTGTATTATTTTACATGATTTAAAAAATATACTTTTGATTTAAGGTAATGTAAAATAATCTGAGATATTGAAAATAGTTACCCACCTATAATTTTTTTTTCATATTATGGAAAAAATGTAATAAGATTATAAATAAAAAATATTGCATAACACTACTCTACCATTTTATATCATTTTATGTTTTATTATAACTGATCATTTAACCTACATTTTAAATTTTTCAGGAGTCAGAAGCATTAGAAACTCAAAATCTTGATTTGAAATCCAAAATTCAAGAACTTGAAAAAGAAAGGCGAAAATTAGTTGATGTACTATCAGTACACAAGCCAAACTGCAACAAACATCCATTTCCATCTACTTCTTCCTCTTCTTCTTCTTCCTCATCGTCTGTATATCAGGATTTTGGTCCTCGATCAGACTATAATCCATCTTGCTACCCTTCAAATTACGACATCATTTGCTCGAGCGAAACTCAAATTTCATACCACCGTAATTCAACAGTCATTGAAGAAATCGGATATCTGAACCCATACTTGTACAAAGAGAGGAGTATGAGAGAGCCTGTGAATCCATATAGTCGGTCAGAGGTAAATTGATATTAATAATTTTTTTTTTTTTAATTTAAATTTGTCAGGCAAATTCTATTACCCTAATATTTGTTTTATTGAGAATATTTAATCTTGGGTATTTCTAATGGGTCTGAAACCACTTTGTGATTATTTCTTCTTATCTTTTAATTATAATTATAGGGAAATCCTCAGTAACTTCAATATTTATTAGTGAACTAGGGCTCAGGAATAGCTCAGTTGTAAAAAGGAAGAGATGTTTGAAATATTTAACCACTCTTATACAAATAAGGAGTATTCAATCAAAAGTAAACATATCCACTTTACAATAATTTTTAGGAGATGAAAAAATTGTGTAATACGAAAACTGTATCCATTTATTGGAAATGGAGGCTGTTCCATATTGTTAGACACCAATTTACTAAAAATGAACCAAAATTTCATTTATTTTTAGTTCACTTTGGGTACTATAGGTAACTATGAAGCCAATGAGTTCATTGGCTTTTGATTGAAAAGAATGGAGAATTCGAGTTTTGAAAGAAAATGAAAAACTTGAACATCCAACCATTACCTGATAAGTATTATTTTTGCTTCCATATTTCAATTAGTCAAGCTGAAAATATATTCCCATATATTTTTACTAATGCAAGTTAGGAAAAAATTAAATTAGACTACGATTGTAACACAAAATTTTATCACCAAAGCAATATAATTTTTTTTATAAAAATGAAAATTAAACACATTAATATTATAACGTACTGCAAGCCTCATAAGGAATCGAGTAAAATTAATAGAGCCATATCAAAAACCAAAATGGCGTTCTGTTAGGATTTTTATATAGAGAAAGAGTAATTAATTTTTAAAACTTCAAAGCAAAACTTTAGGAGAAACATTAAGGAGCGGTAATTATAGGAATAAAAATCCTCACTGAAAATACGTCAATTTTATGTGACTGCTGTAGCAAAAGCCTTGGGCTAAGGACCTTGGGGTAAGAGCGGAGTCTTCTATTTTCTTCTGTCGCCACTGGTCATCTATGGAAAAAGTTCCACAAAAAATACATTATGCTTCCGTTCATGTAAAAAAAATCAATTGTGTGGCAATAATGATAACAATCACTTCCTTTTGGTGACTAAATTAAGAGCTAAGATACCTAACAGTAGAAATGAGAGAGGCACGAGGATTACTAGGTACAATGCAGAGAGGCTCAAGAAAGAGGTTGTATTGAAGTAATTTGAGGATGTACCAATCAGAAAACTATGGCTTGGAGACAGACTGATGGCATGGAACAAGAGGTGCAAATCACTGGAATGGCCTCAGGAGTGTGTTGACTGCCGCTGCAGAGGAAACTGTTGGTCTGACGACCCAAGGTGTGAGTGGTTTGATGAGGAGTGCAGAGAAGTTACAGATAATAAGAACCAGGCCTATCAATTGATGATACAAAGGAAATGCACGAGGGCCTCCCATGAAGAATATAAAGGAACAAAGAAGATGGAAAAGAAGGTGCACAGGGAGAAAAAGAGAAGGCACATGATAGAGCATCTGCGAAGCATAGAGGAATACAAAAGTAAGAAATTAAGCCGGGATATGTATAAAAAAATAAATCGAGTTCCATCCTCGATCTATTGCGTTCAGAGATAAAAGTGGAAACCTGCTTAATGACACTGCCAGCGTGGTCAGTAGATGGACAGAACACTTTAGTGAACTATTAGGTATGAACGAGGAGTATAGTGCTGGAAAGAGTGACAATGATCAGAGGGAGGAAATGACGGAAGATAACAGAGAATAGCTGTTCTCATCCTATGATGAGGTAAGTGAGGCAATAGAGAAGCTCAATAATAACAAATCCGCGGGCTTAGATGGTTTACCGGGGGAGTTTTTTAAGAATGCTGATCAGGACTTCGTTATGGAGCTTACCCATCTAATGGAACGCATCTGGATAGAAGAAGAAATGCCTGATGAATGGAATAATGGAGTGATATGCCTGATACACAAGAAAAGTGACCCGCTTGTATGTAAAAACTACAGAGGCATTTCTTTGCTAAATACAGCATTCAAGATATTGTCTGGAGAAAGTGATTAGAGATTCGCAGATACAAATAGGCAGGCATATCTTCAATAAAGGCGTACAGCTTCTGGCTTATGCCAATGACATTGATATAATTAGTAGATCGGAATCAGGCATGAAAGAAGCCTTTAAAGCTTTGGAGCGATCTGCTCAAGCAATGGGGCTAGTAATAAACGAAGCCAAAACAAAATATATGGTTGCAGGAACTGAGGTACGTGATCAGCACATAGAAATAGATGGATACAAGTTCGAAACAGTTCGGAGATTTGTATACATTGGGTCATTTGTAGATACTGACAATAACTTCTCCAAAGAAATAGAAAAGAGAATCACAGCCGCTACGATGGGTTAATCAAGCTCTTTAAAACAAAAGCAATAAAAAAAGACACAAAGGCTACACTCTACAAGACCCTCATCAGACCCATACTGACATACAGTTGTGAATGCTGGGTGCTAAAGAAAGTCGATGAACAGAAGATCGCAGTTTTCGAAAGAAGAATTCTCAGAAGGATTTATGGGCCCATCAAAGAAAATGGCACCTGGAGAATAAAGCACAACCAGGAACTGTACAAAAAGTATAATGATGTCCCAGCAGTAAAATTTATCCGGATCAGTAGGCTTCGTTGGGCTGGTCATGTACAAAGGATGGCTGAAGATAGCATTCCCAAGAGGATAATGAATCATGCACCAGTGGGAAAAAGAAAAGTAGGAAGACTCCGGACAAGATGGTTAGACCAGATTAGAAGGGACGCGGTGCGGCTGGGTTCGCAAGCTGGTGGACAATGGCCAGGGACAGAGACCGGTGGGGACAGTTTCTTCAGGAGGTCAGGGCCCGAAGATGTAGAGCCGAAGATGTATGTATAATGATAACAAACACCAGGGGCAAAGTTTAGATTGTTTGAGAATCAGCCAAATTCAAATAAAATTCAATAGCTATTAGTTTTGTCTTTATAAAAATATAGTTTTGAACAATATATGCCATCAACTTTTGGCATTGGAACTCATTTTCAGAAAACAATGGAGTAGTTTCATTTAATTGTGTGTTTAACTAAAAAAAAGTTTCAGGAGCACACAGTGGTAATGAGAATTGAGATATTTGATTCAACAAAAAAGTTGGTAATTTAGTGAAAACTCATCATTTTTGGTTTTATCATTCAATCAGAAAGCAAAATGAGCATAATGGATTTAAAAAAGCTTGATACTCATCACCTAAGAGGAACAGAATTTTTTACTTTTTTCTTAGAATCACCCAAAAGTTCAGCTTTATTCTATCACATAGCACTGGGGCAATAGCAACTTTTAGTTTACATTTAGGTCTTACTTCACTATAATTTATGATTGATAATTTACGATAGGTACAAATTTATTATTTTAGGGAGTGAGATAGCTTAGCGGATATAATTATTTATAAATTCATTTTTGATTGTTTCTTATAATTAAGGCTTATCAAGGTTTGCTTTAATCTTGTTCTTTTTTAATCAGATGCACACCGATGATATTTTGAGAGTTGATCGGAACTATGGGAATCTTGATGGTGCTCGACCTTATCCAATAAGGCTGGTTGCAAGTACCTCTTCTTCAGATTATGAAAGCAACCCAGAACTTCTCGACAGTCCATCAACAGGAGGATACCAGTTTCCCGATGATCCATCATCATCATCGACTTTCTCATCATCCTCTTCAATCTTTCCTACTAGCAGCTGTATTACATAAATTCTTACCAACTGCATTAATATAAAGTGACATTCATATGTTTATAGAAAGTAAACGGTGGCCTTTGAATGTAAGAAATTATTTTTATAAAGACAAATGATGAATATTTTTAATATGTTAACATTATTATAATTTCTGTAATGATCAACATGCTGTGATAAATAGAATTAATGAAATTGTTCATTTATAGATTTAAGCGACTAAAGCCAAACAGTACAATGTGTGCCTTATAAACAGATAGCAATAGTTAGACCAATGTTAACTCAAATCAATAGCTGTAAATAATTCATTAATTACAAAATAATTATATAAACATAATAATTCACTTTCAGAAAATAAAGTATTTTCTCATAACTTTTAGCAAAGAAATTTTTGTTTTTCTATTATCTTACCATTAATATTTTGTGACAATGTATATAATATACAATATAATTTCTCTATCCAGTGAAAGATGTGTACTTAGATATAAAATGATATATTTATTTTTTTATCATATTTTTGTTTTGTAATTTTCCAAACAATGGGGATTTCTTCCAATATTTGGTCTTCTTAATAATCGGCTACCAATAAAAATCAATTAAGGCCATCCTTTGTCAGTCTTTCTTTTCTTTTTTTTTCTAATACTAAGGCTGTTTTTTTTTAAATGTCGTCTAACTGTCTTTTGTTCTAAAAATTGATTTATCAACCTGCATACAGTAGATTCACAATGTTATCTATTCAAACTTTATGGGTAACATAAATTTCAAATTTGGAAACAATATAAAAAAGTCTACAGTACCCAGAAGTTGTAAATATATATACTAGCAGTTCTTGTACTGTATGGTTTTATAATAATTTAAAAGTAAATATATAATAATGGCTTACATTTCCATTATTAAAATATAAATTTATATTGTCATTAATGTTGATATTATTCAAATCTTATTTTGTGATGTGATCTTGAAATTTAAATTTATAGTAATAAAGATACATGTAATATGTGCATACATAAAAACATGTCAATTTTAGCACTAAGCAAAATGTAAGATCTAACATAACTGATTCATGTTGTTAACTGTAAATCACACTATTTTTTAAGCAGCAGTCAAATATACCTATCTAATGACTTCTGAATTACCAAACACTCAAAACATTAGATTTTCATACAGCATACTTACTCTAGATGTCCTTTTTTTTTTTCTTAAATATAACTTTTAAGAACTATACATAAAAAGGATACAACTAGCGTAGCGTTAATATGCCCTATTGTTATTTTGAGTTTCTTCAATAATATCTTACAACGATAAGTCAATCTTATTGAAGAGTTATAGCTTGTGATATCGGAAATAGGAAAATCCATAAATTAACTGTTTACAGTTTTTTTGGAATGTTTAAAAAAAAATTAAATGATTAAATTATTGATATTTTTTAATATGTATCCAAGTTTACCAAAACGTTTTATTCTAAACAAAGGGATATTTAATGACCTGTTGTATTATTAGTAATAATTGTAAGTAAGATTTGGTTTATCCTACTGATAGTTTAAAGAAAAAAGGAGAGAACAGCTGTGATTTTTAATTGAAAATTTTGGATTAGTATTTTGTCGAATTAAAGAAGTCATTCCGATAAAATTTTACTAATATTTGCATGATGATTGTTAGAGAACTATGAGTCATGATAAATGTGTACATTAGGATGATCATTCCAAATCAATCGATAAGAAACAAATTTTATTTTCTGAATATGTTGTTATTACTTTGTTGTATATCGTATTGCGTAAGAGTTTCCATGGAAAATTATTTGTTACCACATCTTTAATAAATTTAAAGTGTTTTGACAGTGTTGGAGTAAAACAGCTTGTGCCATTTCTCTACTTATTATTTTGTAGCATATAAGAATGTTTAGAATATCAAATATACTTGTCTTCCATTTGTTCACTTCATGAGTAATAGCAATAATTACTTTTAAAAGATATTAATTTTATATATTTATGTTACCTTGTTTAGATTTATTTTATTTGCTACCTTAAGTGTAATAACTTAGCTTTAAATAGTTGTAAAATACTTTACTTCAAAAAAGAGTAAAATTTAAAATTGTATACATAAATTTTTATTGTATAATTGTACAATATTCTGTTTATTATTGTTTTTATTAATTAATGAATAATTGAATAAAAATCTCATACATTGTTAAAAATTACTTAAACAAAGTTAACAAATTGGTGCTTTTTTTTTTCTAATTTTAACAAAGTTGTTAATTGTTGACAAAGACTTGTAACAATTGTATTTTTATACTTTCAAATATAGAGTACCTTTGTACCTGAAAAAAAATCAAGAAACAAAAGTCATAATCCTTTTATTTCTTTGTTTATTTGGGTTCCATACCCCTAAGTGCATCAAGAAGGGCAGGAAATACAAGTTATCAGGCTATTCTAACTAAAGCATATAGATCCTAGATTTATTAAATGGGTCCGCTACAGAATAAAAGTTGTTTTCAGTCTTTTTAATGTTTTTTAATATTAACCCGTTAACTACTAGTAACTTTTGTGTGAAATGGATTCAAGTAAGTTACAGTCCCCGCACCATTTTTTATTTTGATTTCACAATATTTTGAATTGCTTATAACTAAGAGTAGTTATCATTTATAATTATCAATAATGTAAACAATGTTTAATATTTCCAAAAACAAAATAATCTTTCTTATAGATTTTTACATTGCTATAGTTTTACGTAGTAAGCTGTTGACTTCTATTTAATACTCGCCCATCAGGACATTACCTATCTTATGTATTTTTGAACAGAGGTCATAATTACTTAACATTAAAAGTAAGATAATACAAGATAATACATTTGGAAATAAACATTAATCTTTCATTTGATTAGAATAAATTAAAAACTAATGTATTTAGTTTATTCACAATAGTCTAAACAGTGTTAATAGTTCAATTAACAGTTAGCTTCAAGTTCAATGTTATATAAACTGTAAAATCAAAATCAAGACCATTACTAAAGAACTTGTATAAAAAAATGTAGGGCATTTACAACTTAGGGCACAGGATAGTCTCCAATATGTCCATGTAACGGTTGGATTTCACAGTTACCGTTACACTCTCCTCTTATAAAATGTGCTGGCCGAAAACATCAAAGTCGCCAAGAGCTGCCCAAAGTATTCACACGAAACGTGTCTTGAAGGATCGGATTAGGGTGGATCGAAGGATGATCAAAAATTCCCGGGAACGTCTTTAGCAATGCTTATTCTATAACAGCTGACATTTGGAATATGTATTTTTTATAAAACACTGAAATAAAACTATTTTTAATGCACTTTTTGAAAAAAGAAACAGCTGATTTATAAGAGACATGGGTCTGTTTAATAGACAGCCCTTCAAAACATATCAGTTATTTCAGCCCCATCCTGTAGTATCACTAATTAAGAGTGATTGCCTTAGACATTTTTATTGACTTCAAAAGTATTAAAAAATAAAATAAAACAGTATAACAGTACTTATTAGTAAAAGTCATAATTTTCTTATTTAAAGTATTATATTAATTCCTAAGAAAGGCATACCTCTAGTACAAGTAATGTATCCAGAAGATTGGTCAAATCCTGTTTTCATGTAATAAGAAAAAAAATTTAATCAACAGAAAAAAATATTTAAAAAAAAGAGCATCAAAAGCAATCTAAACTGTGAGACACAGCTTGATTGAGATTTAGTTCTAATATCGTTTTTTTCCACCTCTTAAAATAAAATTGAACAATAATTTTAAATTACTTCAGTAGAACACTCAAGATATTAAGCTTTTTAATCCAAAAAAATGTCTTTAGTATTAAAAATATGATTAAAATAACTTTTAAGTAAGTGCATGATTAAAATTAGTATATACTACTTA
Source organism: Rhaphigaster nebulosa (assembly GCA_948150685.1). Lineage (NCBI taxonomy): Eukaryota > Metazoa > Arthropoda > Insecta > Hemiptera > Pentatomidae > Rhaphigaster > Rhaphigaster nebulosa. The sequence goes on from OX411306.1 coordinate 207,683,652, forward strand.
TTTATTATTTTTTTATTAATAACAAAAATTTAAAATTAAGATAAAGGTCTGAAGATGGCCCAAGAAAGAAAAAAACAAAGTAAGTTTAAACTAAAACCAGAACAATATCTAATCCAAAACCCTTTTAATAATGTTTCTTGTAGGTTGGTTATGTAGTATGTAATTACTTCTTTAAAATGCCTATTAGTCTACTTCTTTCATCCTTAAGAATGAATCATGACAATGCTGTGTCTTACTTGAAGATACTTTAAATACCTATGTGAACTTAATATTTGAAAATCTTTTCCCACAATGATTTACGAGTGAGTAATATCACACAGCTAAAGACAGTGTTGCTAGATCACATTCAAATTCCTGTATTTCTCCCCTAAATCCACCAACTTTAAACCTAAACTTATCTAAATTTTTCCCTAAATCCACCAACTTAAACCCTAAACTTATCTAAATTTCCTCTAAATCTATCAATTAACTCTATATGTTTAATTCTTATTTTTCTATTATTGAATAATTAATAGTTGCCCGTAAAGATTATATGAAGAAATGAGATGGTAGGCGGTCAAAAGAATAAATCACAAATAGTAAAAACTATTAATTATAAATCGATGTTTCAACCCACTTTGCAGGTCTTCATCAGGGCTAATAAACAAGATACAAAAATAAAAATAAAACAAAGATATATATATATATATATATATATATATATATATATATATATATATATATATATATATATATATATATATATGTACATATATATATATATATATAATATATATATTATTATAAGAAGTGAAATACATTTGTTAACTTCTCTATTTCACACAATTTAATAAAAATACATGGAATTCACGGATTTTGCAAATTATTTTTCTTTTATTTTGATAACTTTATTTATTAATTTTTTTGTTGCATTATTAATTTTTTTTATATGAGCTATGAATCACTATAGGAAACAAATAATGTATTTCACTTCTTATAATAATTGTTACTAAAATCCTAACATTCAAACCAATCTTTTCTGATCATTCTAATTGATGGTTTCTAATTAGCTAAAAATGGCGGACATTTAACAGAAGATCGAAAAAAAACAACCTAAAAATACCCTGCAAACTTTATCACCCTAAAAAAAAAACCTAGAAAGTTTCCAACCCTAAAAAAAATTCAGAGGATGAAAAAACCTAAATCTAGGGGGAAAAAACAATCTGGGAATACTGGCTAAAGACCAGTTAATAAAAATCTATTGAAAAAAATCTGGTGCGGTTCGCACATCACACAACTTTCCCTTACCGTCATATAATAATTATCTTTTTAATATAATTTGAAAGAGTTCACATAAACAATACCTGAAATAAACTCAAGAGCATTCACTTCTTCACAATCTTCTCAAGCATAAGTACAATGAAACAGATTGTTTCATTAAAAACAATTTTAGTACAACAATTCTGTACACTGCCTATATATTTTAAGTTTATCAAGCTGAAAATATATTTTAAAAGGTTCAGTTTAGTTTCTAATCATTTTGCTCCCATTACATAATATAAAAGTAGAAATTATTAAGTTAATTTCTGCTTTTGTATTCTTAAACTACATTATCGGTCGCATCCTTTTTTTGATTATCCATCTAGGGTCTTGTAGACCTCATGAGATACTCCGTATTTTTGCTAATTCCGAACCGATTTCTTTGTATATTTTAGAGAGTTTAATCACCTTTCATATGATTTCATACATAATTTACCATAAAATGCATGCTTTTTAAGTTATGCGCGAATGAAATATTTTTTTCATCATTACTTTTTCCCTGCATTTTATCGTTGATATACCACATACATGAAAAGTTAAAGGGCTTTAAAGAGAAGATATCAGCTTTAAGGCAAGTTTCATCAAAATCGTTAGAACCTTTTACGAGAAAATTGTAAAAAATTATAATATCTATGGATCCTAAACATTTCCGATTAGTCCGATGTGCTGTATCTTTGCTGTTACTGGTCCGATTTTGATGATTCTTTATTTGTTTTTTAGATAATATAATTAACTTTCATACAAGTCTGTACACAATTTACCATAAAATGCATACTTCTTAAGTTATGCGGCAATAAAATATTCTTTTGATCATAAGTTTTCTCTCCGCATTTCCTCAGTGATGTACTAGATATGTGAAAAGTTAAAGGGCTTCAGGAAGAATAATTTAGAGAAGTTTCATCAAAATCGTTAGAGCGCTTTTCGTAAATTGTAAAAAAAAAGTGTAAAATCGATTATATAAAGTAGCACTTCCGGTTAGTCGATTTTGCCGAAAAAGTTGCTGTAACATCACATACACGTGCCTACCTTAAATACATAATTTCAGTATCGTACAACTTTTCGATAGACTGTTCACATACACACAGACATACAGACACACAGATAATTTTGCGGGACTTGGTTATTTGGACTCAGGGGACTTTAAAACGTGTATTTTCGTTGAAAACTCGAATTCGAAAATTTTCACGATCGCAATACTTCTCCTTACTATATACTTCGTATATAGGTAAGGGAAAGTAAAAAAAGGAAATATAACTTTCCCAGACCTCCATCTTAGCAGTAGTGGTCGCTGCACTAGTGCTATCTAGCGCTATTAGTGCTAACTAAATGCTTTAATTTTTTTTTTTTTTTTTCTCTTTATTGGTTAATTTACAATTGTCAGTGATTACTGACAACCAGCGAATGTTCTTACATAAACAAATTTACAATTAAAAGGGCATGACAGGCATGAGGAAGAGATTTACTCAGTGGCAATTCTTCGGTCTTGTTTCAAGTTACTGAAGGAGATCTCTCATCCAGCTCCTTTTCAGCCTTCTACGGGTGCTGTCGGGCATGTTTTTTGTGGTCATATCTTGAATGAGTTTATTTGGATAATCTTGAAGCTTGCTGTGAAATCTTTTGTAGTAAGTCCGTATGTGTTCTTTGACAGTTGGCATGTGTAAGTCTTTGTGCTGAGTTATGTTACTTACATACCAAGGTGCTTGCGTGATTGTCCTAAAAGTTTTGTCCTGAAATATTTGTAGTTTTTGGATGTGTGTTTTTTTTGCAATTCCATATATTGTGAGGCGTATGCCCAAATTGGTTTAAGTAGGAAGTGTAAGTATTTAGCTTTTGTCTTAGATCTAATTTTGAGCGACGCCCAAGCAGAGAATATAAAAGTCTGAAACGTTGATTTAGTGTCTTTCGTTTAGCAGCGATGTGTGGACCCCATGTCATTCTTTTGTCAAATGTTAGGCCTAGATAATGTACTCTGTCAGATTGTGGGATGTGTTCGTTTTCAAGATAAACTGGAGGACAAGTCCCATGTCAGAGTGAGAATGTGATGTGATGGGATTTGTTCTGATTCAGTTTAACTTTCCAGCGTTTGCACCAGTTGTGTAGTGTCTGTAAATGGCTTTGTAGAATCACAGAGGCGTGCTCGGGATCTTTGTGCCTTGTAATAATAGTAGTATCGTCAGCATAAGCTATAATCCTTAGTGGTTGGTATGTCATGGGTGTATGTTATGTACAGCAGTGGTGCAAGAATTGATCCTTGGTGCACTCCGGCCATGACTGGTCTAATTGATGAGATTTCTGAACCTTTTCGGACAGAGAAAAATCTATCAGAGAGGAATGATTGTATTATAAGATAGTAAGTGGAAGGAAGTATTGTTTTGATTTTAAAGAGAAGTCCTTGGTGCCAGACCCTGTCAAATGCCTCTGCAACATCCAGAAATACACCAGTGGCATACATTTTTTGCTCTAGTGCTGTTGATATATAGTCTGTTACTCTAAGCAATTGTTGTGTGGTGGAATGTAAAGAACGAAATCCAAATTGATGGTCTGGCAAAATTTTTTGGTCTATTAGTATGGTAATAAGTCTTTTATACAGTAACTTTTCAAAAATTTTAGCACAAATAGGGAGTAAGCTGATAGGTCTATAGGATGAGGGAGAGTGTATATCTTTGCCAGGCTTATGAATCATGGATATATAGGAGTATTTCCATTGAAGAGGAAATTTAGCAGTCCTCAGAATGGCATTATAAATGGTAGTTAGAAACACTAGAGCTTTCCTGGGCATTTGCTGGAGCACTTTGGCATTGATTAAGTCATAACCCGGAGCTTTCTTTCTTTTTAACAGTTTAATTTGTTCAGTGACGTGAGATGGAGAAAAAGGTGGAGGAGGTGGGGATAATTGTAAGGGAATGTCTAAAGATTTGAGTATAAAGTCATCATCTTCAGGGTTTGAGATATTAGTGTGCGGTATAAAAACAGAGGAAAGGTGGTCAGCAAGGAGTTCTGATTTTTCTATGTCTGAAGCAGCCCAAGAACCATCATCTTTTCGAAGTGGCACTGACACCTCCCGATGCTTTAGAACCTTCTTGGTATGTCTCCATAAGCTTCCATCATCTATTGAAAGGTTGGTTATGTATGTTTCGTACTTATCACGGTTGAATTTCTGGATTTGTCGTTTCAATGTGTTGTTTAGTCTGTTAAATGTCTGTCTGTATGATGGGAATCTGTTTGTCTGCCATACTTTTCAAGCTTTCCTCTTGGCTCTGATCAAATCTCTTATGTATTGTGGGTAGCTGGCTAGGTTTTCAGATTTTTGAGGCCTAGGAACTGAGGATGACCAAGCGGCATTTTGGACGCTCTTTGTGAAGGTGTCAACGGCTTCCTCCAGTTCTTCCTGCGTTTTAATAGACATTGGGATAGAAAGTGCAGAATCCAGGTTATTCCTGTAGGTATCCCAATCCATGCTCCCATTAATAAGAGATGGTCGTTTTGATGCATCACAGGGCTCATCCAGCAGCAGCAGATTCACCAGAGAATGATCAGAACAGAGAACAGAGCTAGTATTAACAGTGTGTGGTACAGTTCTAAGTCCTTTGGTGATAAAGAAGTCCAATAAATCAGGTGTTTTGTGTATAGATGTGGGCCAGTAAGTCGGAGAGTTTGGAGTTGAGAGCTCATGTAAGGCTCTCCTGAGATTCCTTCCCCTCGGGGTACAAAGTCTAGATCCCCACATCTGGTGTTTTGCATTATAGTCCCCTCCGGCGATGAAACAGCTTCCTAGGTATTTAAAGAAGTTGCAAAACATGGCAGGTGTCAGCACATCCCTAGGAGGACAATAAATTGCAGCAAAGGTAATGGTGTTATGTTTGGTATATAATGTAATGCTAGTGGATTGAGTGTCAGGTGTTACGGGTAATTTTAAGGGGTCATGTTTTAATGAAGATTTTATTAGTATTGCAGTTCCTCCATGAGCTGTGTTGTCCGGGTGGTCAGTTCTGTAAGTTTTGTATCCAGAAATATAAAATTTTGAGCATGGTGTTAAGTGGGTTTCAGTTATCAATGCGATGTCAATACGTTTCTTGTGTAGGTGGATATCTAGCTCTGTCTTATGTTGAGTCAGTCCGTTTGCATTCCAAAGGATGATAGACAGGGATCCTACAGTTAGCGATCTAGGGGGCATAGTGAGGGCATAAGGCCTGAGTTATAAGTGAAATTTGTTGGAGAAGGGTGTAAAGTGGCTGAATGAGAGTGTTAAGATTGTTGATTAAATTTAGTACTTGCAGGGAACCATTATCAGTCAGAGGTGCTGACTGTGCAGTATCCCTCCTCATGCCTGACTGCTGGTGTGGAGCTTGGGGTTGAGGCTGCGGCTGCTGATGTGGTGCTTCAGTTGAACTAGAAGGGTGGGGCTGCGGCTGCTATTGTGGGGCAGGAATTGGTGAGTGTTGAGGCTGTGCTCTGACTTCAGGTTGGGCAGGTTGAGAGCGCTGAGCAAGCTGTGGGAATGCTGGGAAATCTTATAGTCCCGGTGGTGGAACATGCTGGACAGCTGCTGGTCTCTGTAGCTTCGCTGAGTCCTCAGATCTTTCAGAGTTTTACACCCCCTATAATTGGCTGGATGTGCCCCCTGACAATTTGCACATGTCGCCGGGGTTTCTCTTGATTTGCTGCAGGAAACACTTTCGTGTCCCAGACCGCACTTCACACACTTTGGTGGATGATTGCAGTATGTCTTTGTGTGACCATACTTCTGGCATCTGGAGCATTGAGGTATCATTCTCTTCTTTCTTGGTTCTTCTATCTTAATTTTTGTATAATATAAAAAATCTGTTTTGAAAATGTCTTCATTGAAAGAATTCTTTGATACATCAATAAAGAACATTGGTAGGGGTTCCTTAGATCTAGACAAAACATTTGTAACATTGATAATTTCATAGCCAAGCTTTGCAAATTCTTCTTTGATTATGCAAAGTGGTGTGGCGTGTTGTAAACCCTTTAGGGTAATTATTGAGATCTCACGCTGCTTATCAAAAGGGGGCGTGGCTCACATTGTTGACATTGAGGTTACGTCCCCACCACCTTCTCCAGCACCTTCACCTACACATTCGTCACTGTTTTTCGAAATGTTCACTTCTTCCTGGTAAATATTTACCGAAATATACATAATTTTACGTTTCCCACTGAAGATAATCACGACTGTCTCCGCTTTTTCAGAAAATTAACCACAATAATTACCAACTAGGAATTTAATTCAAATAATAATGTTTACATCGAAGTGAACACATTTTTATTATTATTAACAATAACAAAGTTAAAATAAATAAAATTGTATGTTCCCCATCGCATTAATCACGATATTCTGATTAAATTCATTATAAATTAATTAATTGAGTAGGGCTTTAATAAATAAATTGTTAGTTGGTCATTTTTGATCCTACAATTGAATTAAAATTTGAGATAAAAATGTGAGATAAATTACTAGAAAAAAATTAACATTAGCCAATAACTTTTAGATAAACCTATACTTTGAAATTATGTGAAGAAAGTTAAATTCTTTCATTGAATTATTTACACTTAATTTAATGGAATATATATTAATATAATATAAAAATTAATAAACCTAAATGAAAAATAAATATATTTAAAGATAAAGGTAAAAATAATTTTCAAGTTAGGTATATGAGTTTATCATAACGAAACCAAGGAAGAACCCCTCGAACTCAAATAAATCAAAAAACAATAATTATATTCTTTACATAAAACAACAAAGACCATAAATCACAAGCTAAAAATATAATTCTAGTTATCAAACTCATAAAAATAATATTTATATACTCTGACAAAAAAATAAAAGCAAATCCCCCTCTACTGTATTCCACATTAAATCCACTAACTAGTTCTCTTCCCCCCTCAACAAAATCAAAGGGAGATTGATTAGTTTCAGCTAAACAAGAAGATAATCAACTAAAAAATAAAGGAAAGCATATAAATATAAATCATCTTAATTCTTGATAATATATAAAATCTAATAAATTATATCTTAAAACAAAAATAATTAAACATAATATAATTATAATTATTCTAACCTCATAAGAAATAACCTCAGCCACAGAACGTAAACTACCTAATAGAGAATAATTTGAATTTGATGATCAACCCGAAATTATTACACCATAAACTCCTAAACCAGTACAAACTATAAAAAATAAAACTCCATAATCAAAATTATATACATTGCATAAAAAAGGAAATAATGATCACATTGAAAAAGATATAAATAATAGAAAAATTGGGGAGATATAATAAATTAAATAATTAGATTTATAAGAAAAAATTTGTTCCTTAAAAAATAAGTTAATTCCATCAGAAAAAGGCTGAAGAAGACCTATAAGACCCAATTTATTAGGTCCCTTACGAAGGTGGATATATCCTAAAATCTTACACTCTAAAAGTGTAACAAAAGAAACACAAATTAGAACACAAACAATTATTAAAAAATAAATTAATAAAAACAATACCATCTGTAATTTAAATTACATAAATAAATTCTAAATTTACTGCATTAATCTGCCAAGATAGTTAATAAAATTCAATATTTAACAAAATATTTGATATAAATGGTCCTTTCGTACTAATTTATGTTAAACCTAAAAAGATAGAAACCGACCTGCCTCACGCTGGTCTGAACTCAGATCATGTAAAACTTTAAAGGTCAAACAGACCTAGAAATTATAAGCTTATGCACTTAAATGCAATTTTAATCCAACATCGAGGTTGCAAACTCTTCTATCAATAAGAACTCTCCAGAAAAATTACGCTGTTATACCTGAGGTAATTTAAACTAAATATCCATAAAAAAGGATGTTTAAAATAGAAATTAATATTCTATTAATTATGAGAGTTAATAAAATCTCAATGTGACCCCAACAAAATTAATTATTAAATAATTAAAGAAATAACCAACAATTAATTATTAAATAATTTATAAAATTCTACAGGGTCTTCTCGTCCCATTTAAAAATTTTAGCTTTTTAACTAAAAAATTAAATGCAGTATATAATATAAAGAAAGATATTCCCTCATCCAGCCATTCATTCAAGCCTTCAATTAAAAGACAAATGATTATGCTAACTTCGCACAGTCAAAATATTGCGGCTATTTAATTAATAATGATTGAGCAGACCAGACTTAATAAACATTAAACATTTAGGCACGTGTTTGTTAAACAGGTGAAGAATAGATTTGCCGAATTACTATACATTAATTAAATATCATACTAATTTTATCATTATAACTTTCAATAAATTATTTAATGAAAATTTTTGATAAAAATCTAAAATAAAATAACAAATAAATTTAATTATAACGAAATAGTTATGATGAAATTGATTATTTGTAATTGCTGAGGAGAATAAAAGAGGTGAGAGAAAATAATATTGGAGAGAATATTGTACAAACACTGAAGAAATACCATAGCAGATTAATTACAGCAGTTCAGAATACTACTGTTTTGGTGTATACAATAGTTAACCCTTTTCTTTAATTGTTTGGGGTCCCTTCATATATTCACTTGAGGATTTAGATGATCACTGATCAATTAATAATAATAAGGAGTTTTGTTTTTAGGTAACTTCAGTTTTGTGGTAACACACCATTATGAACTATAGCATGAGTATAAAATAATAGAAAAATCATCCAGTCGCAAGACTGATTAAAATTTATTAAAAATTTTAATTCAATTGTAGGATCAAAAATGACCAACTAACAATTTATTTATTAAAGCCCTACTCAATTAATTAATTTATAATGAATTTAATCAGAATATCGTGATTAATGCGATGGGGAACATACAATTTTATTTATTTTAACTTTGTTATTGTTAATAATAATAAAAATGTGTTCACTTCGATGTAAACATTATTATTTGAATTAAATTCCTAGTTGGTAATTATTGTGGTTAATTTTCTGAAAAAGCGGAGACAGTCGTGATTATCTTCAGTGGGAAACGTAAAATTATGTATATTTCGGTAAATATTTACCAGGAAGAAGTGAACATTTCGAAAAACAGTGACGAATGTGTAGGTGAAGGTGCTGGAGAAGGTGGTGGGGACGTAACCTCAATGTCAACAATGTGAGCCACGCCCCCTTTTGATAAGCAGCGTGAGATCTCAATAATTACCCTAAAGGGTTTACAACACGCCACACCACTTTGCATAATCAAAGAAGAATTTGCAAAGCTTGGCTATGAAATTATCAATGTTACAAATGTTTTGTCTAGATCTAAGGAACCCCTACCAATGTTCTTTATTGATGTATCAAAGAATTCTTTCAATGAAGACATTTTCAAAACAGATTTTTTATATTATACAAAAATTAAGATAGAAGAACCAAGAAAGAAGAGAATGATACCTCAATGCTCCAGATGCCAGAAGTATGGTCACACAAAGACATACTGCAATCATCCACCAAAGTGTGTGAAGTGCGGTCTGGGACACGAAAGTGTTTCCTGCAGCAAATCAAGAGAAACCCCGGCGACATGTGCAAATTGTCAGGGGGCACATCCAGCCAATTATAGGGGGTGTAAAACTCTGAAAGATCTGAGGACTCAGCGAAGCTACAGAGACCAGCAGCTGTCCAGCATGTTCCACCACCGGGACTATAAGATTTCCCAGCATTCCCACAGCTTGCTCAGCGCTCTCAACCTGCCCAACCTGAAGTCAGAGCACAGCCTCAACACTCACCAATTCCTGCCCCACAATAGCAGCCGCAGCCCCACCCTTCTAGTTCAACTGAAGCACCACATCAGCAGCCGCAGCCTCAACCCCAAGCTCCACACCAGCAGTCAGGCATGAGGAGGGATACTGCACAGTCAGCACCTCTGACTGATAATGGTTCCCTGCAAGTACTAAATTTAATCAACAATCTTAACACTCTCATTCAGCCACTTTACACCCTTCTCCAAAATTCAACTTGTCAACTTCTTTAACATCATAGTCATCTTTTGCATAACTTACAACTATCTCTGTATGCTTTTATATACTGTATGCATTTATGCTTTATGCTTTGCTATGCATGTATGCTTTACACATTACCAAACCTTCATATTATTTGTCTTTTTAATTAATAGATTTCATATATTTCACTATTCCCTGTGTAAATATCGCATTATTTCTATTTTCAATTAATTTTTAATTTTTATATTGTTATTTCATTTATTTTATTTTATTTTTTCATTTGTCTTTTGTATTATGTAATTTAGTGTTATCTTTTTCTTTTTATACTTAATACTTTTTATCTTACTTGTATTTTCTGTTTTTTATCATTTATCATTTTTACTGTTACTGGTACTGCCTCTTTCTCTTTTTTCATTGTTGTTATTTTGTTTTCCTTTTAGCCCTGAAGATGGCCTAAAACTTAGACCGAAACGTAGGCACAATTATATAAGTTCGCATTATAGAAGTCTATTTCTTTGACCGCACCCCCGACCAACTTCTCCCTTTAAATAAAATCCATTGTAAATGGGCTTTTGAGAGGACGAATAGCGAAAAGTTTTATTTATTTATTGTTTTAATCTTTTTTCTTACGAGATAACAGTAATAATGTCTTAACCTTTGGAGGAAAATTAGGAGATGAAATTAGGACCTGTTTCTTAATGTTTAAATCCTGCAGGAAATGAAGTTGATAAAAAAACAATATTTTAATTATATCGGCAGAAAATTTAGAAATGTTCAAATTAAAACTTATAAAGAAACACTATTTACATTAATTATCTTAATTTGGTGGTATTAAATCATATTCCACACAGTCGTTAATTAAAAACCATTTTTTATTAAAACTATTTAATTTTCGCATAAGAAGTTCTTGTCATTTGATTTTGTCTGAAAAATTAACTACACATTATTTATCAATTTAATTCATTACTATTAATAAGTTTTTGCTAAAAATCTTTAAAATTATAGAAATGTACTATATAATATACATAAATAAAACATTTTATTTACCCTTTTATCAATGACTATTGACTCAGTCGTTAGAGTCGTTGACGACGGTCGTTAACGACTCAGTAGTCAGTCGCACGGAGGAAAACACCCTCCTATGAAATACAGGCTAATAGTGCTCTTTGACGACTCTAACGACTGAGTCGGGATAGTCGCACCAAGGAAAACAGACCTTTAAGAATTATTCATTAACTGGAACTAGCTTCTAAGTGCTACTAAAGTTTTGTTAGTATACACCATCTAGACAAACCTCTTATAATCTTGAGATAAAAGAAATAGAACACCAACGAAAATCTGTCCTTATGCACAGAAGAATGTATCATTTTTTTTTTATCTCTTGAAAAGTAGTGATTTTCACATTCCTAAGTATACTATGGGACTGACCGAGTAGCCCGGTAATTTTTCCTGAAACGAATTAATCGTTTAGGATTTCAATATACTATCTTTATAGTAATCAGTAAGCGGCAAGAGATAACAATAGGATAAAGTGGCAAGATATTTTACCATGAATTATAAAGCTAATGTTATTTGAACTCGAAAGAGCACCACCGGTGCCTATCGTAAAACCTCACAAACAGCGTTTTTTTAATTTTTATTTTGCTCTGTTTGATAAAAGTTATATCTTTTTGTAAATTTTTGGAGCATGAGCAGATTCTTTTCTTTCACATAGCTGTATGAAATAATAACGAGTGGTGTAGCCGTGCAATTGAAAAAGAACTAGAAAAAGTTTGTCCAATGAGAGACAATGCGGAACAGTTTTCGATATGGGACGAGGACCTAGATGTAGGACAGTCCAACCTAATATGGGACGTCTGGTCACTTTACAATAAAGAGAGATTATATCACATGGTCAATTTTTTTCGTTTATCCTTAAACTGAGATTTTCTAAACTTTGATTAACTCTTTTCCTTCCAAGAGGAACCCCAGTTCCCCTTTCTTTAATTCAAGATTTTTCCACAACTGCATAGATGTAGAAGCATATTTACTACATCCTAATATTCAGGGATCATTGTTTGGCCGAAAAAGGATTAATAACAAAACTGCTTGAATCAGATACATAAAAAAACCTATATAAACGCTGTACTTTATACTAATACGATATTATGCTTTTTTAAATAAAATATTACAATTTGCATTTATATTTTAATCATGTTGTGCTGTAAAAATCATTCTTTTTTTATTCAAACATATGTTAAATTAACACAAGTTAGTTAACCACCCAAGTAATTTTCTCCGTCGTCATATAAACTACAAAAAAAATCCTTAAGGTAAGGCTAGAATTAGTTTGATTTTATTTAATTACATTAAAACCATCGTTTTATGGTGAAATACCAAAAAAATAAAAGTAATACGGGACCGCTTGGCACTGAATTACTTCAGGGTTTACCTTCAATTTCCATACAATTAAGAGTGGATTAAAATTGATTTTTTACTCTAAATTTTATTTTGGTTTCAAATTCCTGATATTGAATTTCGGATTTTGAAAAACAGGAACTTCAATATAAGTTTTTTAAAATACTTTAATAAGTAAATAATATGTTGTATAGGTTATGGTTCGTTATGTTTTAGTTGAAGGTTACAATCTTTTTTTTTTTTTAATTGATTGATAAAAACTATCGAATTAAAATTCTGAAAAAGGTTTTTCCCTTGCTTCCCCAAAAACATTTTATTTTTTGTAAATGTAGAAAACAATTAGCTCTATGTTTTAAATTATAAAATTTTCTTGATGTTTCTCCGTGCGATTGCTGTTATAAAGTAGAGTGATGTGCGTTTTCGGGCTAAATGTGCAATTGTCTGGTTAAATCAAAACTCAACTTGTAAGAGCTGCCGCCCTTTACAGAGCATGAAGCCTAGACACTGATGTAATACAAATCAGCTACGAAAATTCGCTAAGGTGAAGTATAACGAGTAATAAAAATATTAGTCCCAATCTGTCAACAAAGCTGTGTCTTTTTACTACAATTACGAAGTAAAGGAAGTATTGTATTCGCGAAAATTTTTGGTTTTCAGATTTCATAGAAAATATCCATTTTGACCATCCCTGAATCCATTTTGACTAGTTTCGCCGTGGCGTCTGTACGTACGTACGTTCGTATCTAGCATAACTCAAAAAACCGTTAGGCGTAGAAAGTTGAAATTTCGTATTTAGGATTTTTTTTGGTCACTGCTTGTTGTACTTTACTTGAAGGTCATAATTGATTTTCATCAAAAATTATATTAAAATACTTGCAAAACTTCTCAAATTTAGTATTTATAACTTATATATTGATTTAAATAACATACTAGATTTTGGTCTAAATTGGAAAACCAGAAGCGGTACTTTACTTGAAGGTCATATTAGATTTTCACCCAAAATTATATTAAAATATAATGTAAAACATCTCAAATTTGGTAAATAGGATTTAAAATATTTAAATTAGGTAAAAAGTATTTACTATATTTTGGTTAAAATTGGTGAGCCGAAAAGGGTACTTTACTTGAAGCTCATAATAAGATTAAATCCAAAATTATATTTAAATTAAATACATAAATCATATGTTTCGGTAATAAAGGTTAATAACGCAATTTGGTAACAATTAAACATTTTTATTACTTGTTTTAAGTGTTAAAATTGAGTGTAAAATACTGGTTTTCTTCCCCATTTGTGTGTGTGTCAATAGATGGATGTCGCGACGCCGAGTGTCGTTTTTGAGATACTGCAATCTTCGAAAACTAGTAACCAAATTTAGGATCACTTTTTGAGCCACCGATTTATAGTTTAATAGGCGTGCAAGGAAGTCATGCGTTATCCACATCAGACTTTTTTCCTTTTCTTTTTTGCCGTAAGCGGAACCTACAGAAGCTGTTCTTCAAAATACTTTGTGATTTACATTTCTCCTTGACAGTTTTTTTATTTTTTAAGCGCTTGTCAGCAAGCAAAACACGATAGTAGGGGGAAGTGCAGACTTCTACTGTGTGACAAGTGTGCGTGATGTGCACTTGCCCTTACTATCATGTTTTGTCGAGGCAACAACGGACTAGCGAATCAAAACAAAAAAAATATTTTTCAATACATTTATTAAATTATATTCCACGTCCCACTTTCATAACTCAATGAAGATTGCAAAATGTGAAGCTCGAACAAGCTTTAAGTTTATTTGATCATTATAATCATCATGGCACTACAACTCATGCAGAATCAGGGCCTCCCGTAACTTCAACCTCTGAGAAGTTCTGCTGCCTTCCACTTGCATACAACAAGAGTCAAGAGCATTTGTTGTGATTGGAGCCATTTTCAAATCTTTCTATTGAAGTACAACTCTATTGTTTACTCGCCTGTTGCACATCAGTGATACGGTAAGTTACAATTATTTAAAAATATAAGTTTTTCAATTCAAATATGACTTAAAATGGTTGAATTTTGTTCCTAAATATTTTATTTATATTAATCACACGTTTTGATTTTGATTTCGAATAGAAATAGTGGTTTGGAACGAATTTTAATGAAGGTTGGTCAAATACCAACAAATGAGTATGAGGCACATTATTTTGAATTATTTCTTACTTCTACCGTTTTTATTCACAGATATGTACAGAAGTAGAGGTGAACAAAGTTTGGTTTTGCTTCCACAATTTCCTACCCATTCAGATAAGAAAGATAGTGACAATGAAGAAGAGAAATTTGACGAATTGCCCAAAACCACAGAAGAAAGGCTTTAAAATTAATCAAATGAAATATTGGGAGATTTTACAGTGGTAGATGAAAATTTGAATAACATTGAATGTAATGAGTTATAAACAATTTTAGAAGAAGTGGAAGAAGATCCCATTTCCATTTAAGAATAAATTCCAGAAATTGAACACCCCAAGAAAAAAAGTTTATAATACTTCTACAGGAAGGCCAAATAAAAGTGAGAAAATTTCTAGGGCACAATTTAGGAAAGTATTTATATTGAACTTAAT
Source organism: Rhaphigaster nebulosa (assembly GCA_948150685.1). NCBI lineage: Eukaryota > Metazoa > Arthropoda > Insecta > Hemiptera > Pentatomidae > Rhaphigaster > Rhaphigaster nebulosa. The sequence continues at coordinate 207,698,885 of OX411306.1, forward strand.
AGGATGTTACCGAATATTGTTTATTTTTTTACGATTACTTAATTTTGGTCAAGTGAATAATTGTGATATATTTTTTATTTATATAAATATACATAGTATACTTTGTTGTAAATATAATTAGTTGTAAATATGATTTTTTGTAAATATACTTCTTTATAAAATATACTTTGTTGTAAATATTCTTTGTAAATTATACTTCTTTGTAATATACTTTTCGTTTAAAATATGTTTCTTTTATTACCTCTTAAATTATTTAATCAAATTTTTAGAAATTCTGATAGTCTACTGGCCAGAGTGAACTTAAAGACCCCAACAATGTTTGATGATGATGGTCCAAAGAGTTCTTAAAGACACCATCATTTTTGATGGCGATTGGCCAACGTATACTTTGATACCTCATCATATTTTTTTTTATGGAGGAACAAAAAAATTAAAAACTTTATGTGCTTTACTTATTTGGAATACAAAAATTAAGATATTAATAAAATATTTCATTTCTATTTATTTTTTGAATTCCTGGCCAATTAAGGGATAACCCGTGCATCGGTTTCCACTCCATCAGCCCATCCAAGCCTAGGTCTTTCCACTCGTTTTGTTGTGTAGATCCGCTCATCCCATAGGTTTCTTAATATATGTTCTTCGGGCATCCGACGAAGGCGTTTTGTACAGTCCATCTTAATCTACCGATTTCTATTACCCTAACAACATCAGCATCTCCTTATAGCCCCTGCAGTCATTGTTTGTTCGCATTCGCCACTCCTGGTTACTACTGAGTATTAGGCCAAATATTCTCTTAACACTCGACACTCGAATCGAGCTGCTCTTGGGTTCTTTAAATCGTCCAGCACTCTGACCCATATGTTAGTACTGGTCTGATTAGGATTTTGTATATGCGCAGCTTAGTTGTACGTGAGATCACCCCGCTTCTTAAGTATCTTCGAAGACCAAAATAGGCTCTATTTGCATTCATGCCATTATTTACATTTACCTGTGAACCAAGGTATATAAATTCTGCTCCTGCCTAAATGATGAGTCTTTGCATATCTACCCTTTAAGACAATTACTATTCAATTAAAATGGTGATGCTTAAAACGTAGAATTAAATGTAACATTTGAATATAATCGTCCAAGGAACATTAAAAAAAAAAAAAAAAAAAGAGGTAAAATCTATCTTCAAAAATACAAATTTTACTGTAATTCGAACTTTGAAAAATTTAGTGCGCACTTGCTCGCCATTACTCTATCATATATAATAGCCTGGATGTTTTCTGTACCTATGTCGAGCCAGATTTGGAGTTTTAGCCGAGAGATTAATTACATTCCCATTTTATAATTGGAGACAAGGTTATCAGTGGTCCTGGATACAACAGTCAAATAAATGAGACAATCCGTTGACAGTTGTTGTTGCGAATAATCCAGTAAACCAATGTGGTTTCTATGATTCCTTGATTTTTCAAGGTTATAATAAAATAAAATAATATTAAAAACGCTGCAAATTATTACACAATAATTTATTATTTTATTATATTATTTATTTATTATTATTGGTTAATTATTTCCACTAAGTAATATTTCAAAAATATCTGTTAAGTTAAAGAAATTTAGCAATAGACAACAAACAAAAAGAAATTTGAAGCTTGTCCCAAGATGATCGCCGTGAGAGTGCCGAACTAGGAGTGTTAAGAAAAAACTGTGCCAATGCAAGTAGGCTGTGATGGTTAGGGGGATTACAAAAATATTTTCCTTGGTCGATTCCAAAGGTCTATTATTGAAAATAATAAACCAAAAGCATTTATAAATATAGATTTTTTTTTATTTCGTTTTTTTTTTATTTTAATGCCTTGTTATGCTGATTCCAAAACGCCTTACATTTTCGCCTCTGTAAATGGCCGAGTTATGGGCCTATAAGATCTTTAATCGGCAATTATATAGATTTTTTGTTTTTTATTTTATTTATTTTTATTTTTTTTATTATTATTTTTTTTAATGCCATTATACGTTGATTTTAAAAAACCTTAGATTTTTCCTCTATCTTTACAAATGGTCGAGTTATGGATTTCTAAATCTCTAATCGGCCGCCATTTTGAAACAAACAGTCGAGTCCCGAGGATCACCTGGGGTCACCTATGACATTGGTACCAAATCTCAAGAAAATCGATCCATTAGTCTCGCAGAAATGCCGCGGACGGCGTAAGGCGTACGGCGGACGGACGGATTTTTGTAGTCGAAAGTCAATAAACAGGTGATGAGTCGTCATCCTGTGCTCTTGAGATTTCTCCAGTATCGTCCGAAGGCTGAATATCTGATCGACTTATGACCTTCCTCCTCCGAAGCCCGCCTGATAATTACCGATTTCTCTCTCAGCAATCGGAAGGAGCTTGTGGTAAATAATTTTCGAAAGAACTTTATAGGCACACTGAAGGAGTAAGATCACACGGTAATTAGAGCAGTCCAGGATGTTTCTCTTCATGGAACCTTCTTCTTTTGGTAAGCGAAAGATGAACTGCATCGAGGTGCCGTACTAAGGGGAGGGCGTCAAACTAATTTTTTTGTCGAAAAAAAAATGTTACAACTTATTGTAATTTTATAATACCATTCACATAAAAATATGCATATAACATGGTACTTATATCAATTTAAAACAAATTGAAATATTGAAAAACAAAAAAAATTAAGAGTGCCTAGCAGAAAGTTGCACCGGGGCGTCTGGATCCCGAGGGCCGGTACGAATTGTGCCTTCTACTGATCACAATATGATCTATCTGGTTCATCGGCATGTTTCTTTATGAATTTTCTTTCCGGACCTTTAGGAATTTTCTTTTCGTAGCAAACTTCCAACAACCAGGTCCTTAAATGCAGCCAAGTTAATCAGCATTCGGTCATTCTCATGTATTTCATCATGGAGACTATACATTCCTATAGTTGGTTTGAAGATCTTCTCCTTACCAATCTTCGCATTAATCCCCCATAATTACTATTATATCGCTGTTCGGGCAGCTATCTCTGGGGTCCTATATGTTCATAGAGCACTTCCTTCACATATTCAGGTGGCACTTTGGTAAGAGCGAAGCAGCTGAGTAGAGTGTAATTAAAGAACTTGCCTTTCAACCGCAAGACGCAATTCCGTGGATTCTCTGACTTAAAATCTGTTACCAGATTTTTGGCTCCTCCCACCGCCCCCCTCACCACGAAGCTCTTTCCAGACATATGTTGATATTCATGACAGCTGAAGTAGATGGTATGGAACCGCTTCTCAAGAAGTTCATTTCCTTTCCTCCTCATTTCTTTTTTAGTGCTTTAATATAAACTTATAAGAGTATAATACAATTGAAAATTGTTACTAAAACAAATTAAAATTAAAATATTAAATTATTTTTTTTCCAGAAGTTATAGTGGTTAAAAGGAAGGGAGGACTTGAGGGAGGCATCAGGATGAGTATGATATTCAACCGACTAATGCAAAAATCGACAAGCAGTTTACAGCTAGTAGGATTGCAAGGACTAGGAGGATTACGAGGAACTCATGATGAGGTATGCCCACCTGAATTGTGCCCAGGCATACCAGGAATATCCAAATGTTGCTTAAAGAGGTCTCCGCCACGGCCATGCTTGATGCCACTGAAGAGTTGCTGCGAAGTGCCTTGTCATCTGTGCCCACGGCCAACAAGACCTCCTCAGCCAGATTGTTGCCCCATCGTATTCCCAGCTCCCAGTTGTGGTTACTGTCCCGGACCGTGCCCCAGGTGTAAAGACATCCCCTACTAATTCAAGCTATGTTCGACCACAAATACACAACTTTCTTAAGCAAAATAATGTTTTATTATTTACTGGTTAAGTTAATACGAGACTAACTACTAACATGGGACCAGAAAGAAAATTGAGTGACTCATCAATGACTAACAAATGAATATAGGACACAGGATTGTTCACTTCTAATTTATTTAATTGAATCTAATGTAATTAATTAGTTTAACCTTAAATAGTAACATCTATATGGTCCACACTCACAGTAACTTTTTTTTTTTAACTTATAACATATCATTTTTATGTCCTCATAAGTCTCTATATTTTTTTATTAACATACAATATTCACATATGTTTATAATTTATTCATAATTTTATTTAGTTAAGTTCAATGAAATGAAATCTGTAAAATATTATAGCGAAATATATTAGATAGTCAAATTTTTGAACGATAAAAAATCGAATAAAACAAAAAATGAGCAAATGGCAAATATATGCATAATTCAAAATTATTTATAACATCAGACAAATTTGCAAATTTAATAAACACATATTATAGATTTTTTAGAACACTCAAAATAATTTGGAGTTTCACACTTCAAACTCTTGTTTTTCATTCTCTTTTTTGTATAAGGACAGTATCTACAGCTCATTTGCACGTTTTTTAGTTTGTTAGTTTTGATCTGTAAAGAAAATCGAAAAATCATATCTGGGAATAAGAGATCTCTATGCATATATCTCTATCCCTAGATACATGCGTAAAAATAATACTATTATAGCAATCTCTATCTAATGGGCGGATATAAATACAAGCATTTACAGTAATACTAGTCGGACAGAAGGAGTAATTACAATACCTTTAAAGTAATATATATCTCTAAAGCGGGGTGACTTGACCTTACGGAGTATATTTTTATTAAACAGTAAACTAAGCTCAATGACAAAATAACATCACCAAGGTAAAGGACTAACTGAAGCATAGCTAAAATTTGGATGTTTCAAACTGACAATTATGCAACCTACTGTGAAAAGTATAACGCTATCCGTCCTGCAGATCAGTGTTGCCAGATTGGGGTTTTTTTCCCTAGATTTGAGGTTTTTTCATCCCCAAGGATTTTTTAAGGGTTAGAAAATTTCTAGAGTTTTTTTAGGGTTAGAAAGTTTCTAGGTTTTTTTTTTTAGGGTATTTGTTTTAGGGACTTTTTTTTTTCAATCATCTGTTAAATGTCCACCATTTTTAGCTTATTAGAAACTATAAATTGAATGATTAGAAACGATTGATTTGAATATTAGGATTTTAGTAACAACTATTTTAAGAAGTTAAACACATTTGTTAACTTCTCTATTTCGCACAAGTCAATAAAAATACATTGAATTTACGGATTTGGTAAATTATTTTTTTTTTTATTTTGATAACTTTATTTATTAATTATTTATTGCATTATTAACTTTATATTTACCGTTTTAACTTTTTCTCAAAAGTTCCAAGCTCATGCTAAACTTCCTAATATCAAAAATATTTTTATTAGCGTAATGCTAAACCTGTAACGAGATAAGACAATTTTAACCAAAACTTTTGGATTCTGTTTTGTAGATTATATTCAATTTTAGTTTCGTTTGTAGTTTATTCGTCATTATTACTTTGAGTTATTCTTTAAACTGATTTATTATAAAACTACTTCATATTAGATATATGCTAAATATTCTGATATTGCAATATTCCATAAATAATATATATAATGAAACCTTAATGGCGACAATTTTGAACTAATAATTTTGGATCCTTTTTTTACTTTCCCTTTTTTTACTTTCCCTAACCAATATACGAGGTATATAGTAAGGGGAAGTAATGCGATCGTGAAAATTTTCGAATTCGAGTTTTCAACGGAAATACACGTTTTAAGGTCCACTGAGTCCAAATGACCAAGCTTCGCAAAATGGTCTGTATGTATGTGAATAGCCTAGCTCAAAAACGAAAAGTCGAACGATACTCAAATAATGTATTTAAGGTAGATATACGGCTCTTATATTACATAAACTTTTTCGTCAAAATCGACTAACCGGAAGTGCCACTTTATATAATTTTACACTTGTTTACGATTTTCTCGAAAACGGTTCTAACGATTTTGATGAAACTTGCCTAAATTATTCTTCATAAAGACCTTTAACTTTTCATTTATGTAGTAAATCACCGAGAAATTGCAGGGAAAAAAGTTATGATGAAAAGAATATTTTATTTGCGCATAACTTAAAAAGTATGCATTTTACGATAAATTATGTATAGAATTGTATGAAAGGTAATTAAATTTTCTAAAAAACAATATAAAAATCATCAAAGTCGGATCAGTATTAGCAAAGATACAGCGCATTGGACTAACCGGAATTAGCTATTATATTATGGATTTTACACTTTTTTACATTCTTCTCGAAAACCGCTCCAACGATTTTGGTGAAACTTTCCTAATGTCTTCACCTCAAAGGCCCTTTAACTTTTCATTTATGTAGTAAATCACCGAGAAAATACAGGGAAAAAAGTTATGATGAAAAGAATATTTTATCTGCGCTTAACTTAAAAAGTATGCAATTTATAGTAAATTATGTATAGAATTGTATGGCAGCTTATTAAATTATCTAAACAAAAAAAAATTATCAAAATCGGACCAGTATTAGCAAAAGTACAGCTTGTGATTTTATGAGCACAAGATCCTAGATGGATAACCAATCGCATCAGAAAGGAGACAGATGCGACCGAACCTCCTCCCACCAATCCGTCAATCTGTTGTAAATAATACGTTCTGTAATAAAGTAATTTAAGAATTCAAAACCGGAAATTAGCTTAATAATTTCTACTTTCACATTATTTGATGTAAAGAAAACGTTTCCATGAAAACTAAATCAGAAACTTTTAAAATATATTTGCAACTTGATAAAGTTAAAATATATAGGTAGTATACAGAATTGTTGTACAAAAATTGTTTAAAAAACAATTTATTGTACTTAAATGGGAGAAGAAGTGAATGCTGCTGAGTTTATTAGAAGCAGTGTTTATATGAACTCATTTCATCTCATTTGATCCAAAGTGGGCCGCTGGAGGTGCTCAAATGTAGCGGGGAAAAAAATATATATAAATATATATCAGAAATCTTCAAATCTTCCATAATCGTGCTCTAGGGGTTACGAAACGGATAGAAAATGCAGTACCGTCGCTCACCGCCGACCTTCGACCCACTGCAATAGTCTATTTTTTTCGGGGTAAATACAACTAATAAAATTAAAAAAAACCTTAGATACTTTTTAATTATTTATTCTTATCTTATACTACGGGGTAATTTTGGTGAAACTAATAGAAAAATATGAAGGGATGAGATGGTCTGGGAGGCGGTCAAAAAGAATAGATCACAAATAGTAAAAACTTAAAATTAAAATTAAAAATCGACGTTTCTACCCACTTTGCAGGTCTTCATCAGAGCCAATAAAAAATTAAAATAAAACGATATTTACAGTGAATGATATTAAAATTTACAAAGTAAATACTTTGTCAATATTTCATATATTGCAAAAATAAGTAAGTTTTAATGTCATTCACTGTATATATCATTGTTTTATTTTTATTTTTCTATCTCGTTTATTTAGTCCTGCAAAGTGGGTTGAAACGTCTGTTTCTAATAAATAGGTTTTACTATTTGTGATCTATTCTTTTTGACTGCCTTTCGGACCATCTCATTCCTTCATATAATTTGTATGGTCAACTATTAATTATTCAATAATAGAAAAATAAGAATTAAACATTTAGGTTTTGTTGGTGGATTTATAGGAAATTTAGATAAGTTTTGGGTTAAAGTTGGTGGATTTAGGGGAAAATTCAGATAAGTTTAGTGTTAAAGTAGGAGAATTTAGGGGAAAATTCAGAGAGTTTTAGGGGGAAAATACAAAACTGATCTGGCTACTCTACTGCAGATGGATATTACCATTTTCAGGTTAAAGGCATTATGAAGCAGGTAAGCTTTAGCATTTTGAATCTTGAAAACTGATTAACTATGATGGAGAAATTATTATGAAGATATATTTGTGTATAAAAGTTAAATACCAGTATAAATTAACTTTCCAATAAATCTGCTTGATTTGATGTGAAAAATAAATAAGTTTACTATTTATTCTGTTGGATATTATTGATGCGAATATTTTATAGAATATCGATAGTGCAAAGAGGTTTTCCAGCCAACCATTGTATATATCACGGAGAAATTTTGGTAAGGTTTATCCTCCGGCTTTGACCATTTCTGCGGTGATATTATCAATACCGGCAGCATTTAAATATTCCCTTAACTATGAAAATTAACTATTTTTAAGGACCATTTTTGCATAAGGACCAGCAAGCTATATCATCTATGTGTTCTTGGAGTGCTTGAGATATCCTTAATGAAATCTCTAAATGTCAGAATATCTGAATTATCAGAGAATTTAGCCATCAGGTCTAATGAATGTCATGAGATATCAGAGCAATACATGATAATTAATAGTAGGCAACTATTAAGTGCATATTTTTATTTTTATATGATGAGAAGAATTTCAGCAATAAATGCCCTCCTGTTTGCTAATATTATGATTTGAGTTAAAAGCTCCAAAATCAATGTTTTCAGGACTTCATAAATAACAAACACTGACTGTTTTTGCAAAAAGGTTGACTGATTCCAACAAAATTATAGTATTGAGAAGACAGTTTATCAACTATTCTCTCTCTACCATTCCCTAGCTTTGTGCATGACTTCTGCCAGCCATTCAATTCCAGAAACTTAAAGAGGCCCTTGCTCCTCATCTTTCTTGAAATAAGGTAGACCTTTAAATATAAGACAGATAAAATATGATTGCTGACTTATTAACAGACCAGGGCTACATATGATAATTGAAGGTGCTATGAAACAAATTTTCGGATATTTATTTTTTCTTATTAATGAAGGCTATATGTGCTTATCTTCATCTTGTAAGATTAATAAACCAGATTCTTGGTTAATCGCATGATTTCTCAGTTGAATGAGCAGATCTTTTATTAATTCCTATTTTCTTCATTATTTATTTGTAAATCTATATTTTTTAAGAATTATAGAATTTATTACAAAAAAACATTAAAAATTGTTCTTTGAAGCCCAGCAGTGTGGACCATAATGTTGGCTTTACATAAATAGTTTCTGCTATTCTAAATAGTTTGCAAATCTATAATTTGGAGTTATTTTATCATCATCTGAACTATCTTCTCCTCAATTTTTTTTTTATTTTATATTCATCATTTACTCTACCAAAAGATTAATTAAAAAAAAAAAAAACTACAATCTTTTATTTTCATTCATTTTTTTTTTTATATAGTAAAAATCAACTTTTATTTATCTTTATTTTTTTCTATCCCCTCCTGTCAATTACATCGAAACAGTAAGGCATAAGGGAGTTCAGCACCTCCTAACGTGAAATTCTTTAGGACTTTACACGAGAAGATTCTTAGCTACCTCCTTTTCAACTTTCTTCTGATACGTCTAGGAATGTCTGTTGTTGACATATTCTGTACAAGTTGGTTGTGAACTCTTTTGTATGAAGTATGAAGATGGTCTTGAACAGTAGATATGTGTAATCCAGCGAGTAATGTTTTGTTGCTGACGTATTAGAGCAAGCGAAGTAATAATCTCTGTGTTTTTGATTGAAAAGTCGGTATTTTTTGGATGTCTTTTTTGCTCACCCAAAAATTTGATGTCGGCCCATAAAATTAAAAAGTATGTACGTAGTAAGTAAGCTCCATAGGTTTTCGGCCTGCCCTCGTTCCCCTACTTCATGCAGGTTGAGACTTGCCTGCCGTATATGTATATGCCTGCACTCTCTATACCCATCACCTGCACTTCCTCAGTTCTATCAGTTCATACCTAACCTTGAAAGAATCTCTGTGTTTTAGCAATGTTCAAGATCGAATACCGTGCGGTTATTAAATTCTTGTGTAATGAGAGGCTTACTCCTGAGCAAATTAAAGAGAAGGTAGATAGTGTGTATGGGAAGTCCTTCTCCTCATATTCCACTGTAAAAGAATGGGCAAAATTATTTGAGTTATGGAGAGAAAGTCAGGATGACGAACCGTGTCCTGGTTGCCCATTGGAAGCTGTCACTTCTGTAACAATCCAACATGTGGAAGCTGAATTGCTGTCTGATCGGAGGCTGAAGACCAAAGAAATATCATTAAGGTCTGGGCTTTCAAAAGTAGGTGTTCTGAGGATCATTAAAGAAATTTGCACATGAGCAAGGTGAGTGCAGGACAGTTCCGAAAATTCCTTCGGGTGCTCAAAAACAGGAATGTGCTTGCTGCTGCAATGAATTTTTACGTGGGTATAATGCCTAACCAAAAAAATTCCATGACTCAATTGTAACTGGGGATGAGACAATGGTTCTATACTATGACCCACTCAGCAAAAGAAAGTCCATAGAATGAAAGCCAGGAGAAGCACCTCCACTAGAGGCAAAAGTCACACTGTCGACAAAAAAAGGAATAGCCACTAAGTTCTGGGATTGTAGAGGTAGGAAAGGAACACAACAGTGAATACCAAGTATTATGCAGACCTACTTTATCGCATACAGCGGGGAAAGTTGAGCAGAGGTGTTTGGCTTTTTCAGGATAATGCCGCTGTCCACACAGCATTGATTTCCAAGGCCGCTGTGGATTCCACGAAATCTCCAATTCATCCTACAGGCCAAAATTCTATCTTTTCTCAAAGTTAAAATCTGACCTTCGTGGTAGGGAAATTTAGCACCGACAAAGAGGTCCAAGCAGCGGCGGAAGAACATTTTTCTAACAAAGAAAATTATTTTTTTCTGGTATACAAATGTTAGTTGTATTAAGTATGCAGAACTTAAAAGAGAATATCTCAAAAAACGATAGCATCAGTTATTTCTTTCACCTTTCCTTCGTCTTCAGACCGAAAACTTATTGACCTTATGACTTACATATTAATATTCCGTGCGTAGTCTTTTTTTCAGTGTCAATCGATTATGAAAAATAGAGCACGGTAGTTTAGTCTTTTTTTTTTAAGCGGAGGAATTTCTGAAGGATTGGAGGAATGTGTGGGCCACAGGTCATCCTTCTATCGGAAGTGAGCCCCAAGTAATGAGCTGTGTTAATCTGTTCATTGTTTATATAAACTGAAGGGCAGGTCTCATTTGAATATAATATGCTGAGATTTGTAGTTGATTTTTATTTTGCATAGGTTAGAACAGTTCTGTAATTGCAATATGTAATGTTGGAGTCTGTGAATCCTGAGTGAGACTAGCTGTGTCATCTATTTAGGTTGCTATTTAATCTAATGTGGATATCAACTGACTAGGTTGCTATTTGTTAATAGTATTAAATTAAACCATATAATATGTAAATTTCAAACCATATGAGCACTACAAACGGTTTAGGGAAAATAATAAAACCAAAATTTTAATGGGAGCCACATTTTTCCACTGTGGATATAGCCTATTCTCTAGTGTGTGACTGTTTATGGTTGAGTGCAGAGATAAATCCAAATTAACTTGTAATTAATTAATTTAACCCATTAATCAAGCAAAATAATGGATAGTGAAGCAGTTGGTTCTGCTTCCGAGTTAAGCAGCTCTGTGTATCATTTAAAAGACTTGTCATTGATGAGAATCTTTCACATCATTGAGAGTCTTTCATTGATTAACTTTGCTTTTTGAAACCATGGACTAAAAAATTCTGTATAACATTCAAAATAAATGTGAGTAGCATTTTTTTTTTGTTTTTAAAGGACTGAAATATTTTAGACCATACCTAAAAGACTTGTTCTTAGTCCTAAATAATTGAATAACCAGTTTCAACAGTCACCTGATGTATATTGTCTGTTATATAACATTCATTGATACGTAATCCTAGTCGGTAAGTCCTCATCTTCAAAGGTTGACACTTTGGAGATAATCTACAAAAAGCTAAGTAGCATTAAAAATAAAAAATCTAAGATGATATGAAGTTTTAAGGTGGAAACCAATAAGAGTAAAATATAATATCATTTAGGTTTGAAAAGGATTATGAAAAATTAATTGAAATAATAATATTTTAAGTATTATTTGGTTTCATTTGAAAAATCTGATTCATTGAAAAACCTATGTATGATATATCTTTATGAATAATCTTTTTCTATTTTTACAACTTTTGCAGGTACAGCCCTAGTCTTACCTAACACCAGATAAAATGTGAGTGAAAGAATAATTAATTAATACAAAATATTAATAAATTTTCATATTTAAAAGTAAGAATCTCTACCATCAACTTATCACTATCATTAGTTTATAAGATCATCAATAAATGAAATATATGATTGTTTTTAAACTTTTGATGGAGCCTTCCAAAATACCTTCAATTTCCAGTCTTCTCATTGAAGTATAACTAAATGAAAAGTTCATAGTAAGATAATTACCGCACCATTCGATGGGTATTATTTCAAACGATTACAGGAAAATGGCAACTTTTTGTACATTACCTCTAAAGTTAAACATTTTTCTCAAAATAAGATAATATTAATAAGTGCAATTTTAATTATTTATGCCACCTTAACAAAAACAACAATACAATTATCTCTAGTTAAAATTGATGTCTGCAGCGTTAACAGTCAGGTGGAGCAACAGCATAATAATTTATAGATTTTCTAAGTTGATTTACTAAACCACTTACGAATTTAATAATATCACAAATTTGAAAATACTTAAAGAAACTAGCAATTTAATTTGAACAACAGATTTTATTAAAACAACATTATAATATATTTATATTATCAACAATATTGAATATCAATTGTATACACAACAAAACTGAATCATGCTGCTCTGAATTTTCGAACATTTGAAATTCAAACTTAACGCTTTAATTGAAATTAATTCCAGAAACTATGAATGGAAATTAAACTTTTGAGTAATATGTTTGATAAATATTTTAGAACATTTACAAAATAAAATAATTACCTATATATAAATGTATGATGGATATATTTGTAATTGTATAATTGCAATATTTCAATTATACCTCATACTCATCCAGTACATGTTTGAAAATAAATAAAACAATACAAAAAGTAGGAAATAGACATTTAATTTAAACAAACGGCACACACTCTCAGGAAACAGTTTAGATTTACGACCCCCTGGAACAAATACAACAAAGAAATCATAGTCTTAACTTTGTAGAAGATAAAAGCTATTAACACATTAATATATATAAAGAAATTAGCGTTAACATCAAAATTATTGATAATTCCTATCAAACTTCTAAATTCATTAACTGATAGTATAATTACACTTACACAATGATGTTGTTGATAGGAATATGAATCAGTTTCACAAAGAAACCAATGAATCCCATGATAGAAAATCCAATAGCTGTGGCAACAGCAATCTTCTGGAATTCTATAAACACAAAAAAGAAAATGTATTAGATAAGATGCTTATATATACATACAAACAATAATAATACATGTGAGCATAATTACCTTTTCTGTCTGGTTTGGTGCATCTTTTGACAAGCCTCATTGAATCTTTTCCAAATTGACGTCCTGGTTCAATAACTTTTGAGATTTGATCCATTTTCTATTTCATAAACAAAAATAATAACATCAGTTATAATAACGCATTGAACTAGTTTCCGAAAATATGCAAAAACAGAGAAAACTTCTCAAACTATATTAGAGTAAAATTGACAATTTAGAATCTTTCATGCGCTCATTCCCAAATAACAATTATAATTCTATACCTAACAACTTCTATGCTAAGCAATAATAATGATAAGCTTTAACTTACTGAAGAATAAGAACAAGGAAGTGAAACACAACTGAACAAACTCCAACAAAACCTTGTAGAAAGTGGTATGTCAGACAAAATCACGTCTTGTTTGCCAACTCTGACGACGTGTCTTGAAGAAAAATCGATTAATACAATGATCGATAAGAAAGGATTCCAATGAAATATAAACTTAAAATTTTAAAAACTTCATGTTGATTTAAAAAAATCAATCAATATTTCCTACTTTAGTCTAATGATCAATAAAAGAAATAGGTTCTTACGTACAACATGGTCCGCCATATGTTTAGGTTAGAACCTGACCCGATTCGTATTTATGTGAATTTAGGCTCCGATCTCAACTGAAAAGGATCCAATGTGGATCTGTTTATGTAATATATTTGTGATCACATAGTGTCTAGTAACTACATTAGTATAACCTTGTTTGCATCCATATCTGTGTATTCTTGTTCCGTCCTATGTTTTAACTAAATAAAAGCTTCTTAAGTCTATATTGGATTTCATTACAATTTTATTTAGTTAAAAAAAAAAAGTAGTGTTAAAACGAAAATTCGTTTCGCGTAAAACACGGTTAAAGGATAAAATATGAAACACTCGTGTTATAATGAAAAAATACGTCCGACCAGCCCGTCTCAAGACGTTGCCTGACTCACCAAGAGCTGCTAAAGATTGGACCCATTGGTTGGCGACTTTTGAAATTTTTTTTGCTCTTTCAGAATTCTCTTTCGAAGACGATAAACTAAAGTTTTTGATAAATTTTCTTTCCCCAACTGTTTTTGAAATCTTAAGTGATTGTAAATTGTATAATCATGCCATAGGGTTGTTGAATTCAACATTCATTAAAGAAAAAAATGAAGTGTTTGCCCGACACTTATTGGCGGTGAGGAAACAACAGCCAGGTGAAACTATCGATCAATATGTACATATTTTAAGACACTTAAGTCGTGAATGTGACTTCAAAGCCGTAAGTGCAGCAGAGGACAGAGACGCATACATCCGTAATTCATTTATCAATGGCCTAACTTCTATTCACATAAGACAGCGTCTTCTTGAAAACAAAACTTTAACTCTGAATGATGCTACTAGACAGGCCCAGGCCCTGGAAATGGCACAAGAAAATGCCGAACGTTGCCTAGACGTCTAACTATGTCTGTACGATCGATCCATCTGAACTGAAGATCATGTCTCCAAAATCTAACTCTGACAACAATATAGTTCCCGCTCTTCATAAAAAAGGGAAATGTTTTTTGTATGGTAGGCCATGATCTGTTAAAGCAGCATTCTCATGTTGAAATAAATTTTGGAGGCGAGAAATGTTCGTTATCAATTTGTTCTTCAGCCCATGCTAATGTGGAACCTCACCGCCTGTTCCAAAATTTAAACTCTAGTTGCAAGCCGATTGCTACTAAATCGAGACGATATTTTGATATTGATGCAGAGTTTACAAAGAAAAAAATCACGAGAATGCTTATCGAAGGGATTATTGAAGGAACTGTATCACCATGGAGAGCCCAGGTACTTGTCGTAGAAAATGAGAAGAAAAAGAAACGACTGGTCATAGACTATTCACAAACAATAAATAGATTCACAGCGTTAGACGCACGCTTATCCTCTTCCATGTATTGATGAATTAGTCAGAAAAGTTGCAATGAACAATGTATTCAGTACAGTAGATGTGCGCAGGGCTTATCATCAATTACCTATTTCTGATGAAGAAAAAACATATACTGCATTTGAATGGTTGTGGGCGTTTGTACCACTTCCATAGAATACCGTTTGGAAGTACAAATGGTATCACTTGTTTGCAGAGAGTGATTGATAATTGATAAAACGAAAATTTATGTGATACATATCAAAAGCAGAACATGACAACAATTTAAATAAATTTATGTAAAAGTATGGACTCGAAATAAATAATGAAAAATGAAAATATAACCAGACCACGATCCCCTTGTTAGGCCATGTTGTATCACATAAAACTATTCGACTGGATCCAGAACGCCTGAAACCACTTTTGAATCTTCCATTGCCGGAAGATACAAACTCACTAAAACGCTCTTTAGGATTCTTTGCACACTTTTTTCGGAGAAATTAAGAATTTGGTAACAACTTCTACCTTTCCACTGTCTCCAAAAGCTGCCGGTGATTTTGCTACGATAAAAAAAGACATCTCAGAGGCTGTTATTATGACTGTATCACTGGAACTTCCCTTAATAGTAGAAAGTGATACCTCTGATGTTGCATTAGCAGCCACATTGAGGCAAGATGGACGACCTATGGCCTTCTTCTCAAGAATCCTTTCAAAAACATCACTCGGCCATTGAGAAAGAAGCTGTTGCTGTGGTCGAAAGCTTGAGAAAATGGAAATATTACCTCATTAGGCTATCCTTTCCAATTTGTGACTGATCGCTTGTCATCAACAGGCGGTCTCATTTATATTCAACTTGAAACACTCGAGCAAAATTAATAATGAGAAGATAATGGCGATCAGAAATGGCTCCCTTTAAATTCGATATAATTTTTCGCCCGATAAAAGCATATATCAAGGCTGGTACTCTTTCTAGGATCTGTGGTGCAGCCTGTGAAAATAAATTACTTGATCTCCACCGAGCTCTTTGCCACCCCGGTCACTAAATCGACGAAGTGAGAAGAATATCTTCGACATGTACGGTCTGTGCTGAAGTTAAACCAAGATTTTATCATTCTGATAATCAGCTCATCAAGACCACCTCACATATGGAACGTTTAAGCATAGATTTCAAAGGGCCTTTACCATGTAGGAAAGTACATTACTATCTTCTGGGTGTTGTTTATGCGTATTCTCGTTTTCCCTTTGCGTTTTCTTGTAGAGATATGAGCTCATCAACTGTCATCGAGTGCCTTTCACAATTATTTTCAGTTTTTGGATTCCCCGCATTCATACATTCTGACAGATCATCTTTTCTTTCCCGTGAATTGACTATATTCTTGCATTCCTGTGGAGTAGCTGCAAGTCAAGCAACTCCGTATAACTCACAAGGGAATTACTTAAGCCACGCCGCGCACTAGAGACTGGCCCGGACCGTGGCGCACCGCTCCGGCCCTTTTAAAAAATCCGTTCCTATATTTATAACTATACTCCGCGCACTAGACCGGACCGCCCCGGACCGGTCCAGACCGCACTTTTCGGACTAATCCTGCGGTTGCAGGCCTATTTCCTCCAAAAAGGGACAGACGAAAAGGCCGGTCGGGTGATTATACCGGATGAAGCTCTCTCATATATATAAAACAATATATACAAATTCTACATTTCAATAATTTGTCTTAATAACTACTACCCTATGATCTGAAATCAGTAAATACTTACTTACGTAATCTGTTAATTCAAAATATTTACTATATAGTAAATTCAACTATGGGAATAAAACAAAAAGCAATCTTTCAGTGAACAGTTTATTTTTATTAAAACTCTATAATGGAGTTATTAAAAAATAATGAATTAAAAAATAACAAGACGTATAAAATTAACAAAAGATGAAGAATCAGTTCGTTGTAAATAATAAATCGTTTCTTGTTTAATTTGTGGAACTAATATTAGGTAATGTTTAAATCAGTATCCCATCATTGTTTATGAGAGTGGTTCTCAACCTGGTGGGTCCGCCCCTCTAAGGGGAGCGTGATAAAACTAAAGGGGGCGCTAGTATATCGAGAAAAAATATATCGACAAAAAATAAAAAAATGTATTTATTTTACAGAAAACATTCTAATAAAATACACTGTACACTGATATAATACACTGATATGATAATAATTCAATTATGTCCGATACTAATGTTGAAAATAATGGCTCCATTAATGGCAAGTTTTCAACGGTGTTTTAAAAACCAAAAATTAAGATATGTAAAATTGGAATTTAAAAATGTTTTTAATGAATATATGCTCATTATGTGCCTTCCTAAATCAAAATCCGAAATGCAAGCATCTAAATTCGTCATGTTTAGATGCCAAAGGGTTCCTGATTTATGAGCGATTATTTAAATCTTTAAAAAAATTGAAGGGTTCCTTCTCCATGGCAAAATATTTAGACCAACAATTTTTATTTTTCGCTCGAAAATTTGGAGATAGCATTTTTTCACAGTACTAAAACAAAATCTGACTCCACTTTTGAATAAAAAATTCTGTTATTATACTTCACTCTGTAAATAATACCGTCACCATTAAATATAAGTCAACATACCCTTCAAATCGCTCTAAATCTAAATCGCTCAATTATTTCTTTTTAAAAAATTGGATCCCTCTGGATCATCAATAATGCTTTTATATTACTAATAAAAACAGCCTCAAAGGTTCTTATCCAAGTACATATAATAGTATAAAAACATTATTTGTGATCAGAAAATAGTAAATATTACACTTTTCACTTACCGCTATAAATATTACCGTAGGAAAAAAAAGAAGAACATATAAAACATTATAGAAACCAAATTTTTTTAAATGAAATAATTTAATTTTGGAGCGTTCTAGTGAGTTTGGCAGGTGTAGTGAGTTCTATGTTATATAGAACAGTATTATTGTATGGTAAACACATATTTTTTTACAACGATACTGTTTATAACAGTAGTGTAAAAGTTTTATATTTGCTACTTCTATCTAATTCAAAAAATAGAATCAGAACCCATGAAAACCTAATGAACGATCCTTATGTCACAGAAAACTTCAAAAGTAACAGTAAATCGAAATGCACATGCGCGATCCAACATCTAATTTAAAAAATGGAATCAAGAATCCTCGAAAACCTAATGAATGATAACCAAACCAAAGAATTTGGCAAACTAATAATTTATTAGAAGTGCTCGATGCAGGGCAAAACTTCGATATTCGCAACTTCAAAAACCTAATAAACGGTCACCAAATCGTGAAATCCATAATCCCTCTCTCTCCATAAAAAATAATAAATATTTAAAAATAATTAATCGGAAATTTTTTCAAAAACTTAAATTAGTTGAAATTAGCACTTAATATCAATTTTCTAAAAAAACAAAAAAATAGGATGTGTCGAAATTATTTCAAAAGTAAGTATTTTAATAAAAATAATTATTTTTCAATTATAAAATAAATGTTGACACTGATATAAACATTACCTAATATGAATTTACAGAAATTAAATTAGAAACGATCTATTAATTTCAACAAACAATTATGTAGGTAGGTATTTATTATGAAAAGAGATATTGGTGGCAAACTGACCTCAGCTTGAAAGAGTAGTATGTAAACAAAATTATTTATATTTTGGATTTGTATTTATTCATATAGTTATATATATATATATATATATATATATATATATATATATATATATATATATATATGAGAGCTTCTCCCGCTATAATCACCCAACCGGACTTTCCATCTGTCCCTCCTTGGACCGACCTAGGAAAAGGCCGGTTTGGGCCGGAAGCGCGGGCCAGTCCGGGGTGGTCTAGTGCGCGGGGTATCGTTATATAATATAGGAACGGACTTTTTAAAAAGGCCGAAGCGGAGCGGGGCGGTCTTAGTGCGCAGCGTATATAGAGGCTGAAACAGGACTGATGCCAGACCGGTCCGGGGCGGTCCAGGCCGCTACTAGTGCGCGCCCAGCTTAAGAGAACACTATGGAGGGCAATACTGCTTGCTATAAACATTCGAAACAATGAAATGGGAAGATGTACTAACGGAATCCCTTCATTCGATTAGATCCCTCTTGTGTACATCAACAAACTGCACACCACATGAAATGTTCTTTAAGCATCCTCGTAGAGCCATAAATGGGGACACCCTACAATCATGGTTACTAAATCCAGGTCCTGTTTTGTTATACAAGCATGTAGGCGCAAGCAATTATGATGATTTAGTGGAAGACCTTTAAAAGTGAACCTTTATGCCAGGCTTTGCCACGAACTTAGTTCGTGCCAGTTTAAATTGTTGATGTACATCCTTTTTTTAAGAAAATTATATCGCAATTGTTATTTTACAGGCATTTCCACATTTCTAAAATATACTTTGATATCTTGCAGGTTATGTTAAGCCTTAATCTCTCAAAAAGCAAATCGTGAAGAGACGAGCATAATTTGGTAAACGTCTTCGTTGACTCGTTGCCTCACTATCTTGCAGGTGTTGTTAAGCCTTAACGTCCTGTACCCTTTATAATTCGCTTGTTGAGAGGTGAAGGCTTAACAACACCTGCAAGATATCTAGCTAACAAAATTTATTATATCAACTATATCTTAGAAATGTGGAAATGTCTGCAAAATAACAATTGCAAGATTATTTCGACCATATTAAATAGGCCAGTAATTAAAAAAAGAAGTCTAAATTTCATAAACTTTTTAATTTGTAACATGTGGCTTTAATTTTTTTTCACAGTGGTAGAGGGTATAAGGTACTAAAATACATGATACAATTTAATCTATCAAATGCGATCAATCAGTGTTATATAGATTTGAAGATCTGAAGCCCTAATTTTAAACATTACATTTATTTTTAGGCAATTAATAAAGACAAAAGCCTAAAATATGCTTCAAATTATTTTATTTGTCATTTATAATTTTGTTACAAAGGATATATTTCGAAAAAATTAAAAAATAGTATATTGTTAACTTCATTTTTTTTTCTTCAAATAATGATTATTCATAAATCTTGTAAACGTAATAAATATTTGAGAAAGGCAATTATATAGCTAATTTCTTCCCCTTTGGATGGTTTATTATACCTAATAAACTGTTTTATTTAAAATAAAGTGAAAAATAATTTAGAAAAAAATAATTTCGAAGGCCCGGTATATAATTTTTTTGATCTTACTAATAAAAGACATTCCATCTTCATAAATGAAAAACGAATTTTTCGTTTATTGTTTTTTAATTAAAAGTTATAGAATTTTGGCCACCAAATCGACAATTTTGCTTACTGTGCGCCATACATGTAGGTCTATGCTTTCAAATGAAGAGGAACAGAGGGTGATAGAAGTTAATATGTGCTTCTTTCTATTGGCATCTCACGTCTTCTCTTTATTTAAATATTTGCAGAATTGCTCCCAAGGTCCGAAAGTCCGACTAATTTCAGGGGAGCCTGACGCCCTGAAAACCGAAAGGTTTAAGTTACAGAACTTGCCAACAAGAGCTGAGTAAATTGTATGAGATTAAATGAGGTACCTTTAACAGAGGGGAATCTAATTTTGAAGTAATCGATAACTGGAGTGTTAGTGAAAACATATAAGGAATCTGAATACATATAAGGAAAATTCATATCATTAATAATTTATTGATAACATGGATAATCACAACTTTTCAAATTATCAAAGTCAATACTTGGCTGGGGTATTGGCATTTGGAGGCCCGAGTTAAAACCTGTCGGAGATTCCGACATTTGTATTGGTGGTACTGCATATATGTAGGTAACATATAACCTTTAGTTAGTGCTTCTTTCGTATTTGCGTTCTTGATGTTTATTACAGCCTTAAATAACTAATATATTATTCAATTCATGACACACGTCTTGCAGCACTCTATTTTCGATATTAGTATCTCCTGGAGCAAGCTTGTCTTCAGTGTATAAACAAGTAGCATAAATTCATTCTTTTATTAAAGATTGCAACTTTTTAAATTTTACTCCAAAAATTCCAATTAATAATCATCGTTCAGTAACATTTTCAAAAACATCTGGTCTTCACACAAATCAAACTGTGAACTTCCCTCTTTTTCGAAGTAGGTTAAAAAGGTAGAAAAAAAAAGGTTTGTGTTACAGATCTTGCCAACAAGAGTAAATTGTATGAGATTAAATGAGGTACCAATAACAGAGGAGAATCTAATTTTGAAGTAATCGACAACTGGAGTGTTAGTGAAAACATGAAGCTTTGATGAAAAAAATACTTAGTTCAAATATGTCAGGATGAACTCCGTTCGCTTCTTCATCGCGGTTAAAGATTTATAATTGCTTTGGTATCGTTTTGGTTCAATTTTGTTACACGCAAGAATTTTTACAAAATTTAACATTTATGTATTAATAATTTTTTTAGGTATCACAAAATATTATAGTTCCTATCAACTGAAAATCCGAAGCTATTCTGATAACATAATTCATAACTGCAAACATGGCTATGAAGATAAGGTTAAGATAAACATTTCTTTTATTAACTAAACATTATGAGATCTTTTTATTTTTATAATTATTTTGCAGTCCGCACTCTGGTCGTTCTAGGATCATGGCAAAGATGTGATATTAGTACGCTTATTCGTCGCAGCCGAGAAAAATGATGAAGGAACCGCTTAGGGGACGACAACCAATTGTCAGGAGTGAGAAGCGTATCAATGTCTCGAATGTGCGTTTCAAGTGTTGGGCAATTCAGCACTCAAACCCAACGAATGCTCGATGTACTACTCTGATGGAGGCTTCAGGAGTTCTACTAAATAAAAATAGGATTTTATGTTATCCTATAAAATGCCAAAAATTTGGAGTCAGACATACTTAACTACTTTGCCCTGGTGCCGGTCCTCTACTAGTAGGGATAAACCCATTACCTCCGATGTTTCTGTGCTCTTCTGCACTGTATGGGGTAGTGGTAATATAATAATGTATCCTTATCATCAGTACTATATGAAAAACTGAGAATTTTAAAAGCGATCTGCAGAATGTTGGTGGCTTGGTGATGCTTCATTGACGATAGCTTGAAAACACATCTACGAAAGTGGAACGAGGTAGGCGAGAATAAATTTTTTGCAAACTTGACGAGAAAAACACATCTCTCACGCATCGCATGATGAACGACCCGTGTGCGTCCTGCCTTGGTATCATATACTAGCTTACTTATATCTGATGGTTGTGGAATTGAATATGCTAATGACTCTAAAACACCATAAATGCAACTTTTCATTTTTTTCTTTTTCAGGGAGCAGCCAACTCTTAATTTACTCAAATCTATGCCGTAAGTTATTTATTTTTAAACATCCCTAATGGCACTATTAATATTTACAACACATATGCTACGCTTACGTATTTATTTTCTTATTCAACATGCTTCATAGGTCAATTTATATAAAGACTCAATATTTCTTCCCAAGAGCCCATGTCTTCCAAATCGGTTACTGTCGTATATGATAGTTCGCAAGATTTATAGGTGTATTTTGTTAAATTTTAGCAATTTCTTACAGGCTTGAATTGGGTTTTCTCTAATTTACCCATTACTAGCTTTAGTTTAGTTAGGGATTGATAAATTATTTGCCACTTCTATAATTTATCAATCCCTATGTTTGATTAGGCTAAAACCATGATTACATTAACGCAGTAGTGGATCCAGAATTTCATTTTGCGGGGAGAAGGGTAAACACCGGGGGTTCGGGAATGGAGAAACCTTGTAGCAACTAAGGGTCATCTTTTCGGAAATTTTTGAGGGTCACTCAAAGTACTCTATAGAAAAAGTTGAACAATGCAGCAGTCACAGAACATAGTTCAATGTATTTACCTTTACCGCACGAGGCGTCGACGTGTGAGAAAAGTGAATACGGGCATGTGATGCAAAATTACCGCAAATAGATAACTTGAATGGTACAAAACGAGAAATAAATTTTAATTGTAGTCCTACATTAACAAAACTATTTTTGTAATGCATTATGATTTAAAAAGAGAACATATTGTAGTTGTTTAATTATATTGCTCAGATCATTCATAGAAACAAAAATTAAATAGTAGATTCATCTTTCATCTTTACAAATTGATGTCCTGAGTGTGTTTTGGTATTTCTTTGGCTAGTTCTTAATTATTTGACAAGTTACTAATTATGCTTATAACTGGATATTCAGGATATTGAGATTTTGAAATTATTCTAATAACACATTGCATTTAATTAACTAATTAGAAACTAATGAAAATGTCTTTTATTATGTTAAGCCACGAAATCACCATGAAACTGTCTCTGTCGGTTGAACGCTTTACATGTCGTGATTGTTTTTCATGTTGTATTCGATACAATCGCGTTAACAAATAAAATATATTATTTGGTATATATCATGCCAATAATAAGTTAAAAATAAGAATTATATTAATTATTCTTAACAAAAAGTTATCAGATGATGGTTTCACAGTTTTGGATTACCCGAGAGTATATTACAGTTTTCTTGTTAGGCATTATAACTAGAGAAGTGCGAACCAATTATGAAGTGACTCACAGAGATATTTTAAATGAGTGAGTGATCAGTGATTTGGGAGAAAAGAGTGGTATCTTAGGGAAGTGAATCATGCTTGTATCAAGTGATCTCTATCTTCTACCTCTTCCCTTCCACCTCTTCGGGCCATTACTGTATTAACTCTGAGTAGGGTCTATCCCTTCTTGCTGAATGATTAGATGTCCGCGATGCATAAGTCATTCTTATATGAACCTCTGAAAAGAAAGATTCTGCTCCTCTCAAACTATCTCCATTGCTCCTGCAAATGAACCTCTATGCTAAAATATTTCATTCACTTTTTCTTCTGTTTCCTGTACTTCCAAATATACGGTAATACGGTACAAAATAATGCCCCAAATATCTCATTTCATTAAAAAATGAGGTTAATTCATTAAGTTTTTTATTGAAGTTGAGTAATAACTAATTATATTTATTTCAGGAGTGACAATCTTCGTAAAAAATTCAAATCCTTTTTAATTTGGTAAGTTTCTTATTATTTCATTTTCTAGATAATAAATTATTTAGATATCTATATTTGTATTATATTATCTATATTAGATATCTACTTTTAATAATACCTATTATCTGTAAATACTACAGAATAATTTGAAAATTTTAAATAAATGATGACATTATTGTTCTATTAATAAATAAAGCATCCTTCTAATCTCCTTCCTTTTCTTTCCTCTTCGATGCCTTATCGAAGTGGAAGGACTTAAATTAATTCCAACGCCGCACAGTGGTCCAGAGTGGTCGATTTGGAGAAAAATTAAATTCTACAGTACATTTTTTTTTTTTTTCATTTTTATGAATCAGGAATAAATAAATGATCAATAGTGAATGTAAAAGAGTTATTTACAATTAATGCACGATTTATGCATGATTTTCGTACATTTATTTATTTATTGGTTTTTAATTCAAGTATTCATTTTTATTTAATGTTCTTTTTCAAATAATGAATGAAGTTTTTTGGATGAATCTTATTTATATACAATATATTGTTATTCGTTGTACATTGTCTTCACAGTAATTTAAATTTGTAGGTGTAAAAAAATATACATAGTTAAAAAAAAAGGGCTATATCTATTTATAATTAGATTTGTATAAAATTTGTTCATAAATTCATAGAAATTTGCTTGCATCTTTGTGGAAATCCAATTTTCCCTTCATTTTAGGCTCAGTGAAATTGATTATTATAAGGATCTGTCGTACCGAAGAGCATGTTGTGGACATCTTCGTAGGTCGAAATTTGGCTGCAATATCTTGAAAAGCTGGGTCGATATTGATGATAATATCTATTTTGGACTTCCTTCGCTTCCTCAGTGAACTCCCTTAACGGCAACATCCCAGCTGATACAGTAGTGCTTCCAGATCTTGTGCACTGTATTGGGTATGTAACCAAGCTCACGAATAAAAAACCAATTATCTTACAATAATTTCCAAATTTTGATGGGTCCACAGCAGGATTGACCCAATACCACAGGGTTGACCGCGTCGAGTATAATTCCGAAGCGACTAATTAGCTCTTCACTCACCCCGGTTATAAATATTTACAACGGTCGCAGCTAAAACTTGTTGCATCGATTAGATAAGAGTCTAGTTATTTCATATAATACTTTAAATAATTTCATATAATACAGAAAATTGTGGAAGATAACGCACATGAGTTATACATTAATCAACTTTCGTAAACCTTGATTATTTTATCGTTTATTTAAAAATTTTATCATACCTTCATAACCAAAAAATTTGAAGTATGATAGCGTTTATATTTTCTTGGTTACGTTGTAAAACATTATAAATATATATATATATATATATATATATATATATATATATATATATATATATATATATATATATATATATATACATCACTTTGTTATTATCGTTTTTTTTTGCAGAATATGAGATGCTTGGCAACACTCAAAAAATGAATGAGTGTATGTAAGTGACGAATCTTTTCGTCTTTTAACTTATGTTAAAAGTGCCACAAGCTTTTCATATGATCAACATGTAGTACTCAACTCTATTCAAAATACTAAGTCCACTTATAGACTCAAATTGTTCGAAAAATGTATTTTTTCCCCTCCTGGACCACTGTGCGCCGCTAGTCTTCTCAGTCCTTAATCAAATACCTTATTTCGGTTACGGTCTTGCCTTTATTTCTTCATCAATCCTCTGGATATATCCTTAGTAAGAGAACCTTGGAAAGCTGCGTGGTCTTTTGTGCATATAGAAAAAGGCTTGAGCGCCAAAAAGTCGAAATTTAGGTCTCGATTTATTATGGAACCTAAATATCACCTACATCGATTCTCGCTTTAGATATATATTAAAAAAATTGGAAATAGTCTAATAATCGTCCATTGAAGACGGAAGCACCAAATACTAACGACTCTGTCGTCACTCTGGTCTTGACCAGTACTAGAACTCTTAAAAATATATTCTAATCATACAAGTTTTGCTACCTGTAAAAACTACTACTGTATACAATAAAGAATAAAATTTAAAAAATATATATTGTTATTCGGGGAGAGGGGAGGGCGGGGGGAACGTTTCATGTGTTTCCTTGTAAAGTTTGCTAAATGGCGCCTTACGCCTTTTTCTAAAAACGACGTCTCTCATTGTGCTTTTGGGTTTTCTGTGTTTCCATGGTTATCTTCAACTGAGATTTCTTTACTTAGCAGCTGATCATTTCTAACATAGTCTCCTTCTTTTTCTCACCTTTAATCATCAAAGTAAGGTGTCACATTTCTCATTTCTCTGTTTCTGCTGACTTTTTGCCCCTCTCGGCGAAATTTCTCTGACTCCAACGGTCTTTTTAAGGTTAGACCCCTCACAGTTCTTTAGCCATGGCGTTGGTCTATAACTGCGCCAAAAGATTCCTGTCAGACCTTGGAACTTTCCTCGGTTCCATGACAATACTGGACATGCTGATGTAAACAATCAAGACTATTTTTAGGACTTTTTGTTCAAGAGAAAAAGCACGGCCATAGCATTGCCACAAACGGACAACCTAGAGACAAGCATCGTCAAAGATAAATTTCTCCTTTTTTGTTCTTCTGTTAGTAGGATTAGAGCTCTTGTCAAGTATTGGTAGAAATTAAGCTACCTTTGTTTGACCTCTTCATCCCACACAAAAGTTAAAAATTATTTTTTACACTTACACCTTTCTATGTTTATCTCTGCGGTCATAGATTCTTATTAACATTAATTCTATGCTATAATTCTGTCATTCCTGATTTTTTCTTGTAGCAGTAGAAACTTTTCTAGTATATTTCTCATTCAAAGACCAACACTATGTGTACAGTATTTTTATTTGAGCTTATTTTGCTTCGCTGGTAGGATGAAGCCGATTTGGAGATATAATTAAATCGACTTTCTTAGAGGAATACAAGGTCTTAATCGATCCTCATATTTCTCTCTATAATTGTCCTGTATGAATTGAGTATTTATATTTCTTGACATTTAATATTAATAATTTTCTTCGATGTGGTCTTAATGATTATTAAATCACTTTCTCTATTTAATCTCTTTAAATTTTTAATGAGTTATTCTTTGTTATTTTTAATTTAAGATGATACCAATCTTTATTATTATTTTGATTTTCAGGGAAAATAAACCTGTTTCTGAAACAGTTACCACCAACAGGTAAAGATGCATATAATTAGCAATAAAAAGAATCACATTAAGAAAAAATGAAATTACTGCTCAATTCATGGAATAATAATGATTATAATAAACTAGTATTAACACCACAGTTAAACGGACTAATGATAAATTATCTCATGATAAATCTGTAATACTTGATTTTGATTTATGAGTCATTAACATTCTTATATGTATGACGCTGTTGGAGATGTAGAGGAAATGCATAAAATTTTAGTACTTAATGATCCAACAGTTTGAGCTTACTTCATTTATACTTCCTTGTATGAAATAAAGTAAGTATTACAATCGCGAAAATTTTCGGTTTCATATTTCAACAGAATATCCATTTTGACCATCCCTGAATCCATTCTGAATAGTTTCGTCATGACGTCTATGTGTACGTTCATACGTTCGTACGTGCGTACCTCGCATAACTCAAAAACGTTTAGCTGTATAAAGATAAAATCTTGTATCTAGGATTGTAATAACATCTAGTTGTAAATCTTCCTTGTTGGTCACTGCATGATCACCGGAAGTGGTACTTTATTTGGAGATCATAATTGATTTCCACCAAAAATTATATTAAAATATAATGCAAAACTTCTCAAATTTGGTATACAGAACATTTTTAAACAATATAAATAATATACTAGATTTTGGTTAAAATTGGTGAGCCGAAAGGGATACATTACTTGAAGGTCATAATAAACATACATCAAAAATTGTATTAAAATTAAATACAGAGATCGGAAACGTTCGGTTGACCTCGGGGGCAGCCTCTAGACACCGCTGATAAGTGCGCCGCTCTTCTGTAGTTGTACCAAAATTACGAACGCAATTTTTGTCCACCCTAATTAAACATTTTTATTACTTGTTTTAAGTGTTGAAATTGAGTGTGAAATAATTGTTTTCCTCTCCATTTGTGAGATGAACAAATCTGCAGCAGGAGAATGAGATATAAGTTAAGCGGATTCTTCCATTTAAAATGTGGAAACCGTCGATTTCCAATGCTTTATCTAATGACATTGACATTTCTAATGTTGTCACGGAACACGAAGAAATCTCTTGGGAACTTGTTACTTACTGAAAGAAAACGACATATAATAACGGAATTAAATTAGACCTCCAGAAACAAAAGCTTGTTTGTGTGTGCCAATAGATGGATGTCGCGACGCCGAGTATCGTTTTTGAGATACTGCAATCTTCGGAAACAAGTAACCAAATTCAGAATCACTTTTTGAGCCACCGATTTATAGTTTAATAGGCGTGCAAGGAAGTCGTGTGTTGTCCACATCAGATATTTTTCTCCTACTTCATTTTCTTCTTTTTTTCTCAATCTCACAATTTAATAAATTTTTTTTGATTTTTAGAAGAAGTCACGGCCCCCTTCCCCCTTCTGCTCCAACCTGCGTACGCCCATGAGAATATGATTCTCTTCTAGATCTCTGGATTCTCTTTATCACATATTTTGTAAATTAAATGAAGCATAGAAATGCAAAAGGGTCTTAAATCAATACTATTATAAATGTGATTTTATTATTTATACAACTATTGGTTATCAGGAAAAAAGGTTTTTATTTTTAATCAAGTCATATTTCATTAATGCTATGTTATAGTTGAAACTTGAATTCTGACATTTCGCTTAAGGCACTTAGACCCTTTTGCATTTCCACGCTTCAATTATAATATGAATGAGCTTAATTCTAATGTTCTTTGCCACTTTTAAATCATTATTATATTGTATTATACTTTGTTAGAGTTGGATATAGTTAAAAAAATATTAATAATAAAATGTATTTTTTAGAAAACGTAAGTCGGATGCTCACTCAAAAGCTGACCAGAGGCGGTAAGGAACAATAAATTAGTAAAGATCTAACTAAAATTTAAAACAATCATATTTTTATTCAATATCAACCAAAGTTATCTTTACAAATATATTTATTTTATTCCAAACAGGATGAGTCATATAGAAAGTAATGCAATGATTTAAATTAAATTCAACCTTGACGTGGTAATATTGCACTGAATTCTGGTAAATCTTCGAGTACACAAAAAATGAAAAATACTCGTGCGTAAATTTAAGTACCAAGGGTATCGAAAAATCTTTTTCTTAATACCATTTGCCTTTCAGCGTGGGGGTGCTTCTAGCAATTTTTGGCATGCGTCTCTGTCCCTGTCAAGCATTCTCATTTCTCCTATGGTCTTCACTCTGCGTCTCCCTATTCGTTCAATTATGTGATGAGAGGTCTATTGTCCCTAGGAAACCAATTATCCTTTGGGTGATTACTGGTTTTTTCGTGTTGGGAGCAGTAGCTAACTAGAAAATACTTTATTGGTTACTGGTAGTTACTTTACTTAATCTATAGATCTGATGACAGGGTCGACTGGCATAGACCAGCGACTAGTACTAAAGACATTACCACTAGACTTAAAGCTAACATAGTGAGAGTGTAATCAGTCACTCACTTACACTCTGCTTGATCTGTTCACTTGAGATAGGTTTTATATATACAAAAGAGGAGAGGATATTTAGGGATATAACATTTGTTAGGTGCTGACAAGTAGGAAGCAAAACAATAACTTCCTGGGTTATAAACCTATTTCATAACTAATACTTCCTGGGCCAAAGTCATGTGATAACTGTTCCATGTGGTTGATAAAGGTCTTGGTCTTCTTCCCACTGGTCTCGACTCCATGATTTTTATCAGATCTGTGTGGTGATCCATGCCGCAGACATGTCCATACCATCTCAGTTGCCTCTTCTCCAGGGTTTCTGCCACCGGGCGTACATTCAGCTCTTCCCTAATCCTATCACTCCGGACAGTCTCTCCGTGTTTTTCCCGCAATTCTCCTAAGGAACTTCATTTTAACTGCATTAACACGGCATTGTAGCCTCTCATTCAGAATCCAGCTCTCCACTAGAGAAATACCAGTAGGAATATAAACTTGAATAAGTGGACCTTTACATCTTCTCTCACTTCTATATTTCCGATAACAGAATTACTAATTTGGTAGTATATGGAATTTTCCTTAGAGATTCCCGATTCCATTTTACCAGGTCTATTGATCATCATGCCAAGGAACATGAATTCTTTTACCACCTTCACCACAGACAATGTGGACATCATGTTGAGTTCTACCGACTTGAAAGACTTTGCTGTTTGGAGTATTAATAGTCCTTTCCTTTCTCTTCAATTCCTCATTCCACTCTGTTACTCCATGTTGAAGTCGATCGAAAAATATATTGTGTTTATACTGCTTATCTGGTATACTCAGAGGATTTCAAATCACTTCCAGTTTCTTCAAGACATTAATGAGCTTGTAGATACTTTTTATTGACTTCATGTTTACTTGGTCTTAGTTCAGTTTCTGTGCATAGTCAGTTAGTATATACACAGAAAAGAAGTGTATGGGCTACTTCTAACTTAATTATTTGTAAGCGATGCGGACGTCAACTTATTTTACAACCTACCGATGTACTAAACTCATTATTGTCTAGTTATTATGGGAAATTGCAAAACAATGGCTCGAGTCTCTCAAATAGCAGTAAATAACTTAAAAGTAAATGTTTTACCAATGCATTCATCATCAGGACTGAAAACCATATAATCACATTAATAATTGAGATAGCAAGTCTTACTTCTACAGATTAAACAATTAGGAATATTTCATCACTAGTTCTCATTTTTACCGTAAGTGGAATGTACTACTATTTATTTTAATAATATTTACGGCTACCAACGGTTTTGCCACCATTTAATCAATTGTAAAAATAAATGATTATAATAATAGAAGTAAATAATTTAATAAATAATGTTGAACCGTCATGATTTGTTGAAATCTTGAACAACATAAAACTTTTGTTCTGAATGATTGTTACAGGGTAATTGATGACAGTCTGGATCTTAGACCCGATGAACGGTAAGTAATATTTTTCGCACATTTATTTTTTTTCTCTTAAATAACATACATTATAATTATAAAAATATCTACTCACGATTTGCTCTCTTACATTATCTAAAAAAATATGAAAATTGTCGGTGTTCTGTAACAAGGGCGAATTCAACAAAATAGATCCCCAATTAAATGTAACGATGGCGAAACCATCACTTTCTAAAATTACTTGTAAAATATCCTCTTCTGAAAAGTAGTGAATTGTTGGATTCGCCCTTTTTACAGGATACCTAGGAAATATAGATAAGTGAGTTAGACTTTTGTTAACTCACAATTTTAGATTTAATATTTAATTTAGCACTAGAATACTTCATTAAAAAGTGTTTCGCATCGATAAACCTATGGGTGATAATACAATATTTGGTGGTAATTAACTATTTGGGTTTGCTAATATTTTGATACTGTTAGGTATAAATGCTGTAACTGTTAAATTAAATAAAATAACGCTAATGAAAGCCGGTAATAAATTAGGTCACGAAATATATATGAATGAAACAAAGCCTTTGGCTGGCAGCAGGAACGGCGATAATTTCAGTGGTACAGATTTAACAGGGAATACTTAGAGAAATTTTACGTATCCGGGATCCACAATAACTGGATGAAATGAAATTTAAGAGGAAATTGAGGCGTACAACGCTTGTCGCTTCGACGTTGCGAAATTAGTTAGTTCGCTCCTTCTTTCCAGAAAATTAAATATCACGATTTGCATGACTATTATCCTTCTTAGTGCTCTTTATGGGTCCGTAAAATCACGGAAGAATAACGCCCTTCAGTTCTTGGAAAATAAAGTATTACGTAACATATTAGAACAAAAAAAAAAAAAAGGTTAGTCCACTGGTTGATTCAGAAGGATACTAAATATGGAAAAATAATCAAATATGATTAATTGAAGCAATACAGTAAAAATGTGGTTTGACAATAAAAAAAAAATACTAAAAAAATATGAAAAAAACTAATGAAACTAACTAAACTAAACTGAAAACTAACTATGAAAAATACTAGTTAGAAGTTTCACTTTAAAATCTGAAAATTGAAGAAACGTGAAGAATGTTGAAGTCTTCAAGGGATAATGTAGAGTGGGTCGCATCCTGTCACCACAGAATATTACTATACCAGTGCTTTACGAGATAGAGTGAAATTAACCTGTCTAACATGGAACTAAACAATACTTAACACTTTTTGATATGTTGTAACAACAATTACAATAGGCCACACAAGAGTCACCCCTGAGTATCTTGTGACGAGGGGTACACTGCCTCAATGTACACCTCTTGCGAGGTGCATTTGACGATGTCGCACATCCTGCAAGAGTGCTTGGTATATGAAACTAAACGGGATAAATTTGGACTCGGGACCGATATATTTAGTAGAAACTTTGAAAAAAGCATCAAGACTGCAGAAAAATTGATTAAAAATATTGAAATATATACCAAAATTTAAAAATCTTAGCTGTTTTAAATTAAATTGTTGGTATAAAATGTTGTTGTGATTGAACTTAAATTTTGCCATTACCAAATGTCTGCAAGCTTATCTCAGTCATCACAGGAGTTTCACCTGTGATGGCTCCCGTATTGTTATTTTATTTTTGAAGTTTGACGCTGTATATTTCGACTTGGTCCGGATTGGACTTAAATATGACAGTATATTCATTTTAAATAATTTTAAGATGCCTGAGGATGGCTTGTAGGCCGAAAATTTGCATCATAATAAATAAATTGGTGAAATAAAAGCAGCCTGCCTTTATTCTTAACTTAATCTTTATTTGTAAGTATGTTCTCAACATAATCTCAATTTTCGTTTTTAAAAAATATTCTTATGTATTTATTTTCCAGAACATCTCAAGAAATGCTTGAATATGATAATAAGTAAGTGATATGACGTATAAGAAGTAATAATTGTGGTAAGCTTATAAAAATTAGAATACTATAAACAAATATTCGTTGACATTATAGTTACAGATTTTAAAGAAATATTTATAAAAATTATTGTAATGGTCATTATTGTTCTTTTTTTTTTTTTTTGATCGTCCGTACTATATTACAATAAAATATTAAGGGGCATCTCATGGAGATAAAGAAAATTTTTATCGAAAATTTTGATCTGTAACCCAATTGGACAGAGAAAAATTTAAGATTTGAAATAAACTGAAAATTTTTAGGTATAGAACATTTATTCGTTAAAAAGATCTTTGTTTTTGGGAAGTGGATATATCAACTTTCGATAGAAAGCTCCTCAAATATTTTTAATTACATATTTTCAAAATAATTCTCTCAATTGATAAATTATATTACTATGAACAAATTAGAATTTCATTTTTTAAAATATGTCTTGTCCTTATAAAACAGAAGCTATATAGTGGAGAATAAATGTAATTTAATTTATATTAAGTAATGGAATGTATATTAAAATTGTCTATTTTTTCTCCCTGCGGTAGGGTAAAACCGCTCTCTAACCCAAGCGATCCTTATGATGATTTCAATGTGTTTTGGAACCCCCACGAGCTCCTTGATGCCACAAAAGCTTTAGCTTCGTACGATGTTAAAGACCTATACAAGAAAAATCCTTACACTGTCAAGAACATACTGCATTTGGTTTTCTTGATTATGAAGTGTAAGTATAATAATTAGAATAGGATTGAAAGTTGGTGTTATATAATTTTTTTTTTTAGGGGTTCTCTTATTTTTCTTGAAGGGCTTGAAAATAGCACATCATTCAATCCTATTCTATATTCTAATTTTTCACTGATTTAGAGTTTGTTTTCAAATTGAATCCAAGTTTTCTTCCTTTCTGTTATGCTGGCAACCATGCTCCATTAAATCAACCTCTCTTAATCTTCATCGTATATACATTCCGAGCAAAAGCATTCGTTTGCGATGACACTGAATTCGATTTTATTCTTTAGAAAATATTTCCCATATTCCCAGAAATCCCGTTAGATATAGTTATACAGATACAATTATTTTGTGCCTGTAAACGAATTTATAAAATGCCAGAAACAATTTTTAAAGTCCATAAACATTTGGAACTGTAAATAATAATGAAATTCTGTATTATAATAATACAAAATATGTAATGGATATTAACAATTTCCAAATGGTTACATCATTCTAATGACGTGAGAGTTTAGCTCGTTGTATCACTAGTTTTTAATTTAATATCTCTACCTCTTGGTTTTTTTCCGGTAACCTACAAAGCGAAGCTTCCTACTCCGGTAGAATTTTTCTTGGTGGAATTCGTTTTGTACATTAGAATTTAGATCAAAGGAGACATCGCCAGTAAATTTTCTTAATTATACTTATCATGCCATACTCTCAATGTAATGCATCACATATATACTTATGAGTCTTTATGCAATCGTTATTTTTAAGAAGGTATAAGTTTGGAATTAAGTTACTGAAATTATTTTGTATAAATAATGAAATATAAATTTTAATTCTTTCTCATACATTTTGTTTCTTCAACTTAAATGAAATAGATCAAAATCCAGTAAAAGTTTCAATCATTGGTTTGATTGGTTTAAGGTCCTAGATTAATTCATGACATTTCAAATGTTGTATATACATTTTATTAAATAAGATTGTTCCTACAATACTGTTTATTGGAATTGTATGGTGTGTTCCTTGGCCTGAGTTCTCTTATATTTTTGGTTCAAAATTTTCTAGTTTGTTTTTTAATGTATGTATATCATTATTCTAGATTATACTTAAACCAAAACCAAATCTTACAGATATTTTTTCTAATAAATACCCTGGAGCAATAGTATTTTTTTCTTTTTCAAAATCAATCTACCACAGATATCAAATTGTCCCTTGCCTACTTGACCTAATGAAATTCTGGTATTATTGACCATTTTCTTTTTGTGAAAAAATTACATTTTTAATGAAGGTAGCCATTGTATGTGTTTTATGGAGATCTTGGCATTCCATGAAATTGTCTCAAGTATCTTATTCTCTAAATTTTATTTGCATGGTTAATTATGATTATTTTGAAGATTTAGTGATTCAATGCTAAAATAAGTTGCTTTATGTCTTATTTTATTGCTCAACATCTCATCATAAATTTTAATTTATGTGATTGTTCATTCTAAAATAAACTGAAACATTTTTTTCAAATAGAATGGCAGAAGCTAATTTTTTATTATTTACTAAGAACATTTTATTTAAAAACATTGAAAGTAATAATAATTTTTTTATAAATGACTTATTCTAAATATGTTTGTATCCAGATAAACCACTCCTTAAAGATTTATTAG
This sequence comes from Rhaphigaster nebulosa, assembly GCA_948150685.1. Classification (NCBI taxonomy): domain Eukaryota; kingdom Metazoa; phylum Arthropoda; class Insecta; order Hemiptera; family Pentatomidae; genus Rhaphigaster; species Rhaphigaster nebulosa. The sequence goes on from OX411306.1 coordinate 207,734,476, forward strand.
AAGTTGGGGAATATTTTCAACGGTTTCCAGAGGTGAGTATAAGATGGTTGTGACTATTTTTACAATTAATCTCAAGTATAAATAAGTCAACTCTCCACTGTCCTACTCAATTGCTCAAATGCATTTTAAATTGTAATTATTCACCTAAATTTTAACTTTACTTTTGATTGTTAATGTGTACTAAATGTTTCAATCAGAAAGTATAAACAAATTATATTCTATATTTTATTTTCAAATGTTTGAAACAGGGGTGGCCAGCCTTTTGCATACCATGCACCAATTTTTCACCGATGAGTTCTATTGCTCCATATACCTAGAGCACTTTTTATACCTTCTTACGTTCATGGTTAGGGAATGGAAAACAGAGATATGTATATGGTCTGCTTTACTTGAGGGAGGAAAGAGAATAACTTAATTGCATGATTAAGCTATTCTCTTTCCTCCCTCAAGTTAATTAATTAATTAATTTTTGCCAGTTTGTTAAAGCACCATTCTACAATTGTCATTGATGACGTCTTGTTCGCTAGGCTGATTGCTTTGTGATGGTGCTGCAACTGCCCGGACTACAGTTATTTCCACTGAGAGGGAGATCAGCTTGGAAATTGGATTTGTCTTAACTCTTCTTGCTAGGAGTCCTGGCCCTGGCATTTGTTTAATAACTATTTTAATAGAAGTATATTTATAAAGAAAATTATTTTATAGATATGGCATCTTATTAGTATGGGTTCGATTCTATGGTCAAAATCTACGGTATAAAACTACTTATAGGCGCTAAGAAGCCATGTACCACTTGTAATCACACCATGCGCCATGGTTTATCCACCTCTGGTTTAAAGTGTAGTTTTGTTAAATTTTTGAAAATTGGACCATGTAATTGAATGATTTTTAGTTACATTTTATATTATGTTTAATGCTTCGATAACTTTTTTCTAGGATGCAAAGGATGAGAACATTGTTTTTATTGCATTGTTTGATATTTTATGCCGAGGTAATGGAATAACCTTAGAAAATGAAATGAATGCATCTCTCAGAACAGATTATAAAAATATTGGATTGAAAGTAGTGTATATGCAAGTTGTAAAAGACAAATTCTCTTTCTTTGAACAGATTAATGACAGACTTAACGATATCGGTGGTTCTTCAGTTCATGATTTATTACCTACCAAGGTACCTATTCAAATTAATATTGAATTTCCGATGATATTTGATGTATGGATAAATAGATCTGAATTTGAGTAAGTTCCAATATTATACCTTACATATAAATGTTAATTTTTTTATTCTTTTATTTATTGTTAAGACCAGTCATTTTAAATTATGATTTGCTCATGCTGTAATTTCTATTGCATATATTTCAGTCTGGAAGAACGTTGGGTATGATCCCCTTGTAAGGGTTCTATTGCATTTTGGTTCAAATATCTCTGCCCCTGCTTTTCGTTCCTTAACTGAACCATCAGTATAACAGACAATGGTTCCATTTCTAAATTTGTGTCCTCCTTCTTCCCCTGTCTGGTATAAGTACTTATAATAAATCTAGTTTATTGGGCAGATAATCACTTAACAAGCTAATCCACTCCTTTCCTTTCAGCTCATTAATTATTTTGATAGTATCTTAGCCTTAGTATATTAGCCTTGATAGTATCCTGATTTGTAGTTACTGAGTGATTTGTAGTTTGAAATTACACATTGTAGTCTAAGGGCATTTTTTAAAGTCCCTTTTTTGTGTCCAAATGTGTAATGGAGTTATATTCAATAATACCTCTATGGCTGCTGTGGAACAGGTTCCAATTACCCCTGTAATTCCTTGGCAAGCCATGTTTGCTCTGAATTTTCAACAGCTTTGTTTGTATGGTATTCTCCATTGTTTTTGACCACAAGTTTACTGAGGCATAGGTTATCGTGGGCTGACTGACCCTAGTATATAACCATTCTAGGATTTTGGGTTTGATATTCCATTTTTTTCAAAATAAAATTTTATAGATCCATAATGAAGCATTTGCTTTATCTATGGTTCTGTGTATTTGAGAATTCCATTTGAGTTTTTGATCTAGAATAACTCCTAGATATTTTATCTTATTTGTTATTTTAATATGTTTCCCTTCCAGCATAAGTGGTAATAAATTACGAATCCTTCTCCTGGTAAAGGGTACAATAGTGGTTTCGCTTGGGTTGTTTTATGCTTTGGTAAGGCCATCTTAAAGTTAATAGGCCTGGCCCTTATCTCCTCCACCACCACTGACATTACATTAAGTGTGCTATCTTTGTAATTATAATGTAATGTAATATAATGTATATAATATAATGTAAATCAACTGCAATTGCTCATTATTTTATCACTCAAACAATCAGTATTCTTGATTTTTAAATGGCTATAAATAATTTATAGATGTCTATTCATTTATCTATCTCAAACAGCTGCTACCTATTTGTTGTTTTATTTTTTTTTTTTAAATTAAAACAAAATCTAACTTACTCCCACCATTTAAAACCAATTTTATATAACTGACAAAATCCTAAATTAATTCAACAGAATTAGTTAAATTTAATGAGAAGTTTTATTGCAATAAGATTCCCTTTTCTCGAAAACAAGTAAAAAGAATAAATTACCAAATAATACTAGGGACTTTGTTACTTCAGATGTAGTTTTCAATAGCTGTTACACATCATAATAAAAAAAAAGCCACATCAAATTAAATATTATATGATTATTTACTCATAAATGTAGGTAAGTAGTATGAGAAAAAATGAAATATTTAGAAAACAATTAAATTTAACGAAAATAGAAACTTTAGAATTTTCCACTAATTCAATCACAAATTTCTCAAGTTTTTATTTTTTTAATTTTGCGATAATGTGACGTCATCTCTTTTTAATGTAATGTAATTATTTAGTAATATATTTGTGAAAATTTTAATTATTTTGTTTATCACATCTATTTGCTCAGACCCAGAATTACAAAAAATGACTTTTGTTAACATTTCTTTTGATGCCATGTCAGCTTCAGTCACTTATGGTAGCATTAAGGATGAAAAATATGATTTGGGATCTAAGCATATAGATGTGATCAACAAAAAAATTTATTTAATTTTTATAAAATATAGAAAAATATATTTTCACAAATATATTACTAAATAATTACAATAAATTAAAAAGAGATGGTGTGGCCACATCATTGAAGAAGTAAACAAAAAATTTTAAAAAATGAGAAATTTGTGATAATTTTATTGAAATTACTTATTTATTTAAATTTTTACTTAGTTGTTTCTAAATATTTAATTTTTACTCATACTACTTACATTTATGTGTAAATAACAATAAGATATTTAATTTGATATTTGCTAAGACATGAAGTGTTTCTTGAGTTTGCTACTTCTTCTTTCGCTTCTCCCTTTTGTGCCTCTCAGCATAAGGGAATGGATAGCCACAAACTCTATTCCCCTCTGTTCCTTGCTAGATATATTCTAGATACGACACTCTGGGGTGTCCTCGAGGACTATTATCCGGAGCGTAGTCCATCGTCTTCAATGGGTTTTCTGTTTTTGCTACTTGGAGTGTTATTTGCTTCAGTCCATCTAGTCCTAACGGGCGCCTCTAGGATTATGGCTGCAGTTGAAACAAATGAATTTCTGATGAATGAGTATATATTTACTATACCAGCTGAAAAATATTGTACAGAGAATATTTAATTTTCTTTGATTCTTATAGAAAAACAAAAGTCAATTGATTATATAGCCTCATATTCAAAATGTTGAACTGACTATTTTGGGGAGATTGGAAGTTTCAGAAAATTAATTAGGAAAAAGCTGGATATTTTATTAGCTAAGTTCAGGATATTCTCAATTTCTAATTATTTTATGACTAATCAAAGAATTATATTTTGCATTTACTTTCAAATTTATTACAGTGTTTGGCCTGAGAAACTTCTCGAAGGAGCTGGATTCAAAAGAGCTAGTACCCGAAAAAGTAGCGGACTGACATATAACGAGATAGTAGATCTGCCTTATTTTTTTGAATTAGGAGTTTCTAACTATTCTGATTTTGTCAAAACATCTCATTACCAGAACCATGTATTCATACCAACAGTAAGTTCTCTGCTTTTGTATATTTTGTTATTTAAATTAAATTTTTAAATTTTTATTTGTATTGGTTTTTAAATCAATGTTCAGGTGACATGATACTGTTGTCAAAGTTGTGAGTCAGCATGATTATTACTGGAATAACACAATAATAAGAGTGTGATGGTCGGCCTGGACGAGTTTATAATAATATATAACTATTAAAATTCATACTTTATCCACAATTTATGAATTGTTATGTTCATACACATACTGACTAAAAGAGAATTTTAGATCTTTATTGCATGCTTACAGTTGTTTGTTGGGTCTGGAGACTTCTAACAATGATGTTCCTGTGTAACTTACGTTAGGTTAAATCCACAAGACTGCACTAACACTTCACTTAGTGACTGGTCCTTAGAAAGTTAAAATGTTTAAATTCATCAAAATTGATAGCCAACATTTTCCAATAATGGTTCTTTCTCTTTAATTTCTCTTAGCTGGATTTTATTTTCTATTAGTCACTTTTCTAAATTCCTAAAAAAAAAAAAAATTAAAAATGTATTTATTTATTTGGTAGTTAGTACATTTGACAAATGTAAAGCTTAATAATAGTGTCCAAACTGGTGCTACCTTCACCATTTAAATCCTAGGATACATTTTTCGGATCTCATGGTAAGACATGGTCAATTCAGATACTAAGCAACATTATTATATGAAATGATTTATTGCGTCACTCATTTAATATTATTGTTTGTTTTTTTACTCGTTTTTATATTTTATACATTGTTCTCACATTTTCTTTTTTTTTTTTACACTTTGGGATTCAATATAATAAAGAAAACAACAAACAGTCAGGGCTAACTTAAAATATTTAAATGACAACAAAAATATTAAAATTATGTTAATACTATTATAAGAGAGTTTAAAATAAATACCCGAACAACAATTCTGAAGTTAAAACAAATAATTTCAATTGCACCGCAAATTTAACGAATATATTTTTTATTACATTTATGGGAATATTATATACTACCATGGAGTAGTCTGTACCATCCATAGTAATTTAGAATAGATCCTTTTAGCACTCTGGATGTAATTTGGTGCATAGTCTTTTTTGTTATGCCCAATGATCGAAGGTCTCAAAACGAATCCTGGTATCACACTCCTCTCCAGATCAAAGTACAAGAGTCAAAAAATCGTTGAGAACAGCACTTTTATTGATCTCCTAACGACCATTTTACAATCTACGCTCTTGTATTTGTTTATTTTATTTTTGTGCCAGTGGGAGATGCTGGGATTGTAGTTGACAATCTGGGCATCAATTATGAAAATTTTACTGCCTCCAGAACCACTAGGTCTGTCTTCCACCTTCTCTCCCTGCCCATATATGTCATTTCCTTGACAAATTTGTACCTCTTTTTCCGGATAGCTTCTTCCAACAGGTTAACGAGGGTATTTCGACCTTGAGTTATCGGCGCATAATCTTTTAGTTAGTGTGTGGAAGGGAGACTTAAACCAGCTTCCGTAAGTACTTTCTTGTCGATGCTCTCATACAGCTTCCTTCTTGACCTTTTGTTGACAAGTAATTTGAGATATTGTGTATAATTTTACCAATATAGGATGAACAAAGGCAGCCCTCGCAGCCTGGTATCCGGAAAACTCCATTCTTCATTGCCTTTCCAGCTTATGTGAGGAAATGGTGAGTGAATAGTTCATCACTCCTAGGCCACCACTAGCACATTATATGTGAAAATAAGAGGTGGAAGTATCCTGGGGAATCTAACTAATCTCGGACTGCGGATCTCGTTAGAATGCCAAGCTTCTCTAACTCTGAAACCTTATTATTGCTCAATGTGAGGACTTGATTAAATGTCGGTATGAGTAACGCCCACAAAGTGATCAATCTTTGTTGGGGCTCAAATGGGGCTTTACTAATCCTTTGTGGGCCGGATGAAAAATTGTTTACTATGCTGACAGAATCCCAGTAATTCACTTTGAATTTCCCTCCCAAGTATGTCCAACCTTCAAAGATTCCTAAACTCTTTAACTGAATGTTGTTAATCGAAAACATGAGTCTACCCACCACTTTCATTTTATTGGACTTGACGACTTTGACCGTCATACTTTGACAGAGCAAAGCATTTTTACAATCATTCCTAGCTTCTGAATTGCTGTGCGCACACTTGGCAGTAATCTCTTCATTCCGTTTGAGCTGGATGAGATCATGATAATGTTGTCCGCAAAAGCTAGATAATTGATGGTCGTACCCATGGTTTTGTAACCAATGCCCCTCGGTGAAGTTTTGACCCAATTCAGGGCCAAGTTGAACAGACACGGTGATAAAGAGTCCTCCTATCTGATTCCTCTTCTAAAAATAATAGGTTCAGACCAATGTTTGCCGTGAGTTATTCCTGTATAGCATCTCTGATATAGTTTTTTAATATATATAATGAATCCTGTTTGGATCCCCTTCCACTCCTGTATTTTATATAGAGCATTATGACTTATGGTATTCAAAGCCTTGGCTATGTCAATGGAGGCTATATATATATATATATGTCATTCTTTTTCTGGTGAATCCTCCATCAGTGTAGACACATTTTCAGTAGTTCCGTCAGCGACGATGAAAGTGTGTTGATTAGAGTGGAATAGCTCCATTTTATTGATTCTTCCTGCTCATATAATATAAATTCATAAAATGTAACTGTGTTAGTGGGACCCTCTGATTAGGGGATCAAAATTGTATGGGTAGAGATTAGTACTGATAGGTGAGGAGATTTGGCATAATACAAATTGAAAAGAATAGTGAAATATGGCGACAGGGATTCCCATTGATTCAGTGTGATGTCATCGAGTCTTGCCGAAAAATTTCGGTCCATAGAGTTTGCTGCTACTTCCTCGGTGGTCACCGGTTGCCAATATGTGAACGAGTTTCGGCGACATGTTGAGGTATTTGGGACATTAGTATAAGATTCTGCCTCCATTTATGGTATCCAATATCGTTCCAAATCCTTAATATTAAGCCTCCCTTTGGCTGTGACACCATTTAATATTTTGTTTACTGCTTTTTACCTGTTTGTTTTCCGCATCCTTTGTATCCGTTTGAATGACTGTTGTCTTCGTTGTGCTGCATTTGCTGGCAGCTGTATATTAATTGTGTCGTTTTCAGGCCATTCTGCACCCATTTCTTTTCATTTCTTTTCATTCAGGCAATACAGAAGCAATCCAGGTCTGGTAATGATTAAATATGTCTTTGTCTTCTTCTACTAATTTTATAATGGGCAGAACCATTGGATTAGGCTTATCTATATTGTCGTAAGTAGCTGACTCCAGGAATAGTACACCTGGAGCATTTTCCTGGGTAGTTACAATTCTTTCGGGATTCATTTGAGCTTCGTTTAGCCCAGCCATGACCCTCTGTTGGATAACGAAATATTTCTTTTTTTCCATTGACCACCTAGCAGCACTACCTGCTGTTATACTGGATTGCATGTCTACCAGCTCTCCAATACGAATCACATGTCCCTGTGAAAGGAGGCAAACCTCATCCATAGAAAATAGTACAAGTTCTTCATCTGTCCATGGTTGATTAGTGCGATCTGTGCTTAGATTGCTATTATATAATTCTGGATGGGCTCTCTTGATATGCAGTCATCTGCCTGTCCGAGTGCTGAAGATCCTTTTGCAGTGAGGATACCTATTTTGCTGTTCAACGTCCATAGTCTATGAGATCTTTGGCCCATTTTATTGTCCCACTCCAACTTGGGCATCGTGGATCTGATGATTGGTGCTTACGGTGGCAATTGGCACAATTCGGATGTTGATCTAGTGCACTACATTACATGATTTTATGCCCTTTTTCGCTATAGTAACTAACAACATCCTGTTTTGTTCTGACGTATTGTGTAAAAACAAATAGCCACTAATGAAGAGCATTGTTAAAAATTTTGGATTCAATTTTTTAACGGAAATACCTATTTTAATTTCCTCTAAATCCAAATTACCAAGTCACAAAAAATAGTCTGTATGTCTATAAATGAACAGCCTGGTTCAAAAACAAAAAGTTGCATGAAACTGAAATTATGTATTTAAGGTAGGTGTAAACCTGAGATGTTACAGCAAGAGCAAGTTTTTTGCTAAAACCGAGTTACGGAAGTGCCACTTTTATAATTTTATATTTTCTAAGATTTCATAATTTCCTCGAAAACTGCTTTAACGATTTTGATGAAACTTGCATAATCTTCTGCTTAAACACTTTTCATATATGCAGTACATTACCAAAAAACTGCAGAGTAAAAAGTACGATGAAAAGAAAATTTTATTTGCTTATAACTAAAAAAATATGCATTTTATGGTAAATTATGTAAATAATTATAAGAAAGTAATTAAATTGTCTTTAAAAAAAATTGAGGAGAAATTTAGGTCTCTTTGACTTACATAAATAATGACATAGACATAAGATGACTTCACTGGGCCTGGGATGCGGCTCGTAGGAGTAATAATGAAACTCTGAACAATTTAATGATAGAGTAGCTCTATTGAACCAGGAAAGTTGGAAGTAAGGTGACTAGACGGATTGATCACTGAATCGAGAATCCTCATAAATACCAGTAGCTGTAGCTCAGGACGGTGCCATTGTCAGAGGCTCTTTGAGGAGGCCCAAACTCACTAAATGTGTATAAAAAGTGGGTTGTTGAACCATTGATGTATGTAAAAAAATAAAATAATTATCTAAATCAGACCAGACTAGTATTAGCGAATATATAGAGTATTGAACTACAACAGCTTTGAGCCCGAACGTAGATGGATTGCCAAGTGTGTCTGAAGGCTGACAGATGTAACCTTAAATCTTTAAAAAAAAAAAAAAGAAGAATCGAAATTGGACCTGTATTAGCCAAGATATAGGGTATAGGACTACAATACCTTAACGCCCAGCCCCTAGATGGAATGCCGAATGGGCCCGAAAGAAGATAGATGCAACCAAACTCCCACCAAACCTTCTCCCACCTAGCTCTTCCTGTTCTAAACTATACGTTCTTTTCAACTCTGTTGTTAATTTTATGCTCATTATTATTATAAGACACTTCACAATAATTATTATAGGTTGGTAAAGGAAATATGTGTGCTGCACAAGAATTTTTTTTTAAAAAAACTATTCTTTCATTTGATGTTGAATGCATTCTTTCAATTCATTCCACATTTAAACTCCTCAGAAAAAATTCTGAGAATTGAAACTTTCTGAGCTTTATATGTACCTACAATATTCTAGTTTGGGAGCCGGTGTGCCTAAAGTTGACTTATTATCAAACTTAAATTTTTTGGACAATTTTATATAATAAGTTTTTCGAGATTCGACTTTAGTTGATGTATGTACTATAGTGTACATGTATTCCCTGCATTTAGTAATGACAATCTTCAGAACGTTTGAAAGCCATCCTTCTCCACTTATGTTGTCATACAAATGGTTTACCTTAAAAGAGCTTAAATTTTCTTTGAGGAAACCAAAAATCAGTCTGATATTTGTTTATTTGTATTTATGCTCATTAGGTGCTTCAACTAGAGCAGGAAGGACGGGCTATCCTACTGTTTACCAACCTTTTCTAGCCAGAATGAGAAGTTCGAAATTTATTCTCTGGTTCCACCACAAAGTAAAAGTCTACCTTCCCCCCCCCCCCCCCCCCAGGCAGGCTTTGAACCTACGATGCTTCTGATTCGAGAATGCTGAGGTGCTGCCACAACATACTCAACCAATACTTTATTTCAAAGTTCCATTGGATCTGGATTTTATATTCAGAGGATAAAGTGGATTGGAAGGAATTTTTGTTTGCTGCATGAGATGAATTTTAAGAGGAATCTGATGGGAGGAATATTTGGGAGTTGTAGGTATTAGCAAGTTATATGTTTCTAGTGATGGGACTTACTGGTTGTCTTATTTCAGTTCAGTTAGTTTGTTCTACTCAGTCTAGTCTTAACGCTTTTTGCATTATTACCATGGATTTTATTGATTTTTCTATGTTCTTTGTCCATAACATTTTACATTTGCAAAAGTTGGCTTTAGCCTTTATTGATATTTTATGTAAATTTAATTAATCATATTTATAGGGTTTGATGTATATCCATGGTTTCTCACGTTTGAGTTGTTCAGAGTATTATTGGCTACTTGACAGCCAAGACAGAAGTTACGAAAGATCTTAGCTCGAGCTGAATTATTATTTTTCTAAATACGTGTAGTAATATTACTATTATTTATGTTTCATATCATTATTTTAAATATGTGTTCAATTATGCCTGTCTCATTGAACATTGTATCATTGAACATTGTAGAAATTACTTTCATTAATAATTTTTTATCTCAGATAATTAATGAAGATGTTTCTTTAAGGATCGAAATCATTGTTTAGCTATGACTCAAGTGATCAAGCAGCTGTACAAAGGAGGCATAACGAAAGGAACAGTCATCCAAACGCATATTTTATCACTTGGCGCCACAGCATATTTAGCCTACTTGCTTAGCATAGTTTTTCCATCAACTATGAAATTGAAAGTGTTTGGTGCTGATCAGATGTAAGATATTATTATTTTCCTACTTAAATTAGTTTTATTTTATTATTCTTTGATTTTCCTTCTACCCTGTTACATTAGATCATTATAATAGTAATTAATGAAACAGAGTACTTATTAAAAACATATAGTTTGGGGTAAATTTATTTGAAATCGCACAATTTGAATTAATTTTGTTCCTCAACTTAAGAAAAAAGAAGAAAAAATCTCAGGAAAAGCCTATCAACTTTTCTAAGGGTCAATCCGTTTGAAATCACCCATGCTGCTCGGCATTTTTGATTTTTATGATTTTTTCACCAGTTATTCCCTATCATTTGGTGAGTTCAAAACCATGGGTGAAACATTTTACAGGCTCGTATTTTTTTTGCAGCCATTTTAAGTTAGCTTCGCAATTGAAAACAAGTTTTGGGAAAATGTCTTTAACTCTAGTAATTTTGCACACAAAAACTAAAATTACGATAAAGATGTATTCCATATTTTTTGTCCTCATAGCACATCACCTAAAATTTTCGATTTTTCAGATTTCAACAGAAATATCCAAATTTTGTATTTGGGTGGGATTGTTGTAAAATCTAGTTGTGCACCTCCCTTTTGTCCACTGTGTCCTAAACCAAGTCTCACTAAATGTTCTTTGCGTGCCTGCGTGTGTCCTAGGGTTTATTTAAAGTTTAATATCTCAAAAGGAACTGAGTGAAAAATTATAAGCCTAATACAGTTTACACATCTCTTAGATAGAAACATAGAACACAAATTTGTTGACTAAGACTCAACTGGTTCCATAGTTATACGAGGATGGTTTTGGTTTGAGACTGCTTTACATGAGTTCAAGTGGAAGGATATGATGATTGCAATATTTGATGCATTATGTCTGGAACTAGTTGAGTCTCAGTCAAAATCAGTTTTTGTCATGTGTTTCTCTCTTATGGAGGTATAAACTGTATTGGTTTCATAATTTTTCACTCAGTCCGTTTTGAGATATTCCACTTTATATGTTGCAAAAAATGATTTTTCGCTCGCCATGTATGAAAATTCATTTAAAAAAAAGAACAGCTTTCAAGATTGAAATTTCTACAGAAAGTAGTACAATGACGAAACTACACAAAAAAAAAAAAAAAAGGTGGGTATGCTTTCCTAAATACTTTTACTACACCAAAAGTCTGTTTTAGGTTAGATTTCATGATTTTGTTTAAATCACTTTCTTCACTACTTAGGTGATGTGTTGTGAGGACAAAAAATGTAGAGCACACCCTTTTCATAATTTTAGTTTTTGTTTTGTTTTATATCTTCAAAATTACCAGAGTTAGTGAAATATTTCCAAAACTTGTTTTCAGTTCAAAGCTAACTTACAATGGTGGCAAAAAAAAAAGTATGATCTTGAAAAATGTTTCATCCTTTGTTTTGAACCCACCAAATGATATAGAATAACTGGTGAAAAAAAAGTATAAAAATCAAAAATGTCGAACAGCATAGGTGATTTCAAATGGATTGACCCTTAGAAAAGTTGATTGGTTTTTTCTGAGATTTTTTCTTTTGTTAGGCATGTGGTTAGCATTAATGATTTGCTCTGGTTTTTGTCTTGGCCTTAAAACCGTTGGTTTTATGATACTTGCTGCAAAAATGTTTTTATATATACTCGTATTTATACATATTTACATCTGAATACCTATTTGAATCTGAGTAGTTAAATTAGTTTCAGATATATTATTTATAACATCAAACATGATCTTTTCAGCAGATAATAAGGTAATATTTTCTAAGATTCATTCATTCTTATACAAAACAAAATAGGAAAAAAAATAGGGATATTTATAGTTGACTTTTTATAAAAGAACTCCTGAATATATTTAATGAATTGTGAAAATTAAAAAATTATATAACTTTGGGATTCTGGCATGCAATGTATAAACTGTCTGAAGAAAATTGTTCAATATATCTATCTAACTAGCATAAGATAAGACAAAAGAAGGTTATTTATTAAAAATGATTCAATTAATAAATTTTATTATTGGGGTGTTTTAGGAAGGCGAGTTTTGAAAGCTATTTTGAACTGTTGAATTTAAAAAATATTAAAGTCTTCAGTGAGCGGTTTTATATTGTGAATTGTCGAAAAAAAGATATAGCTTCGACTACTTGCGTTCTTGTCAATCCTGAAACTGTATTTAATCCTTCTCTGAACTTAATCAATGAGACAATGAAAAGAGGATGTGACATCGTCTATCTGCAATCAGCTTATGAATTATTTTCTGAAAATGACATATTTGATAATTCTTTTATTAACCAGTATACCCATGATCTACAAGAGTTGGCCAAGTGCAATATTCAACGTGCTTTAAGTATACCAAAGGTAACTGTTACATTAGTTTTAGTTTAGTTCTCTTTTAATTCTTCCTGTCTCTGCTATTTTTATATTATAACTCACAAGGAGAAGGCTTAGTCAATGGGTTACTGATTTCCATGTAATTTTCTATGTTTTTCTAAAATATTGAACACGTGAGTTGGCGTTCATTCCAATGGACCCAAGGAGCTGAGAAAAATAAATAAAACACGTTTAAAGTGTTTTATTTTTTATCTTGAGATTGGAAAATGATATTGAAGTGTTTTTTCCACTAAAACATTTGCTTTCTAGTGTATATTACAGGAAAAATATAAACTTAAAAAAATGATTGCTTTTTGGTCAAATAGATTTTAAAAAATGTTTAGAATATTGGGTAAATACATGGTACATCTTTCTGTTTTAATAGCTATTAGCAGAAAATTCTGTTCAATATTCTCCTAGATTCATAATATACTCACCACCTGGTAGCGAAATATAGTGACTCAGGACACATTGAAGAAGTAGTGAGAAAAGATTTCCCATGATTTTAAATAGATTACCTGGCCAGTGCCGCCGAGCTGAAGAGGTGGGGATAGTTTGTTTATCAAACCTTATTTAAACCTCAAGACTAAGGCAATAGTAATAGGTTCCAATCTTTTACTCAAAACTGTTTCTCATATCCCAATCCTGTTCCTAAACAATAATCCAATAAAATTCTATCTTACTATCAAAAACCTTGGAATCACTTTTGACCAAACTCTTTCCTGGAATAATCATATCTCCGATATTACTTGTTGTTCCTTTTCCACCTTAAAGTGACTAAATTTCCTTTGTCATCTATTCCCATTTGAAACCCGAAAACTCCTAGTTACCTCCTTAATATTCCCCCATTTTGACTACTGTTGCACAGTGTACGGGGGCGTCTCTGGGGACCTCGAGGAAAAAAAAAAAGTTTAATAAACTGCTTTATATGATTCATCTTCAGAATCCTGGGGTATGCCTCTATCTCCCGATTCTATGAAGAGTTGAAGTAGCTTTACCCTTCCTACCGTCATAAGTACTTCCTGGCATTCTTTCTCTACCAAGTCATACAATCTAGCCGTCCATCATTAGTCTGTTAATATACTTCACTCCGTAAATAATACGGTTTTCATTACATATAAGTCAATAAACCCTTCAGGCTGCTCTAAAATTCAATTATTTCATTTTAAAAAATTGGATTACTAAAATTTACTATTTCTGGATCACAAATAATGTTTTTATGTGACACATAAATACGGCCTAAAAGGTTCTTATCCATGTACATATCATTATATACAAACAATATTTGTGATCAAGAAATAGTAAATATTACAATTTTATAACACTGCTATAAATATTATCCTATACAAAAAAATATGAAAAAGTAATAATAAATATCAGAGACCAAATTTTTTCAAATGAAATAATTAAATTTTGGAGTGTTCTGGCAGACCTATTGAGTTTTTTGTAATATAGATAGTTTATAGCGGTGGTGTAAAAGTGTAATATTTACTATTTCTTGATCACAAATTATGTTTTTATATTATGACATGTACATGGTTACAAACCCAGCCTTGCTTGGATATCAAGTATATTAAATGTAATTTGAATATTTAAGGCCGTATTCAAAGTGTTATAATTAATATAAAAACATTATTCATGATCCAGAAATAGTAAATTTTAGTAATCCAATTTTTTTAAACAAAATAATTGAATGTTAGAGCGACATGAAGGGTTTATTGACTTGTACGTTATTATAACCGTATTTTTTATGGAATGAAGTATATTAACAGAATTTTTTTATTAAAAACTGGCATCCGGTTTGGTTTTAGCACTTTGAAAAACCCTTATATTCAAATTTTCAAGCCAATCTAAAAATAAAAATTTTTGGCAACCTTCAAATTTTTGTTTTAACGTTATCCACAAAAACTTCAATTTTGTTTTTATATGGCAATCATCTTTTTTTACCCAGACCATCTAAGATAATGCAATAGTTTTTTATATGTATGGACAGAAGAAACTCCCTTCTTTTTAACAAATCCAAGAAAGTCGATATCGAGTAAAGTGAAGAGGAGATACATAGCTTCAAACCCAAACGTAATTTTGTGGCTTTCGAAATTTTGAGCACAGTCGGAACAAAAAAAAATGTTTCATTGACTGTGTCCTTCCTTCCCTTGTCAGTTCTTTTTACACTTAGTGAGAAAAAAAAATGATTTTTAATTTTGTTAAAATGTACTTTTATAGATCGGTCTCAGTACTTGATGACCCATTCTGAAAAACATTTGTAGGTATAGTTCTAAAGCAACAAAAAATATTTAGTAATGATATTGAAAATGCTACAAATTATTACACTATAGTTCATTGTTTCTAAATAGTTATCTAATAAAAAAATATTATGTTAATTTTTTTTTTTTCCTCCCCTTTGATATAATTATATGTCAGCATGATTATATTTCTGACATATCATCATAAGATGTAATGATATATCAGCTGATATTATCTTCAGTTTTGGCACTTTTAACTTTAACTCTATTTAAATTCAGTGTAACTGCTTGAAACTAGTATTTTATAAACTCAATCAATATATATTGATGAGTGTTATCTATTAGAACTTAAACATCGTAGCTTCACCATGTCAAAAATGTACTAAGGAACAAGGAATGAACAAATTGAGGATATACGGAGGCTTATTAGTTCTGAAAACTGAGTAAAGCTATCTCAGGTACGCCAACTGGAGACGTGGGAGCACCTGGAGACCATGCGGATAAATCTAATAAAACAATTTATTTATTTCTTCAGCCTTATCTCATGCACACCAGATAGTCCACTGTAGACAAGAATAATCAAAGTGGGGGAGTATGAGGAATGAAACTAGGAGCTGACGGGTTTTTGAGGGCATAGAATCACGAAATTTTAGGAACTATTTTAGGATATCAATGGATTTTGGATGATTTGGAAAATATGGTTATTCCAGTATTGGTGCTGATCAAAAATTACTCCAAGATTTCTAACAGAGTTATGGATGTGAATTGGTAGGCTATTGAGATAAAGGAAGGGAATTAAAAAGACACCCAATAAGGATGGCCTTGGTTTTTTCTACATTCAGCCTCAATTTGTTGTTTTCTGCCCATGTGTTGATACTATCAATGTCTTCTTGCAGCTCTTGGATTGTCTCTAGCATCTCTGTAGGATGAAAGGATAGGTAAATTTGGAGGTCATCAGCATATCAGTGGTATTGTGAGTGGTGAATGGAAACAGGAAGATCATTAATATAGATAGACAAAAAGGTTGGCAAGAGTGAGGACCCCTGACACTTCCTAACACCATGTTAGATGAAAGGAAGAGGAAGGAGGCTTATTAGGAATGTTAATTGGTTGGGAACGAAGAGACAAAAAGGGGAGGAACCACTTTAAAACGCTATTAGACATGAAAAGGTTATGGAGTTTGGAAAGGGGGATCTCAGATTAACTGAATCAAAGGCTTTTGAAAAGTCAAAAGAATAAGGCTAGTGATTTTCTGTTGGCCTATGGAGAATTGAGGTCTTAGGTAATTTTCAAGATGGCAGATTGGGTGGAATGCAGGGATTGAAAACCAGATTGACGAGGATTGACCTTTTTGCTTGTATTGTATTATTGTAAATAAAATAATTATTTTTTCAATAATGAAATGAATAATATTGAATTAAATCATCTCCGGCTGGGTTACAATTGAAGTGGAAAAAGTTACAATTGAATTGGAAAAGGTGACAATTTATTTGGAAAGGGTTACAATTAACATGGAAATGCAATAAACGATACCTATACCGAAGAATTTTGCGAACTAATAATTAATTTGAAATGTTAAGGCCGAACAATATTTCGTTTATAAATTCGAAATTAGCAACTTCAAAAACTTAATGAATGATCACCAAATCGATGAAATCCACCCCTCCCCCTACAAAAAAATAATAAATATTTAAAAATAAATAAACAATTTTTTTTTCTTCAAAAATTTTAACTCTTGAAATGAAACTCAATATCAATTATCTAATAAACGAAAAAACATATCGGAAAAATATGCCAAAATCATTTCAAAAGTCATTATTTTAATTAAAATAATTATTTTCAATACTAAAATAAATAAAATAGAATTAATTCAAGTCCGGTTTGGTTACAATTAAAATGGAAAAAGTTACAATTGAAATGTAAAAGGTGAAAATAGATTTGGAAAAGCTTCCAATTGATTTTGAAATACCATACATAATATAAATTCCAACAAATATAAAAGTTCTTATAAAGCTTTAGCCAATGTCAATGATTGAGAACCCAACTTTGTTTCCAGGGATAAGGTTAAAATCTTCTCAATAGCTTCTGGCTTAAGTTGAAAGCTAGATTAATACCTGTCGGGGATAGTTTATTATATGTTCTATTATTATATTTTAATTGGTTGATAATGTTTAACTATTAAGATTTTCTTGAAGTGCCACATTTACAAAACCTCGACCCGAAGAATGAGCCTATACACATTTAATCGGTTCAGAACTGTCCGTCAAATAGAAATATGGTCAACTCATTGCTGAAAATATTTTGCATAACTATGAAATAGTAAAATACTTCAAGCATGAAAACATCGTTCATGTTCATGTCAAACTCTTCAAAACAGACGTTGCTTAAACAATAAATATTAAAATTATAAAACGAAATTATCTTTTGCAATATTATATAATATTTCTCATAACTTTGTTAAAGAGTGATTCCGTAAAGTGTATTGCTGTTTTATGAGAAAATATTTTTACAAATGGAGGAGAGTTTGCCAGAGCCTGATAGGTGTAGCAATGGAGGTACACATGGGCATTCCACCTCCTATGCCAACGAGCAAACAAATCCCATCAATAAAATCATCTTTTTATGAGGTTCAATGAGACATGACAATTATAAAAAAAATGGACTATTCTTTCAAGTGGTTTTGATAAGTTAGAGAGGATGGAGATAGGTCTGAAGTCGGAAATTATGGAGGGAACAGGAACTTTATTCAATGGACGAACTATGATTTTTTTTCAAGCTGTTGGCTAAATGCAGTTTTGCGAAGGGAAAAGTCATAAATATGCAGGAATGATGACAGGAAAACATATTTTAATTATTTTCACAGAAATTTGATCTGGGCCATAGTCATTAGTTCTGGAAGGATAGAGGAGAGAAAGTCTTCAGGGGAAATGTTTAGGGGAAATACAGTCGAACATGTGTATATCAAATATTTCTACATATCGAACTTTTTTAAGGTATCTGGAAATTTTATTAGAAAAAAAGATTCAGGATAGAATAAAATTTCTATATAGCGAACAAAATGTTACATTGAAAAAAATTTAAAATTGTATTGTCATAAAAAAAGGCCCTTAGTTTACATTTGTTTTAAGAGTAGGTGATAATGAAATATAAAATTGAACATGTTTCACTGTTTCTAAAAGCAATGGAAATTCGAGAAAAATCTTGTTTTTGAATAAGCGATGGTACTACCCAAAGGAATGAGATTCTCAGAATCTTTTTCCTAACATTGAGTGAAATTTTCATCTTATATTCAGTTAAAATTTGTCTGTCTTGTTGTGAACATGGATTCTAATCAAAAATCGTTAAGTGTAATAGAAATGGTCGACTTTAAGACGTAGAAAATGGAATGAAAAATAAATATATGGCAAACAAATATAAAATTACAACAAGTATGGTATCAACAATTTACAAAAACCGTGATTCAGTTATTAAAACATTTAAAATTTTTGGAGGAGATTGGAAACTATTTAAATTCTTAAAGTTTGATTAAATCGATGAAAGGGTATTGAAATGTATAAAAATCATAATAGATAAGAACATGCTGGTGTCTGGACTATTCGTTAAGGATAAAACAACAGAATATAATACATCATTGGGAATCTCCAACTTCCAAGCTAGCTCTGCGTGGATCAATAAATTTAAGAAGTGACAAGACATTCAAGAAAAAATAATATTGTGTGAAAGTGGTAGTGTTTCAATTTTTCAAACTAGCTCTGCGTGGATCAATAAATTTAAGAAGTGACAAGACATTCAAGAAAAAATAATATTGTGTGAAAGTGGTAGTGTTTCAATTTTTCAAATAAGTGTTTTTGATCATTCAGTTTATTTTCTTTAACCCTAAAATATTTCATTTGATACTTCTTTAACCCTGGAAAATAACTGTATTGTTTATAGTATGACAAAGATGAAATATTTTAATCTTTTGATATATAGAATTCTTTTAAAGGAACCTTCGTGTTATATATATTGAAGTTCGACTGTATATCATTATATTATAAAAGTTGGCAAAAGAAACTCAATACTTTCATTGCCTCCTTCTACCATGTGTTAAGGGCCGTTTACACAGGCAATAAAAATTGCATATTGCCCAGCAAATATAACCTATAATATAATTTCCATAAATATAACCCGGCAATGTTGCCAGCCATATGTTGGGCAACATTGCTGACTATATTGCTGGAAACATTGCTCGGCAATATTTGCGACAATAGATTGCCGGAAAATAGTGTACATAGGGATAATGACGATCTTCGTTTCTTTTG
Organism: Rhaphigaster nebulosa; assembly: GCA_948150685.1. Classification (NCBI taxonomy): domain Eukaryota; kingdom Metazoa; phylum Arthropoda; class Insecta; order Hemiptera; family Pentatomidae; genus Rhaphigaster; species Rhaphigaster nebulosa. The sequence goes on from OX411306.1 coordinate 207,753,995, forward strand.
GCTGAGACGAGTGTAGCCATTTCAAATCTGAGTTCTGTGCTAGGTTATACTGTTTTGTTTATGCTCATTGTTTTTTCATTTATCCATTTATCCATCGATCCAGTAAACTCAATAAAACAGACGGTAATGTAAGAAACTATCGAAGCGTGTGATAGACTGAAGAAATAGGAGTGGTAGTTAAAGTGCCAAAGAAAAGAAATTACAGATTCAAAACAAACGAACTATTGTTCCTAACTAATGTTCGCAAAGTGACTTCAAGTACATTCCTTTATCAAATTCACATTGCGATAAAAAATTATTCATTGGCAATACTATTCAAATTAAAATGAAAATGCAATTCAGAAGTAAAGATGTAATTTAAATTTTGATGCTAAAAAGAAAGACGTTGCCTTGCATTGATGTGTTATTTCATTAAAAATGCACGATCACCTGTGAAGTGTGTTACTTCTGGTATAAAGAGACAATTAGGGTATGGCAAAACAGTTGATGTATCAACATCAGACATTTCCCAACCTTCAGTGCCATGAGCAGATATTGAGGTAGATAATTGTTTATTTGAGCCAGAATCAGAAGATGATTCAGACAATGAAAAACATCAACAAACTTAATGCGTAGTTGCATCGTTTTTAGGTTTACCTAAGAGAGCTTGTTATTTGATAAAAATACTTAGTGAAACTAAAAATTTCAATGCTGCCCAATATCTCCGTATATTTGATTATGTCAACCAATTATTCCTAAACCAGCACTGAAAATTTATAGCAAAGAGGGCAATTTTATTACTATTTGGTGAAAGAAACATCATGACTATATATATGCTCTTTTTATGGAGAACACCATTTCCTCCTCCCCCCATTTTTATGGCCCTTCTTGTGTAGTTCATGCTATCGACCTTGGATTGAACATTTATTGCTCCATTAAAACATAGCTAGCTGTTAATATTTAAAATAAAGGAAAATATATTATTAAAAAACAGTACCTCTGCCTTATTGTATGTTATATGTTAATTTTCAAAAAATTAATACAAGCTTGAGTTGAATAAAATATATTTGCACTTTGAGATCTTAAAAAAAAAAAAAATAATAAAACCAGACATTTGAAGCATAGCAAGTATGTTTGAATAAAAGTGAAGGCTTCTAATGCCCCACTATATAAATTTGTATTAAATAATTAAAAACTAGTCTTGAAAATATTGCAAATGATCAGATTTATTTGGTAAAACTGTTAACATATACATACATAAATGTTAAAAAATATATGTTGGTATAAAATAGGATCTTCCCCCTCTTATTTATCAGCTCATTCTCTGAACTATGTACTGAGTCAGAGGGCTAATGCACTTTTTAGTTATTTGTCCTTTCAACACTTCTAATTGTCCTGTCTCTCCTAGTTCCATCCCGCTACTCTACTAGATACTTTTTGAGGCCTTATGATACCTCCTATTATCCTCATCTTAACTTTATTTACAATAACTCAACAGCTATATCAGAACATAAAAAGAGTTATACTAACTTAATTTATTTATTGATTGGAATGAGATTTTGTAGAAATATTCTTGATATCATATTGAAGTCATTAAAGCGTTTTCTACAAAAGGAACCCATGAGCTTATAAGCGCTTATTACAGCTATAGCCTCAACGTTAATATTAACATTTCCACCTATTTACTCCATAAAAAAATTCGAGTAAGATAAGATAGTATATAATATAAAGATATGTTATTTGAATAATAATAATAAGGTAAAATAATTCATATTACTGTATTGGACTGCATTTGTTGATAAAATCATTTTAAATGCATTTATATGTTAAGTTTTCCAATTTAATATATATTAAAAGAGCTTCATTAACATTTAATGAAAGAGGTAATATGAATTAATATGTATTAATAGAGCTTAATGAAGTGTTAACTTACTAGCTTATTAAAGCTAATAGAATAATTTGAGGAGTCAAAATATAAATTTGTAATCAGTACTCTAAGAAACATAAATGAGCAAATTTTCAGAGCCTTTTCAAAACTTTCCAGGCAACATTCACCACAATTGTACTCCAAAATACCAGACCAATGAAGAAGTGTAAGTTCGGATTCATAATTATCAAATTAGCTTATTAAAGCATTTACACATAAATGTTAAAAATTATATATCAATAAAAATAGAATCTTCCCCCTCTCATTTATCAGCTCATCCTCAGCTCCTATATACTGGGTCAGAGGACTAATGCTGTTATTAGTTGGTTGTCCCTTAATGTTAAGTTTTCCAAATTAATATGCATTAAAAGAGGTTCATTAACATGTTTTAAAAGAGGTAATATGTATTACAGAGATGTGTTTTAAAAGAGTTAATATGTATTAAAAAGTGTCATTAATATCTATTAAAATTAATGTTTATTAAAGAGGTAATATGGAAATTCAGTAGACATAAAATCTGGATTTGAAGCAAAAAAAGAGATCATAAATTTGTTTGTTCACAAAAATAACAGAAGAATTGTTTTATGAATTAAATCAGGTAATTATTTAAAATAAGGAAAGTGATAGGGTGTTGATAATTATTTTGAGTATGTATTTCAAGTTTGACTTTAATTATTTTTATTAATTATTGTTTAGTTATATTAAAGAACCTATGTTTTATTTGAAATAATGTGAACAAATAATAATTCTGTTGTAAAATAATTTTTGAAATAATCATTTATATAAAATAATATTAAAAATCAATTAAAAATAATCTGTAATAATAAATAAATGCCTCTCGAAGCAAATGGGAGACGCAAAAAGTGAGTGAGAGGTTAGGATTTATAGACAGAGTTGGGTATGGCCCGGCAATATGAAATATTCTCCAACTCCTCTGGACAACACCGGCAACCCCTTGGCAATACTCGACAACAGCCTATAACCAGGCAATTTGGTCGGGCCATACGTAGATATTTGGGCAACATTGCCGTATATTGCAGCAACATTGCCGGCAACACTATTGCAGCCACACATTGCCAGCAACACTATTGCAGCTACACATTGCCGGCAACACTATTGCAACCACACATTGCCGGAAAATATGACCGGTCTAAATGGCCCTTTATGCATTGCAGTTTCCCCTTAGCGTAAAAAAATCTTTGGCCCTTTGTCTATTGAGTAGTGCAACTGAATTTAGGATGTAGACAATTGTAGGGCTGCAATACCAAACTGTATTGCCTGATTTTGTTATTATTGGGTTTTTGGATTACCTACACTTCATTAGCAAATCCATAGATATATTCAGGTCAAAATAAGGTTGCGCTACAGATCTTTTGCAACTTTGTTAAAGAATTATTATCTACATAAGGAAATATCATATTTTAAACTTTCAAATTATTGTTGATTTTTGTTTTAGGTTAAATTTGTTGTATATCAGTCATTTGATACAACAGAAACTGCTGATAATAACATAGCCTTGCATGTGGTAAATTTTGCTAGGGAATGCTCCCATACAAGTGTTGTATCGGTAAAAGAGAAGATGAGCCCAACTGATATGGAGGATGCAAATTATAAGTACTGTGTATGTAAATTTCATTGTTGACTTTATTAATTTTTTTATGATTATAAAAGAAGAGTTATTCAACTTCTAAGATAAATGTAGAACGTAGAAAAATAAATGTATCTCTATAACTCGTGATGGGTTTAAGTGCTTTATTTAATAAGGATTACAAGAAGTGTATGAAAGATTGAAGTGGATCCTCCAAGGAAAATGGTCTTAAATTCTCTAGAATTTCCTCAGAATATAAGGTCCATCTTCCAGTCCCTGATCCCGTTGACGGTCAGTATAGCAATCAATACTATTAATCTATGATCAATAAATATTATAAATGGCTCTATTAAGGAAAAGTATGTGATACTAAGAAAGAGAATTAAGGACGTACTGAATAAGATTTCCTCAGTTTTCTCTGCATTCAGGCATAATTTTTTGCAGACTGCTAGGAATATATGTTGTTAATCCTTTTGTAGAATAGATCATCGTAAGATACAGCATGTATAGTAGTACTTGTAGGTTGCCTCAATGTGTTAGAAGGATGGAAGGATAGTTAAATTTGAAGATAATCTTTATATAAATGGTATTGAAATTGAAGAATAGAGTCAGGTTGATCATTAATGCAGAAAAAGGTTGGTGAGAGTGAGGAGCATCTGGCATAAGAAGCAGAGAAGAGGAGAGAGGTTTTTTAGGAATAATTTTCTAACTTTGTGTTTTAGAAAATTTGATTTAAGAATTAAAATTTTATTATTAAAATAATGTTAATCATAAAAAAATACAACATAGTATAGGCAAAAACTTAAGGAAGAACCTTTCGGTGGAGCATAGGCCTTTCTAGTTCAGACAGTTGCCTTGTCAGATATACCATCTTGAATTTCTTTTTAATCGTTAAATTTTTTTACATTCTTTCAATTGCATGCACTAATTTGTAAGTTGATTGATATTTGCATGCATATGCACTAAACAGTTCTTCCTTAGGTTGTTTACCTATACTTACATATTAAGCACTCCACCATATGCTCTATTGTTTTCAGTTATAACCTACACCGTAAACCTTTGTTATCAGTTCTGTGTTCTGTTTATTAATACAATTTGTGTATTATTATATTTTTCTCCTGTTTTTTTGACAATAAATGATAAAAATTTGGAATACATAATTCCCATGAGTATGAAGAGGAAGAAATACTTTATCAGGTTATAACCGATAACAATGGAAGACGTGATTGACCACTTGAATACCTACAACCTATGCAACTTATATAAAATTCACATAATTTCAAACTAATGAGTTAAAATTATGTTTTATTACAGAAGAAGCTAGATCTATACTTCCGACAAGGGAACACTCCAGATAGTATCGTTTCACCTGCACTTTGGGGTTCAAAGCCTCCTTTCATAAACACCATCTACCGTGTTGATCCAGTAGGTTTATATTAATGTATGCGTACTCGTAATGATATGTTTCTGATTGAAATGTACTCTGATCATAATTTATCAATAGCATAGCTAACACATACAAAAGGTTTTTCAATTTATTAAAAAGCTGAATAGCAGAGAAACAAATACCTTTCAGACCTTCTTTTATTCAAATAGATGTTTTAGCTCGTTGGTCCATTCTCAAGTCTGCCTAAGCTTGTCTCGTTGCTAAAAATATCTTGCCCAATTGTGGATTATCATAAATTTAAAAAAAATATTAATATTTAAGTCGCCGAAGAATACAAGTGTGTCTGTTACTCTTTCTTTTCATTCTTTGAAAGGTTATTGTTTCTCTGCTATTCATATTTTTAATAAATTAGTCATTCTTACTTATATTCCAGAACAAAATAATAAAAATAAACAAAAAAAGTCATGTTGTTCCAATTTTTTCCGGAATGTATAGGAGAGGGTCCTCTCTACATGCAATAAAAGATCCCCGGCAATCGTGGTGCCGCGGGGAGTGGAAGGGGAAATTTTATCGGACCTTCCCACGGTTGTACGCTCATATATTTCAAAGACAGTGCGTCGTAGAAAAAAAAACGGTATGAAAAATGAAGATGACAAAAGTTCCAACAATATCTGCTATTAGACATTATTTAAAAAAATGAACCTTTTCCGAGATATCCTCTTCTGAGAATGGACATTTTTTTGAAAAATTGTTTTTTTTACTAAACTTGTTGTTCTTACTCCTTTCCACATTTTTTAACACAAAGGTGTGAATTGAAAAGTTGTAGAGAATTTAATTCCCTTGAAGAATGTATGTACAAATGTCAATTTATCTTCAACTAGTCAAAATATTTGAAGTATTGTGGTGAAAGTCGATGCTTAGCCATAAAATACCAGAACATATTTTTGGCACTAATTTCTTTTGAAATGTGTCGTAGGAGGTCCCCTGATAATGTATAATGAATTCCCGAGATTATGTTACCAAGGGAGAGGGGGAGTGATAAAGGAAAGATTGAAGGAATAATTGAAGTGTATATTTTTAAATTATTCAAAAATTAAATTACATAAAATGTTAAATGTGAAGTCATTAAAAGTTATGAGTATTGTGCATTAGAATTAGTGCTCAGGAAACTTCAAAATTCTTTACAACTCATCTACCTCGTCGTCCTGCTCCTCCACCGCCACTGTATTCGTACAGTTTCCTTGGCAGGAGCGACACGCGGTTGAACAAAATAATCCTGCCTTCCTGCTTCCGCATCTAAAACCACATCCACCGGTGCATCTGGAGAAAATTGTATTTAAAATTTGGTCGGGAGCTGGGGGGGCATTGGTTTTCACTGGGGGAAAAATCTTCTCTCTTACACCCCCAACGGTCAGGTGACAATTCATTGCCCAGCTATTGCTGCACCTGGTGATACACTCGGAATGAGTGTTGTTCTGCAGAGCTTTTTGTGGTTGGAAGAGAAGGAAGACTGGCCTTTGTACGGATAGTGGACCTTATGAAACTATTGCACCGGTGCCGATCCAAGTGGTTTTCACAACTTAGGGCCTGGTACAGTAACAGGAACATCTGTTCTCCAGGTTGTGCGACCACCTCATGTTTGGAATGGCAGTCGTCGAAAACCTTGGATATGGCCTCAGTTTCAGGAAGATGTTGATCGCTGTGATTTTACTATTTTGGAATATGGCTGATGTGGTTTCGCACCCGGTGAAGCTATGAAGGAAAAAAATCAATTGGCTGATTTTCAGATGGAATAAGTGCAAGGTGCAGGAAAACGAAGTCGACCTTCTTTTTCCACTACGACAACAGTTTGGTGGAAAGTAAAATTTTCTACAGCACATCTTATAATGTTCCCATCATCGTCTCCTGTAGCTGTTGCTGTTTCAATGCCTCTGGTGGACAGTGCTGACGCTAGCATGCGTATAAACCTAATCTGTTAGCCAAAGCATAACCAGCCTTATTAACATAGGACTATCTTGAACTATAAAAGCCAAATTCCAACAAAGAGTGGGAATAAAAATAACGTGGTCTTACCTTATTTTTCTCGTTGGCCAGGAAACGCTCCTGATGAACAGTGGCCATCATATCCTCGCCAAACAAGAAGTCTACAGATATTTTGGTGGATCCCCTTCTCTTCTGCTCAGATCGTTTTGTTGAATTAATGTTGTTGTATCCGTCAAAAATGACCGCACAGTTGATATCGCCGTAGTGACTGGTCACATTAGTTGCGTATTGCTGGCAAATTGCTGAAAAGGTGGTTCCTGGAGTCCACTTGACGCGATGGTAGAGAAAACCACCATCGACGACAGTAAAACTACTTTTTACTTCCAAATGTTGGCTGTCAACAGGAAATTTCTTGTATAGGGCAGATTTCTGCGTTTTCCTCATGCCTCCCTCATCGAACAATGACCTTGGAAACGGAGACAGCTCATATTTCAGGAGGTTCACAACATCCTCATCTCCCATCTTGCTGATTACATTCCTTTGAAAAATCTTGAAGGGGTCAACCACCAATAGCTCATCATTCACTTTGATGGCATTGCTCATAGCAGCCAAGGGGGTTATAGTGTTTTTCTTTGACTGCTTCATTTCTGCAAAGGTAGTACTGATGAAGGTTTGCATTGTACAAATGCCAATTTCCATTTTATGTAATTGAATTCATTTTTTGAATAATTTAAAAATATACTTTTTTGCATTTATTTGTATATATAAAAGCATTCACCTTTTTTTTTTTCTTCCAGCATATATGCACCGCGGCCTATTGAGGCCTATTGTGCGCTGGCCTAAACCGTTTAAAACAGGCCAGTAGCCTTTGCAAATCTGAATAGACTTATCGGGTCCATCATTTCGCAGAGCTTAGGGTCAGTGATCCGGTCACAACCAAAGTGGAGGTACCGCACTCTTGCCAAAGCATCGCATCCACAGATTATGTGGAAAGCCGTTTCGTCCTCTATCCCACATAATCTACATGTCGGTGACTCAGTTAGTCCCCATGTTGTGGAGATGCTTATTCAGTTGACAGTGTCCTGTATATAGTCCCGTCACTCTCCTAAGGTTACACCTATCCATAAACAGAAGAATCTCACTTCTTTTGGGGCAGGGTCCATCTAAAAACAGTTTGGAGTGCATCTGTTTCCTAGTATTTTCCCAGTAGTTCTTAACTTTATTGCCTACAGCCACTCTAATATGTCTTTTGGCATAGCTAAGGCTTATGCCACATGTGGGCTCTGGTGTACAAGGTTTCATCTCAGAGCCTCTCCTTGCAAGGTGATCAGCCTTTCCATTCCCCAAAATTCCCGTGTGCCCAAAATTCAACCCTTACCCTGTTGGTTTCAGACAGTTTGTTAAGATTAACTTTGTATTCTTCCACCAACTTTGACCGGGTCTGTTAAGATTAACTTTGTATTCTTCCACCAACTTTGACCGGGTCGCATAACCACTTAAAGCCCCGATAGCAGCTTGGCGATCTGTGTGGACTGTAATTAGTCTGTTTCTAACACCCTCCTACATAAGGGACTGGGCACAGACATTGATTGCTAATACCTCTGCTTGAAAGACAGAGGTATGCCTACCTAAGGATATGACTATTCTCTCTCTAGGCTTATCCATCCTCCAGATACCCGCCCATGAACCTTGTACCGTCAGAGATCCGTCTGTATAACAGTTAACTCCGTTGCATGGTACATGGGAGTCAGTTCTGTTGATCTTAGTACTATAGTGTCCCTCCCTATAGCTTGGTACTTGAATGTCAAAGTGCATTGCCAACACCTCATCCTGATCAATCCTGTTAAACAGAGTCACATGTCCCTGGTAGACCAGGGATTTGGATCTTATCCTTAATTTCGTAAATCTATACGCAGTAAATCTATCAGTGCCTGCGCCTCAATCTCCAGGTGCAATGGTGTTAGGCTCAAAAGAACCTTCATTGCAGCAGTGGGAGTAGTGCTCATGACGCCAGTTGTCATAAGACACCTTCTGTGGGTTGATGCCAAGACCATTATCTTTGCACCATTTTTTCAGAAGGTCCCTTGCTATTATGAGCAATCCGGATTTACATTAATACAATACAACATTGAGCAATACTACTTTACATTATTTATTTTTTTCTTTGAATTCAATCTATTAATGTTATAGATTATTAATATGACTTACATTTTTAATTTTTACGAGTAACAAATAAATTGTACATTTATAAATGTAATCACTCTGTATTTATTGAATAATAGTTGTACACAATACAGTAGAGAGAGAGAGAGAGAGCATTAATGAGATAAGAGAGTTAAGGCCTATTGTACTATTTACCAGTACGTAACTAACCAGGCACTGATCAAGACGCTTCGGGATCGCCACTGTCGACAAAATTTATGTCTTTGATGAACTTGGATGAATCCATATTGATAACAGTTTATACATTCACCATTAAATACGAAACTGTTATAATAGATTGAATTCTTCCAATCAGATTAATTAACCTAATAATTACCATTCATATTTTCAGTACTTATTTTCACAGGAAATCCATCACATAACTACAACTTAACGCAGGGACCGGCAAAAATATACAGCGTTAGGAGATGTCTACGCAAGTATTGAGCTCCGCGCGCAGCAGATATCGTCTGCATATCCCTGCGTATAAAATCCTGCAGAACTTAGTTTGGTCAACAGAGTGTCCGCAACCAGACACCACAGGAGTGGGGACAGTACTCTTCCCTGTGGACAGCCTCCCATGGGTCTAATCCATAGCTTTGCATGTCCTAATTCAGATTTGAGTAGCCTTCCCTTCAGAAATGAGTTGATCTATTCAAAAGCTAATAGTCCTACCCCTTTCCTCTTTAAGGCTTTTGCCATAGTATCATAAGGAGTGCGATCAAAGGCACCCTCAATATCTACAAAGATGCCTGCCATAATTTCTTTTTCAGCTAGACTTTTCTCTATTTTGGAGACCAGATGATGTAGTGCGGTCTCACATGATTTGCCAGCCTGATAAGCAAATTGTCCACTATGTAGTGGCTTTTCAACTAAAACCGTGTCTCTAACTCCCTACTCTGAATGACCCACTACTCCCTGGTCTGGGTGACCCTAAATATTTTCAGTAATTCTCCATTTTCCTCTTTCCTGCTCCTCATTCATCCCGATATGGACTCCTAAATTCTTCCTCCAACTCATCTCGCATCTGCTTCTTGGTCTTTTATTTTTTCTTTTGTCTCTGAAATTAATTTCCAGCATTTTCTGCCAAACTGTCTCCTCCCATTCTGACCACAGGGTCTGCCCTTCTAAGCCTACTTGCCTTTATGAATATAATTTTTTAGCAAACTTTCTATCTTCATGTTGCTGCTTATTCTCCACTGACCGTCTACTTGTGATGTGCCATAATTTCTTCTTATAATCTTTCTTTTGAATGCTTTCAACTTATGGCAATCATTGTGCAACAAACACAAAGTTTTAGTACCATAAGTGACTACTTGTCTTATTAGGGATTTATAAAACTTCAATTTTGTTGATTGAGATAGCAACTGAGATTTGAGGAGTGTAATCAGTTGACATACGTATGATGGTATAGAAGGATCAATCTAATTAGGGATTGATAAATTATTTGCCACTTCTATAATTTTGTTTTTACTGAAAACTAGTTTCAAATGTTATACATTCATCATCAGTTTTACTAGTTCAATGCAGGAACAAACCAATGCACAGTCTTGTCTGTTTGATATAATTACTTAAACCTTGGTTAGTACTAGCATGTATTTGATCTCTTGTCTTAATTAAATGCATAAATGTTTTATAATAATAATTTATATTACATTTAATTTAATATGTATTAAGTATTTTGACAACATATAATTTTATATGTATAATAATACCAAACTATATTTTAAATTGCTTATTTTTGAATTGTGTGTTTTTAGAACTGAAGATGAATATATAACATTTAAAACTAGTTTTCAATAAAAACAAAATTATAAAAGTGGCAAATAATTTATCAATTCCTAATTAAGGAATGTAAGATTGGGGAGGTCGGTTTTGTTTCCAACTATGATTCCATTATCAGTCTTGTGGCTAGTGAAATGTGTATTATTTGATGAAGAACCTAAATAAATGATTTATTTTACTGTTGGTTCTGGGAGTCTCGTCTCTTAGCCCTTGGGGCGGTTCCATTGCATCAGGCTTAGCTCCACTTAGGCGTTCCTTCGCCTTGAATCTTCTGTGTCGATTTCGTTTCAGAGTCGCAGTGGAGCGCGTTGAGGTATTCTCCACATCCTGAAATGCATAGTCTATTCCCAGTATTGGATCCCCACCATTATCAGAGTGACTTGGATTACTAACCTGAACTGTTCTTCTTCTTCTTCTTCGATCTTCCCATTCAAATGGCCAAGTCAGGGAATGACAGAATAAAGTCGGCGGTACTCCTGAAATCCTCCAGGTCGCCGTACAGCTTGGTCACCAAGTCAGTAGGTTGAGGCCACCTCTGCCTCCGTTGCTCCTCCATAATTATGCATGACTGTAGAATATGCTCTGTAGTGTGTTCGCCTCTTCCACATTCACACAAAGGAGTTGGGCCAATTTTAAATTTTTTGTGGAGATGAGAGTTGAGTCGATTATGACCAGTTCTGAGACGGAAAATTAAAACCTGTTCTTTTCTGGAAAGCAAGTAGTAAGGATCCTGGGGTTTAAAGTCTGGATGTTGATTGTTCCACCTCTGCTGAATTGATGCTTTATTTATAGTTTTAACTTCCTCCAGTCGAGGTATGGAGGTGATCTGAGGAAATTTGGAACCTTCCTTGGCAAGTTTATCAGCCAGCTCGTTTCCTTGTATTCCACAGTGCCCAGGAATCCACTGCAGAGTGACTTGTTCATATACAGTTATAAGGCGTTCCAACTCAGAGGCAAGCAATATCAGCCCCGCTTTCCATTTGGACTTCAGGTGCAAAAGAACTGCTGCTGCATCGGTCAGAAAAACAATTTTTGATTTCTGGCTTCTCTTGAGGTCTATTAGAATTCTCGTGGCCTCCAGTAACGAATCTTGCTCTGCTCTGTAGTTTGTAGAGCTGAACCCCGTAGGAATCGCCTTCTCAAGCACATGACCATTTGGAAATTCCATGTGAATGCCTCAGCCTCCATTTCTAGTAGCATTTTCGGCTGAACCATCCGTATAGATTCTGGTCCACAAGTTTTTTGGGTAGGTTGAATTCACATATTCAAGTGCGCGAGCTCTAATTTCCAATTGATCCTGGTCGCTTTTCTTTCTAATCCCTGGAATAGTTGGAAAGATTGAGGGTCTGCAAGGAGACGACCATGGTGGGGAGTCGTCTGTTGCCTTCTTTATTTCAGGTTGAATTTCTGCCAACTGAAGTTCTGCTTTTATTGAACGTGTTTTGTGTAGGAAGCTTTGTCTTTTTATACGGTTTCGTATCCTTTGACCTACACGATCCTTCAGTGGGTGGTTAGGAATGCATTTTGCTTTTGAGTCCAAATTAAGCATTTTTATATCCCTTCTGTCCTCCAGTCTATGCAGGCCCGTAATGGACTCCATTTTATTTATCGGAGTAGATTTTAGACCTCCAGTAATAATCCTAAGTCCCTGATTTTGGACTACAGAGGCCTTTTGGAAATTGGAGTTTGCTGCTACTCCCCAACTGGTTATCCCATAATCTAACGTGGGCCTGACATATCCGGTGTAAAGAGATTTCAGGGTCTTATGATCTGCTCCCCAATTTGAGCCACACAATATTCTCATAAGGTTAGTTTGTTTTGTGGCCTTTACAACACATTTATCGATATGGCCTTTCCATGTTAATCTTGGGTCTAAGTTGATTCCGAGGTAGTTGGGTTTGTCTTCCTTCGTAATCAATCTTGCACCCAGTTTTAGATGTATGGATTCAGGAGCATTTTTGGATAGGCTGAAGATGGTGTACTTTGTTTTCCCAGTGTTTATCTTCAGTCCCCATTTTTCAGTCCATAAGAAGAGGCCATCAAGTGCGTCTTGCATCCGATATTTAGCAGCTATAACTGATGAAGTCTTGCACCAAAGGGCTATATCATCAGCATACAGCGTGGCGCTAACGTTATTTGGAAGATTATTTAATACATCATTAATAAATATGTTGAATAACGTTAGGGATAGAACTCCACCTTGGGGAACTCCATTTTTTATAAGTTCGACCCGGCTCTTTATTCCCCTAGAATGTACTCTGGCCTTGCGCGTTTTCAGGAAATTGTGAAGCCATATCAGTGCCTTGCCTGTTATTCCCATGTTTGCTATCTTAAGGACCAGACCTTCTATCCAAACTCGGTCAAATGCTTTTTCCATATCTATCCAAACAGCAAGGGTATGTTCCTGATTTTGGAATCCATCCTCAATTTCCTGAGTTATATATGCAACCTGATCTTCTGTGGACCTGTAATTCCTGAATCCTGCTTGCTCAGGAGCCATCAGATTGTTCTTTTCCAGGAACCAAGTAAGTCGTTTATTGACAATTCTCTCCATAAGCTTGCTCAGGCAGCTTAATAGAGTAATAGGCCTGAAACTGGAGAGCTCATGCTTTGGTTTACCTGTTTTGAGAATGGGAATCACGGCTCCTTCCTTCCAGATCTGGGGGATTTCCCCCTCATTCCAGCTGGTGTTGAAAAGCCTTAGGAGTCTCTTTTTTGCTTTAACTCCTAGGTTTATTATCATTTCATTCATTATACCATCTATCCCTGGAGAACTTTTAATTTTCAGAGAGTCGATGGCATTATCAAGCTCGGATTGAGTGAAGGGAGTATCGAGATGATTCTGGGTCTTCTTAGAAAATTTAAGATGGCGTTTCAGCTGTCTGTGTGCAGTTTTCTTTGTTTGTCGATCTATCTGAATCTCACAAGTCTTACTAATGTGTTTTATAAGCACGTCTGGAGCTGCTTTTCCTGTGAGAAGTTTCCCTCCGCTTTCAAGGGTAAGAGGGTCATACTTTGTATGGTCATCAGCCAATGATTTGGCTAGTTTCCATAGCTTATTGCCATTTCGATCTAAATTCAGATCTTCTGTTTTTTCTTTCCAGGTTTTTCTTTTTGATAGATTTATCTCTCGTTTTAGCTTGGCTGTGACTTCTTTTAACTTGATGCAAGTGTCTTCTCCAGGGTTTATTTCTGCATTGGTTCTTACATAAGCCAGTTCCCTCTCTATAGCCCCAATTTCTTCAGTCCAAAAGGGTTTGTAATCCTTCCGTGCTCCTCTAGGAATACTCTCTCCAGCCGCCCGAAGAAGTGCCACTGTGAATTGCTTTGCGGATTGGTTGACCTTTTTCGATTTTGCATTTATTGTTGCAGTGTATATGTCCGTTAATTTTCCATATTTGTCCCATTGGGCTTTTTTGAAATTCCACCTAGGGAGCGGTATTACTTCCTGTGGTGGGGCTGCAATATCCACTGCAATTCTGATCGGTCTATGGTCACTACCTCCTAGCTGATTCAGAACTTCCCTTTGAGCAACGGTGTCCAGATTGTTCGTGGTGAAGGCTAGGTCCGGTGTGGAGGTTGTTTTCCATGTTCTGGAGTAGAATGTTGGGGGGTCGGAAGGTTGATTGAGCAGTATCAGCGAGCATTCAGTCTGCCATGCTTCAAGTTCCTCTCCTTTGGGGTCATAGTGATCATATCCCCATGAAGGTGAGTGGGAGTTAAAGTCACCTATCACTAAGCAGTCACAATCAGGAATTCTCATATTATTAAGGGAGAGCAATTTGTCATTAGGACAGTAGTAATTATAAATTTCTATTTGTCTATTCCCTATTTGTAGGAGTATCCCTTCCATTTCTGCTTCATCGTTTATGTATATTCTTGGTGAAGAGATACATCTTGCTGGGATAGAGTTTCTAACCAATGTGATTACTCCGCCTTTCGATCGATGAGCTCGGTCTTTCCTGAAGACCTGATAGCCGCGTATACTGAAGCGCAATTTGGGGTTCAAATGAGTCTCCTGAATACATGCTATATCAATGGATTCTTCATGCAGTCGTTTGGCAAATGGTATTTTTTTATTAATAATACCTTCTGCATTCCATTGTAGTATTCGCAAGGGTTTTGTTGATGGTTTTGGATGGCCAGTAGCATTCCTCCTAGTCCCAGCCCTGACTCCTCGACGGGGGAGGTTACCACCGGTAGCAAGAAGGCGCCCCTTCCGATTGGGGCCAGATGCTCCACTCGCCCGGCGGGATTCCGCAAGAGAGACACCTCGTTCACTGCGTCCATGTCCATTTTGAGCCATATTGGGAAGGATAGCGTGGCAACTTGTTTTCCAAACCATCATGAAAGATGTTTGGTTACTATTTTGCGCCTTTCGGCCAGTTACCTCCGACTTCAGCGGCATTTTTAAGGGTTTGTTCCCTCGCAGTTCTTGATGTCTGGACAGGTACCCATCCAGCTAATACCACTTTCGGCTCCATGCCAGTACTGGTGGCTGCTGCTGCAGGAATGTTTATTGACTTTCCAGTCTAGATCCGCCGTGTTTAGTCAAGAGCAGGGCTACCTCGAGCAGGATGCGGTTCTTCACCGCGCACGGACGGTCTTGGACTTATAGCGTCCTCGAGAACTCAGCCTAACTTCACAGTTCTCTCAGCTACTTCCCTGAGGCTGGATGAGGACCAGTGTACAGGTCAACCCTGTGCAAAGGTACTACCTCTCCCCAACCTCTTGACCTGAACTGTTGATATTAGCTCAACTGCTTCAATCGAGTTGACTGTAGTCAGGAAAACTGCACCAGGCTGAGCCATGGTTACTATCTCTTCCTCCCTCCTCTCCGTCTTGATGTTGAGACCTTCTACCTCAACTAGAGTATCCATATTTGGATCTGAAATTATTCTATATTTCCGAAAAAGACTAGTCTTCTTCAGATACAGATTTAAAGGTGGTCATTGACGATCACTCTAATCCAATCACTCCACACCAAATGGAACAACTGTGAGTTTAAAACTCCTATGTGGAGTGGTTGGAGTAGAGGGGAGCAGCTGGAATTCCAACAGTCTTAAAATCCACAACGTTATAACCAAATCTAATCACTCCAAGCGATCATGAATGTGGAATACAGATGGAGTGGAACAATGAACTGCACAGTTTTTAGACTGTGATTTACAAATAATAATAAAAATTGTTTGTCAGTAAATAGAGTGTTGTTAAAATTTATGATATTGATTGTATAAAATATGTTAAAAAAACATTGATATGAATAGCTTATAATTTTTTCATATTTTCCTACTATTAATTATGTTAAAAAAGTGTATAAATATTAATTGAAAAGAAATATAAATCTACTAAAAAGATATAAAGTTCTAAAAATTTTAAAATGTCCACAATTTTTTATATATATTTTGTTTTTTGGTGGGGAAGCATAAAATTTAATTATTTAATGAAGGTAGAATCTTTAGAACTAATTTATCAATAAATCTTTGGGAGAGTAGGTTTATCAATAAAAATTCTTTAGAAATATAACTGATTTAATACACATGACTGATTTAAGTCCAAAAATTCTATGTTATTTCCAATAAGTGTTCCAATATCTCAGAAATTTAAATAGTTACAGAATTAAAATTTTCATAATTTACTTCTAATGATATGTGAATGAAATCAACACAAGGAAAATTAATTTGACTGAATAGAACCTAAATCCCCATGAAAAAATAAAAAGGAAAAAAAATGGTGTAAATTTCAAGATTCAAATTTTTTTTTCCTGATATTTATTTTAAAATCTGTAAAAATCATTCCATCTATTTCTTTTTCGACCTCTTTTATATAAACATAAAAAGTTTCAACCCAATTGTTTAAAAAAAAAAAAAAAAAAGGAACATTTCGATGAAAAAATGTAGTTGTTGAGGAGAGCTGAAAATTTTATTTATTCGATACCTTGTATAATAAATTATTAAAAGTTATTGGTTCGCTTGTATTCATGAGCATATTTAACTTTGTTATAGTTGACATATAACAAAATGTTCAGTTAGACTTGTAGTTTAAGAAAAAAAAAATATTCAATTTTTCATTATTTTTTAGTGTTAGTGATGATACAGCATCGATCTAGGCAGCACTAAAAAAAAATGGAACAATGGAATGGAGTAGAGTGATTGTCAGTTGAACTCTTGAAATCATCTCAACTCCAAGTACTCCAGCTGATCCAATTCTGTGTCCGATGTTCCATTTGCAGTGATCGTCAGTGGCCACCTTAATATTGGAAAATAAATTGTGTAAAAGTATTGTTCCAAGTGTGGGAGTGAATCACACTGCAGTCAATACCTGCATGCATGTCTATACACCCTATGCCATTTAGCCACAGATCGAGCTCTCTCCACTTGGCTTGGGTGTGTGATAGGCCCTAACATAAATATCTCACGACAAAAGTGAAGGACCCTACCTCTGTTGTCCTTAAGTCCCATCGGACTTTCTGGAGGACACTACGTCGAGGTGACAATAGGCGTTAATAGGAATAGGGAGGCTTGGGAATTTGTAAGCAGTGAATAGGGCACTTTAGCTTATTCATTCTGCTGAGAGTGGGGAAGACTCCCACACCCGTCTCCCTCTGTAGCCCTCCTGTTACCCTACCCATTTTACCTCCCCCTCTCCCCCAATTGATTCTTTAAAAAAAATTGTTAACCTTCATTGAACATGTTAAAAAAATATTTTGTTCATTGCTTTTGTTTGTTTGCATACCACCTGGAACGTCTTTGTATACCTTATAATGGGAATTATAAAAAAAATTGTATGAATTAATTGTGCCTTATTTTCATGATTATGCCAACAAAAAATATTTCTATTAATTGTTATTAATTGAACAATAATTTTTATTTCAGGTTATTTGTGATACAGAGACTGAAGGTGATATAAATTATAAATATAACATCTCTGAGAAACGATCATCTGGAAGTCATAGTGTCAAATCTACTCCGCACACCCGAGACAAATATCTTAGCAAAGTAATATATAAAATATATAGGTTTTTCTTTATTACTTATAAAAATAAGTATTTTTCATATTTAGCTGGAGAAGGAGGAAAAAACTACCCAAAAATACTCTGAATATCTTATCTTGCCTACATTAGTTACTTTATTATAGTCAACTTTATGTAGATCTTAATAATTTTATAGACTAGACTATTACTTCTTTATTTAACTAGCTACTCAGTTTTCTTCATAAGACAGAGGATTCCATTATAGACATCTTTCCTGAAAAAAATTGCAGGGTTCTTGTGATTATACTTATTTTAATAGATAGTTATATTATATTTATTTTAAGGGAGAAGTTGGTCGGGGAGTGCAGTCAAAAAGTAATAGTTGAATAAGTAAACTTATATATTTTGTGACAACATTTCGGCCTAAGTTTTAGGCCATCTTCAGGGCTAAAAGAAAAAAACAAAATTACAACAATGAAAAAAAATGACACAGGCAGCACCATTAACAGTAAAAATGATAAAAACAGAAATTACAAGTAAGATAAAAAAGTATGAAGTATAAATAGAAAAAGATAACACTAAATTGCATAATACAAGTGTCTAATGAAAAAAATAAAATAAAATAATAATGTAATAATTAATTGAAATTAAAATAATGCGTTATTTACACAGAGAATAGTAAAATAGATGAAACCTATTAAATAAAAAGACAAATAGTATGAAGGTTTGGTAATATGTAAAGCATATAGAGATAGTTATCATGTGACAAGTTATGCAAATGTTGACAAAGAAGTTGACATCGTTGTAATTAAAAGAATTATTGGATGAAGGAGTAAAATATAAAGTAATGTAAGTGTTTTGGATCAGAGGTATTATCAACAAAAAACACAAACAAGTAAGACTAGACACTTCCACAAGGGCGCCAAATGGCCATGTTTATTACTAATAAAGCATACTTTAGTGTTGGAATTGGGCCGGTTATGAAGGGTTCTAAATGCCTGATCATTTTTATTACAGGCATTTCTCCTTTCAAATGACAAGAGTATCTGTCTCAATTCGGCAAATTTGATATTTCTGTTTGCTAAGATGGGGTTAACGACTGGATCATTATAGGGTAGCAAACCTTTAATTATGTACCTTATTAATTCCCTATCAGTTAATGTTTTCCCAAGTTGAGCTATCACTTGGACCAAACATTGGAATCTGTTGAGATACTCATCAACAGATTCTGAATTATGCTTTTTGATATTATTAAGATCAAACATGAGGTCTATGACCTTTTCTTCAGGGATGCCCTCAAACCTCTCCTTTAATTTGTCCAGGTGGCAGCACTGGCACAGAAGTACCTGGCTTGAAAGGATAGCATGGGCACCAGGCTGTTGCTGTATGTGCGCCCTTGTGGAAGTGTCTAGTCTTACTTGTTTGTGTTTTTTGTTGATAATACCTCTGATCCAAAACACTTACATTACTTTATATTTTACTCCTTCATCCAATAATTCTTTTAATTACAACGATGTCAACTTCTTTGTCAACGTTTGCATAACTTGTCACATGATAACTATCTCTATATGCTTTACATATTACCAAATCTTCATACTATTTGTCTTTTTATTTAATAGGTTTCATATATTTTACTTTTCTCTGTGTAAATAAAGCATTATTATAATTTCAATTAATTATTACATTGTTATTTTATTTTATTTTTTTTCATTAGTCACTTGTATTATGCAATTTAGTGTTATCTTTTTCTTTTTATACTTCATACTTTTTTATCTTATTTGTAATTTCTGTTTTTATCATTTTTACTGTTACTGGTGCTGCCTCTGTCGTTTTTTTTTTCATTGTTGTAATTTTGTTTTTTTCTTTTAGCCCTGAAGATGGCCTAAAACTTAGGCCGAAATGTTGTCACAAAATATATAAGTTTACTTATTAAACTATTACTTTTTGACCGCACCCCCCGACCTAATAAAAGTAACCACCTAGAACCTTTTCTTTCTTTAATATTCTTATTTTTTTTCTGAATATTTATTATTATTAGTAAAATCTAAAACTAATTGGTTGCTTTAACATTTAACTAATTTGCTTAAGGTCTACATACATAAAAATTCATTGCTGAATCAGGACCCTCTCCAAAAGTTTCCGCTATCCATCCCTATTCTGCACAGCAGTCATCCAGTCTGGTAATCTAAGAATATTTCTAGCATCAGCACGAACGCTATTCAGCCATCTCGTTTTATGTCATTCCAGTTTTCTAGCTTGATAGAGGGTTTCCATGGTTAATTTTTTTTGGATTTCATTCTCATCCATCCAGGCGAGGTGTCTCACCCATCTGAGCCTCCTCATATTGTTCCATTTAACATCTCCATTCTTGAAAAGTGCGGAGTTCTTCCGATTTTTTTTTCTTCTTCTTTTGGCATTACCTTCCCGTATCAGCAGCCTATCTACATCAGCCTTGTTCTACACCCAAGCTTCAAATCCATACGCGAGGACCGGGTGAACAATGACTTTGTAAAGCCTCAATCAAAAACTCAGAGGCTAGCGCTATCTCCTTGTCTGATTCCTTTACTGGAATCAAATTTTTCAGTAATGTCTGAGCCAATCTGCACTATGCATTTTGTCTCTTTCATCGTCATTTTGGTGAGCCGTATTAGTTTGGAGGGAATATTGAGATCATACAAAGTCTGATACAACTCTCGTTGGTCAACACTGTTATAGGCCGACTTGAAGTCAATAAATAAATGGTGCGTTGTGATTTGATATTCATATGCCTTCTCAAGAATCATTCTAATAGAGAAGATCTGGTCGGTGGTGGATTGTCCCTTCCTAGGTATTTCCCCAGAATTATTACAATAATGCCCCTGTAATTATTACAATTAGCCTGATCTCCTTTTTTGTGGATATATATATATATATATATATATATATATATATATATATATATATATATATATATATATATATATATATATATAGTAATATACACCTTTTTTCAGATTATAGGTACGTAGTAAATAATTGTTTTAGATATCTTAAATTAGATTTAATATTTGGAAATAGGGATTCTCAGGAAAATAATACAACATTTATTTATCCTGACTGCAACCATCATAAATTATAAATGGAACCAAAATAGACGCTTGGCATTTTAAAACATGGCGGCTCTATGTTTGACTTCAACAGAACCTCTGCCATAATGATCGAGTGGGTGAAGATGATCAATTTGTCAATACTTCGACAATAAACCTGATCTAAGAAAATCAAAAAGAAGTAGAAGAGATTTTCATCAAATGAGAACTTCACAAAATCATAAATGGTCCATTTGTATTAGATAATCAAAATGGCAGTTCGCCATTTTGAAACCTAGAGAGGGTAACGGACAACAAAGGAGTGCATTCTTGTGAGGACCAGGCACCGGCGTAGACGTCTTAAGAACTCCCGTGAAACTTCATCCACCAGATCCACATCATTTGGTAACACATTTAATTATATCCCATAAACCACCGTCATCATTCTACAAGAAGAAAGTGTATAATTTAAGATATATTGACGCTTCACTTTATTCATATGTTTGTAATAGTTATAGTTCTGTGTGTCTGTGTCTGATTGTCTAGTAACCCACCCTGAGAAATAGAGTCAAACTTATATAAAATAAATAAATATATAAAAAAGGGAAAATAAGTTTAATTTATTTATTTCCCAAAAAACGGAACGTTACATATTTGTCGCCCAATAACGCGTGGCCTTATTCGTTAAAAATTAGGTCACGACAATCAGTACGCAGCTCACAGAAATTTTTAAAGTGTTAAATTTTTGTTTACAAATTGAAAATTATGGAAAAGGACCAGGAAAATCAGACTGGGGATCGAGACCCTAAAGATGTGATTATGGGAAAATCCGATGGGGATGTAGTTCTATTAGATAATCAGGAAGAGACCGTTGTCCAACGCATAAGAGGGGATAACATTTCAGACGCGGAAATTAATATGAATAGCGATAATTTAGACATTAATAGCGTTTTGAAACATTTAATATTTAGTTTGAAAAGAATGGATGAAAGAAGTCAGGAAGTTAAAAATGATATAAAAAAATCCGATAAAAAAGCCGAGGAAAGAAGTCGTGAATCCGATAAAAAAGCCGAAGAAAGAATTCGTGAATCCGATAAAAAAGCCGAAGAAAGAATTCAGGAACTTAAAAATGATTTAAAAAAACTTGATACAAAAGTCGATAAAAAATTTGATAATTTAAATAACAAATTTGATAATTTAAATGAAGAATTTGAAACTTTTAAATTTACAATTGATGAAAAACATAATAATTTCAAACTAAATTTAGAAAATCAAATTAAAATAAATAATTCAGTTATGCAAGAAAAATGTGAAACGGGGCTAACAGTATTAAAAGACGAATTAGAAAAGAAACTAGAATTAGTTGAAACTAATTTAACCGAAAAATTGACATCACAAGATGCTGAAGTATCAAAAAAAAAATTGATGAATGTCTCGTGGAAGGAGATAAAACTAAAAATTTGTTTGTGAATTTAGAATCACAATACAAACGTGATATTGGGCGGTTAAGTCAGAAAGTGGACGAAAGCCGAAATATCAGAGCCTGTGGGGAAAGGTTTGAAGGATCAATAATGAGTTTGGGACGGTTTGAAAAATTAAATTTTAGAGACAATATGAAAGATGATCCCTATGAATGGATAGCAAAATTAAAATTATTAATAAACTCTTATATGACCTGGGAAGAGAGCAAGGAATTAATAAAATCCCACCTTTCAGAGTCTGCATACTGTTGGTACTTGATAAATGAAACTAAATTTAAAAACGTAGAAGATTTTGAATCTGAATTTATTTGTAATTTTGGGGGTAAAACTTATAAGGCCTATCTTTTAGGGATTTTAAATGGGGATTATCAAAATTTTGGTAGAATGAGCCCTACAGAATATTTGACGTATTATTCAACACGGATGATTACGGCCCGGGTATTCGAGGAAAACATTTTGTGTAGTCTTTTTATTAGACATTTCGGCGAACGCGTGTTTAATGTCTGCATTAATAGGCGAGTGGATACAATATCCGAGTTGTTCCAAGTTTTAAGTATGATCCCTAGACGCTCTATCGTCAACGATCTTCGGTCGCCCAGAGAAGACAATTTGTTTTATAAACGAGGTCCAGTTGGTGTAAGCCACGACAGCGATAACCAACAAATTCATAGTGAAAATAACCCAATGTTGAATGGCAACAACAAAAGGAGTTATTTTTCAGGAGGTCAGAGATCGGAAAATAGTCCAAATATGTACAATAATCCAGGACAAAATAATAACTACAAGGGTAGAAATTTTAATCCAAATTATAGGGGACAAAATTATAATCAACCAGCAAGGGGAAATCGTTACTAGAACAATGCTCAAGGACAAAGCACTAATAATGGTCCAAGAAGTTGGAACCCTAGATCTCCAGATAGTGGAAACCAATATGCCATGAGAAATGTACTGGTAGCACAGGAAGACACCGAAAATTTACACATTCAGTCTCAGTCTTGTGGGCCTACCTATGGTGAACCTCTCATTGCTCCAAGTGATTTGATAGAACAATCACACAGCCCTAACACTAATCAATCCTGAAATGAGAATGCTCTTTTTACCTGTGAGGATTACATGTTAAATAATTTATTTGAGGATAATATATTTCTAGAAGAAAATCAACCATTGAGAAAGATTCGTTTTCAATCACCTCAAATAGGAATTAATTTTGGTAATGTAGATTGTGACGTTCTTATTGACAGCGGAGCTGAAGTTTCCATTATAAAGAAGTCCTTTTTCGATAAATTTAAAGTGGGTTTTTTTAAGTTTAAAACTTTACCAATAATTAAAACAAACATTGTATCCGTGACTGGTAAGAAGAGCGCTTGCATTAACAGACAAATCTTTATGCCTATTAAAATTGGGGATAATTTTTTTGATGCCAATTTTCTCATTGCACCTGACATCGCTCAGGAGTGTATACTCGGCATAGATTTTCTTATTAGCAACTCAGCCGTACTTAATTTTGAAACTAACTTTATCAGTTTAAAAAATGCAGATGGACAGTTATCGGTCGTAAATTTTGTCAATGGTGTAAATAAATCATTGCAATATACTATTTTAAAAAATGAAGATGACCATGGCCCTATGAAATCTAGTGTGGAACCAGTTGAGCTGATTAATCAAAAGAAAAATGTAACTATTAATTCGGTCACAAGTAACTATAAGTTAAATAAACATCATAAGATAAACGATAACATAAATAAAATTTGTGGAGAATTAAAGCATGTTTTGACTTCTGAAAAATTAATTGAATTTAAAAATATTTTGTGGGATAATAGAATTATTTTTAGAAATAAACCAGGTCTTATAAAAAATTATGAACACATTCTAGAAGTAACCGATAACTCACCTTACAAACAATTTCAATATAAATTAAATCCCATATTAATTGAATTACAATTAATTGAAATACAAAAAATGATTACTGATGACATAATTGAGGTATCTCATTCTCCGTACATAAATCCTATTATTTTGGTTGAGAAAAAGAACACAGACACAGTCTCAGGTGAAGTGATTGATTCAAAGGTCCGTATTTGCCTAGATGGACGTTTTATAAATAAGCGCCTGGTACCTCTGTATGATTCCCCACCGTGTATCGATAACATTCTGTTTCAATGTGCTAACGTTAAATATCTGGCAACATTAGATCTTAAGAGTAGCTTCTGGCAAGTTGGTCTGGAGAAGTCTAGCCGACCATATACAGGTTTTCAGTTTTTGAATGAAACTTTTCATTACAAGCGGATACCTTTTGGATTATCAGTTAGTTTGGGTGCTCTAATTAAAGCTTTGAGGAATGTTATACCAAATTATTTATTTAATAACATAAAAGTTTATGTAGATGACATTTTGATTCATGGGAAGACTATAGACGAGTTTTTGAACACTTTAAGAGATTTATTTTGTGTTTTTCGGGAAAATGGGTTAACATTAAACTTGGACAAATGTAAATTTTTTAGAAAATCTGTTAAGTTTTTGGGGTATATTATGACAGATAATGGTATAGAGAAGGATCCTAGCAAATGTGAAGACATTAAATATTTTAAGGTCCCTAGAAATGTAAAAGAATTACAAAGTTTTTTGGGTTTTATAACAAGTTCTGTCCTGGTTATGCAGATATCACAAAATCCTTATATAAACTCACATCAATTAAGTTTAATTTCAAATGGAAAGATGAACACCAACAAGCTTTTGAACACATTAAAAGGACTATGTTACATGATATCACCTTACACTATCCAGATTTCAACAAAATGTTCTATGTTGATGCTGACAGTTCAGATTTCGCTTCCGGAGGGGTTTTATACCAATTAGATGATCAGGGTTATAGAAGAACTATTTCATTTTCCAGTAGAACCTTTAAAGGAGCCGAATTAAACTACCATTCAACTGAGAAAGAATTATTGGGGATCATTCATTGTATTCAAAAATTTTATAACATAATTGCCGGATATCAAATTACAGATAGAACTGATAACAAAGCTATTACCTTTTTACACTCTTGTAAGAATCCACCTGGTCGTTTGATTCGTTGGATTAATTATCTCGGACCACTTAACATTTCATACGAACATATACCGGGTATTCAGAATAAAATAGCAGATTTCCTTAGCAGACATCCAGTGGATGAACCGGAACAGAAAGGTATTGATTTTCAAGTCAACTTACTAAATGAAACCACCTTTTTTCAAGAATTAATTGATACCCAAAGAAATGATCCTGAACTCATATCTAAGATGGATAAAGAGCCAAATAATTACAGAATTATAGACGGTTGTATTTGTAAACGGTTAGGGGATACATTTTTAATTTATTTAAATAAAGAAAGGATGACGGACTTGATTAAGTTAGTACATGAAAATTTTTCTCATTCTGGAGTAAATAAATGTTTTTCAATAATTAGAGAGAGGTTCAACAGTCACAAAATGCGAAAATTAATTGCTAACGTCCTAAAATCATGTAGAGTTTGTCAGTTCAATAAAATCGGTCCACATTCTATTGCACCTTACCAAAGCATTCAAGCAGGAGGAAAATTGGATTTGATATCCATAGATTATTTGGGCCCATTTGTAACATCATATGGCAATAAATATATTTTTGTAGTTGTTGATAATTTTACCAAATTCGTAAAATTATACCCAGCCAGAAGAGCCAATGTAATTGGGGCTCGAGAATCCATTCTGGATTATATTGAACAAGTCGGTACCCCAGTAAAGTGTTTAAGCGATAACGCCATCTGCTTTACCACCAATAGATGGAATGATTTTCTATCAAGCCTCAATATTTCCCGCATTTTAACGTCCATCAGACACCCCCTAGGCAACATCTCAGAAAGATCGAACAGGGATGTATTACAATATTTGCGCCTAATGCTTGATGGCAAACATAACAAATGGGTAAATAAACTACCCCAGATAGAGTACACTATGAATACTACATACCATACTACCACTGGTGTAACACCTATACAGGGTATGTTTGGAATGAAGCCATTGCGTTTTTGGAACACATTTATAGGCGATGACCCAGGTGGATTAAATTTAGATCATGACCAGATACAGAATTTGATTAAAACTAAAATTCAGAAATTTGGAGATAAAAATAAATTGAAGTATAATAAAAACAAAAAAAACGGAACGTTACAATATATATATATATATATATATATATATATATATATATATATATATATATATATATATATATATATATATATATATATATATATATATATATATATATATATATATATATATATATATATATATATTGTAAAGTTACGGTTTTTTGGAAAATAAATAAATAAACTTATTTTCACTTTTTTATATATATATTTGTTTTATATAACTTTGACTCTATTCTCAGGGCAGGGTTACTAGACAATCAGGCACAGACACACGGAACTATTACTAATACAAAACATACTAATACGTGACGCGTCAATATATCTTAAATTTAACACTTTCTTCTTTGAAGAATGACGACCGTGGTCTATGGGATATAATTTAAGTGTGTTGCCAAATGATGTGGATCTTGAATGTGGATGAAGTACTACGGGAGCTCTTAAGATGTCTGCTCCGGTCCCTGGTCCCACAACATTAACAAAACCATTCCCTTTGTTGTCCATTACACCACCCACAGATTTCAAAATGGCGAACTGCCATTTTGATTCTCCAATACGAATGGACCATTTATGATTTTCAGAAGTTTTCATTTGATCAAAATCTCTTCAATTTCTTTTTATTTTCTCAGATCAGATTTATTGTCGAAGAATTGAAAAATAATGATTTTCACCCACTCGATCATTATGGCAGTGGTTCTGTTGAAGTCCAAAATAGAGCCGCCATGTTTCTAAATGAAGGAGTCTATTTTGGTTCCATGTATGATGACAAACACACGTTTCATTATAATTTATGATTGCAGTCAGGATAAATAAATGTTGTATTATTTTCCTGAGAATCCCTATTTCCAACTACTAAATCTAATTTAAGATACCTAAGAACAATTGTTTACTACGTACATAAAATCTAAAAGAAAATATGTATATTACATTTCTCCCTCCTCTTAGGTAAAAAAAAATAATAATGATATTTTACACGCAAATATTATTATTATTTTTTTTTTTTTTCATCTTAAATTATACAAGTGAATACTGAAGCATTCATACACCATTCATTCAAATAAACATTAATTCCCAATTGCCTCTGAGTTACTATTATTTACTATTTTTGATTTCCTTAAATACTAAATTCAAGTTTAATTTTATTCTTCCTTATCTTCTTAATTTTAGATTTACATAATTTTTCTGACTTATTTCCAAAAGGAATACAATTAAACTATATACAAACATTTTTTCAAAAACTATACATAAATTAAATACACCTACAATATGAACTATAAACACATACTAATTAAACTGTATATTAAAATTATATAAAGGAACAAATTGAGAGAGGACACAGTTACATTTTCAATATATATGAACTAATTTTTGTTGAGACCCCAATAAGATGTGGTTCTATTTATCAAAAAACAGGATATTGTGACTAAATGAGAAACATTGTTATGTTTGTCGATTAGGTTTTATTTAACCAAAACCAAGGGAAATAAGAATGAGCAAGAGAAGATTGTCCATCAGAAAATGAGTAAAAAAAAAATTTAATCCTACCGAAAATAATCACTGTCATTGTTAATAATTAAATTTTATTTAAGTATTCTAGTTGAATTCATATTACAGCTCTTGCGAACAAGACCTTATAATTTTTAAAACAAACAAAAATTTTAGCTCTGCGCTGAGCACCAATTATTTTAAATTCCATATTAACAAATAGCATCAATAGCTGGTTAACCTATCAATAAAGACATGGAATGATTATTAAGAAAAAAGAAAATATGGATTCTCACATACGGTGGATCTTAAATGAGAATTTTGAATTATTATTACAACAAACACACCATAAGAAAAAACAAGGGTTGAAAGTAATAATTATTTTAAATTTAGGTCCAAAACTAAAAATTATTTTAGAGATCAATATTCCTAAGTTAACTACAATTCATGAATAATCGATGATCTGACTATTGGTTACAAAAAATCAACACCTAATACATGAGAGATATTTTTCTTGATAATTTAATTAACTCTTAAAATGTAATTCTTAAATATTTTTCTATAAATTAACTAAACATTTCTTATTAAAATCAAAATGACCTTTACTTAATAACAATATTGAAAAGGGTGTTTTTTTTTGTTTTGTTTTTTTTCTTTTAATAATATTTCATGTTTATAAATCCATCATCAGGAATAACAGTAATAAAAGGATAAAAATCATTGATTCTAACAACCGATTTTAAAGATATGAGACTATAGTTTTGTAAAGAAAAATAACTGTCTATTCCAACCCCCGGAAATAAAAATGTATTGATTTTTTAACTTTCTTTTTTAATTTTAAGCATCATAAAAATATCCCAAGTCTATACAAATTTTTCAATTTTATTTTTAATAAATTTCTGTACCAGGTCCTGATCTAAATGCAATCCACCCGGGCCATACACTTTAAATGTACTCCAAAAGCAGAAGGGCTTAATTCCAAACATACCCTGTATAGGTGCATGTCTGATATAAGTTAAAATGCGGGAAATATTCAAGATCGATAGAAAATCATTCCATCTATTGGTGGCAAACCGGGTGGCGTTATTGCTTAAACAGTTTAATGGGGTATTAACTTGTTCCATGAATTCAAGATTGGATTTTTGATCCCCAAACACTCTGACATTCCGATTTTCATCCTCTTTTTGACTTAACCGCCCAATCTCATCTTTCTATTGCGATTCTATTTTCACAAAATTTTTTTTAGTTTTACTTCCTTCCATGAGACAGTCATCAAATTTTTTGGATAATTCGGAGTCATTTCTATGAGCTACATTAATTTTTTCTGATGTTTCAGCGTTTTGTGAGGTCAATTTTAAGGTTAAATTAGTTTCGACCAATTCATCTTTAATTATTTTTAGTCCCGGTTCACATCTTTCTGGTATCATTGAATTATTTGTTTTATTCTCATTTTCTAAATTTAGTTCTTCATCACTTATAAAATTAAAAGTATTAAATTCTTTATTTAAATTATCAACTTTTTTATCGAGTTCAGGACTTCTTTCATTGGATTTTTTATCGACTTCTTTTAGATCATTTTTAAGTTCCTGAAATATTTCCTCGGATTTTTTATCCATTCTTTTCAACCTAAATATCAAATGTTTCAACACGCTATTAATGTCTAAATTATCGCTATTCATATCAATTACCGAGTCTGAATCATTCTTGTCTACTAGGCATTGGACAACCATCTCTTTCTGAATCTTATCCATAATTTTCCACTTTTAAATAAAAATTTAACACTTTAAAAATTTCCGTGAGCTGCGTCCTGATTGTCGTGACCTAATTTTTAACGAATAAGGCCACGCGTTATTGGGCGACAAATATGTAAAGTTACGGTTTTTCGGAAAATAAATAAATTAAACTTATTTTCACTTTTTTATATATATATATATATTTGTTTTATATAACTTTGACTCTATTCTCAGGGCAGGGTTACTAGACAATCAGGCACAGACACACGGAACTATTAATAATACAAAACATACTAATACGTGACGCGTCAATATATCTTAAATTTAACACTTTCTTCTTTGAAGAACGACGACCGTGGTCTATGGGATATAATTAAAGTGTGTTACCAAATGATGTGGATCTTGAATGTGGATGAAGTACTACGGGAGCTCTTAAGATGTCTGCTCCGGTCCCTGGTCCCACAACAATAACAAAATCATTCCCTTTGTTGTCCATTACACCACCCACAGATTTCAAAATGGCGAACTGCCATTTTGATTCTCCAATACGAATGGACCATTTATGATTTTCAGAAGTATTCATTTGATCAAAATCTCTTCAATTTCTTTTTATTTTCTCAGATCAGATTTATTGTCGAAGAATTGAAAAATAATGATTTTCACCCACTCGATCATTTTGGCAGTGGTTCTGTTGAAGTCCAAAATAGAGCCGCCATGTTTCAAAATGAAGGCGTCTATTTTGGTTCCATGTATGATGTCAAACACGCGTTTCATTATAATTTATGATTGCAGTCAGGATAAATAAATGTTGTATTATTTTCCTGAGAATCCCTATTTCCAAATACTAAATCTAATTTAAGATACCTAAGAACAATTGTTTACTACGTACATAAAATCTAAAAAAAATGTGTATATTACAATATATATATATATATATATATATATATATATATATATATATATATATATATATATATATATATATGTATATATTGTAGTGGTGGTGTGGCGTGTTTCAGGTTATGAACAAAGCAAACACGTATCTTTAATTTTCAATTTATCTAAACATTTTATTTTAATTTAACAAAATTTTTATTTTATTTATGATTGGATTGTTACAAACAAACATTCATTCCTTCTATTTTTCTAAATTTAACAAATACTTATTTATCTTAACTATTTTACAAACCAGATTATCACTTGGATTATCAGCAGTTGAATGCAAATGACGAGTCCGAACTTATTTTATTTCTTCCCTAACTCTCCAAATCAAAAAGGAGAGTCTAGATCTTCTGTAATTACTGCTTCCAATTCCTTTTCTTCCTTCCAGTCGTTGCAACTGATTTTTCAAATAGTGTTTGAGTTCCTGAAGGATGGCAAAATTGACTAATACATCATTATTCTCTGGGCTAATGTCGAGTGCTTCACCAATATACCACTGCTCATCATAAGCACATGCAATCAGATCTTTGGCTGAAAGGATTATTGGTGACAATTTGTATATCGAGTGGTCTTCAAATGTGTCAGAGTTTGTCACCATATGCTATATAATAATACCTTCTTAAATTGGAACAAACCTCTGAAAATTTCTTGTTCCAATTATTCACAGACAGGAATCAAAATGGGTTTAAAGTAAATCATGAGTTCTGAAAACTTCTTCTTTCCTGACTAGATTTTAAGTATACATTGCAAAATTTATTCATATCGTCTATTGTTAGTATTTGATCTCCAACAGGCCCTTCCAAACTTGCATTAGTAACTTCTCTTTGTTTTGTTCCTCCCATAGATTTTTTCCATGTGTTGAGACAAAGAAATTCCACTCTGCGTCTAACTGAAAGTCAGTTTTGTGACTACAGACATTGATAATTTTTTTTTTTTTATACTGGCTTGATAAACCATTAGTAAAATTAATTACCTTTGACACATTTGGCAGTGTTTCTTCAATGACTTTTATGACGTGTTTCTGAAAGGCATGAACAGTTGCGGTGTCATGCTGAAGATGGTTTCATTCATTCAATTCATTCAATATTCAAATTGAAAAAAATCATAAAAATCCAAGGATACATTTGGTATCTATTCAGGTTCACCTACTATAAAGGACCTGCCCGCCACACAAAGAGGTAGTTTGTTTATAGCATCCCTTCTCATAGCAAAAATGGTTTAAAAACAGATATTTTTAAATTTTGTTTTTAATCTAATCCAATAAATTGACGAAAAGCACTTTGAATTTTACAGTTCGTAGCCTTAAATTATGCTGGAATTTTTTCATGCTATATCTCTGGACACCCTGTGAAGTCAAGGCATTGGCGATGGTTGTTGTTTTTTAACAGTATAGTGGTTTCCTCTAGGTGCTGACCGGCCCCTCCCCTTCCTCCTCCTTATCCAAATGGGTTCCTATGGAGAGTAGATGAGTCCTCACCATTGTATTGCCATATATAGTTTCAAATGCATAATGCGTAATAGCGCAAAGCTATTGGCTTCATCACGGATTTTGGAAGATGGGGGCTCGTGATATCCTCGTCAGTCTCCTACCCAGTCTTATGTCTAGGATAAATAGTTAAATCCTTCGAGAAGGTGAGAATGGAGTTGAGAATGAAAGGTTAAGTGGCCACTTGTGATCATAACATTGTGTCACTTCCCCTTGGACCTCCATTTAAACACTAAAAAATATAGAAA
This sequence comes from Rhaphigaster nebulosa, assembly GCA_948150685.1. Taxonomy (NCBI): domain Eukaryota; kingdom Metazoa; phylum Arthropoda; class Insecta; order Hemiptera; family Pentatomidae; genus Rhaphigaster; species Rhaphigaster nebulosa. Next base: position 207,786,424 of record OX411306.1, read on the forward strand.
TCAAATAGGATATTTGATGATATATAAGATATTTTCTCATGACGACGATATATTTGTTTACTTTTACTTTTGAGCCACTTCTTTGTGGTTGTCCATTAATCTCCTTTTGTTTTTCTCACTGTTCGTAACTGTCTACATTTAACTGTTTATTTGCTTTATGTCATTCAGGGTATTAAAAAGATATTTGAAGAATCTTCGTGCAAAGGTTCTGAAAGAAAACTGTCAACCGTCTCTTCTACTAGAAGAAGCAGTTTGGTATGTAAAGATGAAAAGCTTGCTAACAAGTGTGAATGTATGTAAATAGTTTAGTGTTGCTAAATATTAAGCTTGTAAATTATTAAATAAACAAAGAATCTTGGAAGCTATCTCTTTTCCGTTGTTCAGTTAAACAGTTAACTCTCTTATCAGAGCTTGCAAACAGAAATTCATTTATTTTTTAAGATGAAAAAAAAAAACTACAAGCTTATTGATGAATGTAAAAAAAATGAAAAATTTGGTAATTGAACACAAAAAAGTAAGTAGACCTCAGTAATACCATCTCTAACCATCAGATTGTCATACCCCACATATATGTCTCACATATTAAGAAGCAGTGCTACTATGCAGGATGAAACAGTTTGTTAGTACCACTTAAAGCCAAGAGAATCCTGAATACATCTTAATTAATAGGAATCTAATTTGGATCCATACCGGCTGAATCAATCTGAAAACCCTAACAGCCAGGTACTTTTATGATTATCATTTTTTTGATCATTACAGCAATACTTTGTAGAAGACCGGAGACTATAGGAAAGAAAACGGTTGATCCATAAAATCATTCAAAGATTGATTTTAGCATTTTTCATTTTAAAGTATGGAAAATTTGAACTGAAAAAATTGGAACTAGTTGCAGCTGCTATTACCAAACCAGATAGCAGTTTCAGTAAGCGCATTTTGTCTTAGTACAGTGGAACCTCGCATAAGGAGCATAATTTGTTCCAGAATTTTATTCGTAACACTCGTTAAGCGAAACAATTTTTATTCACATACATAATTTAATGTAAAATATGATATAATCATAAACAGCACTAAAATGCTAGCGTAACACAAGTGCCAAACACAGACAAGTGTAGCATTAGCAAGGAAAGTTTCAGCGCACGTTTGCAAGCCAAGCCAGTGATATCATGAAAGAGGGTGCTTCTCCTTTCTGTGCCAATTGTTATGCAAACTGTCATTTGTTAAGGGAGCCATTTTTTTACCATTTATTGTGCTCATTATGCAAATTACTCATTAAGCGAGGTTCCACTGTATAAGGTGGAGTTTCTACTGCATTGTTCAGTTTAGCTTACTCGATGACAAAATTCAACATCCGTGCTGTTGAGATATAGAATGATGACCAGAGTCTGAGTTTTTATGCAGCATAAAACCCAATAATATAACTTTAAATATGTAGCAAAAAAAAGTTGGTAGAGCGATGAAAGCTTGTTAAACGCATCAAATTTGTGATATTACATACTTTAATATTAATAATTTAATGGTGATTCACCAATTCAGGCATCATTAGGAAAGAAAAACATAAAATCTTAAATGCTGAACAGAGACATTATGTTGAACTTTCCTGGAGTGATGTTCTACAATGGCACCTCGTTAAATGAGTACCTCTCATATCATGTATTTTGCATAACGTAAAAAAAAAAAAAAATCTCCGTTGCACTACAGATCGATGTTTTCCTTGGCCTCCTCAATATTCCTTCGTCGGTAATAGTTCTTCAGAGCTATCCACCAGTAGGTGGACTTCTTGAAACATTGGCTAATATATTTGGGACAGTCTATAACGAGCCTTTTAGTCTTCGATATCGAAATCCAATCATTCCAACCTTGTATTATTATTTAATATAGTTTGTCTTTATTAACAATTAATGAAAACAACTTCGGTGTTTCTTATAATTATTTTACTGAATTTAAAGGCTGTAAATGATTTGTACCTGGTTTTAGAACTTATATGGTTTATGATAAGCCATTTATTTATTCTAAAATATGAGACCTTCATTTATGGATTCTAATTGAAGAAAGTATATCATTTCAGTTTAATGCTAAAAAATTTAAAGGAATAAAATGAAAGATAATTATAATATATTTATGAATACTAAAAGAATAAAAAAAAAAGAAAAAGATAACCCACTAAAAATATAACCATGCTGTCAGAGAAAACAAATAAATTCTATAACAACAGGAATCATAAACCATAACCCACTAATGTCAATAAAATGGCTTATAAAAGTTATAAATCAAAAATGCAAGAGACAAGTAAAGTATCAACAAGTAAATAGTTACCAGCTGAAATTCGTTTAGGCTGATATCCCTGCCCAAAGATTAAAAAGAAGGATGGAATCAATGATCTTTCAAAAAAAAAAGGTAAAAATTAAATATATAATAATAAAGAAAGTGATGGTAAATGATCGTCAATTGCCGTCTTAACAGACTCTGGATTCGATGTACAGACCGTCCCAAAAAACAGCTAACTTGTCAAGAGGCCACGCCCACCAGTAACTCAGCGGAACTATTACCCCTTTGCCAGTTAGCTCTATCTTGTGTGGTCGCTTACAAATTGCTTGCTAGTTTTCAGCAGGTCTCTGGCATCCCAGATGATAACATCTCTCATCTCAGCCGTGGTCTGTCTCTCCCTCTTGTTCGGTAGAGCCTTCCGTCCAGTATCTTTCTTTTTATCCCTTCTTCCAGCATTCTGGCAAGGTTTCCAGGCCAACGTTATCTTCCCAGCTTGATATGTTTCATCACATCAATATATCCATACAGATCATAGATCTCCTGTTCTTCCTACCTCCCTTTCTCGCGACCTTGACTGGTCCAAATGTGCGGCAAGGGATCATTTGTTAAAAACGTGGATCTCCTCGTTCATGCTTGTGAGGGTCAAGGTTTTCGATCCGTAAGTAAGGACAATTCTGATGATGGTCTTGTAGAGGAGACATTTCTTGCGGTGGGAGATGGCCGAGCTCTTCAGCTGTTTGCTGTTTCAAATAACGAGCAAAATAAATCATAAAAAAATGGCTACCTCAACAAGCTACATTTCATATAACCGTTGACACAGAAAGGAGAAGTCCTCTCTTGGTGTCACTCTCTTGTGCCCATGCACTGGAATTATCCTTGCCAGTGCTGTATTCGTCTGTATTTAGCACTCATTAAACATTTTTTTTTTAATCTTCCAATAATATCCTAATTTGTAGCATGAAGCTCTCCCAAAAGTTTTAGCTTGATATTACTAACATTTTTGAAGCTTAATTATATTATTACTTTTTTTTTTAATGATCTCAAATAAATATAAATATCGTTTATGTTTATTTCATTCTTGATTATTTTTCAGACTGTTTTGCAAGTTAAAGAATCACCTCCTGATTTCAAAAAAATGGTTTTATCTGATGTTATGTTTGAAAATGAACCCATATTAATTCCGTCTGAAAAAGAGGACTCTATTTGTAAAAAAATTTTGAAAAATAAAAGAAATAAAAAGTCCAAGAAAATTTCTGGTGATAAAAAAGAGGTACCGCTAAATATTTGTCTAATTAGCTTTAAAAAATAATTAAGAACAAATTAATAAATGTTTGTGTAAAAGATATGGTTAAATCTGAAAATATAGAGTAGACCCTCACTATGCTTCGTTGGAGCATGGAAACCACTTGTTTACAGAGGTAATGTAATAAGGGACTGCAGAAATAGGAAACAATAATCTAAGTATAAAATAATAGTAAGACAATAAGGCCACTATAGTCTCAAAAATATTTATTAATTTTAATACATTAATTCATATATTATCCAAATTGTTGCCCATTCAGGCATCATCAGAGATAAGTACATTTTTTCCAAACGATTGTGATTGTGTACATCTGAAACATAATAATCATTAAAAGAACTTACTAGCCAGACACAAAGGGAACGTAAAAATCTTGAAATAATTTATCATAACAGCACTAACACAAATATCTGATGTGTACAACACATGACTTCCTTGCACGCCTTTTAAACTATAAATCGGTGGCTCAAAAAGTGATCCTGAATTTGGTTACTAGTTTCCGAAGATTACAGTATCTCAAAATGACACTTGGTGTCGTGACATCCGTCTATTGACACACACACAAATGGGGAGGAAAACCAGTATTTTACACTCAATTTTAACACTTAAAACAAATAATAAAAATGTTTAATTGGATTGGAAACCATTTATTTTAACCTTTATTACCGAAACATATGATTTATGTATTTAATTTTAATATAATTTTTGATGTTTAAGTAAAGTATGATTATGATTATGACCTTTAAGTAAAGTACCCTTTTCGGCTCACCAATTTTAACAAAAATCTAGTAAAAACATTCATGTCTATATAAAAGTCCTGTTTACCAAATTTGAGATGTTTTACATTGTATTTTAATATAATTTTTGATGAAAGTCTAATATGACCTTCAAGTAAAGTACCACTTCCGGTCTGCCAATGTTAACCAAAATTTATTATAGTATTTAAATCAATATATAAGTTATAATAATATAAATAATAAGTTTGAGAAGTTATGCATTGTATTTTAATATAATTTTTGATGTAAATCAATTATGACCTTCAAGTAAAGTACCACTTCCGGTGATCACTCAGTGACCCAAAAGGGAGGTTCACAACTAGATTTTACAACAATCCTAAATACAAAATTTCAACTTTCTACGGCTAACCGCTTTTGAGTTATGCGAGATACGAACATACATATGAATGTACGTACAGACACCACGACGAAAATAGTCAAAATGGATTCAGGGATGGTCAAAATGGATATTTCCATTGAAATCTGAAAACCGAAAATTTTCGTGATTACAATACTTCCTTTACTTTGAACAAGAAAGTAAAAATCAAAAGAGAGCTGAAATTAATAATTGCATAAAAATTGAGGATAACCAAATACATAACCTCTCTGAGAAGAAGAGGAGTGGCCAATCTTACAATTATTTCAACAATAACAAGTCCAAAAAATCATAGATCAGAAAAAATTGTCTACTGAACTATTAAAAAACAACAATTAATTTAAACATTGAAACAAAATTAATACTCATTTAAGAAGATTTAAAAATTACTGCTATTTAAAATTTTATAAAAATCGAACAATCCAGAGCAGGTAACAGGTGAATGAAATGCTTTTCTCAAACTCATCAAATTAGATTTAGAATACCTATTGTTTCAGAGAAAAAATTATTTTAATTTTTGATCTGAGTTTTCTCTATGTAAAATAGAGAAAACTAACTATGCTTGAGCTCAAAAACATGTTTTGCCTGGGCGGTTTTTGGTTCTTTTGTTCCATTATGTTTATTTTTGTAGTCGATACAAGAATTTGTATGCTGGTAAAGTCTGTTATTTAGATTTTGAGTGGTCATGTCAATATATAAATTTGAGCAATGCAAACAATCAATTTTATTAATTACTTCAGAATTTAAATTTGTATCTATTTTATCTTTGAGTGGAGTTAATATTTGGTTTAGTTTATTTGAAGTTTGTAAGCGACTTTTATTTCATGTACATCGTACTCCATAAACATTTTCTTGAGTGATTCAGATAAATGTTTTACCTAAATAAGATATCTATATCTTGGGTATAATAGGCAATTAGGCATTTGATTATTAGTTATTCTGGGTTTATCTGCATTACCTAAGATTTTAAACCATGTCGAAATGTCTGGATATAGATAAACTTTGAGAATTTTAAAAATGAGTACTTTTACCTTCTTTAAATAATCTTTATTAGTTAGCTTTATTTCTTTGTCCATTAAGATACTAATAACATTCAATTTTTTATTAAAATGGTGATTTGACAAGTAGTTAAAAATTCTATTACTGCATTCTTCTTTCTTCGTCCATTTAAATTTGATTTGACCATTGCTATTAATAATTAAAACATCCAAAAATCGATTACAATTATTTATTTATTATTATCTCCCTCTCACAGGTAAATTGTAGATTAATATGAAATTTATTAAAAGTATCTAAGACACTATTAATTTGGTTTCTATTCAAAATCATTAATATATCATCTATACATTTTATTAGTAGTTTTCGCTTTAAATTTAATTGACTGCATACCCATCTCAACAGCTGTTTCATTACTAGCCCACTCATGTTAATACTCAGAACCCCAACCATTGGTAGCCCATTCAGTTGTCGGAAGAGCTTATTTTTATAAGTAAAAATTCCGTTGTTGCATATTAGTTTTTATCCTTCCATAAAAATTTGTTTGTTTCTTATAGGGGTGTGGCTATTAATTTCCTCCCATTCCTCATTTATAATATCATAGCTAACGTAAGAGGAATGCGAGTGAAAAGTGATCTAACATCAAAACTAACAAGGACTTCGTCCTTTTCTAGAACCAAATGCTTAAGTTTTTCTTTTATTTCCAATGAATTCTTCACATCAAAATCAATAATATTATTTAAATAATCTAAGGAAGACTTAAAGAATTTTTCCAATTTCACGGTTGGCCCCTTAATATTATTAACTATAGGTCTTAAAGGCATTTCAGTTTTGTGTAGTTTCACTAATCCATATATTTTTGGATAATTTACTGTATGTGTGGTTAATAATTTTTTCTTGGAATCATCAATGCACAACAAATATATTGCATTTATTAGTAAGATCTTTTTTATTATCTATTCTCAGTTCCCGATAAGTTTCATTATCCTCTAATAAATAAATCAATTTCTGATCATAAACCTCTTTATTCATTAGTACGATCAGCTTCGTTTTATCGGATGTAATAATATAAAGGCCGGGATTATTTTTCTTAAATTTTTAAGATTTAAAAAATCTCTTTTCAAAAGATGAGTAATAGGGTCTCTTTCATAAGATTTATTAGATAAAAAGTTATTAATCTTCTTAGAAATATTATTCCTAACTCTGTTTTTATGATTATCAGAGGCAAGAGCGGATTGTAGAATATTCTCAGACTCAGTTATGATACTGAAAATATCTTTTTTAAGATTAATAGGAAAAAGATTAGTGTTCACGCCAAGGCCAAGTAAATTAAGGATATTCTTAGGAATATCTATATCTGTAAGATTCTTGACAAAATTCTTTTTATTTAACTCTAAATATTTATTGATGATAGACATGGTACTTGATTTATTAATTATTCTTAGATTCATATTAATATTGACACTATTAAACATAGTTTTATTATTTGGAAACTGTTCATTATGATGATATGATGATTTTTATATTTTAAAATTTAGCTTCTTTTTCATCTTCACATCAATATTATTAATCACTTATGCCTCAAAATGCTCCAATACTTATTGAAAATCGCAATAATCTTCTCCCTTGCTCGCTAATGTGCTTTCATGAAGTAACGAGCCGTTTTGATTGGCTAATGTCCAGAGAACGCAATTTATTACCAAAATTGTTTAAAAAGTTTGTGTGTTTTCTAGATGACAACAAAATATTGAATGAATTCTCAATATTTATAAGGACATCCAGTAAGCAACTCCTCTCCTTCTCAAAAAGATTATGTATTTGGTTATCTTGGACGAGGTGTCAGCGCTGGAAACTGAATTTTATGTAATTATTAATTTCAGCTCTTCTTGTTTCGGATTTTTGTGTTTATGCTGTTATGATTATTTCAAGATTTTTATGTTCCCTTTGTGTCTGGCTGGTGAATCCTTTTTATGATTGTTATGATTCAGATCGTTTGGAAAAAATGTACTAATCCCTGATGATGCCTGGCGAAATTGGCGAAAATAAATATATGAATTGATGTATTAAAATTAATATATATTTTTCAGACTACGGTGGCCTTATTGTCTTACTATTGTATAAAGATAGATAGACTCTTTCCTTGAATCCTGATTGACGAGTATAAAATAAGCAAATGTAAATGTTAAGGAATATTGGACTTCTAGCAGATGACCATTGGTCATCATCAGTAGTGGATCTAGGATTTAATTTTGGGCGGGCTAACACTAAGGGTCTAGGGAATAGAGATACCTCGTAGCAAGTTGGAGGTCCTCCCCTCGGAAATTTTGTCATAAATGTTAATGTAAAATTAAATTGATTTTTTCTTTATCTATCTATAAGCAAACCTTTGGCTTTAACAATAAATTTTTGTTAACATTGGTATAAAATATGGTATGGTATGGTTCCTTTTAATTCTGGAGAACTTGCAGCTTGAGATTTTCTCTCACAATTTGAAATATTTTACTGTCAATTCAATTTTAGTGCATTGTTAGACACCATTGAGAAAGTTTTGACTAGTGCTTTCACATATTGTGAGAGTTTTTCTACATTGCGAGTTTTCATGAAAATACCTTAGGCATTTGGCAAACAGAGATACAATCTTTATAATCATTCAAAAGTCCGAACTTGTTTTCATTTTGTCTGAAGCTGACCAAATACAACATTTTATGGTTCCGATTTTGTTTTTAATTTAGTCTAGTGTCTGGAATTTTACAGGTCACAGCCTTGAAATCCTAGAATTATGCCTGAATTTTTTCATGCCTTATCGCTGGACAGCCTATACTAAATCTCTATAAATCGCTATACCTAAATCTCTAATTTTTAAATTGAGCCATGAGTCTCCTGAAGTAGTCCCTACCCAGAGACCTGAACGGGGAACTATTTCTGGATAATGAGATTTTATCTCAGAGAGATCCATGGCTTTTTTTGTGGTATTTTTTTTAACTAAAAATATGTGAGTAAGATGTTCAAAACTACATCATATCCTCCAACAAGCCTCAGTAGGCACTCTCATTGTTGGTCAGCGAGTTCATCGTAATTAGCCGGTAGGAACTTGTAAGGAATTTCCACTGGCCATCCCCACATCCTCCACCTGTGGGAGGCTCCCCTACGTGGTAATCGAGATCCGCACGAGAGTAGATAAGTATACATGTATATGTGTATCAATCTTAATGGCCATTTACACGGGCCACAAAAATTGCACCTTTGCCAGCAATATAGCCCAACAATGTTGCCAGCCATACATTGCCCGGCCATATGTTGGGCAACATTGCTGGCTATATTGCTGGAAACATTGCTCACCAATATTTGTGGCAATAGGTTGCCGGAAAATAGTGTTTAGGCGGGCCACACATAGAGATAATGACGACCTTTGTTTCTATTGGCTGAGGGAACGCAGCCATTTTGAAACTGAATTCTATACTAGGTTATACTGTTTTGTTTATGCTAATTATTTTTTCATTATCCATTTATCCATCGATCCAGTAAACGTAATAAACCAGACGGTAATGAAAACAACTATCGAAGCGTGTGAGAGACTAAAGAAATAGGGGTGGGAGTGCAAGTGTCAAAGAAAAGAAGTTTCAGATTTAATATAAACGAACTATTGTTTTTAACTAATGTTTGTGAAGTGGCTCCAAGTACATTCCTTCATCAAATTCACATCGCGATAAAAAATTATTCATTGGCAATACTATTCAAGTTAAAATGAAATTGCGATTCAGAAGTAAAAGTGTGTGTAAATTTTGATGCTAAAAAGAAAGACAATGCCATTGCCTTCAAGCGTTGTTTTATTAAAAGTTCATCATTACCTGTGAAATGTGTTATTCTGGTATTAAGAGACAAATTAGGGTATGACAATACAGTTGATAATGTATCAGCATCAGACATTTTCCAACCTTTAGTGTCATCAACAGATTCTGAGGTAGATAGTTGTTCATTTGAGCCGAAACCAGAAGATAATGAAAAACAATTAAAAAACTTAATGTGTAATACTTAATATTAATAGCTATTCATAAGGATCCTAAACATTTTTTTGGTTTACCAAAGAGAGCTTGTTTGATAAAAATACTTAGTGAAACTGAAAATTTCTATGCTGCCTAGAAACTCCTTGCATTTGATTATGTCAACCAGTTATTCCTAAACCAGTACTGAAAATTTATAGCAAAGAGGGCCATTTTATTACTATTTGGTTAAAGAAACACAATTACTACTTATATGTCCTTTTTTTGGAGAACACCAGTTACAAGGGCCCTTCTTGCGTAGAACATGCTACTGACTTTGGATTGAACATTTATTCTTCTATTAAAACATAGCTAGTTGTTAATATTTAAAATAAAGGAAAATATATTATTAAAAAACCAATCCTATGCCTCATTGTATGTTATATGTTAATTTCCAAAAAATAAATACAAGCTTGAGTTGAATAAAATATATTTGCACTTTGAGATCTCAAAAAAATAAATTAAATAAAACTAGGCATTTGAAAAACAGCAATATGTTTAAATAAAACTTAAAGCTTCTGATGTCACTATATAAATTTTTATTAAATAACTAAAAACTAGTCGAGGACGTATTGCAAGTGACCAGATTTATTTGGTGAAACTGTTAACACAAACACACTTGAATGTTAAAAAATATATATTGGTAAAAATAGGACCTTTCCCCTCTCATTTATCAGCTCATTCTCTGAACTATATACTGAGTCAGAGGGCGAAAGGTTATATTAGTTATTTGTTCCTTTAACACTTCTAATTGTCCTGTCTCTTCTAGTTCCATCCTGCGACTCTATTGGATACTTTTTGAGGCCTTCTAATACCTCCTATCACCCTTATCTTAACTACATTATAATACTTGGTACATTTACAATGTACTGTTATTATTTAAAGGTATGTAAGAACACAAAAACAGTCGTACTAACTTCATTTATTTCTTGATATGAAGTAGTATAATCAAGTGAAGAAGTATGGATTCGTAATTATCCTATTAGCAGCTTATTAAAGCGTTAACACATACACTCATACATGTTAAAAATTATATATTAATAAAAATAGGATTTTCTCCCTCTCATCCCTCTGAACTCCTATATATTGGGTCAGAGGGCTAATGTTATTAATTGGTTGTCACTTCAACACTTCTAATTGTCCTGTCTCAACCTTCTTGTTCGACTAGATACTCTTTGTTTGAGGCCTTCTTATACCTCCTATAACTCTCACCTTACATTACAATACTATCTAATGAAATGTTGGGATATTCTTGATATATTGAAGTCATTAAATCATTTTCTGCAAAAAGCCAGCATGGGCTTATAAGCACATATTTCAGCTCAACCTAACATAAACATCAAGTCTCAACTGAACATTAACATATGTACCAATTTACTCCATAAAATTAATTTCTATATTTGACTCCATTTGTTGATAAAATAAAGTTATCTGCATTTATATGTTATATTAAGTTTTCCAAATTAATATGTACTAAAAGAGGTAATATGTATTAAAAGAGGTAATATGTATAAAAAGAGGTTCATTAGCATGTATTGAAAGAGCTAATAAGGATTAACGTGTATTGAAGAGATATGTATTAAAAGAAATTCATTAATATATTTTAAAATAGGTAATATATAATAGAGACATGTTTTAAAAGAGTTAATATGTATTAAACAGCTTCATTAATATTTATTGAAAGAGGTAATATGGAAATTCAGTAGACATAAAATCTGGATTTGAAGCAAAAAAAGAGATCATAAATTCGTTTCACAAAGAAGAATTGTTTTATGAATTAAATCAGGTAATTATTTAAAATAAGGAAAATGACAGAAGTTGATAGGGTGGTGGTAATTATTTTGGGTATGTATTTCAAATTTTTGACTTTAATTATTATTAGTATAATTGTTTGATAAAAGAACCTATGCTTTATTTGAAATAATGTGAGCTAATTAATAATTTTCTAGTAAAGTAATTTTTGAAATAATTATTTATATAAAATAATATAAAAATCGATTGAAAAATAATCTTTAATGATAAATAATCGCCTCTAAAAGCAAAGGGGAGACGGAAAAAGTGAGTGAGAGGTTAGGATTTATAGAGACAGAATCGGGTATGGCCCGGCAATATGAAATATTCTCCAACCCCTCTGTACAACACCGGCAACCCCTCAGCAATACTCGACAACAACCTGCAACTAGGCAATATGGCCGGGCCATACGTTGATATTTGAGCAGCATTGCCTTATATTGCAGCAACATTGCCGGCAACCACACATTGCCGGAAAATATGGCCCGTCTAAACGGCCCTTTAACTATATATACTCGTAAATGAACAAATTTTCTAGTTTTATCTTTTATTTCTCATTTAGGACAAAAGACTTTCAAATCACGATGTGATCAAGCTTTCCTTGCAATTTTATTTATTTATTTATTTTAAATTTATTTTCTTGTAAATAAATAATCATGTGAATTGTGTGAATTTAATTGTAAAAATATGTATAAGGACAAAATACTATAAACAAAAGCACAATTTTGAAAGACATCTTTCCGTGGCAAAAGGAGAGGCAAAATAAGCTTAGATACCCATTGCTTGCCGGAATAATTTTTAATTTAACATACATTTTTTAAAACATTCCTTTATCCATATAAATATTTTAATAATTTTATTTATAATAAAATAAAAGTAAAAACTTTAGGTGTGAGAGAAAATTTCACACTCAAGTTCTCGTGCCTTTATTTTTCTAGTGAGCTCTCCCGGGTATAGTACTTGATGTAATTTGTGGCAATTCTTTCATAATTACCAAAATTAGATATTTTTTTTTCATTTTTAAAGTTTTGTTCCAAACATCATCTCAAAATATTTTTTCCTCCTAAATTTGATAAAAATCTGTTGAGTCTTTTTAACGAAATAGGAATATCGAAACCAGGTGGAAAAATTTAAAAAGTAAATTAAGAATTGTGTATTTACTGATCTGATGCCTATTTTGATTTCTTGTGCAGGTTTTGTTCTGTGATGAAATAGAAAATATGGATTCCCAGCAAGTTTCAGAATCTGACAAGTCTTCTCAAATTCAAAACAAACAGTCCAGATCTTCATCACATTTGAAAGAAAATGAAATAAACAAAAGTTTATCAAAAAAATATTCAATTCTTATGGATAATGTAAGTTAGCTTTTTATAACTTATTCTAGCTGAAACCTATTTTGAGAAAAACATTATTTTAAAATTAGTTTTAATTAGCTTTTGCCTGTGGCTTCGTGGGCAAAATATTTCATTTCTATATTTAATTTATGTACGTTTATGGTAAGGATAATTGTAATGTTTGTAATGATTGTGTTACATATTGTCTGTGCATGAGGCAAGTGCCGCTTATGTCACTCCTTAGTATACATATAGCAACTTCTTTGACTCAAAATGGAACCGTTTGTCAAAGCATGTATAATTTTTTTTAATTTTCAAATGAAACACTGAAGGCATTATATTGTTTTTGCCATGAGGTGTTTTCCGTATTTTAAGGCATCTCCAATTTCAGACCATTTTGGGTTGTTTGCAAACATAGTAAACGAACATATGTCATGGAATCCCAAGTTCTTTCATGCATATAACGGTAAAACCACCAGTAAAACAGGATGGCAGCACAAACATCTTTGCAATATCCAATACATTACCATCCCTTACATATGGCATCTTTAAGATGAACATAGTTTTCCACTCTCAGCTTGCTCTGGTTGAATCTTAGGCCTCAGTGGAGCACCAACTATCATCCTCTCCAAAAGTATTTCTCTGTCTCTTCAGGAGTTTTAAATATCATGATGAACAGACCATCTTCTGACCAAGATATTGCGCTGAATTCAGTGTCATCTGATTATTGTTATCTCTATTTTTTGAATATGAGGCGTAATAAGTATGGTGAATTTCATTATTTTTATGAGGATCAGAAGAAATTTTAATCTTAATTCAATTTAATTTTAAAAGCATAGAAATTTTATTAAGAATTGGAGATAGCATTCGGAAACCTACTTTTCAATAAATTACATCCTCAGTTGACATCTGCATGATGGTATAGAAGGATCAATCTAATTATGGATTGATAAATTATTTGCCACATCTATAAATTTGTTTTATTGAAGACTAGTTTCGAATGTTATACATTCATCTTCAGTTCTAAAAACACACAAAAAATTCAAAAATAAGCAATTCAAAATATAGTTTGGTATTATTATACATATTAAATTAGATGTAATATAAATCAGTATTATAAAACATTTATGAATTATGAATTTAATTAAGACAAGAAATCAAATACATGTTGGTACTCACCAAGGATTATATCAAACAGAAAAGTTATAGGTCAACGGTTTAAGGATCGCTGTTTTTCCAGTAATGCCTGTGAGTAATCGGTTTTTCTGTTATAGATGGGAATAAATTTAAGATTGGAGTATTGGAGATATTTATTTGGTCATTTAAGCAAAAATCTGGATTGGATTTGAAGGATTTTATTATTTCAAGTGCTTCATATATATTTAATTTGAGACTGTTTTAAACGTGATGTATTAATTTAACTCCTGAGTCTTTGATGAATTTATGATTATTTTCATTTTAATGAATTGCAAAGTTGGAATAATCTGTCTTATTATTATATGCACGCATATGTTCCTTTAATCTCTGATTTAGCGATCTTCCAGTTTTTCCTGTGTATTCGGCTGCACAATCTTTACAATTTAGTTTGTATACTCCGCTTTTTTGGAAAGGGTCTATTTTCTATTACTTTTGGAGAAGAGAAATATGAGAATAGCTTGGAGACCAATAGCAAATAAACTCGCAGCCTTTAACAGCATGATTTACTGTCTTTTGAACGTACCATTAAATGAAAAGAACTATAATAAAGAAATTGAAATAATATACTCCATAGCAAAAAATAATGGATACAATAAAACCACTATCAATCATATTTTTAAAAAACAAATACAAAAAAAGACAATTAATGATATCTATTCAACAACCCCCGAAGATAGACCCATCCCGAAACATTATGTTTTGATTACATATTATGGCCCTATATCCACCAAAGTCGGAAATGAATTGAAAAAACTAGGATTAAACCCTGCATTTAAAATAGGAAAAATCCTATTCTCATATTTCTCTTCTCCAAAAGACAAAATAGACCCTTTCCAAAAAAGCGGAGTATACAAACTAAATTGTAAAGATTGTGCAGCCGAATAATGTTTTATAATGCTGATTTATATTACATCTAATTTAATATGTATAATAATACCAAACTATATTTTGAATTGCTTATTTTTGAATTTTTTGTGTGTTTTTAGAACTGAAGACGAATGTATAACATTCGAAACTAGTTTTCAATAAAACAAATTTATAGAAGTGGCAAATAATTTATCAATCCCTAATTAAATTACATCCTGTTTTATTTACCAGTTTATCTTTGAATTGTTTTCACAGAATTGGAAAAAAACTTACAAAAACAAAATACTAAAACATTAGAAATATGTTAATCAGGAACTATCCACGTATTCGTTCATATGTCTTATTACTTCCAGTTAGGTTTGTTGAATTAAAATATAACCAATTGATGTGTGTGTGGCAGTGTAGAGCATTATTCAAATTTTTTTTACCTAACTAATGAATAAATTTTTATTCGTTAATTGTTTATGATTAATTTATTCGTTATTCAACAGACGTGAATCATCCGTTATCTATTATTTGTTATTTAAATTAATTAGCTCATTTGATTAAAAATATAAATAAATGAATAAAAGTAAACAGCCTGAAACACCATGTTTAATCTATTTAGTTCTACATGAAAATTATACTCCCTTCCCCGTCCTCCCCCGCCATTCACCACACTAAAAGATTTTCCGGCTTTACATTCTGTTTTTCTGTAAAAAGTGAGAAAATCGTGTTAGCTACGAAAATCCATTTAGAGATATAAGAGGAAAAGCGAATGAAAAGTCGGGAAATTTTCACACCCGTTTCACCTTCTAATTTACTTTTAAATAATCGGGAAATCGTTTGAACTGTGCAAATCCATTTTTTCGTTCACAAAATATAGAGAGGAAAAGTGAATGAAAAGTTGGCTCGAATAATTAGAGTTCAGTTCTGCGATATTTTAATTGAACAAATCGAATAACGAATAAAAAGTTTACTATATTTTAAATGAATATATAAATAACTAAATTAAGTAGAATCAAAATAATAATTCGAGCATCAAAATAAATGATGGAACACAAAAATTAAATATTATTTGCTATTTTATTTGGAAAATGGTACAAATTTTAATATTTGTAAAGTACATAATTATATAAACAATTACAGAAATTCAATTATGATTGTTTGTTGTGAAAATGAAATAATAAACAAAGATTTTGATAAATCTCGACATTCTGAGGCTGGGAAGTGGGAGGGCCCAGGTTAAAAGAACTGGCAAAACGATTTCTTGGTTTGGTGCTAAGATAGGGGTGAGGGTTGGTGCTCAGGGTGAGGCTTCGTTATGATCAGTCCCATAGGAAACTGTGTTAATTTTTTTCTTGATGCGAGGCTCTAAGGGCGTTGCAAGGGTTGATGCTCCATTGTAGACGAGGCCTTACAAAGTTAAGCCTTTCTGTCTCTTTCTTGACGTAGATATTAACCAAAAACTGGTTGAAAAGACTGCGATACAGCAAGATGTAATTAATACTAACGTTTTAGCTTTTAAATGTATATTGTTGTAACACATTTGCAACATAAATACGATTTTTCCTATTTGTAGATGAAGCCTTCCACCTGGTAAACGTGAAAAACCCGTGTTTTTTAGATATCTGAAATACATTTTTCAATTCATTTAGAGTACTTTTTTTTTAAATCACGCCTTTCACATCTTAAACATAAGTGGAGCTAACATTAAAAAATTGAGCTTCATAAGCATTGATATTTTTGAGATACAGTGATTACTATATCAGACAGTGAGTGAATGGCATATTGTTATTATACTGAAAATTTAATTACCTTCCTTTAAATGAGCATGCGTGTTTGTTTGAAATATATAGTTTTCAAATAATTCAAAAAAAAAAATATTGAACGAATTTCTATGAGAATCTGATCTGAAAACGTAAATACAATGTTCAATGTGCTTTTATATATTGTTTTTATATATCTAGTATTTTTTCTAATACTGGCACGGTTTAGGTGATTTTGTATATGTTTTGTAGAGAATTTAATTATCTTTCAAATGAGTACCTATAGCTTTCCAGAAAATTAATAGTTTTCGAGTTATTCGAAAAACTAATTTTTTTTTTATGTTTTAGAAATAATTTTTTTTTCAACCACATAGATTATGAATTTTTTCAAATCCAGTCTTATTACACACCTAGAGCATAAGGGGAACCACCATTTAAAAAATCAGTTTCATAGGCATTATTGTTTTTAAGATACTGTGAGGTGTAACTTGCTTTTATAGATATAGATACTTAATTACAATGTAATTTTAATTTTTTTCCTTTTGTAGGTTTCATTGAGAGATGAGGTAGGAAGTATAGATTCACATGAAATTTCTGAATCAACAAAACTATCTCAGAATAAAGCCAAACAGCCTAGGTCTTCAAAATCTGTAAAAACAAATAAAATAAATGCAAGAAATGAACAAAATAAAAGATTGCCAAATAGGGAATCAATTCGTATGGAAGATGTAAGCTCTTTAATATTTTAGGAAAGATCAATTAAGACAAAGATCATCGATCCACAAGTGGTCTGTGTTTTATTTAAAATTTTAATCAAATAGGATTTAATAGTAAATACGATTTTTCCTATTTGTAGATGAAGCCTTCCGCCTGGTAAACATGAAAAACCCGTGTTTTTTAGATATCTGAAATACGTTTTTCAATTCAATTAGATTACCTTTTTTTTAAATCACACCTTTCACATCTTAAACATAAGTGGAGCTTGAAAATTGAATGAAAATTGAAATGAAAATTGATGTGTTTACTGAGTGATGGACAATAACAACCCAATGTAGAGTTAATATTTATATTTTATATTTATAATTTGGCATTAGCCTGCCACCATTGTGTTATCTACTACTCTTGTCTATTAGCTCATGTAATTTTAAGCTGTTCAAACTCAATTTTTATTGAAGAAAGACATATGTCAGTCAAATCCACTCTCTTCCTACAAATACTACTTCCTAATACAATAGGAATAACTAAATTTATATAACTATATAATAACTAATACAATAAATAATTACTAAAATAGAAACATTTTTACAATTTTTTTTTTAATTAAAGAAGAATTATTATTTTTTAATTATGTTTGATTCTCTAATTTCTAAATTGTGACAAAATTCTAAACCAAAAATCAAGGATAAAAAGTAGACTTACCATATCTGAACAAATTAGTTCCGAAACACTGGTCAGTGTTTGGCCACTAAACGTCGATGATTTTTCCGATATCTCAGCGACAAAATATTACTAAAAGATTCCATCAAATTTGTTTCAGAGAAACTTTTAGTATACTTATACTGCAATTTTTATGGAGGAAAGTATATAGATCAAATAAAAAAATAAGAAATACAAGGAAAGATGTTGTTAGACAATATGGCCATTGATGGGAACTGGTAGGATAACTTACTTTATAATATGAATAACCCCCTCCTGCTTTGCCTATTGGGACTACTTTATCTAGTTTTCTTCTGACACGAAAAACAATTTTAGGTGAAACAAGTTCTAGGAAACAGGTGGTAGTTATACTTACTAATGTAAAGGGATAACATTAAGATTTAACTTATGAGCCCTTCTCATGAATATTGTCACATCAATCAGTCTCCACAATCAATATGAGAAGCGGTGACAGAAGAATGGATAAGAAGAGCAGAGTTATGCGTGATGCTCATTTAGAATTCCTGACTTAGTGTGACCTGACCATTTTCAGCAATTTTTCATGGGAATTATGAAATTTAGTGCATCTGGAAGTAGTAGTTGGAAAGAAAATTTCATTTTCTACAATATAGGTAAGGTCGTTTTTTATGATAGTGTGATATATTTCATGAGGTATTTGAGAAAACAAGTTTTCAAGAAGAAGAAATGCCAATTTCTGTTTGTAACGATTAAAAAAACTTTTTTTTAAAAATCACAAGAATAAAATAGTTTTAACATTTAATATTCTATAGAAATCCTTCATAAAAAAATACCCCATTCTATTTGAAATTCCAGTGTTAGGTGTGCTGGAGAAGATTATTGGTTGGGACGGTGATTTCATATAAATATACTGGATAATTGGTAACAAAAACCCACCCAGTTTCAAAATACTCTGGAATCTACAGGAGATGATCTATGTCCGCTGGGACACTCTGTATATACGAATTGAAAGGCGTGTCAGTTTATTTCAATAACAGCAGTCTTAAAACTTCATCTTTCAAATTTTTGTAAGGTATTTACAAAAAGACAGCTTAGCTTTACAGATATTTTTATGCTGAGAAAGACAAATTTTATGTCAGGCAAAGAGGAGCTGCAGTAAGTTTTAATTCATTATTTCATTTGGAAAAAAAGTTCTGCAGAATGTTATTGTATTCTTCGGAAAGCTTATAATGAATATACTTCTGAAGCTGGTTTAAATGTTACAAAAGTGGTGATTTTCAAGTGAATGACAAAGAATGTCCAGGTCCATCAAATCGATTGGAATGCCCATTCGCTTCAAAAGAAAATAATGCTCTGCGTTTTGTGAGATCAGATAGTGTATTGGCTTCTGAAACCAGATGAAACCATTAATACTTACCTCTATCGACAAATAATTACCAATTGGAAGGATGGGCCAGAAGAAATGGCAAAGTACACACATCAAAAAAGTTTTGCATAATCCCTTATTTTCCTGTTAACAGTTCAAAAGGTGACTTTTGACCCCAGTAGCACATAATAGAAAATTTTCTGGATTAACATTCGATTAGGAACCAAAATAAGACCAACCAGCCAGTTCAGCTTTTATTTTCAGTTCTGATTTAGTGCTCTTAATGTGTAGCAGGTCCATGGTATGCAGGAATGTTTCATCACCAGAAAAATACCATTGAATTTTTAAGAAGAGTTGTCAACACTCCAAATTTCTTAGTGATTAAATATTGAGCAAAGCGATGTAAGGTTGTGGAATACATTTTGATTTCTGGTTCTGTTGAAAGTAGACCTCATAGCAGTAGACCACGAAAACCAGTTGCAATGAAGATCGTTTTATTGTCTTAAGTGCCAAAAGGAACAGAAACTCTGAGGACCTACCCACTAGCTGCAGCATAGTTCTATGATATCAGTAAGTGACTAAACTTTATGAAATTGGTTTTATGATACTAATCTTTAGAGGCCGTGGTGGCCGAGATTGTCAAGGGATCAGCTTAGCAACCTCGAGACTGCTACGGCGCCGGTTCGAATCTGGTCTGGACAGGTTGAAATTTATTTCGTGAGGACCCAACATAATGAATCTCGACCTTCCCACTCTGTTTAGAATAGATTTGTAACCTATTCCCACACTGGTTAAAATAGGTTTGTAACCTGTAGGATAACCCATCCTGTGTACTTTAAAAGGATATGAAAGGAAATTAAACCCCAATAAAAAAAACAAAAAAACTTTGAAGTAGAAGACTCAATGCTGTCCACCCTTGAATAGAGCGCCTTCAATGGGCAAGAAATCATGAAAATTGTTTTTGCCTTAAGTGGAATAATTGGTTCTCAGTTGAACCACACCTTTCCCTCACAACAAACAACAACCCTCGTAAGCGATTTGGCATGTTAAAACAACCCTTCTCCCTTAAAGCAACAATTTTATGGCATTTTTCTGGAGATAGAACATTCCAACTTATCATGGACATGCTCACAATAAGACAGGTTATATATTAAGAACACTAAATTACAACTGAAGATAAAAGCTGCATTGGACGGTTATCACTTTTTTTGTGAGGGGTTGTCTTGATTAGTGAGGAATTGTCTTGCTTTGTGAGGAATTGTCTTGCTTTGTGAGGACTTGTCTTGCTTTGGGTACTAATTTGGTATTAATCCAGAAACTTCTCTGTGTTATCCTCTCTATATATAATACGATACTATAGATCCCTTTTCGGCTCTGAGGAGCGATTGATTTTAATGAGTTATCAAAAGAAAGAGAATTTCATGGAGATTTGACGAATCCTAATGTCCATCCTTAAATTTTTACTAGAGCTTAAATTAAAGTGATGGAAAAACTGAAAGGTTTCAAAGTTCTGACGGTTGTGTTTGGTAGATTGAAGCGGGACGGGTCGCGTTTTAAAGATTTCAATGCGAGCATCAAGACCATATATGTTCCAATGGAATGTATTGGCCCAGTATTTTTAAGCCCTAAAACATACCGTTTTTGAGATAACGCACGATATAGTGTCGGACGGGCCCTATGCGGTCTTGCATATGTGCCATTGTCATGGCAACTTTATACCTATAAAAGTAAGTTGAGACTGTATATGAAAACATTTTAATAACTGTGAATGTTGTTTTTAAGTTTCTGTGGGATTATATATTTTTTCCGATGTCTAAATCTAAAGGAACACTGTTAAATAGGAATACTGGAAACAGAAAATGTTATTACTGAGTTTTATTGCTAAACTGTTAAACAGATTTCCTGGTAGGGCCAGCTAATTACTTTTAAGTATAAACTGTTACTTCAACTTAGTCTTGAACTTTGTAGGTAATATTAAGTTAATTGTTTATAGGAAGAAACATGTTTCCTAATATCGTTTATACTTTTAATGTATTAGAGATTTGAAGAAGGAAAGATATCTAATGCGAGAGTTCTCGCTCTGGTGTAATAGTTCTATAATATTGTGCAAATGGGGTCAAAAGCCGCCTTTTCTGTGGCAAACTGTTAATGGGAAAATAAGAGATGATACAAAACTTTTTGATGTGCGTATTTTCACTTCATGATAATGCACCATCACACACTTCAAAACCAGTTAAAGACAAGTTGAAGGATCTCTTCCCTTCAAATTACCACTTGTTTTGATCAATAGCACACACAGCTGAGCATTACTTCAAAATGTTCAAAGAAGTGGAAAATTGGATCTCTGAATGATTTTTCTAAAAACAAAAAATATTGTATTTGGTTGGTATCTACAAATTACCTGAGAGATGTAGAAAATATTCATAGCTAGTGATGGGTATTACTTTGAATAAAGTGGTTTTGATGTTTCTCTTGAAATTAGTGTGTTTTTTAAAATACATTACTAACCAGTACATTTGGTTTTATAATTAGTTAAATTTTAAAAATTACAGTTTTAACAACATACTTCTGGACACTTAATTTAACATTTTAAAATTTAATTGCAGATTCCATCCCAAGTCAAAAACAAATCTGATAAATTAAAAAAGGGCCCATCAACCAGCAGTAAATATTTTTCTCAAACATCAGAGAAAAAAAACTTAAAGAGGAACAAGTATCCAAGAATAACTAAAATGGCAGATAATGTTGAAGAGGTGACAAGTACTTTTTTTTTACTAAATAATTTTAATATCGTATGCTTCCCGAGTATAAAGGTAACATAGCTGAGAAATTAATCAATGCCTAACAGAAAGGTTTATTCTATATTTTTAAGTTTTGACATAAAACATATGTAATTAATCAATCCATAGAGATATAAATAACTTATGTTATAACAATTTCTCTACCCTTATTTCATGGTCCTCTCCTCAGCTGATCTACATAATGTCGGACAGTGATCCCCACTTAAGTTTACTAATGAGATATATTCCTTTCGTGGTTGAGATTGCCTGAATTCTTTAGCTTTCTTCATCTATGACAGTGTTCAAATATAGTCTTGTGTGCAGGATCGTGAAGATTTTTCCTCTTCTTATTCCAGCAAAGATATCTTCCATCTTAGGGATTGGAAGTGTCATTCTCTACACAGTGATTCACCATTACCTTGTATTGTGCACACAAACGAGTGCCATCTAGCTTTACAATCGACTCTACTGGTGTTCTCCATTCACAATAGTTGGTTTTTCTAACCACTCCTTCCGTTTAAGGTGGTCTATTTCCTTTTCAACCTTTTCTCTAAGTGCATATGGTAGAACTCTTGGAGGCTTAAAAACTGGTTGTCCCTTCCTTGAGCTGGATGTGTCCTCTAAACCTAGGCATTTCATCTGAATCTTTGATAAATACTATCGCGCAATCCCTTTTTAGTTTATCCAAGATTTTGTCTTTCTCCTTTTCATCGACTATTTGCATCACTGCCTTGAATATTCCATTTCATCCATCTTTACAAGAGCCATCCATTCCCGTCCGATTATCAGTTGTACCTTCCCAGACAGCATGTATTCCCTCAAGCTATCAGGTTCTTCTTCTTCTTCTTCGATCTTCCCATTCAAATGGCCAAGTCAGGGAATGACTGAATAAAGTCGGCGGTACTCCTGAGATCCTCCATGTCGCCATAGAGCTTGGTCACCAAGTCAGTAGGTTGAGGCCACCTCTGCCTCCGTTGCTCCTCCATAATTATGCATGACTGTAGAATGTGCTCTGTAGTCTGTTCGCCTCTTCCACATTCACACAAAGGAGATGGACCAATTTTAAATTTTTTGTGGAGATGCGAGTTAAGCCGATTATGACCAGTTCTGAGACGGAAAATTAAAACCTGTTCTTTTCTGGAAAGCAAATAGTAAGGATCCTGGGGTTTAAAGTCTGGATGTTGATTGTTCCACCTCTGCTGAATTGATGCTTTATTTATAGTTTAACTTCCTCCAGTCGAGGTATGGAGGTGATCTGAGGAAATTTGGAACCTTCCTTGGCAAGTTTATCAGCCAGCTCGTTTCCCTGTATTCCTCAGTGCCCAGGAATCCACTGCAGGGTGACTTGTTCATATACAGTTGTAAGGCGTTCCAACTCAGAGGCAAGCTATATCAGCCCTGCTTTCCATTTGGACTTCAGGTTTAAAAGAACCGCTGCTGCATCATTCAGAAAAACAATTTTTGATTTCTGGCTCCTCTTGAGGTCTATTAAAATTCTCATGGCCTCCAGTAACGAATCTTGCTCGGCTCTGTAGTTTGTAGAGCTGAATCCCGTAGGAATCGCCTTCTCCAGCACATGACCATTTGGAAATTCCATATGAATGCCTCCGCCTCCATTTTTAGTAACATTTTCGGCTGAACCATCCGTATAGATCTTGTCCACAAGTTTTTTGGGTAGGTTGAGTTCACATATTCGAGTGCTCGAGCTCCAATTTCCAATTGATCCTGGTCGCTTTTCTTTCTAATCCCTGGAATAGTTGGAAAGATTGAGGGTCTGCAAGGAGACGACCATGGTGGGGAATCGTCTGTTGCCTTCTTTATTTCAGGTTGAATTTCTGCCAACTGAAGTTCTGCTTTTATTGAACATGTTTTGTGTAGGAAGTTTTGTCTTTTTATACGGTTTCGTATCCTTTGACCTACAATATCCTTCAGTAGGTGGTTAGGAATGCATTTTGCTTGTGAGTCTAAATTAAGCATTTTTGTATCCCTCCTGTCTTCCAGTCTGTGCAGGCCCGTAATGGACTCCATTTTATTTATCGGAGTAGATTTTAGACCTCCAGTAATTATCCTAAGTCCCTGATTTTGGACTACAGAAGCCTTTTGGAAATTGGAGCTCGCTGCAACTCCCCAACTAGTTATCCCATACTCTAATGTGGACCTGACATATACAATGTAAAGAGATTTCAGGGTCTTATGATCTGCTCCCCAATTTGAGCCACATAATATCCTCATAAGGTTGGTTCTTTTTGTTGCCTCTTTACAACACATTTATCAATATGGACTTTCCATGTTCATCTTGGGTCTAAGTTGATTCCGAGGTAGTTGGGTTTGTCTTCCTTCGTAATCAATCTTGCACCCAGCTTTAGATGTATGGATTCAGAGGCATTTTTTGATAGGCTGAAGATGATGTACTTTGTTTTCCCGGTGTTTATCTTCAGTCCCCATTTTTCAGTCCATAAGAAGAGGCTATCAAGTGCGTCTTGCATCCGATATTTAGCAGCTACAATTGATGAAGTCTTGCACCAAAGGGCTATATCATCAGCATACAATGAGGTGCTAACATTATTTGGAAGATTATTTAATACATCATTAATAAATATGATGAATAACATTGGAGATAGAACTCCACCTTGGGGAACTCCATTTTTTATAAGTTCGACTCGGCTCTTTATTCCCCTAGAATGTACTCTGGCCTTGCGCGTTTTCAGGAAATTGTGAAGCCATATCAGTGCCTTGCCTGTTATTCCCATGTTTGCTATCTTAAGGACTAGACCTTTTATCCAAACTCGGTCAAATGCTTTTTCCATATCTATCCAAACAGCAAGGGTATGTTCCTGATTTTGGAATCCATCCTCAATTTCCTGAGTAACATATGCAACCTGACCTTCTGTGGACCTGTAATTCCTGAATCCTGCTTGCTCAGGAGCTATCAGATTATTCTTTTCCAGGAACCAAGTAAGTCGTTTATTGACAATTCTCTCCATAAGCTTGCTCAGGCAGCTTAATAGAGTAATAGGCCTGAAACTGGAGAGCTCATGCTTTGGTTTACCTGTTTTGAAAATGGGAATCACGGCTCCTTCCTTCCAGATCTGAGGGATTTTGCCCACATTCCAGCTGGTGTTGAAAAGCCTTAAGAGTCTCTTTTTTGCTTTTACTCCTAGGTTTATTATCATTTCATTCATTATACCATCTACCCTGGAGAACTTTTAGTTTTCAGATAGTCGATGGCATTATCAAGCTCGGATTGAGTGAAGGGAGTATCGAGATGATTCTGGGTCTTCTTAGAAAATTTAAGATGGCGTTTCAGCTGTCTGTGTACTGTTTTCTTTGTTTGTCGATCCATCTGAATCTCACAAGTCTTACTAATGTGTCTTATAAGCACGTCTGCAGCTGCTTTTTGCAGCTGTGAGAGGTTTCCCTTCACTTTCAAGGGTAAGAGGGTCATACTTTGTATGGTCATCAGCCGATAGAAATACTTTGGTACGAATGCCTAGACTCCATTTAATGGCTTGTCTTTTCTCCAGATACCCGCTCCAGACCCATGGGCTGTGAGAGAGCTATTTGTATAACAGTTTACACCATTATTGGGTCTGTGATGATTTGTTTTATCAATAAAGATTCTGTAATTAGTCAATATGTTTTCATATTTGAAAATCGGAGTGAATGGTAAGTACTCTCACTTTCAATCTGCTGTGCCAGCTCCCAGTATCCAATCTGTGTTAGATCAGTGGAAGTTGTTTTCTTTTTTATCAGCCTAAAAGTATTTTTGTAGGCCTGCGATTGGATCTTCAAGTGTAATGGTAATAGATCATTAAGCATTACCTCCATAGCAGCCATTGGAGTAGTTCTCATTGCGCCTGTTATCATTAAACAGGCCAGTCTGTAGCTTCTCCAGCTTAATTCTGGATCCACACCTCTGTTCCTTATGCCACCATAGCAGGGCTGCATAAGTTACTACGGGTCTATCTGCTGGCTGTTGAGTGCAGCCAGTGGACCATACCTGGTTTGAGACTTTTGCTCACCTCACCTTTACTGGCCCAGAGGCACTTGAGTGCTTTATTTGTTGTGTTTTCCAGATGTTGGTACCAGCCTAGTCTGTGATCCAATGTAACACCTAGGTGTTTTACCGCCTTACTCAGACCCAGCTGGGTACCATCCATGGTTGGCATTCTTATATTCTTATAGCTAAATTCTTTTTCTTTGTAAATATGCAGGCTTGGCCTTGTGTGGGTTGATGCTAAGACCATTGGTCCTGCACCACTTCACTAAGATGTCAGTTTCTGATTTAAGGAGGCCAGAAAGTAGATGTTCTCCTCTAATCAGAATAGCGATATCATCCGCATATCCTTGTGCTTAAAAGCCTGCTGTATTGATGGCTGTCAGGCACCAAGCACCAGAGTAATGGGGATAGTACACTGAATGCAAAAACTTGACAAATTTTTCGAATTTGATTTACGTAAAATATTCAAAATACGGGAAACTTGTTTTTTTACATTTTTTGTTTTAATTTATTTTTATAACATTTGTTTCAATTCTATTAGTACTGTAGTTTTTTTCCTCTTTAGTACCTTCTCTGTGTCATAAGATTAAAAACTATATGCTATAATAAAAACTAAAACAAAAAAATAAATAAAATAAAATAAAATAAAACTATATTAATAATAAAAAGCTTAATCGGTTACCGCCAATGCTCCCAATTTGGAAGATATTGCAAATCCTTCTAACAAAAATTTTATCTAATAAAACTAACAATAGTTATGCTTTATATGAAAAATTAGAAAGCCAAAAAAGTGAAAAAAATATTGGCCTATAAAAGGTTAAATCATCAGATAAATAAATTCTTTTCTTTGTTTTTCTTATACTGATTTTGTTTGTTTTCCGATTTTTCAGCATTCTTTGCTCATAACCCAACATTCACCGGTTAATTTCAAAGAAATTACAAATCCAAAGACTAAAGGCAGAAACTTATCAAAGAAATCTTATGAAACTAACCAAAGCCAGATGTTGCCAAGAAATAAGTTAAAGGTAGAAAAAGAAGCCCCTATAATATCATTTGGTACAAAAATCCGACCAAAATCTAATCCTATCAAACAAAGTGAAAAAAAACTTCCTTTAAAAAAAATAAATACAACACCTGAGAAGAAAGCTGATGTCAAAGAGATGTCTTCAGTCCCTAGCCAACAGACATCTGTATACGAACGTCATAGTATGAAAAAAACAACTGCCAAAAACGAGATGCAATCGGTCACTAGCCAACAAAAATCTAAAAAAAATGACTTCAGTATAAAAAGTAATAATGAACCAATTCCATTGAAGTTTCATATAAACAGCAGGAAAAAGTTAAGTGAGATGCAGGAAAGATATAAAAAAGAGGTAATCATCTTTGTCATTGTTTGTATGTTTGATTAGTTTAACTCCCTCATGTTGTCCATATAGGAGATGGAGGAAAGGCAAAATATTTTATAGGTTGCCAATATGTTCTAGCTAGAGTGTGAAGATCGAATTTAAGTTTGAAGCACAATGTGATTCTGCCATGAAGTGAAAGTCAACCCCCACTGGCCATATTTGAATCAATGTTACTTAGTTTTCCATTTATAGTTTTTAGTTTTAAAAGAAATGGATATTTGTTTATTATGCTGGCCTATTTTTATTTTTATTTTTTTTTAAAGAGTTCTTTCCAGAAAATGATCTGAGATTTGGTCAAGCAAGGCAGTGGGCCTGGCTGGAGCTACCATTTTCTTTTTGAAGCATCCCCGTATTCAGTATCTCAGTGTACCCATCCAGCTGTGGTAGCCCATAGACAGTACTGCTTCTACTTTGCTCACAGTAAATTTTTAAAATGTGAGCTGCAATTGTGATTTGGAAGGTGACCTCACGAGACTGTGATCATCCCCCTGTGATTACCCTCAATGAGGCCCAGTCAAGCTGCTGCCAGATCTCTGGAACGAAATTGCCACAGAGGTAGCATTTTAGTTTTTTATTGTTAAGGATGCATGCCTTGGGATGCATTATGCAGGATGTATGGGTTGCATTTTATAGGATGCAGGCTTTAGGATATATTGTTACTGCAATGATGCTGAATCCAGGCATACCCAATTGTTTTATCCTGCTCTTTAATAAGTAAGATTCTTGTAATAAAATAATGTGTATTTCCTAACCTTTCACATACTGCTGCAGTATACCACATGCTGTGATGTAGTGATGCTAATTGATCTGCTACAGCTTAATACGTTTTGTATGGTGGTGTCAAAGCGAAATCTGATTTGCCAAAGTTCGATTACCAAATGTTCAACAGCCGCACACTACGTGTTAATGACTAGCTCTCAGAAGGCCATTCCCTGCTGAGGGCTGAGAGGCAGTGTCAATCATAGGCTTCTCTTTGGCAAAAGACCTTAGTTCAATTGGCCACTTAGCCTCCACCACAGATTTCCCAGATGCCAAGATTTCAGGTGAGGTTCTACGTCTATTTTTCCATGGCTGGTTTGGACTCAGGTCCTGCCAGCCAAAACTTGATTTCTTCAGGCCTTGGACCTGGAGGTTTCACCTATGTTTGAAGATGTAGAGTCCCTACACATTTCCTTGTTAATTACCTATCCACGGTGAGGTTGCTAACTTCTTCTGGGAGCATCGACAATGAGCTCCTTGAAGCCTCCTTGGTCAGGTCCATGTAGGTCCTCGCCCAGTCCTGAGCACCCGAAGAAGATAAATCTAAAGACGTTAAAAGTTCATTCAAAATCTTGGCTCATTTTGATCCCACGACAATGGGGGTCCTTAAATTATGCTACAGGTACTATCTCCTCTTCTTGTAACTGACAATTTAATACAATGGGGTACGTCTTGTGTCCCAAGTCAGTCTAGGTAAGATGGTACATTGTAATGTGAACATTATGGCGTTTTTGTATTTAAAATGCAAATATGCGTGGGGATTCTTGTAAGGTAGGAGGGCCTACTTTCTGATGTACGACCAACCGCTAGGCGAAGTAATGCTGGAGGGGAGAGGAAGCACACACTCAAAAGCGTGGCTCTCAGTCGTGACACAAACCCATGTGAAAATCTGATGAGAGTGTTGTTGGCTGGTGAAAAGTAAGGTTGTTAGATGAAGAAGAAAGTTACGTGGTGTGTGTACTTCGAGATATAGAAGAAATTGAAACGTGTTTTGGAAGAAAGAGAAAGTGATCGGAAGCATTAGCTTGATCAGCATCAACTGTAAGGTCTGGATTCTCCTTTTTGAATTCAACATAGGCAGTTTGTTAGCAGAATTAGTGAGTACATAAACTAAATTTTTTAACTTTAGTGCCCCGTGTGCTGAATCCTTTTTACTTTAGCGTTGTATCATTTTCTTTCCATTCTAGATTTTCTAATCATGCTTTCCATCCTCCTTTTATAAAATCTGGACGTCTGACATGGGCAAGGCACATTGCAAGAATGAGTGGTAACGAAATCCCCAAAAGGCCCCTTGAGGAAAAGATTTTTGGATGCAGAAAAGTGGGTAGACCTCGCCTGCGGTGGGAGAATTGTGTGGCTGCAAACACGCAAAAAATTCTGGGGACTAAAAATTGGAGAGCAGCAGCACAAAACAGAGAAGACTGGCGGCTCAGACTAAGGGAGGCCTTGAATCCTCACGAGTTGTAACGCCATCGAAGAAGAAGAAGAATAACATTCCAGAAGATGTCCTAAAAGATATTTCACCTTCTTTTAATGTTTCTTCCTTTTCTGGCATATTTTCTAACAGTACCATAGGCGTTTATTGCTCTCAAAAGTAGCAAACAGAACAGATCTGGGCTGCTGTACCAGTTATCAACAAAAAGGTTGTGCCCCTTTTGTTGATATGGCTCAATGAGAGTTGCCACAACGTCACCAGACACGCCAAGATCGTGATTTATAATATCAGTTCCGGATTCTGCATATATTATAAAGTCTAATATATATCCAGTTTCTAAATCACACAGAACAGAAGATTTTATTCCAAATCTGATTCTTTTCTATGGAATATACTGCTTAATTTTTAATCTCTCCTTAAAAAATAATAAACTTTTGTCTATAACTAAATTTTGGAATGGGTAAAAACTAGTTTTGAAACTATTCCTCTTATTTTTATCAAAATATGGGGCTCCACTATCATGAAAATGTATCAATCCCATGATTAGTAAATATCGGTCACGGGATGTTATGTCATGAAAAATTGACGAATGCAACAATTTATCTTTTGACCAAAATTCATTTATTTTTAACTTTCTATTTCTTACCATCAAAAATATGGCAATAAATATATATATAATTCATTGATTGTGGTAGGAATCCATCGTTTTAGTCTCAATTTTGGTTTTTCGATTGATTTAGTTTCATAATATCGATTTGTTTGGTGGGCAATATAATTCATAATTTCATTATTTAAAAATATACTAACTATATTAAAAATACTATGTTCATCAAAAGTAACTTTAGTTCCTGATAGATTTTTATCAAAAGGATGAATTTTAGGAATAATTCTCCTTGTTGTCCAAATGTGCTCACCGGTTTTTGTTGTTTTTGGAGTGGGTTCATCTTCATCTGATGTGTCTTCAGAAGATAATTCTCTTCTACTTGAAATTCCACTGGTTCCAGGCATTTCTCCAATGGAAACATTTTGGGATCTATCATAAGAATCCTCATCGTAATCTGAAGAAGACTTCACTTTCGCTGAGACCCACCAAAAGTTCTAACAATTCTTCTTCAGAATAAATTTTTTTTAGACATATCAACGCACTTGGCTATTCACTAGAAAAGCAGAAAATATACTGAAGAGATATGCAGGGTAAATTTCAGGTAAAGAGAAACAGTACTTGGCAGTAAAAATGGTCAGAGCAGGTACACAGGTAGGCAGAGGGGAAGGAAGTTGAAAATACAAAAAGTGAATTCCTATGACCTCTGTTGGCTTTGAAGGGCACTGCAGCTTCTATAAATAGTCTGATATATAAGCTTGTAGCAGCCAGGCGCTAAACAAGCCGGAGTGATATATTAGCTCTTAGCACACCAGGCGCTGCTATCACCAGACTAGTATATCAGATTTTAGAAGCAAAAGGGTTAAAAAGAGTTACTTTTATTAAAACAAGATTTTAATAAATTGAAAATTGAGTTCACATGTTTCTTTATTTATAACCTTGAAACACGGCACTATTACAATATTTTTATATACCCTTTTCCATTCAGTCTCAGCTTGAACATCCTTTAACTAGGCTTGAATGTTCACAAAATTGCCAAACAGTCCAAAATTCTGCCTTTTTTTGGTAATCTCTACCTCTTGACTGGTCATAAAAAACCTAACAGTTTTTAAAATATTCCTCAGATTAAGTTGAAATATGAGATTTAAAAAAATGCATTTTGCTTTGAAAGATAACTTTTTTTTTTTTAGATTATGCACAATTTTCAAACACACTTTTTTCATACTCCGAAGCAATCTGATATAGAAGAAAAATCTAACAGTGGACACAACCGTCCTTCTTCTTCGGTTTCTTGGAAAACTTATGCAAAGACTGCTCATAAAGTTTCTGGGCTAAATTTAATAAAATTACTGAAAAAAGAAAGTTTTAAAAAAAAGGTGAATACTTCAATATTAAAACTTATGTAGAGCACCATTCATTCTAAGAATGTTTATCTATAGTAACATAACTGTATAATGTTTAACTACAATGACGGCTATCTCACGTTTTAGGACCTTGAAACGTGTTTACATATTATTATTTTTGCATATTAAAGAAGATTTGTTTTTCTTGTTAAGTATTATTTTGACATATCAAATTTTTCTTCAAAAATAATTGTATAGCTTTCATTGACCTAACTCTATTCTAAATTCTAAACATTGTGTAATCACTTCTGAAAGTATTACCTGAGCATAAAATATTGTAATAATTTGGTCAAACGAGAAAATATAATTGATAAATTTTAATTAGGGTAAGTTAAAATTATAGAGTAAATATAAGGGCTTAATATGACTAAGATAGACAAACTGATAAACTGGCAATAGTTAAATTTAAAAATTTACCTAAGAAAATAAGGATGAAATAAATTACTTGTTGCACATGGAGTGAGTTAAATATTTCAAAATTTCCACAAAAAAAAAAAAAAAAAAAGTTTGGTTTTCAATTTAGTGTTCAACATAGACTTTTTATAACCATTTTCTATTTGTATTAAATTTTCAAAATATTTCAATCATATCACTGCCTCATTATGTAAGTTTGAACTCAACAATAATTTTTGAAAATAACTTTTAAGATAGATTGACATTGTCTTTTTAACTTCCTTGTACGAAGTAAAGGAAGTATTGTAATCGCGAAAATTTTCGGTTTTCAGATTTTGACAGAAATATCCATTTTGACCATCCCTGAATCCATTTAATAGTTTCGTTGTGGCGTATGTACGTACGAAACATTTGTACATAGTGGTACTTTACTTGTAGGTCATAATTGATTTCAATCAAAAATTATATTATAATACTATACAAAACTTCTCAAATTTAATGTTTATAATTTATATATTGATTTAAATAACATACTAGATTTTGGTTTAAATTGGAAAACCGGAAGCGGTACTTTATTTGAAGGTCATATTAGACTTTCATCAAAAATTATATTCAAATATAATGTAAAACATCTCAAATTAGGTAAATAGGACTTTTATATTGATATAAATGTATTTACTAGATTTTGGTTAAAATTGGTGAGCCGAAAAAGGTACTTTACTTGAAGGTCATAATAAGCTTACATCAAAAATTATATTTAAATTAAATACATAAATCATATGTTTCGGTAATAAAGGTTACAAATGCAATTTGGTTTCCAATCCAATTAAACATTTTTATTACTTGTTTTAAGTGTTAAAATTGAGTGTAAAATACTGGATTTCCTCCCCATTTGTGAGATCAACAAGTCTGCAGCATGAGAATAAGATATTAGTTAAGTGGGTTTTTCCGTTTAAAATGTCGAAACTGTCGATTTCTAATGCTTTTTCCAGTGATATTGACAGTTTTATTGTTGTCATGGAACATGAAGGAATATCTTGGAAACTAGTTACCTACTGGAAGAAAACAACATATAATAACGGAATGAGACCTCCAGTAACAAGAGTGTGTGTTTTGTGTGTGTGTGTGTGTCAATAGATGGATGTCGGGACGCCGAGTATCGTTTTTACTGTAATCTTCGGAAACTAGTAACCAAATTCAGTATCACTTTTTGAGCCACAGATTTATAATTTAATAAGCGCACAAGGAAGTCATGTGTTGCCCACATCAGATATTTAATATTTATTGTATAAAATATCACTTTAAGTCAATTTATTCAGTTTTACACTTTAGGATAAATAGGGTTGAATTTTTATAAAGGGGTATTTTTATAAAAACTGAACTTTAAAAAAAAAAAAATATAGACCAGTTAATCTGGGACCCATGGTTGAAAGTAAGTGTTAGAAAGCTGGAAATGTTTTTAATCTGTTCATTAGACATCAGATATTAAAAACCTAAGTTATCCCCATTCTAAGTTGTGAGCCAAGATGGAGGAAATCCCCATATTTTCGGACTTTTTTCAGTTTTTTGCCTATAACATTTAAACAAATTTTAAATTAAAGAACATTAAATCATGCGTAAAATGATTACCTTAAATGTTGGATTCGGTATGACAGAAAAATCAAAACTGAAAATCGAAAAACATCTGGACCCCAGTTGAAACCATAAAGGGATCTCGGAGAAAATTTTTGGAGAAGTTCTGAAAATTTGTTCATTTATGTTTTGTAGAAACTGATTACGAATTTTAACTTTGAAACTTCGAATTTTTTCTGGAAGTATAAAAAAAGGAAAAATATTACTATTTTTTTTTTCTCATGTCTTGAAACCATGCATTATTCGAATAAATTATAATGTTGATTCATAATGGAGGGAGTTATTGTTGACCGTATATTTATATTTAAAGGGAGAAGTTGGTCGGGGGTGCGGTCAAAGAATCACACTACCATAAACGGATTTATATATTTTGTGCCGACGTTTCGGCCTAAGTTTTAGGCCATCTTCAGGGCTAAAAGGAAAACAAAATAACAACAATGAAAAAAGAGACAGAGGCAGTACCAATAACAGTAAAAATGATAAAAAACAGAAAATACAAGTAAGATAAAAAAGTATGAAGTATAAAAGCTGTTATCTTTTTCTTTTTATACTTCATACTTTTTTATCTTACTTGTATTTTCTGTTTTTTATCATTTTTACTGTTACTGGTACTGCCTCTGTCTCTTTTTTCATTGTTGTTATTTTGTTTTCCTTTTAGCCCTTAAGATGGCCTAAAATTTAGGCCGAAACGTCGGCACAAAATATATAAATCAGTTTATGGTAGTGTAATTCTTTGACCGCACCCCCGACCAACTTCTCCCTTTAAATTATAATGTTGATTTTATACCAAATTAAAGAAGAGTAAATTATCTATAATTTCGATTCTAAAGATTTTTTTGTTTGGGTGCTCCGTTTTAAAGCGAACATGAGTCAAAATTATGAGACGGAATGTCTAAATTAATCTTTCAGCAAGTGTTGCCTGGCTCTGATGTCATATTTTGCCTTAATTTTACTTTTGGCGAGACTCAAACTTATGCCACAGACAGGTTCTTGTGTAATGGGAGTACAATCCGAACCTAATCTGGCCATTTGTCAGCTTCTTTATTGCCTGGTATTCCGGAGTGACCCGTACTCACTCATTGCTTATGATGTTATATTTTGCAAGATTTTTCAGGGCTGAGTTACCATAGGTCTAATGGCTACTGAGTACAGCCAGTGGACTATCTCTGGTTTGAGACCCCAAGTCTTGTCCACCTCACCTTTAGGGCCACAAGTAGGTGTGTAATAAAGCAGGAAAGATCTCATCAGTACCATGGTTCTAATGAGTTGACTGGCCATTCCAATCTCCTTATCGTAATAATCTCATTAGCTTTGTTCCACCGTCTTTGTTTGCACTGTTGCTAATTACGGTGGGAGAAGTGTTCTCTCACTCTAACAGGTCACCATTGGGAAAGTGAGAGGCCAGGGCTTTCAAGTTATCCTCCTCATCTTTGGTATACCCTTCTCCAACCTTCAGTGTACTTAAGTTACCGTGACCAGTGTCGTTTATAATTTTATTGATTCGGCATGCAGTCAAAGTATTGTCGACCTCCAGACAGCACTTCCTCCAAGCTTGTATTTTGGTTTTCCTTACTAGTTTGTGGTATTCAGTAAGTGCTACTTTATAGGCTTCCCATTTACCATTTCTTTTAGCAGCATTAAACAATCACTTAGTGTGCATTCGTTGCTTGCTTAATTCACCGTTCCACCATGAGACATTCCTATTGGAAGTGGTATTACATATTTTATTACTGTTCAGATATGCTGTTCTTACAGCATCTCTAAGAGAGGAGTTCATGCGTTCCAATTG
Organism: Rhaphigaster nebulosa; assembly: GCA_948150685.1. Classification (NCBI taxonomy): domain Eukaryota; kingdom Metazoa; phylum Arthropoda; class Insecta; order Hemiptera; family Pentatomidae; genus Rhaphigaster; species Rhaphigaster nebulosa. The sequence continues at coordinate 207,822,073 of OX411306.1, forward strand.
CCATGTATTAAAATCTACTTTAGGGCAGTAGTTAATTAGTTCATCAATGTTATTTTTGTAGTACTCCCAATCTGTGCCTTTTGGATTCCTATAAACCCTTGTTTGTTGCCAGCAGTCTGCTGTATCAAATCTAATGTATTTATGGTCCGAGCATATCTCTTCATTAGAGACATGCCAGTTGTCAACATGAGTACTAACGTCTTTGGAAACTAGAATTATATCAATGAACTCTGATCTTATTCTGTTGCAGAAAGTTGGTAGACACCCTCTGTTCAAAATTACAAGATTATAATTGATTATAAATTCTGGAATTAACTCACCTTTATGGTTATTGTTGGAGCTGCTCCAAATTTCATGGTGTGCATTTTCATCTAGGGGATTTATTATTTTGGTTCCCATACAATTCAAAATCTTTTCAAGCCCCGCTGTTGGAAATGGGTCCTCATATGGCAGATACCCTGAGATAAGAGTGGTTCCTGCCATCCTATCTTCTCCCCCAGATAGTATAAATTGTGCTACTGCATGATCTCTGGAATAAAATTGCCATAGAGGCAGCAGTTTTAATGACCGTTTATATAGTATACAGGCCCTAGGATTGCTGATCACGGAAATAATTCCATAGTCAGGCAATCTCAGTCCTTGAATTGTACCATCATGCAGGTAAGGTTTCTGAATGAGGATGATGTCAATGTCCTCAGATGTATTGTTGTAGCACACCACATGAAGCAATACAATGATGCAGATTGATCTGCAGCAGCTTCATATTATTATTCTTCCTATCAGGACTGATCTCCAGACGGCTTCAAAATCTATGTTTTACCTCTAGGCTCAGCCAAAGCCGAACCTTTTGGATCCACCTCTCCATCGAACCCTCCTTTGACTGCTGCCCCATAGCCAGTGGTGTGAAATGTTCCGCACCTCCTTACCTGGGAGTTGCTGCCTCCACGTCATCGGTGGCTGCATTGGTTTGCCCTGAGGCTTCTTCTGAAACTTTGTCAGTTTCTGCCCTCTTTTTCTTTCTTTCATAAATACTGAAGGTTACGTGGTACAGGCTGTAACTCTCCATCATGCCACACTCCTTCAGATCGTGAAGACTTGTTTCAGGAACTTTTATGAGTGCATGAAAGTACTTCTCACGGGGCTGAATGTTGAGGAGGTTCCATCTATGAATGTCAGTGATGTCATTGTTTTGGGCCCTTAACCTCTTCATCAGCACCTCACCAGTCAGAAGTTTGCCAGGGAAGAAGGCAGCAATTCTGTTCGTTTTGATAAGTTTCCCTAAGTCACTAGTGCGGAGGGTGATACCCTCCCCAATGACAAAATGTGGGATGATCTTATTTATCCATGTAAAGGCTGACTCATTAACACAAGACAGGACACACCCTTCCATTTTAAAGCTTGCACCATCAAACAGTGGCTGGTCATCCCCATCCTTGTCAATTTCATCAATCTTATCTGTAGTTATCTCCTTCAGTGCTTCGCACTGCTTCCGGGTAAGCTGGGACAGCAGATAGTTACTCGAGACCACCACTGCCAAGCGCCCGCTTGCAGCCTTCGCATAACCGCGGTGTCGACACTCCATCTCCCTGGGCTTCTTTGAAATAGGTGCAGAGGTCCCAGGTGAAGATCTTGGTCATTTTTCTGCACCCTGTGAATGCTTCAGTGCCTGCCTTTGCTGCCGGTTTCCTGAGGACCCTGGCAGTTCCAGCTGAAGCCCTCTTGTGTGACTCCGTCGCATGTGAGGATTTGGTCTGCTTAGATTGCCTCACCTCCGACATACCAGCCTTGGCCTCTGGTTTCATTGGAAACCTTGCTTCCTTGGCTGTGATCATTTGACTCGGCACCATCGCAGCAGTACTTTGCCTAAGCTTGGGTGCCTTCTTCTTGTGCATGGCAGACTTGACTGCTGGTTCTGGGGGGAAACTTGAAGTCTCGTCTACAGGCCTTTGGGGTGGTTCTAGTTGCGTTGGACTCAGTCCTGCCAAGGCGTTCCCTCGCCTTGAATCTCCTTCTATTTCTCTTCTGGGTCACAGTGGACCTCTGTGTGGCTTTCTCTGCATTCCGAGATGCAGAGTCTTCACATACCGCAGAATCCCTACTGTTATCTGAGTGGATGTTGCTTACAATTTCTGGTGTATGTGACTCAATTGTCTTAAAGAGGTTGCCTGAGGTCAGGCACTAGCCTGAACTGTGACTTGCTCCTCCCCCCTCTCCTCCATCCTGACGTTGAGTAGTTCTACCTCGGCTGCCAGGGATTTGAGTATTTCTCCAACTGAGGAGACAAATCTTCTTCGGATAAAGATTTAAAAAAATTGTTTTGATTTATGAGACTTTTTTTCCCATGAGGGAAGGGTGATTTACACTCCAGGTACTGCTCCCTCTCCCTGCAGCAGGGTAAGTACAATGGGGTTTTCCTGGTGTCCCAAGTGGGTCGATTAAAAACAGTGTATGTTTGTACACCTCCTGCCATCCGCCCAAATCTCGAGCGCCCTCCACTTGGCTTGGGTGTGTGATAAGTCCTGTCACAAGTATTTCTCGATTCTAAGTGAAGGACTCCGATTCTGTCATCTGTAAGTCCCATGGGACTTTCCAGGGAGTACCGCGTGGAGGTGACAGTAGGCGTTGGTAGGGATAGGGAGGGTTGGGAATTAGTAAGCAGTGATTAAGGCACTTTGGCTTATTCATTTCTCTGAAAGTGGGGTAGACCCCTGCACCCGTCTCCCTCTCCAGCCATCCTGTTATCCTACTCATTTTACCCTCCCCCCCCCCCCCCACCGATATCAGCCACATAATTTGAAGTTGCGCTCGCTTAAAAACAAAGCAACCAAACAAAAACATTCTGAGAAATAAAATTGTAGGTCATTTACTCTTCTTTAATTTAGTATAAAACAATCATGTATTATTTGAATAAATTAAATTATTTTTTTATACTAAATTAAAGAAGTAAATTACCTACAATTTTGATTTTCAGGATTTTTTGTTTGGCTGCTCTGTTTTTAAGTGAGTGCAATTTGAAATTATCAGGCAGAATTTTGAAATTAATCTTTGAGTAAGGGGTCTTGGTAGAAAGTTTGGAGAAGTTCTGAAAATTTGCTCATTTATGTTTTATATAGTACTGATTATAAATCTGAGCTTTATTACTTCTAATGTTCCTCCTATATATTATAAAAAATATATATAAAAAACTAATTTCGGCATTTTTCCTCATAATTTCAAATTGCGCTCACTTAAAAACAGAGCAGCCAAACTAAAAAATCCTTAGAATCAAAATTGTTGGTATTTTACTCTTCTTTAATTTACTATAAAACAAATAATTGAATTTATTCTAATGTCTACATGTTTTTTAAGGTATGTATAAGCAAACAAAAACAAAAAAAAAATTTTTTAGTTCTTTATACTTCCAGGAAAAATCCTAGGTAACAAAGTTGAAATTCGTAATCAGTACCTTACAAAACGTAAATGATCAAATTTTCAGAACATCTCCAAAACTTTCCTCTGAGAGCTCTTACTCAAAGATTAATTTAAACATTCCGCTGCAAAATGGAGTCTCCAAACAAAAAAATCTTTAGAATCGAAATTGTATTTAAACTTTTGACTTTTGCCTGGGAAAGAATTTCTTGTGTCTTTATCTTCTCCCTCCTTTTGATTCCCACCATACTCCTTAAAAGTTTCATTTGCATTGTATCCAATTTCTCCTATTCCTTCTTGGTTAGTGCCCAAGTTTGAGCGCCATACAAGATTGTGGGGTAAATACAAGACTGAAGCACCTTAACTTTTAGGTTGATTGTGAAATTACCCTTGAAGATTTTCTTAAAGGACCAGTATTTGTGCCATCCTATTTTTAGTCTTCTATTCAATTCTTCACTGAATTTTTTTTTTAAAGAAATATCCTGTCCAAGATAAATGAATTGTTTTGAATATTCGATAATATTTTCTCCGATTTTTACTATCCGTTCATCTGTTGTTTTTGTAATTATTTTTGATTTTTGGTCATTTATTTTTAGGCCATATTTGTTACTTTTATCAATCAAATCATTGACTAATTTAAGTAATTTGATTTTGCTAGGAGCATGCATGATTTAATGTTCTTTAATTTATAATGAAATAAAATTTTCGCTAGTGTGCCGTTTAAATGTTATAGGCCAAAAACTGAACCGAAAATATGGGAGTTCTCCTCGCCTTGGCTCACCGCGTAGAATGGGTAAAACTTGGGTTTCTATTATCTGATGTCTAATGAACAGATTAAAACCATTTCCAGCTTTTCAACCAGGGTCCCAGAAAGGCCTAGCTAAACTGGCCTAATAAGCCTGGTTTGATCAATTATAATAGATTGGTTATATTTAGTCAGAAAAATATTTTAAAATAAATCTGGTTCAAAATATAAAGTTTTGAGAAGAAATTGGTTGGGAGGGGAGAGAGAGGAGTGAGGAGAGGGAGTCAATGAAGAACTCACTAATAAGTGTAACTTATTTTAATTTTGTGCCAACGGTCCAACCTAAGTTTTGGGCTATCATCAGGGGTGAGAAAAAAAACAAAAACAAAAAAACAGCCCTTATCTTCTTAGCCTTGATGATGGCCTAAAACTTAGTTGAAAACATTTCCATACAATAAAAATAAGTTACACTTATTTACATGTTCTTCATTGACCACACTTCCTGACCAACTTCTTAAAATTACATCTACGGTCAACTATGCCTACACCAATACAAAATATAAAGTATTGATTGTCTTCTTATTTTGATTATTAAAAAAAAAATTATTTATTAAATTTAATTACAGTAGGTTCCAATTATCTGAACATAAATTTACCAAAGAGATAATTATCTGGATCAATTTTGGGGAAAGGAAGATAACAGCGAGGTCATGATGGAGTGGATAGCATGTAAAAAAGCTACTTCTTTGAAGCAGCTCACTATCCTTGACATATTTCAACTGAAATAAAATACTATTGTTATATTGTTAATAACATGAACTGTTCATTATGAGACATTACTATACATGCATGTAAATAACATTATTGTATTTTTACGTCTATACTTTATTAAACGATATATTACTCTTAATTCCATTAATAATTTTTGTCTACATCTGACGTTTGTTATTCTTTATTCCTGAGCCATATCTAATTATTCCCATGTGTCAGAATCTGACTTGGTCGCAACAGGTTGAAGATCTTGAATTTTTTTAAAATTTCCATAGCTTTTATTACAATTAGCATTTTATAATCTTTTAAAATGTTTTTTAGGGTCAGAAGAAAAGAAGAAAAAAAAATGATTTAAAAAGAACTGAAAGCAGTACTACATTAATATCTACAGAATCAGAGTTAAGAGAAATTGTGGATGATGAAGAATCCAAATTATCAAGAAGAACTGATGTATGTTTTTCAGTTACTTTCTTTCTTAGAAACTATTTAAGAATTGACTAATTAAAAAAAAAAAGAAAGAAAAGAAAAAAACTTATCTTTTTAATAGCTGTATAACATATTATATAAATTAATATTGTGATCATGAATTGTAATCTCCGCTAATGGCCGTCCATTCGTATGTCGATGACTCTTTAAAATCATACCGGACTCACTGCAGAGTTACTAGATTTCCTTTCTTTTTCCATTGTTTATTTATTTCCCCACAAGAGATGCCAATTTTGTAATCTCTGCTAATGGCCGGCTAATGCTGATAACTAGATGCTCTTATCTAGCCAGGAAAATTGTATAATTGTTAAACTTCTCAGGGTAAGGATTACCCAGCAGTCAGTGGGAAGTGGTATAAATAAAGGAACTTTTCGCAGGCCAAATCAGAGTTCGCAGGCCAAATCAGAGCATCCTGGGGTATAGATAGAGTGATATTCTGTCCGGCTGACCACCAGAGTTCTCATTCTCATTCTCATGCATAGAGGGCAGCTCTTCCCAGTTGAAGGTTTGGATTTAGCGAGACAGCAACAAACTTACTTTACATCACCTTACATAAATTACACGATTGCTACTCGCTATTGAAAATTCTACTGATCATAAAAAATGGAAACTCATCACATTTACCTTTCGAAATAATACCTGTTATCCAGTTTATATTTAAAACAACCAAATTCTCCAGACAGATTAAGTGCACTCATTATCTTGGGGTTACCTTCGACAGAAAAATGATTTGGATCTCCCATATTAAAATGAACAAGAATACTCTCAGCTTGCAAACTGCTCAACCTACTTAACAAATCTTCAGTTTTTCAGATATTCAAAATTGTGCCTGAGACAGAAACTAAGTACATACACACCTACCAAAATCTATATTTCCAGTACTACCATTACTGGAATAAATACCAAAGGCACGCTTTGGGAGGGGTACCTAATAGATACCATGAGGGAAGTCAGTACCCATCGGTAACTACTCTTTACTTGAATTTTAAAAGATTTTATTTTAGAAGAACTCTTATCTAAATCTTTTTCAGCCTTTTTCTCTCAAGTAAATCGTGGCTTTGTTTTGTATGGTGTTGCTGACATGCCCTTGAAGTTTGTCATGAGATCCTTACGTGACCTTTTACCATGACCATATAATACTTTTACTTGTATCGTACCAGCGTGAACGAGTAATGGGTCTTACATTTATCAGAGACTTTGAACAAGTTTCGATTTACATGTCAGATTTATGCTTTTTTCTGCAAAACGAAGATCTCACCTTATTGCCCTTAAATACTAATAAGTTCCTAGCAAAACATATGGCATCTGTTTCCTCGGAGAAAAAAAGCTTATTATACCACAAATAACTTCTATGAATTTTGCCAGGAAATTACCAGAAGCTTACTAAAAATAAGTATTAAAATTTTTATCTGACAATTTACGGTTTGCACACCACGTTTACTGGATTGGTCTGAGAATTTATTTAGTTCACAGTTTGTTATTTCATCATTTGATTTTATCTTTTTCTTGTTTATGCTTACATGCTATATGCGGGCGGCTCTTAAACATTCACATTTTTAAGCAAATATTGTATTTAGTGTTGAAAAACCTAGATCAATTTTCAACGGGATTCATATACAGATAAAAAAAAACATGATTTTAGACAGTTTTTACTGCAAAGTTTTGGAATTGAAAAGTTCTCTAAGTGAAAAATAGGCTTGTATGTAAAAAAAAAAAGAAGTAATTATTTTTGTATTTTGTTCCTTCTGATAAAATCGAAAATGACTAAAAACTTAATTTTTGAAATTTCTGATTCAATTATTTGTTAGTCATAGTTGTAGTTGTCTGTCAATGATTAAATGATATATTCTTAAGAATTTCACACTCTGTTTTCTGATGATAAGCAATAGGAATAAGTGCTGTCACTGAAGGTGTCGAAGGATGTTAGTCAGCAAGAATTTATTACTGTTGTATATCTCAACTCTATTCTTAGCGTGATTAAACATGACCGAAAAGAAGCCATACAACTTTCGAGTAATCTTAGGTCTTGTCTTACAAAGTCTCTTTCTTTTTCTTAGCTCTATGATTACTTTTTTGCCCAATTTGTTCTTATTGATCCTTGATAATATAACCGCATAAGCGTCAAAGTGGTAAATTAAACTCAGTAAAAGTAATAAAGAAAATAAAATAAAAACAAACTTTGTTCTTGTATCTATTTTCAAAGATATTTCGTATACCTTAAAGTTAAAAATATTAATGGAATACTTATTAAGTACCAGTTGATGTAACGATCTGGAAGAACTTTTATAACTGATCGGAATTTTCGATTGACAACGGGGTTATAATAAAAATCAAGTAGGTAGGTAGGTATGTAAGCCTAAGAAGTACCTAAGATTTTTTTTTATCTCGATTCTGAATTAGATAACTGAGGAATCGTTTTATGGTATTGTAAATTTGATCATTACTCTTTTAAATAATGTTATGTATTGAGGATACTGAGATTGAAGGAAATAATTAAGATTCATAATAGTAATTAAATAAGGAATAAATTAATGAGATGCCAATTAATGATGCAATACGATGTCCCAAAAGGAGTGTGGGGAACAATAGGTAAAAGTAGGGGAAACAGTATAAGAGACGGAGGAAAGAGGAGTTCAGGAGAGTTCTGGTGAGAAGTTTGAAGAGGTAGTTCTGGGGAAAGAGTTGAAGAGGAGAGTTCTGGGTAGTTCTTGGGAGAAGCCAGAAGACGGAGGTTCGCAAAGGGTACAGCTGAGCAGCACATCGAGACAGGAGAGAGAGACCTAGACCATAGAGCAACAATAAGATAAGTGCTAGTCCTTTGATTCATTTCATTTCATCAAGGTTCTCCAATGTCATTTATAATATCCCAAGCTAATTGACTATAGCAGGGAGGGTCTGCGGTCTCTAGCCTTTTATGTTAAAATATAGTTTGATTGATCGGCTCCCTTCTGGAACCGATGCAAATAGAGATTAAATTAGATCAGTAAATTGAGTAAATGCGGTTTCTGTAACCCCCACCTGCCTTAGAAAAGCAGTTTGCCAGAAACATAGCAATAATGTATTTTGGTATAAAAAATATAATTAATTTGTATTTATAAATAATTTATTTCATCGTAATATTAACTGTTTAAAGTTGATAGAATTCATATAAATTCATCTATTATTTTTTAGTTATTTTTGCATACATGAAATTTTTGTGCATTGACGAAAAATTGAAAGTTCAAATTTTAATTTCGAAATTGATCAATTCGAAAATGCCCGAAAATAAAACAGCATTTCTTTAAAATAAGTTTTTTTGTTTGACGAAACAACAAATAGTGCAAGTACGCTGGTAAATAAAAAGAATAAATTTGTAGCAGATTGGAAGTGTTAGTTGCGCAACTGTCACTGATTGATGATTGACAATCATCTCCGGGTTATGTCTGAGGGTTCAGGGACCTTATGGGTCCTAAGCAATATTAGTGAGAATAAATAATTTCCTCATATCACTAATAAAATTGTACATTAAATTTAAAATTCACGTAGAGTCTAAACCGTCTACAGAAGCGTACTTACTAAGAAATTCTTCCATATCCATACTCTGCAATAATCTAAAATGGCTCCTAAGCTATTGCTAGTGGCACCAATGCACTTTGAATAACTAATTCTGGATAGTCTGTTAGTTACGATGTACATATGAGAGTGTAACAATGCATAAAAATATTTATGTAATTTAAAATGCCTATTCATTTCACATTACATTATACTTATATAACCAATTTTCCGTTGGTTTTACCCTTCAATTTAACGTGGAATTTGCCACGAAACCAATAACTGATGGAATTCCTTATTCACTGCTCTTATTAAATTTATTGACGCAAGCTCTCGGTTTGAGTTAAATTTACAAACCGTCATATTTGCTGAGGAGAGATGAGGAATGAACTGGTGCTCCATACTCGAGCGGAGAGTCGAGAGACGAATCGACTGAGCCAGCGAACTTCTCTCCTCGAGTGTCTCACTTGTTAATTCAAAGGGTTGTGTTCTCTCCACTTGTACTCCTCGGCGGTTAGCGCTTAATTTGATACAACGTGTGGTATTTTATCCGTTAGCTTGTAATTTATTGTTTACAGAATATTTAAAATTCAATATGTGCATGAAGAAAGTATGGTTCGAATGGAATAGCTCATCCTTGAAAGTTTTCTTCCACTTTAACAATGAAGTACAAATTAATCGTTTACACTATTTTTCATTGGATTTATAATTGGAGAAAAAAAACAGAAGACAGAGACATGGGTAGAAGAGTGTTTACGTGTATCAATAGGTTAAAATCTATTGACCGAAATGCTACTTACAGCAAAGGACTCTTCAAGTTCAGAGGGAATCATTTCCGACTGGACGAGGCGGAAAAGGCGATTGGTGCAATGGAGGAGGATCCTGGCTTGGAAGAAAAACAGGCGCCAAAAAGAAAAAAGATTAAGGAAAAGCTTAAAGAATTCGAGTTCCGGTCTAGATCTCAATCATTGCCTAATACACACCTCACTTAGCCGCCTGTTTTTCGTGACAAATCCTACCTGTGGACAGATCTGCTACTTCACCCACTAATTATGGTTCCGGAGACAGAAGTAAATATGTTTAGTAATTATCAGTTGATATTGCTTTTAAATTATATTTATTATCAATTGAAATCCTTGTTCAATGTGTAGTATAGTAAGTATTGTTTCGTTATAAATATAATTATAATTGAAAACATATATGTTTTGGTGGCTCACCTTAGAGATGTGATCCTTCAACATTGATCCAATATGTTTTTAAATTATTAAAAAAAATGGGGGAAAAAAAATTAAGTTAGTAACATAAAGGTAACTGGGCATTAAATATTAATAAGAAATTTAATTGTTGATTTATATTATTCATTTCAAATTAGATGTGTGATTTTCATTAAATGCTAAAGATTTAATGTTTATTTTTCTGGCTTTTCAAAACATAAATAAGCTTGGTTTATATACCTACTTCATCTTAAACAGATACCTTTTAAATTGCGTTTGTAGTTTACTTGTTTTGTTTTTTTATTAATTGGCATTCAAAGTCTTAGTATGTCAGCATATTTATTTTATTTATTTATTTTTTTTTTTCGTTTATAAAGAAAGTTACACTATAACAACTCTTGTCCGTCTTTGTTGGAAATAGGAAGGGGATGGCAAATGGGTATAATTGGTTAATCCTTATTTAGTAAAATTAAAGAAAACTATGATTAATACTTTTTTTTGTTATTAAAAATGTAAACAAATTATTTTATTGTAATTTGTATTTCCATGAAGTAAATTTAGTATCAAATGCTATCGTTGAATAATTTGACAAATCTTAGTAGTGGTGTCAGATATCTGAAAACAATTAGGTCTGTTTTTGGGAATTGATTAAAACCCATGGAATCAGTCAACTGTACATTTGTATCACAGATATGCAGAACTTTGGAAAGTTATGACAATGCACTAAGAAGAATGTTGAAGGATTACAAAAGACTTGAATTTTTTCATTAGTTTTGAGTTTATTTCTACCAAAGATAGTTTAAATAAGTGAAAAGTAAACCAGAACTAACTATTTTGTAAAGGATCAAAATTTGTAATTTTTTATACAAAATTGTATCATATACAAAAGGATTAGTTTTATTGATCAAATCATAATCGTCCTGAAATATATTATTATTAACTAGTCTTCCATTTAATATGATATTAAAATAACAGAAAACACATTTATTTTTATTTAGTCATTAAATATTCATGTATGTTGGAAACTCATGAAATTGGAAGTGAAGAGTGTTTTAAAGTCAGAATTATATTTAATATAAAATCAAAATAATGATTAGATTTAGGCTGTATGTGATAAAATGTATTGTGAAGATAAGTAACTATTTTAATTTTGTAGTTATAGCCACTAGTGTTATCTGTATATTTTATTAGCTACTATATTTTTTAGGTGTTCAAAAGTCATAAATTTATCAAATGTATTTTTCATATCGAATAACACCATAGGCATTAGTGATTATGTTTTGTAAATTGGGATGAAGAAGATTGTAAAAAAAATTGGAGATTGAAATAAGTAAATTCTTTGTCATAACAGTATATGAAATGATGATGTTATGTATATATTTTAGCATATATTATTATAGTGATGAATAAATTCTAACTAACATTGATTGGGCCAGACTCCATGGCTACGCTGTATTATAAGCCAATAAAATAAATAAATATTAGCTGGTTGCCCGTCCTTCGTTCAGAAATGTTAATACTCAGTACAGTTTCTAGCTTTACTCTGAGAAAAACCAGAAGAGATTTTATTATTATAGTTCTGCCCTAAACATTAAGATAAAGTAAAATAAGTCCTACTAAATCAGAAATAAAAATTCTTTGAGCTCATGTGTATCATGACTAGTCTCCTTTATGCACTCGATTTTCATCTGATGATTGGCTACAAAAGGTTTCATATGGTTGTAACTATTTAACGACAGACTCTCCATTGTTATTGGGCCCATTGATTTGATGTTTTGATGAATAAACAAAAATCAAATCATGTTTTAGTACATCTGCCAATTTATCTCAAGTTTGCGGATAACAGTTTAATGTTGCTAAAAACTTTTTACAGCTCTAAATAATAACAATATAATGTATGGTTTAAATTGGTTCAGCCCTTTTTCTATGAAAAGTGGACAAATATCTAGGTTTTTGGTCCTCTGCCATTTTGCTTTAAGATGGCGGACGTGATATAGCTTAAAACCCTCCTATGGCGCAATATAACAATTGAAAAAAGTTGGGTCAAAAATTTGTTCAGCCGTTTTCATGCAAAAAGTCTAACACTAGTAGATGTAACAATGTTCATGTATTATTCTGTTTATTAGATTTTAGGTTTAATCCACAGTTTAACATATAAATATTGACCTCATAAGTAATTTATTTGGATTAAATTTCGGCAAAAAAAAATGAAATAAATAAAAAAAATTCAATTCATTTATCAACATATCCATGTTGCTCGAGATCAATTTTGATTTAATCAAGTTATCACCATACAATATCGCGATACTTTGACTACCTCTTATATCTGCTCCAGATGATTTTTTATCAAAATTCTGTTTGTTCTTCGCTACTCTAAACTAACTGGTCTATTGAGATGAAAAAAAAAAAAAAAAACTCTGCAAATTATTACACAATGGTTTATTATTTAAAAAATATCTGGTCTGTCCAAGTTAAAGAAATTAAGCAGTATGCACCAAAGAAAAAGAAATTTGATGATTGTCGCATGATGATCACTGTGAGAGTGCCGAACTGGGAGTATTAAGAAGAAACTGTGTCAATGCAAGTAGTCTGAGATGGTTAGGACATATAATCAGAGAGTAAAATGATATGGAGGAAATATTAGGTGTGCACTTCAGTAGGGAAAAAAATATAAAAGACTAAGGAAGCGAAAGGAAATACAGAAATAATCCAAGGAAGGATAAAGCAGAGAGATGCGAGGAAGTCAGAAGCCCGATAGATAAATCAGAAGGCCTAGGGCCAGGATAACCAGCAGCGCCGGAGAATTAGTCTACAAAATTCATTACGCTTCACCTAATACTGGTCTGATTTAAATTATTTTGTTTTCCTTTTGTAGGTAATTTCATCATCTTTCAAAGAATTACACTACCATAAGCGAACTTATATATTTTGTGCCGACGTTTCGGCCTAAGTTTTAGGCCATCTTCAGGACTAAAAGGAAAACAAAATAACAACAATGAAAAAAGAGACAGAGGCAGTACCAGTAACAGTAAAAATGATAAAAAACAGAAAATACAAGTAAGATAAAAAAGTATGAAGTATAAAAAGAAAAAGATAACAATAAATTACATAATACAAGAGACAAATGAAAAAGTAAATTAAAATAAAATAAATGAAATAACAATGTAAAAATTAATTGAAAATAAAAATAATGCGATATTTACACAGCGAATAGTGAAATATATGAAATGTATTAATTAAAAAGACAAATAGTATGAAGTTTTGGTAATGTGTAAAGCATACAGAGATAGTTGTAAGTTATGCAAAAGATGACTATGATGTTAAAGAAGTTGACATTATTGTAATTAAATAATTATGAGATGAAGGAATAAAATATAAAGTAATGTAAGTCCCAAAAACAAAAATAGATAAAAAATCCTATGTGGTGAAGAAAGAAGAAGGATAGAAAACAATGAGGAGGAGGAAATGTACATTTCATATATTTCACTATTCCCTGCGTAAATATCGCATTTTGAGAGGAGGGGGGAGGATTACAAACAATTTTTCCTTGGTCGATTGCAAAGGTCTATTATTGAAAATAATAAACCAAAAGCATTTATAGATATAGATTTTTTTTTTTTAATGCATTGTTATGCTGATTCAGATGCTGAAACATTTTACATTTCCCCTCTATCTTTATAAATGGCTGAGCCATGGGCTTTTAAGATCTGTAATCGGCAATTATATAGATTTTTTGTTTTTCCTTTTTTTTTTTTTATGCCTTGTTATGCTGATTCTGAAACACCTTATATTTCTCCTCCATCTTTATAAATGGTGAGTTATGGGCTTTTAAGATCTGTAATCGGCAATTATATAGATTTTTTGTTTTTCCTTTTTTTTTTTTTTTTTTATGCCTTGTTATGCTGATTCTGAAACACCTTATATTTCTCCTCTATCTTTATAAATGGCGAGTTATGGGCTTTTAAGATCTGTAATCGGCAATTATATAGATTATTTTTTTATTATTTTTTTTTATGCCTTATGCTGATTCTGAAACACCTTACATTTGCCCATTATCTTTATAAATGGCTAAATAATGGACTTATAAGATCTGTCATTTTGAAACAATGCAATGTGACGGATGGTAATGTCGAGTTCCGAGGATTATTCTGGGGTGATCTGTGACGTTGATGCCGAATCTCAAGAAAATCCGTCCAGTAGTCTTGGAAAAAAACCGCAGACAGCATAGGGACGAATTTTTTTTTTTTTATTCAATATTTGGATTCTGCATATCTTAAAATGTAAAACCTCATATTTTGAGGTCGATTACAAAGGTCTATTATTGAAAATGATAAACCAATAATAAAAATTGACTGATTAAAACCTTTTATCTAAAGTAAAAATAAATTATTTTTAAATATTACAAATGAAGGTTAAGAGGAAAAAACAGATAAGTCTCTTTTGTTTTTCAATGGATCAGGAAGAAAAGCTGTATTTTTTCAGAGCATTAGAATGAGGAAGAAAATCATGAGAGTCAAGAAATGTTAGTCATTGAAGTTTCATCCATACAATAAAATTATAAACTTCTTTGTTGGTACTCTAATGTCTTGGAAAAATTCATCTTTTCTTTCTGGTTCATTAAAAAAAAAAGTGGCACCTGATTTTTCCCCTTACCTTTCAAATGATTTAATCTTTTTAAATTGTATTTAATAAATTTTTGTATTTTTATTCAGACTGTTCTCTGGAGTGAGTATGATGATGCAGATTTCAACAAGCTTGTGAAAATAGACAAAAATTACCTCAAGCCTTCTATTGCATCATCACTTTTGGAAATAGATAAAAATGATAATAATTCTATTTCGTCATCGTTTCTGGAAATAGAAAATAAAGAACTGAAGCCTTCTATTACTTTATCACAGCCTGTCCAAAGTTCAAATAAAAATAAAGAGAAAACGATATCTAAAAGAAAAAAAACATCTAAGAACAAAAGAAAATTAAAAAAGAAGGTAAGGACAGCGATTTTAGATGATTAGCGCTGATTATTCTTTTAGTGATTCGTTCCTTTTCCATCCTGACAACTTTGCACGCCCATTTCATTCACTGTGATGTTATCTTCTTAATTATATTTACCAAAAGAAATTCATACGATTCGGCATTGTGTTAACTCTCTGTTTGACTTATCCTTCTTCAGTCTAAATATTCTGCGCAACAGCTTATTTTCACCTTAATGCGTTATTCTTGCTACGATGCAAGTAGCCACATATCTCATCCATAAACAACAGTAGCTTTCTGGAAAGATGGCATGAATTAAGTTATTTTGGTTCTGAGAAATAACAAGCATTACACCTCTTTAACCTGGCCTTTATTTCTCTTGTGTTTCATTTTTTTTTTTTTTTATTTTACTCCATAGATACCTAAATTTCTCTGTCTATTCTATGTATTCTCTATTTTATTACCAGACTACAGCAAAGCCACAAGTAATGTGTTTAACTTAACCGTTGGTAGATATGTAACGATTTTTTGATCGGATGGCTCAACCGATTTTCTAGTTTAATGGCTCAAATTATTTATTGTGATCTTGTGAATGTTTTGAAACATTTTGAGCTCAAAATACTTAAAAAATGTTGTATTAAATGTGTTAAATCTGTCCGTTTGAGTGTATGTAATGATTTCTTGAGAATGGCTCAACTGATTTTCAAGTATGATGGGTCAAATTGCTCTTTGTAATCCTGTGTTTTGAAATATTTTGAGCTCAAAATACTAAAGAAATGTTTAAGGGTATATATCGATTTTTTGAGCAAACTGCATGATCAATTTTTAAGTTTGATAGCTCAAATTACTCAGTGAATTCCCTTGAATGTTTTGAAATACTGTTATGAAAAAAAAATTTCATTATATTTTAAGTATTTTTGGCTTTTTGTTGATATTTCTTATTATATCATTTGTAATTTCATGATCATATGGTAATAAATTATAAATAGCCAAAACTTGAAAAACTAAAAATGTTAAAAAAAAAAATTGAATAGAAAATTAAAACTCCAACTTTTCTGAGTCAAAAGAAAAGATATACATTATAGGCAAACTTGCTTAAGATGGAAGAGTACAGTAGAAACAATGAGATCAGGAAGTTTTCGGTGAAGTAAGTAGGATAAAATCAGGCTTTATGAATAACTGTCCAATGATAAGGCGTTTTGATGGAGAGATGGTCTTCTTGGAACAGGAAGTGCAAGATAGGTGGGAGGAGCATTTTAAAGAATTGCTAAACCCCAGAGAAGATGAGGTGTATCCTGATGTGGAATTTCAAGAGAAGGAGAACATCCATGAAGTGAACCCACCAGATTCAGAGGAGGTTAACTTGATTATAAACAAATTTAAGAATAACAAGGCATCAGATTTAGATGGCATACTGGCAGAATTCCTAAAGATTGGCGGGTTAACTCATTTAATCGTTAATATCTGGGAGATCGAAAAAATGCCGGATAGCTGGAAGGAATCAGTCATAATACCATAATTCAAGAAGAAAGGTGCTTCCACAGACTGCAACAAATACCGGGGAATCAGCCTGCTGGACACTGTTTACAAAGTTTTTTCCATTATTTTATATAACTGAATTGTGGAATTTTTAGAATCTCGGTTGGGGCTTCCAGAGAGTCTTCAGAAGAAACAGGTCAACTATCGATCAGATTTTCTTCTTAAGACTAATAATGGAAAAAACAAAAGATTTCAATAAAATTATATGGACCCTTTTCATTGATTTTTAAGCTGCTTCTGATTCCATCATCAGAAAGGAGCTCTACATGGCAATGGATGAGATAGGCATCCCACCAAAGTTAATCCGACTTGCAGCATGTACATTAAGAGAGAGTGTAAGTTGAGTGAAAATAAATGGGAAACTGGGCCAACCTTTTGCATTGATGTCAGGAGTTAAATAGAGTGATCTCGCCACTGCTATTTAATATTGTCCTCCAAGTTATGGTGAAAAGAGCCAATCTTAATCATTCAGGTACAATTTTTAATAAAATGACTCAAGTGTTTGGTTATGCTGATGATGTGGCTCTGGTTAGGCTGTATCTCAAGGCTACAAAGGAGGCCTGCGAAGGATTAGAAAGAGAAGCAGAAAGAATGGGCCTATTGATAAATGAAGGGAAAGCGAAAATTATGGTGCTCAGGAAGAAAACAACTATAAACCCACAAAGCATTATGTAGTGGGAAAGTATACGTTCCAGTGCGTGTCCAATTTTAAGTATCTTTGGTTCATAGTAAATGATCAGATGGAGGAAGAAGAGGAAATTCAAAATTGTATTATGAGAGCTAACAAAGCATATTTTGCTCTAAGAAGTTTCCTCTGTAGTTAACTGCTAACTCGGGATACCAAAATGACTCTCTCCAAAACAATCATCCAACCTGTGTTGACTGATGCCTGTGCAACATGGACCCTACGCAAGATCCTGGCTGAAAATATTGACAGCTTGGAGAGAAAAGTGTTGGGGTGCAACATGGGGCCTATCAGGGAAAATGGTTTGTACAGCTTGAGAAGGAACAAAGAGATCTACGACTTATACTACAATCTCCAAGTTTCCCATTTTTTGTGAATTCAGCAGCTTCAAATGGCTGGGACATCTAATCATAATAGATGATGGTTGAGCAGCCAGGCAATTATCGTCAGACCTTGTGGAAGACCGAAGGGAAAGTGGAAAGGCTCGGTAGCTGAGGACTTAAGGGGATGGTAGTAGTGTTCAGCAGACTTGCTATGGCCGCAGTGACTGGGAAAAGGCAATTGAGAGGGCCAGAAGCAGCTTTAGGCACTTATTGAGCTGATAAATAAATAAATAAAAACCCCGACTAAGGAACTAATTGTTACATATTACAACCCTATTCATCCTAAGAGAGAGAATGTACTTGCATATCTGCTTAAGCGCATTAGTCTCTCTTCACAAGTACGTTCCATCCCATTCTTCTGTGCATGTCAAAATTCAGAAAGCTCCTTGCATCTGTGCATATAAACATACAGAAAGTAAATTGAAGTATTGAGCAACAAAGAGTCTTCATTTTCGTTTGGATGTTCATTTCCGCTAGTGGAAGTAGCATAGCTAGGACCACTGCCAGTCCCTCAGCCTGCATGAAGGAGGGGGGTTGGGCTTGTGGCCTGCAACCCCACCCTATAAAAAAAAACCTATTGCATCGAGAGCTCAACAAGAAATAGCCAGACTGACTTTAAGGAAAAGACCAAGGATAAAAACCCGTCATCTATTAAACACCCGCAACTGGGGAGCGGCTGCACAAGATTGAACTACCTGGCGAATGTTTATTGAGGAGGCCAAGGAGCATAACGGGCTGTAGCACTATGGATGTATGTGTATGTGGAAGGCACTCTACTATAATACCTAATTTCAATATTCATGGTCGTCAACTTCTCTAGTAACCCACCAATGCGCTAAAGTAGATATGCAAACACATTCCTTAGGATGAATATGGTTGTAAGAAGATATAAAAGTTAATTCTGAGTCGTGGTTTTTATTTTCTATCTAGTACTGAAATTGTCATCAATTATACTATTTTATTAATATTTTGTTTTATCCATATTTATTACAAAATTATAACAGAATTACTATTAGTTTATTTGTATTTTTTTTTTTTTTTCCTGATCCTGGTAACAAGTAAACGTTTCCATTACAAATTAAACATAGAGATCCAAAAGACTTCTTAATGTTCAGCAATGACTATGGCACACTCTTTCTAAAAAAAAACTCTTATTAATGTTGAGATATTCACATTAAACACAAAGTGTCACTAACACAACCAAACCCCACTTTTCTTTTCTTTTTTTTTTAAATTGTTTCTTAGTTTGTCCATTCATGAAATACAATCTAAAATGTACATTTTGAAGTTAATATTGGAGATTCCTACACCATCTCCATTTGGATAACAGGGTTCTACTTTTTATTTATTGAGACAAAATGGTACAATTTATCTTGTGGATACCTGCCCTATTATTCAACTTCTGAAAATGCTTTGTAATCTCCTTTAAGATAACTTCTTTCTTTTCAGATAAAAAATACTAAAACTTCTAAGAATGAGCAAAAGAATGAATCAGGTGTTTCTGATGTGGAACTTATTAAGCGGACCAAAAGTAAAAGTTCAGTAATAAAGGTAAAAACTTTTTTAGTATTTTGCCAGATTTTTATAAAAAGCTTTTTGGGTTAAATTATACTTTTAATTATTTAATTTCATGACCTGTAGAATTTTTTTATCACATTTTTATTTGGTTTTATTTTTATATTAGTTTTGAGGCTGCCATGGCAAAGCTTTTTACTATGGGACCCAAACACAAAATAATGCAGGTTCAATTTTAACTTGTGAGGGATTACTTTTATTTTGAGGCAGAAGAGAGTAAATCTTGACCTTTAAGATAAGATAAGAAATTTTAATAGGCTAAAATAATCTAGTATTAATCCATAAAAGAGAAAACACTTAGCTATATTCCTACCTTATATCCCCTCTCTTTCTGACAACCTTTCAGGTACTGGTAAAGGTGGAGAGACAGAGTCCAACAAGTGGGCCTAATGGTCCTTTTTGACAACCACGGGGAACCAATGGAGATGACCTATTTGTCCACCATCTCTAATCTTCTGGTTTTCCTTATTCTGTCAGATCCTAGAACTCTGTACGTTAGTAATGCATACCTGTCACAGTCCGCTATGTAGTGTAGAGCAGTCTCTGGCGCTTGCTCTCAAAAATTGCTCGCATCTTCAGATGTCTTTTAAGCCAGCAGTGACCTGTGAGTATTCCAATTATCAGTTGGAGTTCATTTTTGTTTAGGCCCAGCAACCACTTGGTTCTAGAAGGAGAGGGTTTTTCGTTAGTAGCATATCTTTGCTTAGTCCTACACATTTCTCCACTCCTTGCCTAATATTCTCCATGCCCAATCATGGACTTCCTTTTGCTGATGTCTTTTCAAGATACCTAATAAAGATTCAGGCCCCAAAGTTGGAATCTCAATGCCTTTTCTTGCAAGCTGGTCATCTTTCTCGTTGCTTTTGATTCCTTTATGACCAGGAACTAATTTCACATTATTAAAGCAAGCAAGTAACTCTAATGCTTGCTTGCACTTTTTTACCAGTGTGGAATTCAACTTAGAGGGGATTCCAGGGCCTGAAGAGCAGACCTACTGTCTGAGCTAATAGTAATACCCACAGCTAATAACTTCCGCTCATGTTGCTGCAGACAATATTGCATGCACTTCTGCTTGGAAGACAGTAGAGTGTTTACCCAAAGGAATACTTAAATTAGTGTCGAAATTCTCTATATAGGCTCTCACACCCATTAAACCAGTCGAATCTTTCCTTGATCCATCCGTAAAACAGACTAGGTTGTCTGTTTGAGTTTCCACTGATCCTTGTTTCCTGCCAAGTAAGATAAGATACGAGTAGCTTACTTTGGAATCTATCAAGCGGTGGATAACAATATCGAAGAATATTCCACTAATTTGGCTATTTCCCTATAGTGGCCTGTAGGTTTCCCATTGCCTACCACTTTCTGTAAGCCATAATCACTTTACCTTTCAGCCATAAGAGCAGGTGTGTTAATTAAAGAAAGACTTATAAAGCCTTAGTGGGTGTGGTGCGAAACGCTGCTGTAATGCTCATGCAAGCCAATCTTTTGATTCGGCTAAGCGTTCAAATATGGGAGACCTTATTTAGGGCTGTCCACCACACAATACTTCCGTATTGAATATCATAATACCATACCAAGGATATAATATTATACCATAACTCAAGGATTGAAATTCCAGATGCCCACAGCACTTCTTACTTGCCAAAAGGATGCTATAGCGTTCCTTTTAATCTCTGTCAAATGGAGACCCCAATTTAGTTTGGTATCCAAAGATACTGAGATATTTGACTTAATTGGAGCTGATTGCCAAAGAAAGTCTAGCAGTCCTAAAAACGTCCAGCTTCCGTTTCTTGATAAAGAAAATCAACTGAGTCTTTAATGGGTTTACTGAAAGTCGCATTTCAGCACACCACATTTGAACAATGTATTATGCAATGTATGCACTCAAAGATGGTTGTGCATGTGATGAGGATCACACCATCATCTGTGAATCCAGCGTCTTCAAGTCTTCTTAATAAGTTATCTATAACAAGGCACCAGAACAGCAGAGGGATGCAGCTCCCTTCTGTTATAGCTCAGACTTCTGGTCTGGTGCCCTACTGTGAAACGACTATTGTTTTATTCTTTAACACAAATCCGATCCATCTGACAATTTTAGCTGGGGCAGATATGCCTTTTAAAGCTTTTCAGACTGTCTCAGGTCTAGTCTTGTCAAATACCCCATTGACATCAAAAAAGAGTCCTAAAGTGAATTATTTATATAACAAGGCCTTTTTTATTTTTCCTACTAAGCTAAGGAATGTAGGGCAGTCTCTGCTAGCCAATCTGGGTTGGTGCAACGGACAACAAGAGGAATAAGTCTTTCGTTTGTGGACCGAGGACCGGAGTATATGCATCTTGGCATCTCCCCTCGGTTTTCAAGCCTGGATTAGCTTCAGATTTGGTAACACCATTTCATTACCTCTTGTAAAAGTGCACAAATTGCCATCATCGCTCTACAAAGGATAAATTGCTTGATATTGATAATGATAACGCTTCACGTTGTGAGATTTGTAATGCTAGTAAATAATTGTAATAATACTTCCATGCAAATATATCTGTCGTCTAGCCTAGAGAATAGAGTCAACAATTAATAAACACAATTATATTCTCATAACTTTTTCAATAAGTTTTTTATTTTTTTAAAAACCTTTTGATTCCTTAGTTTGAGACTTCACCTCTGTTTAGAGATCTGAAATAATGTCTTCAGGATAAAAACCCATTTTATTTAATTTTTTAGAAATCATAACTTTATAATATATTGTAATATATACATTTTTTTCAGATTTTATGTACGTAGTAAATAATTGTTTTTAGGTATCTTAAATTAGATTTAGTATTTGGAAATAGGGATTCTCAGGAAAATAATACAACATTTATTTATCCTGACTGCAATCATCAAAAATTATAATCCAAAGTGTGTTTATCATCATAAATGGAACCAAAATAGACGCCTTCATTTAAAAACATGGCGGCTCCATTTTGGACTTCATCAGAACCACTGCCATAATGAGCGAGTGGGTGAAATTCATCAATTTTTCAATAGTTCACCAATAAACCTGATCTAAGAAAATCAAAAAGAAGTAGAAGAGATTTTCATCAAATGAAAACTTCTGCAAATAGTAAATGGTCCATTTGTATTAGATAATCAAAATGTAAGTTCGCCATTTTGAAATCGGTAGATGGGGTAACGGACAACAAAAGGAGAGTAGCTATTGTTGTGGGACCAGGGACCGGAGCAGACATCTTAAGAGCTCCCATAGTACTTCGTCCACATTTAAAATCCACATCATTTGGTAACACACAGTGTTAAAGTGTTAAATTTAAGATATATTGACGCTTCACGTATTAGTATGTTTTGCATTAGTAATAGTTCTGTGTGTATGTGTCTGATTGTCTAGTAACCCACCCTGAGAATAGAGTCAAAGTTAATAAAACAAATATATATATAAAAAAGTGAAAATAAGTTTATTTATTTATTTTCCAAAAAACTGAACTTTACATATTTGGCGCCCAACATGGGGCCTTATTCGTTAAAAGTTAAAAATTAGGTCACGACAATCAGGACGCAGCTCACAGAAAATTTTAAATTGTTAAATTTTTATTTAAAAGTGGAAAATTATGGATAAGATTCAGGAAGAGACGGTTGTCCAATGCCTAGGAGACGAGAATGATTCAGACTCGGTAATTGATATGAATAGCGATAATTTAGACATTAATAGCATGTTAAAACTTATAATATCTAAAATTCAGGAACTGGATAAAAAAGTGGACGCAAGATTTCGTGAACTGGATAAAAAAGAGGATGCAAGATTTCGTGAACTCAATAAAAAATGGGATGAAAGAAGTCAGTAAGTTAAAAATAATCTAAACGAACTTGATAAAAAATCTGATGTAAGAGGTTGTGAACTCAATAAAAAAATTGATAATTTAAATGAAGAATTTCAAACTTTTAATTTTATAAGTGATGAACTAAATTTAGAAAATGAGAATAAAACAAATAATTCAGTAATACCAGAAATATGTGAACCGGGACTAACAATAATTAAAGATGAATTGGTCGAAACTAATTTAACCTTAAAATTGAACTCACAAAACGCTGAAACATCAGAAAAAATTAATGTAGCTCATAGAAATGACTCTGAATTATCAGAAAAAATTTATGAAAGTCTCGTGGAAGAAAATAAGACAAGCAACATGTTTGTGAAAATAGAACCGCAATATAAACATGAGATTGTGCGGTTAAGTAAAAAAGAGAATGAAAGTCGGAATGCCAGATTCTTTGTTGAATATGTCAAAAATAAAATCTTGAATACACTGCACAAGTTAATACCCCATTAAAGTGTTTAAGCAATAACGCCACCTGGTTTGCCACCAATAGATGGAATGATTTCCTATTGATTTTGAATATTTCCCGCATTTTAACATATATCAGACATGCACCTATACAGGATATGTTTGGAATGAAGCTCTTATGCTTTTGGAGCACATTTAAAGTGTATGACCCGGGTGGATTGAATTTAGATCATGGCTCGGTTAAGAATTTTAGTAAAAATAAAATTTAAAAATTTGGATATGGAAATAACTTTATTTGCAATTGAATATATTTAATAGTACACACATTAGAGTAGTCAAAAGAAGAAAAGCTATTTATTATTGTTGTATAGGCTTGGGATATTTCATAGATGCTTAAAATTAAAAAAGAAAGTTAAAAAATCAATATTTTTATTTCCGGGGTTTGGAATAGACAGTTATTTTTCTTTACAAAACTATAGTCTCATATCTTTAAAATTGGTTGTTAGAATCAATGATTTTTATCCTTTTTATTACTGTTATTCCTGAGGATGGATTTATAAACATGAAGTATTTAAAAAAAAAAAAATAATAAAAAACACCCTCTTCAATATTGTTATTAAGTAAAGGTCATTTTGATTTTAATAAGAAATGTTTAATTAATTGATAGAACAATATTTAAGAATTACATTTTAAGAGTTAATTAAATTATCAAGAAAAATCTCTCTCATTTATTAGGTGTTGATTTTTTGTAAAATAATCAGATCATCGATTATTCATGAATTGTAGTTAACTTAGGAATATTTATCTCAAAAATAATTTTTAGTTTTTGACCTAAATTTAAAATAATTATTACTTTCAACTCTTGTTTTTCTTATGGTGTGTTTGTTGAAATAATAATTCAAAATTCTCATTTAAGATCTACCATATATATGAGAATCCATATTTTCTTTTTTCTTAATAATCAGTACATGTTTTAGTGATAGATTAACCAGCTATTGATGCTATTTGTTTATATGTAAATTTAAAATAATTGGTGCTCAGCGCAGAGCTAACATTTTTTATTTTCTTTAAAAATTATAAGGCCTTGCTCGCAAGAGCTGTAATACAAATTCAACTAGAATACTTAAATAAAATTTAATTATTAACCATGACAGTGATAATTTTGGTATAATTAAATTTTTGTTTTACTCATTTTCTGATGGACCATCTTCTCTTGCTCTTTCCTGTTTTCTTTGATTTTGGTTAAATAAAACCTAATCGACAAACATAACAATGTTTCTCATGTAGTCACAATATCCTGTTTTTTGATAAACAGAACCATATCTCATTGGGGTCTTAACAAAAATTATTTGTATCCTCTCAATTTGTTCTTTTATATAATTTATGTATAGTTTTTGAAAAAATGTTTGTATATAGTTTAATTGTATTCTGTTTGGAGATAAGTCAGAAAAATTATGTAAATCAATAATTAAGAAGAAAATTAAACTTGAATTTAGTATTTAAGGAAATCAAAAATTGTAATTATTAGTAACTCAGATGCAATTGGGAATTAATGTTTAATTGAATGAATGGAGTATGAATGTTTCAGTATTCACTTGTATAATTTAAGATGAAAAAAAAATAACAATAATAAAAATAGTATTTACATGCAAAATATCATTATTATTTTTTTTTACCTAGAAGGAGGGAGAAATGTAATATACACATTTTTTCAGATTTTATGTACGTAGTAAATAATTGTTTTTAGGTATCTTAAATTAGATTTAGTATTTGGAAATAGGGATTCTCAGGAAAATAATACAACATTTATTTATCCTGATTGCAATCATCAAAAATTATAATCCAAAGTGTGTTTATCATCATAAATGGAACCAAAATAGACGCCTTCATTTAAAAACATGGCGGCTCCATTTTGGACTTCAACAGAACCACTGCCATAATGAGCGAGTGGGTGAAATTCATCAATTTTTCAATAGTTCACCAATAAACCTGATCTAAGAAAATCAAAAAGAAGTAGAAGAGATTTTCATCAAATGAAAACTTCTGCAAATAGTAAATGGTCCATTTGTATTAGATAATCAAAATGTAAGTTCGCCATTTTGAAACCGGTAGATGGGGTAGCGGACAACAAAGGGAGAGTAGCTATTGTTGTGGGACCAGGGACCGGAGCAGACATCTTAAGAGCTCCCGTAGTACTTCATCCACATTTAAGATCCACATCATTTGGTAATATACTTTAATTATATCCCATAGACCACGATCGTCGTTCTTCAAAGAAGAAAGTGTTAAATTTAAGATATATTGACGCTTCACGTATTAGTATGTTTTGCATCAGTAATAGTTCGGTGTGTATGTGTCTTATTGTCTAGTAACCCACCCTGAGAATAGAGTCAAAGTTAAATAAAACAAATATATATATAAAAAAGTGAAAATAAGTTTATTTATTTATTTTCCAAAAAACTGAACTTTACGATATGGATGTAAAATGATTATTTTTGGCTTATTTATACCATCCTTAGTTGTTATTATCAGGGCCACAGCATCTTTTTTATTTAGTTGATGTAGTGGCAAAATTTGTAGGTACTTAGAGGCCCAATGCACACTCTCAAGTCTTGACAAGGGGGTGGACGGATAATTCTTCAATCAGTTCTCCCTGGTCCTTTAATCATTCCCCTGAAACAGTAAGGTTCTTATATTAAGACGAGAGTGGATTTCATCCCTGAAAGAAGCTTTGCTAATTCAGCCGTAACCGACTTATTATGTTGCAAATTGATTTTTCTTACCTTGACCACAGCGGACTCCATAGTTGTGGGAGGTAGAGGAAGAGGGAGTAGAAGAAGGACACCAATCTGGATTCTGGTATTCCAAGAGACTGATTGGGCGATCACGTCGGTCCCCATTCCAATAACAATTCTAACGGGCCAGGGAGCCTCGACAGACCACCTCACTACAAATCTGTGGTCTTTAAGAGGTACCTAGTTGAGAAACCAGTCTCATGTTTCTTCATTTCTGGAGGTGATGAGGAACCATCCAGGTTCTGCCTGATGCCCAGAGTTTATAAACTATAGAGATTTCCTTATGGGAGAGGAGGAGATATGGCTCATTCATTCTCATTCCAGTTTCAGTGATGAGGAGTCTGCGCATGAGCTGAGCTTCCTCTTGAGTGATGAAAGTGCCCTTCTGGTTTCCCATGATAACCACCTGCAGAGTTTTCGATGATTATGTGACTTAGCTAGGAAGAAAATCTAGCAATAGGTTCACTGGACCTCATAGAGGATGATTTTATTCTTTTAGAGTCTTGCTGATCGTTTCGATGGAGGGTCGTCCAAGGTCTTTTAACTGTATCCCTTCTGTTTCATTCTCCATTTTATTTTTAAAAAAAGGGAAAGGGTCTGCATTGTTTATTGTGAGCAAGCCTTCCCCATCACCACCCCCACTTGGCCAGAGTAGCTAAGCTCACAGGAGTGGAAACAAAACAAGAACAAGACAAAAAAGCAGAAATTATGACATAAGAATAAATTCAGCTTTTCTTAAAAAGCTAAGGCCAGTACCCTTGACACTTTTGTGTAAAACCGAAGCTGGATCGCACAAATCTGAGGTAGACTGTAAATTCTTCAATCAAGTAAATGTGAATTCATGTTTATCGAAACGTGTAAATCTTGAGGATGAGTATACTATTTAATTGCTTAATATTCTCTCATGTATTTTCAACTATATCTATATTTTTCTTTTTTTTTATGGTTCTATGTCGTTTTGCTTAGCCCTCATGAAACGTTAGCATGCATTAAAAGTAGTATTATGCTTATTGTGTTTTCTACGGTCAACGATATCTCTACCATTACTCTCATTTTAGTTATTATTATTTTTTATTTTTAATGCCACGGTCTTCCATCATCTATACATACTGGAATGTATGTAAAATAAATCAATAAATATGTACTAGATAATTTTTTCTCAAAAACTTTGCATTGCTCACAGCTTTGAACTGCCTATTATATATCTCTATTAGCAAAAACATTTTATTTTTTATAAAAAAACCTGTACCACTACAACCCATGAAGGGCCTTGGGCTCAGTACTTGGGAAGGCCGTACTGTTTCTAGGACAACGGGTGTGCAAGGAGGTGATTTTGCCGAGATCACACTCTTTATAAGAATAAGAGTCTCAAAAATTGGGTATTACAACTAATAACAAAAAATTTTTTACAAATCATTTTTTTGACTCAAAGTAATTTGAGTGTGATATTTAAAAATCTAATGTTAACAAATGACCACACTTTAGGTAGTTATGGTATTAAAATTAAAAATTTTGTTATAAAGTATTTTTAAGTTAAGGTAAATTTCCTGAGCAGGATTTTAATTTAACAGTTTTTTAAGTTATTTTTAATTTTGCTTTTTATCTCTCTTTGTTTATTCATGTTCTTATTAACCTCAATTTATTTTGTAGATAGTGTTGGAGCATAGTGAAGGTACTCAGACTAAACCCCTTCGAAAGGCCAGAGTATATACTGTAGGGACTCAGGTACATAAAGTTTAATTATTATTTTTATTTAGAAATTGTAAGGCATGCATTTATCTAGATGATTTTGGAGATATAATTGTTTATTCTGTAATATCTTAAAAAAAGGCCCTTCCTTTTCTATTGTTAAATACTGTATAAAACCTTCTAAAAGGCCCTTCTTTTATTTTATTATCAAATAATATGTAATATCTTTTAAAAAGATGCTTCCTGTTAATTATATACTGTAATTTTAAAAAAATTTAAAGCATGCTAAACAGCTGTTAGGCTAATAGAGTGCTCTCACAGCTGTAAAGAATGTCTCTGTTCAACAGTTATGACAGTAATACCTGCTAGTTCCAGTAAATCATTAAGGTAGATGCCACTAAGATTTATGGAAAGGCATCCTCCGATTGGTAAACTATTTGTCATTCGATAAAAAGTATTGTTATATGTGAAATAACCGTTATCAGTTTTTTCGTATGGGTAATAGACTTTACTTTTGATAGGAGTATGTTATTCAATTTCTTCCCACTTCTTACCTAGAGTTTTGTATAATTCATTTAGTGGAATATTCGTAAAAAGTGATTCCACGTCATAACTCACTAGATATTCATTTTCGTCAATATTATTTTTATTTTGTTCCTAACTTGAACTGAATTTTTCACGTCAAATATGTTATTATTTAAATGGTTAAAGGCTGGATTGAGGAATTTAGCTAATTTTTCAGTTACGCCATTAATATTATTCACTATTGGTCAAAGTGGTTTTTTGTTTATGCTGCTTGCATAAACCATGTATTCGCGATATTATATAATCTCTATAATCAATATTGGTTCATTAGTGATTTTTTTATTTGAGTTGATATTAATTTATTTTAATAAATTCCACTTAGATTTACTGTCATCATTCCTCCCATGGGCAGACTATACAATTGTTTGTAATATTTATCGTTATATTTAAAATAATTATATTTGGTACAAATTCTGATCCCTTCTAAAAAAACTTTTTTATCTTTAATTGAGGTGTTATTTTTTATTTCATCCCAGTTCTCTTCTAGTACTGGGATATTCGTATATAGTGATTGTACATCTAAGCTTATTATTTCAATTTCATCTTTTTTTATTTCAATATTTTTAAGAAACTTCTTAAAAATAAGTACTTTTTACAAGAACTACAATACTTTTTATCGAATGACAAATAGTTTACCAATCGGAGGATGCCTTTCCATAAATCTTAGTGGCATCTACCTTAATGATTTATTGGAACTAGCAGGTATTACTGTCGTAACCGTTGAACAGAGACATTCTTTACAGCTGTGAGAGCACTCTATTAGCCTTCTTCTTTCCTTCTTTCATTTCTATTGCATTTTTTATATCAAAATAATTGTTGCTTTATTGTTAACACTATTCCTTAATTGTTAATTTTATTAAAGAAAATTCTGATGATGAGGAAATATTTCCCAGAAACGTTAATGGAATAAAGAAGAAGATCATACCTGGAGGATACATATTGCCCTTTAATAAAATAATCTAGTGATTACCTTATTTTTGGTCTTATCAGATTTAATGTTAATTAGGTTGGGATTGTTTTAGAAAAAAATGTTTGTATCTCTTATATCTTTTTTTATTTTGGTGTGTATTGGGTTTGTTTTATTATGTGTTTTTTACAATTGTCTAAAAATTGGTTAATGTCATTATTAAAAGTTTCGCACTACATTTTTATGGTTATTGGAGATATTTAGCGTTCTGATAATGTGTTCAATGTCGGCTATAATGTTTAAAATTTCAATATTATAATTATTCGTAATGACATTAAATTTGTCCCCTAATGATAACATGTTGAGGATATTAATTGGTATATTTATATTATAGTATTAATAGTACAGCCTATGGTGTGTAATTCTTTGTAAGTCTTTAACAGGATTTTGTCATTGTTAGTGTTTGTAACTATCTGAATTTAATCCAGGTTATTTGAAATAATGCATAGTTTATAACATCCATGTATGGTTTATTGATATTTACCTTATAAGGTGTGTTAATTTTTTAATCAATTATCTTTCTATAGTATTTATTAAATTGGCGTAGGGGAGTGGCGATCCCACCACCCAGCCGAGAGGCTGCAGCCAGCCACTGGTCCTCCAGATTGGGGGAGCACATATACTGACACCCACACAGTACACTTTATACAGCACATTATACACATCGACACACTACAGACTAAGGTCACAGTCCTACAGTACTCATCCTAGGATCACCTTTCCTAAGCTGCCGCTCCGGAGGGGGTGCAAGTATGCAGGCACAAAGGTGGCAGTCCCACCAGCATACTAGGATACGCAAAGAGGACTGATTGCCCCACTACCCGAAAATAAATAATCATGAAACCCCGCTCAAATGACTTGTGATTACATTTAAAGCCATCAGTCCCAGAATCTGTTACATCAGAATTCGAGGAAAATTTTGGAATCTGAGCATATTTAGTGTTCATGCACCCATCGAGGCCACTGAGGAGGAAGATAAGGAGGCTTTTTATGATATGCTTGAAAGAGCAATTGATTCCTGCCCAAAATACGATATAAAATTGATAGCTGGAGATCTCAATGCTAAAGTTGGAAAGGAAGTCCGTTATGAGCCCACAATTGGAAGACACAGCTTGCATGAAGAGACCAACGATAATGGTCAAAAGTTGATTAACTTTGCAGTATCAAAGAATCTGATAGTATCAAGCACTTGGTTTCCACATAAAGATATCCATAAAGGAACGTGGACTACTCCAGATGGTCGTCATGTAAACCAAATCGACCATCTTCTTGTCAGTGGTAGATACATGAGCAGTATATTGGATGTACAGGTCTTCAGAAGTGCTAATGTGGATTCAGACCACTTCTTAAGCATTTCACACATCAAAGAATGCATAAGCTGTCCAAGCCATGCATCAGTACCGATTATCAGGTGGTTTAATCTGAAGAAGCTCAAAGAGAAAGAAATCCAGCGTCAGTACTCTGAAAAATTGGATCAGAGACTTTCTCAGCGACCTACCAGCGGAGATATCGAAGAGGAGTGGGCAAGATGCTCTTCCACCATCAAACAAGTAGCAGAAGAAGTTTTGGGTCCAGCAGAAAAAGACTTAATTTCCCCGTGGTTTGACGAAGAGTGCAAAGCCCTCACAGATGTAAAGAATGAAGCCTACAAAACCATGATCAATAGGCGGACACGTAGAACTGTCCAGGAGTACCGGAGAAAACGTCAGGAAGAGAAGTGAGTTCATCGTAAGAAGAAGAGACAACGATGTAATGTTGACCTAGAAGAACTGGAGAAGTTTCGATTCGAAAATGAAGCTAGAAAATTTTTCCAGAGAGTCAACACTACTAGAAAACCATTTAAGCAGATCCCAACTATGTGTATGAATGCGGAAGGAACCCTATTGACTGATGATAAAGCTTGCATGGAGGAATGGAGAAAATATTTTGAGACCTTACTGAATGTAGGGGAAGAGAGCGGCGATAATTCTCCAGAGCATTAGCTCTATGAAGGAGAATTAGAACTACCTGATGAGGAAGAAGCTGTTGATGCAATTAGTCGGTTGAAGGATCATAAAACTCCTGGCATTGATTCATTCCCCGCAGAACTGTTTAAACAGTAATCTATGGAGCTACAAAGTGTTTTCACAATTTGCTGATGAACATCTGGACCAGTGAATTATTACCTGGAGACTGGAGAAAAACGTTGATCTGTCCCATACACAAAAAAGGAGATATGCTTAAATGCACTAATTATAGAGGAATATCCTTGCTTCCATGTGCATTTAAAATCCTCTCAAATATTTTACAGACTATTTTGCCGGCTTCTCCCAATTGTTGAACGGAAGATTGGTCATTATCAATGTGGATTCCGACAAGGCAGATCTACGACAGACCAAATGTTCAGCCTCCGAACAATACTCGAGAGAGGAAGGGAGTATAATGTGACTACACATCATCTATTTGTTGACTTTAAGTCGGCATACGATAGTATTCACCGAGCAGAGCTTTACAAAGCATTACATGAGCTAAATGTTTCATCTAATCTCATACGACTTATAAGGCTGACAATGACAAGTGTTGAGTGTGTGGTCCAGGTACAAGGTCGGAGGTCATTGGAATTCTCGTCCAGGAAAGGAGTCAGGCAGAGAGACGCCTTGGCAAGCCTAATTTTTAACATGGCGCTAGAGAAAGCAATAAGGGACTCTCAGATACAGAATACTGGCATGGTATGGAACAAATCGGTACAGATGTTGGCATATGCAGACGACATAGATATTGTGGGGAGATCCAGACAAGCGGTAGTTGAAGCCTTCCTTGATCTAGAAGCTGCTGCGAGACACATGGGACTCATTACAATGAATTTAAAACAAAGTACATGGTTTCGGATAAAGCTGCGGGATGGGCAGGTGCGAGTGTTGCTTTTAGGCCTTACAGGTTTGGTCTCAGGGCTTGTCTATCTTAGATCTATGGTAACTTTCAACAACGAAACAGCAGTTGAGATCAAGAGGAGAATATTGGCTGTGAACCGCTGCTATTTTGGACTCCAAAAGCATTTTTCAAGCAATCTGGTTACAAGGCGAACAAAAATTATAATTTATAAAACTCTTATCCGGCCTGTACTTTGTTATGGCTCAGAGACCTGGACTACATCCAGAGCTGAGTACCAGCTCCTTCTTATATTTGAGCGGAAAGTATTGCGCCGAATTTATGGAGGGTGTGTTTGAAAACACTGAATGGAAGCGTAGAAGCAATCGGGAGCTGTATGATTTATATCATGAACAGGATATCTCCCGTTTCATCAAGTTTGGAAGGCTCAGATGGGCAGGACATCTCGCCAGAATGGCTGATGATTTACCACCTAGGAAGATTCTAACTGAGCACCTATTTAGTTGTCGCAGAGTTGGGAGACCAAAACTACGCTGGGTAGATTGTGTGGCCAATGACGCTAGAGAGTATCTGAGCGTGGGAAACTGGATGGCAGTGGCACAGAACAGGAACGTATGGAGGTTGCTGTTGGAGGAAGCCAGTACCCTTTACGGGTTGTAGTGCTTCCAAAGAAGAGAAGAAGAAGTATTTATTAAATTCTAATTTGTATGTTTCTATTATTTTTATACATTCAACATATAGACGTTCGATTTTTCACTTTAAATAAATATTCATTAAAAATTATATTGCAAGTATTAAGTGCCCAGTAGCACTGTTTTATATCCAATTCTAAGCAATCCTTGGACAATCTATTACATAAATTTGTTAATTTTTCCGGGTTATTCATTAAAAAAGTTGTATTAAAAAGGTTTTCCAAGAGAATAATTCAATTCAGTAAATGATGAGGAATTATATCTGATTCTTTACATTTTTTGAGATAATAGATTTTGTTATGAGTATGTAATATTTTAGAATATAAATTTAGAAATTTGAACGTACTTGTAAGGTTTACATTGCTATCAATTAACTTAATAAAATCCTGTTTAAATTTCATCCATCTTGTGTCGATCTTTTCATTAGTTCCTTGGTCTTCAATTGGCCTCCCAAGTGATATTCTTCTAATAGAGTTTGTAGAATATGGTTCCCTAATAGATATTTAAGTTAAAAATTAAAACAGGCCAATTGGAGCTTTCCTGTTCCTCCCAGAGGTGGCTGGTTTGATCGCAAATACCGTTGGACGTTCTCTTTCCTCTTCCTTCCAGAGGTGGCTGGTCTGATCCCCAGTGCCGCTGGGCATTCTCTTCCTCTCCCTCCCAGAGGTGGCTAGTCTGATCCCCAGTGCCGCTGGGCATTCTCTTCCTCTCCCTCCCAGAGGTGGCTGGTCTGTTCGCCAGTATCGCTGGACGTTATCTTTCTTCCTTCCTGGATTTTGCAGTATGTGTGTGATCTTATTTTCTCTGCCCTGAGGATGCCTGAATTGGGAAAACGTCGACTGGTTAGAGCAGGAGTGTCAAACATGTGGTAACGCATGCAGCCCCTGAGGTAATTTTTTGTGGCCCACAATGTTTTTAAAATAAAATGAAAAAAAGACAATGTTAAAGCAATGTTATCGATTATCATCCTAAATTCATTTAATTAATTCATATGTTTTAATATCCTGTCCATATTTCTGAATCCACACTTTAAAATATCATTTTAATAAAATTTGTAATAAATGTGATGCGACCCGTGACTTTAATTGAGTTTGATGGGCCTAGGTTAGAGTCTTAAACCATTTTGTGTGGAATCTTCCATTTTTATCCTACTAATGTGATCAAAAAGTAAGGTGAAATTGTTATTTAAAACTCCCGGGCATTAGGAAGGCAGGTAAATTTTTTTTTTCTAGGTTGGTAGGACTATAAGAATATTATTTGAGCGTTATGAGTCGTTGCATAAAGCTGTTCGTCTGAAACAGCCGGAATTATGGGCGAACAATTCTTGGTTCCTTCATCGCGATAATGCACCGGTTCACACTGCATTGGTTCTTCGCGACTTTTTTGCCAAAAACTCGATTCATATCGTTCCGCAACCACCGTTTTCGCCTGATTTGGCTCCATGCGACTTCTGGCTATTCAGCAAACTCAAAAGGCCAATGCGGGGACGCCGTTTTGACACGAGATAAAAACCGAATCGAAGAAGGTCTTGAAGGCTACACCGAAAAAAGACTATTCTGACTGTTTTGAGGACTGGAAAAAGCGTTGGCAAAAGTGCATTTTATCGGACGGGGATTACTTTGAAGGGGATGAAATTGATTTGGAAGAATAAATAAAGAATTTACATTTTATAAACAAATTCACCTTACTTTTTGATCACAGTAGTAAATAAAATATTGTTTGGACGAAACTTGGAGAAATTAAGTAAAACCACACTTTTATTTGGTTGTTTTATTTATCAATTTGACTGAAACATGATTAAAAAACTATGAATTAATTGTTTGCTGTATAAAATATTTTATTAAGGTAGATATTTCTTGTAATCCATTATTTGTTTGGCAATTTTATTATTATTTTTTTTTTTTGCAGGCTGACCATCTAGACATTTATATGAGCTTAAATACTGAAGAAGAACGTCAGGAAAGTATACGGTATTATTCTGCTATTGTTCGTACATCAGCAAATTCAATGATTCATCTTGACCCAGAAGAAGTAAGTCCTAGGTCTTCCCCTCGGTCTTCTTCTTTCCTTTTTATTTCATATGTGGCACTTTCCACACGTTCTTCAGACTTTCTTGAGACAAGTCCAAATCACCTGAGCTGATGATCTTCAGCTGATTTCTCTTGTAGGTTGGTCCTTATTATGTATGTGTAGTATTATTAATTTTGTCTCATCTTGCTTTGCCCTCAATTCTTCTCAAATAGTGCATCTCCAAGGAGTTAGCAATTTAAAAACAATAAAAATACAAATGATCTAATTTTAGTGGTTTATTTATTTGGACTATGGGTAACCTAAATTGGACAACAGGTTGATATTTATTTGTATATCCTTATTATTTATTGATGGAAACTTATTACAAAACGGGGATTAGATGAAGAACATTCAAAAAATCTTAAAGTTGCAGCTATTTTATTATAAATTTTCCATGTTTCAACCATTAGCTGCATGGAAATCATCTGATGATAGCTGAATTTGTTTTACACTCTACATAAGATATTTTTGTTGAAAGAAATCATGACATCTTTTACTGTGGTTTTTAGCTCATCCATATCACTAGCTGACCCTTCATCCCCTGGTCTAAAACCCATTTCTTCATGTATGCTGACAAGAAAAATCGCATGGATCATGTCTGGAGATTTCAGAGGCCAAGCATGTGCCCTACCCAGTGTCATTTAAAAACTATGGTATGATGTTGTGGTAAGGCTCCATCCTGTTGGGATATGAAACAATTGGAGCCCTCCTCTAGTTGTGGAAAAAGCCATGTTTTTATTTCCAGTCAATGTGTTTCCCTTAAAAAATAAGGGGTTTGTAAAGACTGGAAATTATCGAAACTAAGAATTTAAATCCGAATACGCCTGTTTAAACACCTGATACGACTTTCATGGCAGACCGTTTTCGAGTTATGCGAGATATACACGAACATACATACAGATGTTCAGACAAAATTAGTCAAAATGAATTCAAGAATTGATATTTCCGTTGAAATCTGAAAACAAAATTTTCACGATTACAATACTTTCTTTACTTCGCACAAGGAAGTAAAAATTAATTTTTTACTTTCTTTAAATGTTATCATTACAGACCAACAACTTAAGGAAAAACCTTTTTGTGCTGATGGTTCTAATAATAACTTCATGTTATTGAAATCAATGTACGAATTAGTACTCACAATTGAAAGAATGTAAAACAAATCCAAGGATTAAAAAACAATACCTCCTGGAGGTAGCCGGCTTCATCTCCAGTATCTCTGGATCTACTGCTTCCTCTACCTCCCAGAGGTGACTGGCTTCATCTCTGGTATCTCTGGACGCACTTCTTCCTTTACCCTACCTGAGGTGGATGACTTCATTTATGGTACTATCTCTTCTTCTACCTCCCAGAGGTTGCTGACTTCATCTCTGGTACTATCTTTTACTCTACCTCCCTGGGGTGGTCGACTTCATCTCACAGTATCTCTGCTCCTACCTTTTCCTCTCCTCTATTTCCAAGAGGTGGCTGGCTTCATCTCCGGTTTCTCTGGTCCTATCTTTCCTCCTGCATACCAGAGGTGGCTGGCTTCATCTTTGGTATCTCTGACCCTATCTCTATCTATTCTCCTACCTCCCAGAGGTGGCCAGCTTCATCTCCAGCATCTCTGGTCCTATCCATCCCCCTACCTCCCAGTGGTGACCAACTTCTTCTCCGGTATCTCAGCTCCTATCTTTTATAAATAATATCCAACCCTTGTGTATTATGCATTTATACTTATGTGTTGCTGGTCACAAAAATGCCTATATACTTATTATTGCAAAATGACCCAAAAAACTTTCAACTATTGTAATTCTCTTCACTGGACACCAACCCTGCTTCAAACTGTGTTACTGGCTGAATGGATGCATGAACTCTCCATCTATCTTCAATAGTCTACAATTCTAGGCTTTATCCATTTGATCAACTACTTATCCACCAAAGAAACTCTTTGGAGTTTCACCTGTACTGGTTATGATGACCGAGGTGGCTCCCTAATTTTTTAAAGTTTTGACTACTTTGTATAATTGGACTTGGTTCAGATTTGATTCAATGTATTGCATTGTATGCTTTTTAACACATTTTTGTAAAATGTCTGAGGATGGCTTAAAGGCCGAAAATTTGCATCTAGATAAATGAATTTGTTGAAATAGTATCAGTCTGCATTTATTTATATATATTACATTCATCTTAAATCAACAAACACATAAGTTAGATATTACTTTTTCTAAAATCTTTAGCTTTCCAATGGCATATTTTGCATCTACATTACTACTCTTATTTTCGGAAATTTATTTTCAAACTGCAAAAATATTTCTCAATATTTATCATTAGTTAATTCTCAAATTCTTTCATAGTTATTTTTTATCCATTTTTATTACTACTAACAATGAGAGATGGTTAATTATTTCAAATAAACAAAATTAAAGCTACTTTAAGAAAACCATTTTGAAAATTCAGCATTTAACCCTTAACAGACTATATCAATGAGGATAAGGCCTTGCTAATATTAAAGACTATTTAATTTTACATTG
The DNA here is from genome assembly GCA_948150685.1 of Rhaphigaster nebulosa. Taxonomy (NCBI): domain Eukaryota; kingdom Metazoa; phylum Arthropoda; class Insecta; order Hemiptera; family Pentatomidae; genus Rhaphigaster; species Rhaphigaster nebulosa. Next base: position 207,859,832 of record OX411306.1, read on the forward strand.
ATATAACTAGTTTGGTCAAAATGGTGTTATAGCTGTTTTCGAGATGATTGTAAAACAAAAGTGTAAAATCGATAACATAGAGTGGCAGGTTCTGGTAAGTTGATTTTAGGGGAAAAGTTGCTGTAATATCCCAGGGATATACCAACCTAAAATATGTAATTTCAGTTTTGTACAACTTTTCATTATTGAACTAGGCTATTCACATACATGTAGAAATATAGACCATTTGGACTCGCGGATCTTAAAACATGTATATCAGTTGTCAGCTCGAATTTGAAATTTGTCACAATCGCAATATTTCTCCTTACTACATATTTCATATATAGGTAAGTGAAAATAAAAATTTTAGGCAATTAAGAAAATGAAAAAGATTGTATTCACTAAATTTGTAATACTATATTGACAGTAACCTATTTAATTTATTTAATCATTTAATTTAGTCTTTGTGGTTTTCTATGTATTCTTGCTGAAAAAATGAATGTTAGAGAGGATAGTTATTGTTTCACAAAAGAAATATTATCTTTTTGATATTGCTGTCTATCTAAAATGTTTCAATGATTTTAGCTTTTAAATTATAGGTGGAAGAAGAAAGTATGTTGAAAAGTGATTCTTCTCTTCGTGCTACTATTATTGATAAAGGAGAATCGAAACCAGATCGGCATCAGAAAGTGACAGTATCTAAGATGATTTCATGGTTTCGAAAGTTGGAATCAAAGGTAACTAAAATAGTATCTTAGCAGATAGTTTTAATAAAAAATAGTACTTTAGAAATTATTATTGGTGTGTTTATTAATGTTATGAATTGTGTTATATAATTTTGTTTGTAATTTTTATTTTATAATTTCGGCAAAACAAAAAACTAAAAAAAAAAAAAAAAAAAAATGATCTCTAAATAAATTTAACAGACTTTTTTGTTTTGCTGGTTTCCTAAAGAATTGCTTCAGTTGGATTTCTTTCAGTAGATGAGTCACCAATCGGAAATTCATAAAAAAAGAAGAAAAAAAGTTGATTAATTAACCTTAATCTTAGATTGTGATGAAGTAATCCTATCCTAAATACTTTTAATGGGTGTAATAAAATAACATTTTTGATGAGATATAAATTTTTTTTTTTAAGGCACCAATTCCTCCTAGAATCATCTCTTACATTTTAAGAAGAGGAGGACCTATCATGAAATCTATAGCCTACAGTAAATCAGAAAAATCAAAATCTATTGTAGAGGTGGATACCGATGATATGATCGAGGAAGGGGTAAGAAACACATTTTGAATTTCTATATTTTATGCACGATATGGATATACTGTAGTAATTGCGTGGAATTTTTTGAGGAAGATGTCAAAATCATAGAAGAAACTCCGCTGAACTAGCTTACCTTTTTATGAAAGAAGTTGGTCCACTACAAGAATGATCTCATTTACGTTATGGCTTCTACTCAAATTTTTTTTTCATTTCCTTCGATCATTATTATAAATTAAGAATTGGAAAAAATAAATAATCTCAAATCTCACAAAATATTTAATCTATTAACTGTTATTAATCTAAAAGAATTACTTGCCTTTTTCTTAATAATCATTATATAGGATACTCTGCAGTGTTGGCAGGTTGTTTTTTTTTCCTTTTATTTAGGTGGATTTTTTTCCAGGGTTATTTGTTTTATTTATCACTAAATGCATTCACCATTTTTATCTGATTAGAAACTAAAAATTAAAATTATTAGAAAAAAATTGGTTTGAAAACCCAGCTTGAGTTTAAAAAAAAAAAATATTTTACATGCATATACCAAAGACTTAGTGTAATAAGCTAATAATAAGATGTTCTAATGATCAAGTATCCCTTATTGTGACGTCACAGTCCTACATTCTAGAGTGTTGGGATGAATTAAAATATTTCATAATAATGTGATTAAACCTGAATACCGACAAAAGGAAGGAACCTCCTCATTATGACTTGGATCTCTGCCATCCAGCATTTCTTTGAAATATTCCCTCCATCTTTCCATTATCTCTTCACTCCGTCAGATGATGTTTCCATTTCTGGTCCTTATTCTTTTCAGTGTTGATGGTCTCTCTTTCCGCATTTTTTTCAGAATTTTATTGAAAACTTTCTGGTTCTCCTTTGTGTTTTCTTCGAACCTGTTGTCGAAGTCCTCAAGATTTCTGTTTTGCCTGTAGAACTTTTTTTTTGGCCTCCTTTCTATTATCTTTGTATTTTTGAAAGGCTATTGATGTTCTCAGGCTCAAGAAGCTCTTCCAGGGTGCTTTCTTTTCTTGTATTGCCTTCTTTACTTCATCTGTCCACCAGGCAGTCCTTTTGTAATCACACCCGACATTCCTCTGTCCACAGACAAGTCTATTAGCACCTTCCTTCCAAGAAGATCCACTCGCGCCTTTCTGATTTCATCCACTAGTTAGCACTCCTTCCCATTCAATTCGCACACATTCCAAGTAGCAAGCCATCTTCCGCGCCGTAGCGTATCCCACAATAACTGTCCAGCTTTATTATTTCTAATTTTTGTGATAAGTAAAAGTTAAGGGGAGTGGGTTATCAACCCGCAGCCCCCCTTCATTTGGAGGGCACTCCTCCAGAGCACTCTGAAAAACTCCCCCTCCGGGGCGGCTACCTAGGAAAGGTGACCTTATTGTGTATACTGTGAATGACCTTAGTCTGTAGTGCAAGGGTAAGTGTAGTGTGTTGTGTTTAGTATACTGTGTGAGTGCCAGTATTAGTGTTCCCCCAAACTTTATGACCAGTGGCTGATTACAGTCTAACGTCTGGGCAATTGGGCTGCCACACCAATGCCAGTTAGTTGTTTAGATTAATATAGGACTTCTTCTTTATTAATTAAACAAACGGTGGTTCGGACTCACTGTTCCTTTCTCAAGTCTAAAAAAAACATAATTAACAAAACATTGTTAACAATTGGGACATTGATTTCCAAAAGATATGAATGGATAATTCATTTTGGAAATTGATGTTTTGACATATTTGTATTCTAATGGTTTAGTTTTATCGAAATCCGTCATCCGATTTCATCTATGAAACACCGAAGTTCTTTTAAATCACATTTGAAAATTGCAATTCTTTGCAAAAGATACTAAGTACATATTGCATTTTATTCCAAAACATACTAAATCCAGTTTGTTTCAAAACGTGCTATTTCCTTGCAATGTTCACCTTTATTTTAGTTTCTTCAAAGGGTACTATATTTCTTATATGATAGCAGAATACCCTTAATTCCGCAATATTTTAGCATTGCTTTATTGTTTTTCTTCATTTTCACTGGCTCAGTTGGTACTTCTTGAATTACCACGATGATTGTGATTAGTGATTAAAAGATGTTAATCAGTTTTAAAGTTGTTTTTAACAATTTAGTTGTATTGGCTTTATTCTTGTAAGTACACTATTAAATTGGATTTTCCATAATATTTCTGCTTGCAACTACGTGAAGTTGGTTCAAAAATATTCAGAAACTCATATTTTAATAGAATAATGGAATCAGTTCTTGGAGACAGTTTGAATTTTCCATTCTCTGTCCCTCCAAATAAGGGGAAGTAAAAAGGTCTCTAATTTGTCCAAATAGGAAAAAAAAAAATGTTAAAAGCTGAAAAGAACACTGCAAAAAAAGAAATAATAAATAATAATAATAAAATCTTAACTTTAAGATATCGTGAACGCATAAAGAGAAATAATTTTGTAAAATTAAGGATTTTAATGGAAATGAATTGACAATTTTTCGTGAAAAATATTTTTCCTTAATGAATGCAGTGGAATAGTGGAAATTTATACTTTGTTGCATTCCATACAAGTATCCTAAAGTTTTGTAACAAAATAGAAATCTAGTACTTTTTAAAAGAATTTAAAAAACCTTCATTAAATTAAAGCTTAAAATTTTTAATGGACATTATGATTTTCGTTTTCGGTCAACACAGAGTATATTGAATTTAAAAACTTAATAATATTATTTTCTGAACGATATTTTATTTATTTATGGATTAAGAATAGGTAGGTATGTTTTTATATAACAATTAGGTTAACAGTCTTAAATGTCATTTATCAGTCTCTATTCCTAAATATTGTTCGCATTCAGTTTATAAATTAATATCATAAATATAAATAGTTTATAATTCATCATAAATAAATTTGGTTAAGCAATGTAGGGCAAGTACACGCTATATTTTACAAAGTTTGACTTTATATGACTGTAAAATCTTTAGTTTTGAAGCTACAGTTTTTCTCTTTTTATATTTTAAAATGTTCCTTTGGCGATTTTGTTTAAATATTGCATTAAAGCCCATGCTTTAACCACATCCATTTAGATGAGATTGATAATTCAATTTAGTAGTACTTAGTACGTACTTGCCACTGCCTTAAGAGGTAAGTGCTTACAAGGTATCTTAAATTCATTTTTTAAATAATAGCGGTTGTGAGTTCACCAAGTGCAAAATAGTTTGTTTCTGGAGGATTATTACTCTGATGTAATAATCGAAAAAAGTTAAAACTTGTCTGGGTATCACATTTTGCAATCTTCACTAACAGTTATGAAAAGGATTGTGAAGTATAATTTAATAAATGTATTGAAAAAAAGGATTTTTATTTCAATACACTAGTCCAGAGTTGCCCCAATAATATATGATAGTAGGGGTAAGTTTACACAACACACACTTTCCATAAAACATCTTGCCATAAAAACTCTGCATTTATCCCTACTGTCATGTTTTGTAGGGGCAACACTCACGAGCTCTTAAAAACTGTCAAGGAGAAATGTAAATCACAAAACGTTTTGAAGAACAGCTTACCACAAAAAAAAATAAAAAATAAAAATAAGGTCTAGTGGTGAACAAACACCAACACAGCTGTTCAGCAGAAGTTGAAAGATCCAACATAATCAGTAAGTTGAATTAAATTTACTAAGAAAAAAAAAATAAATAAATAAAAAAATAAACAAATACTTTGTATAAGGAGTCGTTGCGGGTGACGAGTTAAAAAATATAATAATAAAATTAAAGTTAAGTAAACAATAAGTATAAGTTAAATGATAATAATAATAGGGGTTTAATTTACTACGGAAAAAATTTAAATAAATACTTTGTATAAGGAGTTGTCACGGGGGGAGGAGGTGGGGGGAAAAATATATATATATATATATATATATATATATATATATATATATATATATATATATAAATAAATAAATAAATAAATAAAAAAAAATGGGTAATGAAAAGTTATGTTTTTTTTAATAAATTGAATATTTGGGAGTAGGTTAAAGAAAGGTTTTGTATATCAGTTTTTTGATTGACGGGAAGGGATTCTAATTGGATGAAGATGCTTTCTGAGAGGAGTCGTTTGTCATGGTTAGGGACTGTGGCGAGGATTGAAGTACTGTCAAAATCAAAAGTATGGTTTAAGGATAAAGCGTGTTCTGAAAGTTTAGAGGCAGTCTGGTTACGGGAAGAGATGGAATATTTATGTTGGGTGATGCGATCTTTAAGGAGGTTTTTAGTTTCACCGATATAGGTAGAGTTACAGTTAGGAGAGGAACAGGAGATGCGGTATACGACATGGGAACGGTGTTTAAGAGGAATGGGATCTTTTACACGTGTGTAGAGGTTGGAAAGTTTGTTGTGGGATTTGAAAGCAATTCGCAGATTGGGAATTGAGGAGCGTAAGGATTTCTGTATGTTTTCAGAAAGGGCGGGGATGTATGGGAGAGATCTGTAGAAGGGAGTGGTAGTGGGTAGTGAAGAAGTAGTGGTAGAGGTGATGGGAAGGGGAGGGTTTTTGTAGTTGTGGATGAGTTTGTTGATGGTATTGAGGGGAAAGTTATTGGTTAAGAGGATTTGTTTGATACGATTAATGTTGGTATCATGAAGGTGGGCGTCGGAAAGGGAAAGACATCAATGTATGTTTTGGCGACGTTTATTTTATGGTGGTAAGGATGTTGGGAATAGTAGTTTAGAAGTCTGCCAGAGTAAGTCGGTTTGGTATACCAGTCTGTGTATATAGAGTTGTCAGGGTTTCTTATAATGAGGAGATCAAGGAAAGGAAGGGAACTTTGTAATTCTCGTTCAACGGTAAAATGTAGGCGGGGATGGTAAGAGTTGAAGGCTGATAGGATATCAGGAATTTTATCAGGATTGAGGATGAGGAGAAGGTCGTCTACATATTTTTTAATGAAGATAATGCCATTTGAGAATAGGGGAGTTACGGAATGTCATGACATACGGAATGTCATTCCCACCATTCAATTATGCCCACATAATGTTGATAAATGCCTTAAATTTAACAATTTTTTTATATTTTTAGTAATATATATTGATAGAGTAACTCTTCTAATTTTATTGTCATCTTCCTTTTTTAAAGTGTTTACATTATTAAAATCAAAGTCAAGGTTATTGACGATACTATAACTGGCCAGTGCTGTTGTGAATTAATATTTTTGTGATTTTTCACATTAGTTTTATGTTGGTTAATTCTGATTTTTAATTTTTGTGAATTTTCAGCTGTATATTATTGGTCCAGACATTGGTCGCATTGATTTTGTGAATAACATTTTGTCTATTGTTATCTTATCTTTTATGTTTGTGATAATTTATTTAATTTATTACTATTGTACACGTCAAATTTAATATTATTGTGATCTTATTTGGTGAATGCTTTTTTGATTTTATGAGTAATTCTCAGAATATATTTTAATTTATGAAATTTATTGTTGTTTATAGCTTTGATCTTTGTTTCATTATTTATTTCATATTTGTTTTTATTTTCTTTGTTCATTATTTCAAAATAATCTGTGATACCTTTTTTCTCCTATTTTATTTTTATTTAAATTAATTTTATCATTATGATGTTGAATAACTTTAGCTTTTTGTGTATTATTATTTTTAATCTCATTTTCCTTTCAATTTAAGCCATTTAACTGAAATTATTAATTACTCTTTCTTCATCATCATAATCTAAAACCTCTTTTACCACTTACGCAGCGTGAGGTTGTCCTTTACTAGAACCAGGTTGTGCTCCCCTGAACTAGTTGCCTCCTCCTGCTCCATTATTCTATAAGGATTTTACTATACAAGGATTCATTGCTATATAATTACTCTTTAAGGAGAAAAATTATTTTTAAAAATTAATTAATTTCAATTTTACAATCATATTAACAATTACATATTCTAATTTAAAAAAATGTAGTTAGCCTTTAGAGTGGTGGACTACACTTACAAGTGGACGTGACCTGTCATATGGGAGCTTAAAAAACTTTCAATTTTGCTGGAATCTGCATAGTTTCCTACATTTTTTTCTCCAATGTAATCGAAATCTTTGCGGCAATGAGGTCATAAAAATAATTTCAAAGTCAGAACAAACAATAGTTACTGAACCTACAAGTAGACATGTAAACAGTAAAATTATTTCTTCTCATTTATATATATATATATATATATATATATATATATATATATATATATATATATATATATATATATATATATATATATATATATTTTTTTTTTTTCCCTCCCGTGACAACTCCTTATACAAAGTTTTTTTCTCCATTTCATAATTTCAGCTTTTTCCTCCAGAAAATTTCCAGATCTCTATCAATGACAGTGGCTCTCTTAAGGAATGAGCTGATTGAAGCAATCTTGGGATACCCCAAATGATATAATTTTCCAGTTCTTTAGAATTCCACTCATTATAATTTTTCTCTCAAAAAACTTTTGGGACCTCTTCAGGAATACTTTCATTTCTAATAGACTAATTTTAGTTTGATCTACAAGATAGATAGTCAAGATCATTGTCCTCGACATCAGATCACTCATTTCTATAATAATTCTTCTTCTGGAGAGCATAATTCCTCCTATCAGAATCAGAATCTTCAGCTTTTATTTCTTGAATAACTTTTACTTCTTGAATAATAATAAATGATCGAGATCATTGTCGCCGACATCAGAAGACTCATAATAATTTTCTTCATCTTCTGAGAGAACATAATCACTATCAGAGTCTGAATCTTCGACTTCTATATCTTGATGACAGAGAATATCATCTTTCAGGCAATTCATCCAACTCACATTGCTTGATGTAAAATTTGCAAAATTGGAATTGTCTGATCGATAATTTGATCTTTACACTAGTGTCAACACACTCAGGTCATTCAGCTACTCTAGTACCTATTAATAGTTTAGGGCAAAGATTAATAGTTATACAAAATAGTAATAGTAAAATAATTAATAGACTTTATCGTCAGTCACGATGTGAAGCAACTTATATGAATAAGTAAATATCTTATTTATATATTATTAAAAATTGAGCATCTTTAATACCTCCCAAAAAAATTCCTAGTTTATTTTATAAACAATTAGTTTGTCTATATCGCCATTCTCATAGTAAACTTGAAATATGAAAATCACTGTTTTTCCGGAGAGCAAAAAAACTGTTGCATTCTTTATAACTTTTTTCAACTTCAAACTTAATGTCTTTCTTTTATCTTATAGTTTCATGTGTATTTATTGTTTTATCTTTATAATAATACGCACATTTGTTACTGTAACATGGAAGCTTCAGATTTGAATTTCAGACGTCTTTTGTAAAAATGCAACTGAGATTTCAGTACTTTTCAATGCTGTAACAGATTCGAAACTTTCTACAGGCTGTGTCAACCAAAAATACTATCGAAACATAAAAATAAAAGATCGAATTTTTAACATTCGTAAGTTTAACATAGGACTGATGATATGACAAAAATAAAAAGGAATTTGTGACAAAGTATAATTGTTGTAGAAATATTTATTTATAATTAAATGAGATGTATTTGCATACTTGATCTAAATATTTAAATAGCCAAGTTGCAGGTTGATGTCATTCCTCCTTTGACTCAAGATTATAAAATTGAAGATGCCCAAACAATTTTGGCTCAAATGAAAATGTATGAAGCTGTAAGTTTCAAATATGTTTGTGTTTAATAATAAGAAAGTTTTAAACTTTATCATAATTATTGATATTGTTTTATCTTTAGGGTGAAAGGAATCTGAACAAACTAATATCTACCGATTTCACAGAGTTTATTGATTATTCCCTAATGGAAGTAAGTTGCTATTCACATTTCTTTTAAATTAGTTTTACCTGGATTTTTTTTATTGAGGTCTGGGCAAAATCCAATGTATTATTTTCAGTGATGCCTGTGTTTATCGTTCAGAGCCAGGATTTAGTTTGTAATTTTAACAAATCAGAACAGAATTTACAAATTCTCAATACCAACTAATTAAATTAAAATCAGAGTGGCTACCAGTTGAAAAAAAATATTAGAGAATCCAAGCCAAGAAGGTCAGCTGGAAATTTCTTCAAAAAGTCAGAATTTAAAATCAGTTCCTCTCTTGATCGAAAATGTCTAAAATTGAATTATTTAATTAAATAGAATAACATACAAGTAAAACATCTTAAAAAATCGACCAAGAAGCAGAAAAATTGGATAAAACTAGCTTGAAGAGCAAATAATATGGCTCTAAGGCTGTGGCCTGAGTGGAGAGCGTGCAGCGGGGACTGGCGTGCCGCATTTTCAACTATAACATTGATATAACACTTCTGACATAACAGAAGCCATATCAGCTGCAGTCCAGCGGACATGGTTTTAGGCAAAACTGAGGTGAGCTGCTCGGTGTACTATGGTGAGGAGAGGATCTGTGGCAAACACCCTGGAGTGTTGGTTCATTTCAGCGGTTCATCTATGTACTGTTTTCACACTGACATTCACATCCCAAGACACACGCAACTGGCAAAACGTCTCTTCTGAGACCTGGAAGCGGTTTCAGAGAGTGCATCACAATGATGTGGTTGTTGGCTTGTCGCTATTGGTCACCCCGATCCCGTTGTTTTTCTTGGTCCGAGAGCCCTGGCCGCATATCTCTCGTTTCTCCTGTTACGATTAATGCGATGACTCGAGCGACTAACGTGGCATCCAACATCATTTTGAAAAAGTAAAAACACCAACAAGATTAAAATAATGATTTCATTAAAAAAATAACTGCACAAGGCGGGTAAGTATAGCAAAACTATAGAGAACTGAAGGCTAACTGAATTAACTTTATTTGCAGTATTTGGACATTAGTCATTAATCCTTGATGGATTACTGCAAAGGATGATTTAAAGTAAACCCTATTAGCCTGACTTATATAAGAATTGATTCAAACTAGAGATGGGTTGTGACAGCCGCTAGTGGCAAAAGTGACAAGTTGTTCCTCTTCCACAGATGTACTTGATACTTTTTGTCACATGCTCCAAACTTTTTTTGGGGGGTATTTAACGTTCCTACGCCTGTTCTGGCAAACAATATGGATTATTCCTACAGGTTACAACCGTATCTAACTAGAGTGGGTATAAAATACAATTTTTTAAAATTGGTATTTTTTGTCAACTTTATGACACTCCCAGAACATCAAAAAAATGAGTATTGATAGACAGTGTTTTATAATATATATTTTTAGAGGTAAATGATGGATTTACTTCTTGTTCAATGTTCTAACGATATTATTTCTATATCTGTCTTTACTCTTGCGGATACTGAATACATTTAGTAAAATTCTTTTGCTTAATTATACAAATGTTCAATACATCTGACACATTTTGTTAATAATACAGTCACTATTTTTTTATTTATAACAATTCATAGTAAAAATATAATTCAAAGATTAGATATGACAGAATTCAAAAGATCATCCCCGGTTTCATTAGTAGTCCTAATCCTTATAACATAATAAGTCCCTGGGGTAAAAACCAATTGTTGACTTTCCAAGGAATTCAGTTATTAGAATTTTCTGAATGGGACAGCAGCCTCTCCCCATTTTTTTTAATTTTTTTATTTTTATAGCACAGTCTTGTCTTTCAGTCATGCTACCAAAGTTTGTCCTATTCAGTGTTTAAAACAGTTTTTGTGATTTTTTTCCTTTAGAAAATAATGCATCGACAGAAGCTTCGGTTTGGAGCTTCCTCATAGTTGATGAGTCCAATAGTTTTGGAATTTGCAATTTATATAAGTCTAAAATTAGTTATAAGACTAGTTCAACAGATTTGAAAAAACGTATTTTAGAAAACACTTCACTGTGCAAATTAACAAAGCCACTGCCCAAGTATGCAAGCCCTCTTGCCCTGCAGTTAATGTGGAGCCATTTCTTAGACTACAGCAAATTGCTGATCCCATACTAACAAAATCAGCTGATAGTGACATTATTGAGTCTCTTCCATCCACCTCGTCAAATCAACATAACGTGATAAATTATCCGCAATAAACAACTATTTCTGGCTTTGTGAAATGGAAAATTCTGGTTTCTGAAAACAACAAAATTAATAAATCAGTTATGAAATTGATTAATAATGAGGAACTGTATATGCTTGATACAGCAATAAAGTATTTCATAAGAGGTTAAGTTTTTTATTTTTCATATTTTAAATAGAAGGTTTGATTGGTGAAAAGTAATTATATAAGAACTATAAGTAGCTTACTGAACTTCTTTGAAGCATTGCGAGGTGAGTTCTAGTAAAGTAAATTTGAACGAACCCCCATCGACTTCGGCTGAAGTCAAAGCCATGAATTTGTTAGAAACAGAAACAATAATTTCCAGATTCAAGAGGGAGTCTGAGAAATTAGTGACAGGTCGCAAACATCTCTCTTAAGTCACAGGAGAAGATACGAGTCGACGTAAACTGCCAATGTGTCTTTCACTTCAACACATAACAGGTTTTAAATTTTAGCCATTTCTAATACTGGACCACAACTTTTATCAACACAGAAAACAGCAATATCCAAGCCACCACCCATATTTGTAAACAAATATGCAGTTCTAATAGAATTTATCGAAAAGGTTTCAGAACCGTCATCATTTAAACTTAAAGCAACTGGCACAAAAGTTTGTATTTATCCCGAAACCTCTGACTCTTACCATGCAATAGTGAATGTTTTAAGAATAAAAGATGCTACTTTTCATACCTTTCAGTTAGCCGATGACAGATACCCACAGGTCGTAATTAAACATTTGCATCATTTAACCCCAAAATCAACAATTATAAATAAACTGAAAATTAAGGGGCATGAATCGGTGAAAGTGACTAACGTAATATCGAGATTCAAACAACCATTACCCATATTTTTCGTAGACATTAGTAAACAGACATTTTTGAAGAAATATTTCATATTTCTTTACTATACGCGTGTATCAATCGAAGAACCCCGCAAAAAGAAGATGATACCTCAGTGCATCCTATGGCAGCAGTATGGCCTCACAAAAACCTACTGCAACCACAAATCTAAGTGTGTGAGATGTGGCCAAAAGTGCTTCATCTCAGAAGATCCGGGATACACCAGCCACTTGTGTCAACTGCCAAGGAACCCAGCGAACCATAGAGATTGCCAGGCCTTGAAAGTACTCAGAAATTCCCAGGTCTGCACTTAGTCAACCAGCCGTACCATCAGGACCACAAGATTTCCCTCCACTGCAACAGCCTCATCAGCCTCCTCTGGGACCACTGAACGCACCGCAGTAACATTTACCACTGCACAATTTACCACCATCAGAAGGAAGACACCAGCAAAATGTAGGTTTGTCAGGTGTTATTCCCTGCTGAAAATATCACTCCTCAATTCTTCAATTTATTAAATGGTCTAAATAACCTTATCCAAACCCTTTTCAGTCTTTTTCAACAATTACCACAAGTTACACAAGCCTACTGTCCAGTTTATGACCCATAAATTCTTAACCGTGGGTTCTTTGTCTATCCTTCTGTGGAATACTAACGGATTACTTCAACTTAAAACTGAACTTGACATCTACTTACATGAAAAACGAACAGACGTTGCTTTGATAACTGAAACAAGATATATATTCCTGACCACCCAGATACTTCATATGGTGAAACAGCCATCATCATAAAAACATCACTCCATACATTTACCAATTATACCACACATTCAAACCACTGTCATAGCAATGCATACTACACAAAACAATAGCATTAGCAGCAATGTACTGGCCTCCTCGGTAGCACTTACACCTGGTATGTTTAGCAATTTCTTTGAAAAACTGGGAAGATGCTTTATTGCTGGGGGTGACTACAATGCTAAGCATCAGGCATGGAGGCCACGATTATGTACTCCAAGGGGAAGAAACTTGCTGTCCGCTCTTCACTGAACACCATATCGCTAAATACACTGACGTACTGCCCTACATCGAGACTTAAGACACCAGACATACTAGGGTTCTTCGTTACCAAAGGACTGCAGGTCATACCTCACACCATCAGATCTAGCTCTGATCTATGCTCTGACCATTATCCTATACATCCAGTCCTCTTCGACGAATCATGCCAACAGGAAAAACATCCTACGCTTATTGAAGAGAAAATAGACTGGGATCTCTACCAAGCAAATGTAACTCAAAAGCTCTCAGTTTCTATCTCAATAAAAAGTGAAAAATCTTCATACAGACCCATCAGTTTGCTTCCAGTTTGTTCTAAAAGTTATGAAAAACTAATTTACAAACGCATACTCGACATACTGACTGACAAACAAATATTACCCGAACATCGATTTGAATTTTGTTCACTATACTCTACCATACACCAACTACAAAGTCAAAATCCCATGTTTTTGTTAGCATAGAGTCAACAGCCAATTACTTTTATCACACAAATAATAATTATAAATTTTATGATAGATTGAAATTTTTTTTTATTTGCATATAGATAATTGTTTATGCAGACAAAACCTTAATTAAAAACCTTATGTTATTGTAAATTATATTATTTTATTGAATAATCAATGGTTGACCATAGAACTTATGAAGGAATGAGATGGTCCGGGAGGCGGTCAAAAAATGGAACACAAATAATGTCGGATCATTATTAAATAGTTTTTACTATTTGTGTTCCATTTTTTGACTCCCTCCCGGATCATCTCATTCCTTTATATTATTTTAAACATTTTTTCAGTCAACTCTCATTTATATTGGGCCCCTTGAAACATTGTCTTGGGGAATTTTTTCCTCCTACTCCTATGCGCTTTGTGCAAGGCTGTGACTGAAAGTACCTGCTACTTTTAGGATGCCACATTTTCATGTACCTGTTACCTGTTGGTATCTATGACAAAGTAGCAGATTGTTACATTCCGAGCCATCTCTAGTTCAAACCCAATAATATTTCTTTAATCTGTATATTTTAAGTGAAATTCAAAGTGCTCCGGTTTTTTTGGTCTCCAGTGTGTAGTATTTCAAAGTTATTTTCAAACTTTTCCAAGTCAAATTCAATCTTTTTTAATTTCAATAAATTAATATAAATCATGTTTACGTAATTATGTTGTTTAAATTATCTATTGTGGTTTTTAAACAATGTGGCTTGTTTTCATGTGATTTTCGTATTGATTTATTTTAACTTTTAGGATATCCTCAGTATTGAGATCCATTTTTGGATTATCTGGGACCCCTATTATAAAAATACTATGAATTTTAAAATTGTGTGCTAATGTATCGATTTAGTCTTACCTTCTCGGATATCCGCGATATTGAAGTCCATTACTGGATTATCTGAGGGCCTTTTTATGAAAATACTATCATATTTATTATTGTCCGCTTACGTATAATTTATTTTAGCTTTTTAGATCTCTTCGATGTTTAGGTCAATTTTTGGATAATCAGAGGTGTAGTTTTATCGTACTGCATAAAGTCAGCACACATTTTTTTTTTTTTTTCCAGCATATATGTACCACGGCCTATTGTGAGCTGGCCTAAACCATTTAAAACAGGCCAGTAGCCTTTGCAAATCTGAGTAGACTCATCGGGTCCACCATTTCGCAGAGCTTAGGATCAGTGATCCGGTCACAACCAAAGTGGAGATACCGCACCCTTGCCAAAGCATCGCAGCCACAGGTTATGTGGAAAGCCGTTTCGTCCTCCATCCCACATAGTCTACATGTCGGTGACTCAGTTAGTCCCATGTTGTGGAGGTGCTTGTTCAGTTGACAGTGTCCTGTATATAGTCCCGTCACTCTCCTAAGGTTACACCTATCCATAAACAGAAGAGTCTCACTTCTTTTGGGGCAGGGTCCATCTAAAAACAGTTTGGAGTGTATCTGTTTCCTAGTATTTTCCCAGTAGTTCTTAACTTTATTCCCTACAGTCACTCTAATATGCCTTTTGGCATAGCTAAGGCTTATGCCACATGTGGGCTCTGGTGTACAAGGTCTCATCTCAGAGCCTCTCCTTGCAAGGTGATCAGCCTTTTCATTCCCCAGAATTCCCGAGTGTCCAGGGACCCATTCAACCCTTACCCTGTTGGTTTCAGAGAGTTTGTTTAGATTAACTTTGCTTTCTTCCACCAACTTTGACCGGGTCGCATAACCATTTAAAGCCCCGATAGCAGCTTGGCTATCTGTGTGGACTGTAATTAGTCTGTTTCTAACGCCCTCCTCAATAAGGGACTGGGCACAGACATTGATTGCTAATACCTCCGCTTGAAAGACCGAGGCATGCCTACCTAAGGATATGAACATTCCCTCTCTAGGCTTATCCATCCTCCAGATACCCGCCCCTGAACCTTGTACCGTCAGGGATCCGTCTGTATAACAGTTGAATCCGTTGCATGGTGCATGGGAGTCAGTTCTGCTGATCTTAGTAATATAGTGTCCCTCCCTATAGCTTGGTACTTGAATGTCAGAGTGCATTGCCAACACCTCATCCTGATCAATCCTATTAAACAGAGTCCCATGTCCCTGGTACACCAGGGACCTTAATTTTGTAAATCTATACGCAGTGCTGAATGCCTGCGTCTCAATCTTCAGGTGCAATGGTGTTAGGCTCAGAAGAACCTCCATTGCAGCAGTGGGAGTAGTGCTCATGGCGCCAGTTGTCATAAGACATGCCAGCCTTTGTAGTCTGCCCAGTATGGATCGAGGCCTACTAGTATTAACCCTATGCCACCACACAATTGCAGCATATAGTACAATAGGTCTGATCGCCGCCTTATATACCCATAATGCCATTTTAGGGTTCAGACCCCAAGATTTACCCACAGCTCCCTTGCATGCCCATAGGCAGCGAAGTGCCGTCGTGCTAACTTTACTAATATGACTAAGCCATTTTAGCTTACTATCAAGGGTAATTCCTAGATATTTAACTTCACTGCAGATGTTTATCTGAGTGCCATCAAGCCGTGGCGGTCTGATTATCACGTTCCTTCTGTTAGTGAAGATACAAAGGTTAACCTTCTGTGGGTTGATGCCAAGACCATTATATTTGCACCATTCTTTCAGAAGGTGCCTTACTATTATGAGCAATCCGGAAATGGTCTCCGGGAATTTGCACCCTATCAGAACAGCGATATCGTCTGCATATCCCTGCGGGTAAAATCCTGCAGAGCTTAGTTTGATCAACAGAGTGTCCACAACCAGACACCACAGGAGTGGGGACAGTACTCCTCCCTGTGGACAGCCTCCCATGGGTCTAATTCATAGCTTTGCTTGTCCTAATTTGGATCTGAGTAGCCTTCCCTTCAGAATGAATTGATCCATTCAGAAGCTAGTAGTCCTACCCCTTTCCTCTCTAAGGCTTTTGCCATAGTTTCATAAGGGGTGCGATCAAAGGCACCCTCAATATCTACAAAGATGCCTGCCATAATTTCTTTTTCAGCTAGACTTTTCTCTATTTTGGAGACCAGATGATGTAGTGCGGTCTCACATGATTTGCCAGCCTGATAAGCAAATTGTCCACTATGTAGTGGCTTTTCAACTAAAACGTGTCTCTAATGTATCTGTCAATAATCTTTTCAAGAACCTTCATCAAGAAGGATGTCAGACAAATAGGTCTATATGCTTTGGGATTGTCATAAGACTCCTTCTCAGGCTTTGGAATATAACAAACCTTTGCCACCCTCCAATTATTGGGTATGTGTGCAAGTGCCAAGCTTCCCCTATATAATTCCATTATGTTGGGTTTTAGTACAGGTAAGCCTTTTTGAAGTAAGGCAGGGAAAATCCCATCAATACTCACAGATTTAAACGCTGCAAAAGTGTTAATTGCCCATTCCACCCTCATAGAATTAATTATTCTATTGGCTTCAACCCACTTCGTCCTGCCACCAAAGTGTTCATCTAAAGTGGGATTAGTCAAGTTCTCATCCAGCAGTTCACAGTCAGAAAAGTGCGAACGCGCCACAGATTCCAGGGTCTCTTTATCAGTGTTAATGTAGCCCCCTTCAACTCTGACCGTCCCCATTACTCTCCCATCAGACTGCTTAGACAGAATTCTATGGACCCTGAATGTGGATGCTGTATCATTTATATCATTACAGAAACTTCTCCACGTTCCCCTTTTAGCCCTGCGAACAGTTTTGTTATAGTCAGTGAGCGCTTGTTTGTAAGCATCCCATCTGCCTGATTTTTTAGCAGTATTAAAGAGTCTTTGTGTAAGAGCTCTTAGCTTGCCAAGCTCATCATTCCATCAGGATGTATTCCTGTTGGACTTAACCCTATGCACACAATTATTGTCTGTGTAGGATCTCATTATCGCCTCAGTTAGCGATGAATTGAGACATTCTAAGAGCCAAGAATTCCTAACAGTCTTAGGACAGCACTTAACCTCTTCCTCGAGCTGTGTGCAGAATGCATCCCAGCTGGTGCGCCTTGGATCTCTGTACACAGTCTCCTTCATGCTATTGGCAGATAAATCAAATCTGATATAGCGGTGATCTGATCATGTCTCTTCCCTTGAGACATCCCTTAATCCTAAATTTCATGCATCACGTGCTCAGAGTAATGTCAATGACCTCAGTTCTCGCTCTGTTAACAAAAGTTGCCTCCTTGCCCCAGTTTAGGATTTCGAGGTCATTGCTAACAATAAAATCTAAAAGATACTCGCCTCTCTGGTTGATATTTGTGCTCCCCCAGAGGCTGTGGTGTGCATTAGCATCTAAAGATGCTATGCACAAGCCTTTTCCTACTCCCTCTATCAGTTTCTTAAGAGCTTAAGTGGGGGCTGCTTCTTCATACGGGAGGTACACCGATGCCAGCTTAATCTTCTCCCCTTCATTGCCCTCAGAGAGGGGCCATTGCACTGCTGTCAGATCCCTTAATCAGGGTAACAGTTTTAGTCCATAGGATGCAGGTTCTGGGCCTTGTTGGTCCAGCAATAATGCTGTATCCTGGTATGCCCAGTCCCTTTATCCTGCCCTTAAATAAGTAAGGTTCTTGTATTAGAATAATATCAATATCCTTACCTTTTACATACTGCTGCAGTACTCCACAGGCCGCAATGCAGTGGTGAAGGTTGATCTGCAACAGCTTGAATTCCATGGTTACTGCGAGCCGGCTCCTGGAGGAACGACCCCCAGCGGGAGACAGGGGGCTCCTCCTCTCTCGGTCCCTCCAGGGGTTTGCCCGAGTAGAGAGAGCCCCCCGGCCCCAGCCACAGAGCGCCCCTCTGCAGCCGGTCCAGCTTCAACTTCCATGCCAGATGTAGAGGTTGAAGTACCCTCCTCTGCCTCTTGGGGAACACTCTGTTCAGTAACCACCTTAGTCCTCCCCACATCTGACCTCAGTGGTTTCTTCTTCTCAAATACCTTGAGGAGTACCTTGGTGATGCTATAAGCTATCATCATATTCCTCCCCTCCAGGTATTTGAAGCTGGTTTCCGGGATTCACAGAATCCCATAGAAGCCAGTTGGTTCATCTTTGGTGCCCATCAGTGTCCAACTGTCCACATCTGGGGCCTTACCATTTTGGATCCTGAGTCTCCTCAAAAATAGGTCCTCTGGAATCCGCTCTCCAGGGAAGAATCCACCTACCCTGACAGCCTTTTTGAGTTCATTTGTACTACCAGTTCAGAGTAAACTTAGTAAACTTACTCACTATACTGGTGACCCAGTCCTTGGTGGCATCATCATCACAGACAATAATACAGCTCCCGAGGTGGTGACTAAAGCCACTGAACCCCTGGTTCAATCCACCCTCCTTCAGCTGATCCACTGAGCTGACCACCTGGGTCTTGACCTCCTCGCTCTGTCCCTTTAACAGCTGTACAGATGGATATCCACAGGAGATTATCGCTATCTTGCTGCCTCCGGTCGCAAGGTCATATGTGATCATTTTCTCTCCACTTCTGGATCTCTTTGCCACAGGCGCTGAGGTCCCAGGAGAGGATCTGGTCCACTTAGTAACAGGCACTTGACCCACGGGGCTATGGTCCCCTACAACCGAGGTTGTGGGTCCTGATACCTCCGGGGTATTACCGACCCTCCTAAGCTTCTTAAGCTTCGTTCTGTGTCCCGAAAAATCTGGGTTTGGAGGATTCAGCCGCTTCCGAACCTTTTTCACCAGACCCATCAGATATTACTGAGATTCTGGTTATATCTCCCTAGCTCTCTCCCTCACCTCTACCATTACAGTCATACTATCCAGGAGTAGTTCCGTATCCGAGTCCGGGTCGTTTGCCAGTATTGTTTGTCCGTTTCTTTATTGTTTTGGGTTCATTTTTGTTCCCACGAGTATGGGGGTGGAAAAGGTCACTACAGGTAATACCCCCTCTCCCTGCAGAAGGCAATTAATTAAAATGGGGTGCGCCTGGTGCCCCAAGTGGATCGAATTTATGTGTGTATTTTTGTACAACCCCCATCATTCAGCCTGCAGCTCGAGCTCCCTCCACCTCGAGCTCCCTCCACCTCGGCTTGGGTGTCTAGAAGAATCAACACTCCTGCCATTGCTGACAGAAGTGAGGATCCCCGCCTATGTTGTTCGCGAGTGCCATCGGACTCCCCTAGGGCACCATGTGGAGGTGACAGTAGGCGTTGATAGGGATAAGGAGGACTTGGAAGTCACAAGCAGTGAGTAGGGCACTATCGCCTGATCGTTTCACAAAGAATTGGGGAGATTCCCGCACCCATCTCCCTCTCTAGCCCTCCCGTTACCCTACCCATTTGGACCCCCAAGTGAGCACACATTAATCTTGGAAGATGCTAATTTTAAATTTCCTAGCAATTCCATTCATACTTCTTTTATAGTATTCGTCGGAACAGGGATCATTTTCCAAATTTTTAAGAACACAAATTCATAATCAATAATGCAAACTACATTTTTGATCGAGCAAGGGCATTTCGATTTATTGTTATTATCGCTTAATGTAAATACACATAGTAATAAAATGGTAGAAAAACTTTCAAACTAAGAGCTTATAATATATAAATAGGTAATAATGAAACTATTGTAGATACTGAAGAAATCGAAAAAGTTAAGATAAATCGATACATGTAATGATAGTATTGTTATAATAAGAGCCCTTGATAACCCAATAATGTATCTCAGTATCAAATTATCAGAAAAGTTAAAATAAATTGATACTCGAATGTGCGATCTTAAAATTGATAGTATTTTCATAAGTCCCCCAATAATAACCCAAAAACAGACCTCAGTATCGAGGATATCTGAAAAGTTAAAATAAATCAATATAAATACCACATTAAAATAAATCTATATGAATACCACATTAAAATAAATTGATATGAATACCTCATTAAAACAAGCCACAATGTTTATAATACACAATGAATAATTAATATAACCATAAAAAAACAATTATGTAAACATGATTTATACTAATTTACAAAAATTAAAAAAGATTGAATTTGAAATGGAAAAGGTTGACTTTGGCTTAATGGAAAACATTGAATTTGATTTGGAAAAGGATGGCTTTATTTAAAATGGAAAAGGTTGGAAATGCTTTATATATATTATATTATATTATTAGGTATGCATTATTATTTATATAATGACTATAATTATTAAATTATTTATAAAATGAATAACAATACAAGTTTGCTCTGTATTTTGATAATAATCTCTTCAAATGACATTTTGCACACTCTTTGAAGACAAACAGGCTTGAGATGCTGGTTGCCCGCTATATCAGACAGTAATTAGCTCACTTCTCGCCTATATGACACAGGATAGGTGCATTATATCAATATTATAATTGAAAACGCTGCGTGCCAGTACTTGCTGCTCTTCACTTAGGCTGCAGCCTAAGAATAAATAAAAATATGGAAGGGTACTCTTAGCTGGGTATTATAGTATTTATTATGGCTGGGTTCTGCAACATTTCTGGCTATCTGCATTTCTAAGGCAGGTTTCAGAAACAGCATCTATTTACTCTATGATCTATATTTCTATAAATTCCAGATAGGAATCAATATATTGAAAATGTATCATTTATTTAAGTTAATTAACTGGTAAGATATCTAAAACTCCCCCTCTTGTGGTGCCTACTTTGAAATAGGATATTGATTTATAGATTGAAATAGGATATTTAGCATTGTATATCCATCTTTTCCAGAGGTGTTATGTTTACCAATTACTATACTATATGTTGTCAAACAGGTTAACCTATGAAATAAAATCCCAGATTTTAAAATTACTCATTATACTCATTGTTATTTTTTTTTCATTATATATGTCAAGCTCATACTCCAGTTGATCATGAGTATAGCGTTGATTGAAAAAAAAATGAGGAACATTGTAAATACAATATTAGTAATTTCAACCAGGTTATTTATTTTCTTGTAAGTTAAGTATATATATATATATATATATATATATATATATATATATATATATATATATATATATATATATATATACAGTCTGGCTCTAGCCTTCAATCAGTTAGCATCGTTTCTACACAGTTTCTGCTCCGCTCCTTATAACCCATTCTTATCTTCTATTCAACAACGTGAGTAAAAATATTTTTGCTTGTACTAACAAACAAATTATTTGTTAGAACGTCACTGCAATTTGAATCAACAGACGCCTTTGTTTGTGAGGCAATCAATTGACATAGAATTAGAGTATGACCCGTAGCGTTATCGCAGAGATTAGGTGACTATCAGTCCCCACTCTACAACCGGCGCTTCCCCAACACTGTTATCCCCTCTACTTCATACTAGCCACTCTATCCAGAGCCTTTACAATGACACAGTGCCCAGTGTGTAAGAATGGCGTTGCCAGAGATGATAAATTATCTCTTGCGTGCAACATATGCAAAGCAATTTTCCATGGAAAATGCTTAAACATGGCAGAAAATGAAATCTCTCAAATGAAAGATAAAAAAACAATGGAGTTGCGGCAGTTGTGAGAGCTCGGGCAAGCCTGGTAACAGGCAGTATAGTGCTGTTTCAAGCAAAAATATGGAGGAGAATATCATGGCCATACTCGCCGAGATCGGTAAGGTAACAGATGACACCAAGGACATTAAATGCTCCATGAATAAACAGTCCGATGTCATTTTCGAAAACCTTGAAAGGCTAAAATGGATAGAGGAACGAGCCAAAAGACAAGATGAACTCATAGAAAAATTGTTAATGGAAAATAACAATCTGAAAGGCAAAATTAAAACGCTGGAGGTTAGGCTCAATCACGTCGAACAAGCCCAGCTCTCGCATTCCTTAGAAATTAGGGGTATTCCCGCAAAAAATAGTGAAACGCCTGAAGGTATTGTCTGCTCAGTTGGAGCTGCCCTAGGCATCAAGCTCAGCGCTGAAGACCTGGACTCAGCGGAAAGAAAAAGGCCCAGAGGAGAGGATCCCCGTCCGCCCGCAATCATCGTGCGCTTCGTACGCCAGACAGTCCGCGACGAGGTGATCCGTCTACAGAAGGTGAAAAGAGATTTCACGACCAGGCACCTCGGCTGGGAGAGCGACGAGCATATTTACGTTGGTGAGGAGATGAGCACTACTAACCGTCATCTCTACTGGCTGGCGAGGCAGAAGAAGGCCGCCGGCAAAGTTAAATATGTTTGGTTCGCCCGAGGGCGTGTCCGGTGCAGGCGAGAGGACCGCTCACCAGTAATTATCATCAATAAAGAGAAAGACATTGAAACTTTTCAATGACATGTATCTCACCGTTCCAGCCTACCTAGAAATTTTATCTTTATTTTTTTCTGTAACTTATTTTTAGGTATATATTCTTATTATTTAAATTTCAATTTCTACTTTTATTGTTTTTTCATAATATGTCTTTATTTTTATTTTTTGATTGCTTAACATAGTTTACTAGGTATTCTCTTCTCTTTATACGTAAATTTCTCCGTAGAAAATTTTACTCCTCATGTTGAAAGTAATGGCTTCTTTTCGTTTTTTCTTTTTCTCTTTTATTTTTTTGCAATTCTATTACAAATATCAATCATTGTGCCTTTCTATTCCAACCCCAACTCTCCTTTACTTTTCTCTGATAAAAATCCTTCCTTTTCCTATTATGACTCAGAAACCTGGCTCAAACCAAATATTCCCTCCTCCTCTATATCCATTCCCAATTACACACTCTTTCGTCATGATCGGGAGGACCGAACTGGTGGAGGTGTAGGTATCTACGTTCATGATAGTTTGAGGGTAAAAATCCTTTTCAAATCCCCTTCCCCTGACACACCTCATTTAGAATATCTTTTCTTGGAAATTTTCATTAATTCATCCTCCCTCCTCTATGTGATAGTATACCGCCCTCCTCATGTCCGATTTGATCCTACATTCGAATCCTCCCTCTTCACCTACGTGCCTCTATACAACAAAGTGATTATAACCGGCGACTTCAACACTAATCTGTGCTCCGACTATTATGACAAAACATATCTTTTGGACCTCATCCACTCCTTAGACCTTTTCATAGTACCTTTTCAACCCACCCACCACACTCAGTTTACTAGCACACTGCTGGACCTTTTTATAATAGATTCCTTCCAAAACTTATTATCTTCCTCACAGAATCCAGTTCCCTTCCTTTCATGTCACGATCTTATCAAGATCTCCTACAATATTCCAACCCCCAAGATCATTCCCAAACAAATTTCCTGGCGGGACCTCGACTCATTAACCTCTGAAAAACTAAAACCTTTCCTCGATTCACTTTCCCAATCTCTGGAACCTATCTATTCCTTTTCCTCCATTGATGAAATGGTGGAATGCCTTTCTTCGAATCTCTCTATTTTCCTAAATCACCACGCACCCCTAAAGACCTCCACCTTCAGACGTCCTGCGGCTTCTTGGGCTAATGCAGAAATTAGAGAGTTGATGAGGAGAAGAGATGCTGCCAGGAGACGTTTTCGGCGAACACGTGCCGCCGATGACTACTCCTCTTTTAAGTCCCTAAGAAACCTCACCCAATCTTCCTTACGCCATGCCAAGGCACAATATTTCCACATCACCTTATCACAAGCCAACGACTCTAAGTTCAGATGGAAAATCCTTAAAAACCTATCCGTAGTAAACTCCAAATCCTGCACGTATTACCCGGTTGCTCCTGACGAACTTAATTCCTATTTTGCTGATCCTCTTCCTTTATCGCACTCTCCTTCATGCTTCACTCCACATCCTTTGATCCTGAAAATTTCTACTTCACAAATATTTCCCCGGAAGATTTACTCTCCTCAGTTCTCAAGTCTAGAACGAATGACTTTGGCCCTGATCACATTCCTGTAAAAATCATCAAACTATGTCTCCCTGTCATTTTTCTCTACCTTTTACATATTTATAATTTTTCCCTCCAAAATTCCATTTTCCCAGCAACTTGGAAAAAAGCCATAGTCCGCCCGTTGAATAAAGTTCCGGTTCCCTCCACAGTTACCGACTTTAGACCTATCTCCATTCTCTCCAACTTATCAAAACCACTTGAAAGAATAGTCCACTCCCAACTAAATAACTTCCTTGAGCAAAAAGCTCTCCTCAACCCTCTCCAGTCTGGCTTCCGATCTCTGTATTCCACGCAATCTGCCTTGTTGAAAATCACCCAAGATCTCCAATCCTCCATAGACCAACAAAAAATTACTATTCTTGTTCTATTCGACTTTTCAAAAGCTTTCGACTCAGTTAATCATAACACCCTTCTTTCCAAACTCCAAGATCTTTCCTTATCAAATAGTGTCTTAAAGTGATTTCTATTCTTCCTGTCTCTTCGCTCCCAAGCAGTTGTCATCCCCAATAAGCCTCCTTCCTCCCGCCTCCTACTAACACGTGGTGTTCCTCAGGGGTCTTCACTCTCGCCAATCGTTTTCTCTGTCTATATTAACGACCTTCCCGATTTCATTCATCATTCACAATATCACTTATATGCTGATGACTTCCAAATTTACCAATCCTTCCATCCTACCGAGATGCTTGAGGCTATCCGAAAGGTACAAGAAGATATAGATTGTATAAACGCATGGGCAGTACGCAACGATTTGAGGCTGAATGTTAAAAAAACCCAGGCCATCCTCATCGGATCCAAGCATCCCTTCCTTCTCCAAAATTCCCTTCCTTATTATCCCTTACTCTACCTCAACCGCCTACCTATCCATTTCCACACCACTGTCAGAAACCTGGGAATAATTTTTGATCAACACCTATCCTGGAACAATCACATTTCCCAAATCACCCGAAAGTCCATTGCTATCCTTAAACAGTTCCTAAGATTTCGAGATTCTATACCTCCTAAAACCCGTCAGCTCTTTGTATCCTCCCTCATTTTTCCACACTTCGACTATGGCTGCCTCGTGTATGGTGGACTGTCTGGCGGGCTTGAGATGAGACTAATGAATTGCTTCATTAGATTCATCTTCGGAATCCTCAGGCGCTCCCATGTCTCCAGTTGGTATGCCGAGTTAAAGTGGCTTCAACCTGTTTTCCGACAGCAATACTTCCTACCTAGGTATCTATCTTTTCCGAACCCTCAAAATCAAAAAGCCTCCTTATATTCTTGATCTGTTCACCCCGTGTTCCTCTATACACTCTACTCTACTCTATATATATATATATATCTCTACTCTACTCTACTCTATATATATATATATATATATATATATTATATATATATATATATATATATATATATATATATATATATATATATATACATTCTATGTTTATATCTTATATTTACTGTTTATAGTTTTATGTTTATTATTATTAATATTTCTATTGTTTGTTAGTTATTGTCTATTGTTAGTAGACAGGTGTACATTTATATTTAATTACGATTTAAATGCCTGTAATTATTAAAATTTCCTTTATTTTATTTTACTACTTAACTTATCTTAATTATTCACTGTATATAAGCTAGACAAATAGTACTAATACTGATCATTTCTGTTATTCTAAGGGGACTTAAAGTCCCAGAATAAAATTTTATTTTTATTTCATTTCATTTCAAGTGTAAAATATATTCAGTATTCAGTGTTCAGTATAAAGGCCTGCCTTTTTATTTTTTCCAGTTCAAAGGTATGGGTCAAGAAGAGCCCAAGAAGGATAAGCCTGTTCTGGAAGAGAGAGAAGAAATAGTTGCTTTGAATAAAAATCTTTTGAAATTTAAAGCTGATGAAGTGAGCATCGAAACTTTCACCGATGATGATGGTCTTGAGGAGGTAATTTATATTATTACTATGGATAAGTTTATGTAAAAATTAAAAAAATAACACCACTTTTGAAATTCTATCATTTATTATTAGTTTTACATATTTGATAAATTTAGGTTATCTTGCACAAAGTTTATAGATTTTTTTATGATATAATTACTAGATTAAATAAATCATACCTACTGGTACTGGTACTGGTATTGGTGGGGGGAACTAGTCCGGCAAGTGGGCCTTATGGTCCTTTTTGCCAACCCCTGACGGCTACTTTTACGTCACCGCCGCGTACTAACCAGAGTGGGAGTGTCAAGATTCATTTCGCGGGATCGCCACGAAATAAATAATGACCGACCCAGGTGGGAATCGAACCCACAACGTTCCGAACCGGGCACTCTGGGACCCTCACTCCAACGTACTCGGCCGTCACGTCCTCACATCATACCTATAAATTTATCTAATAAATTTCATTGGTATTCTAATTTAAAAAAAAAAAATTTTTTTTTTTTTTTTTTTTAATTGTTTTTAAGAAAAAAAAACATTTGTATTAATACACGATGGTAGTTTTTCAGGAGAGCCGAAAAACTGATTTTTATTTAAAATCTTGTATTAAAAATTATGTAAAACTATTGGTTCTTCTTTATTCAGGAGCATTTTTAACTTGATTCTAATTGTCATTAACATATGAAACATACCAAGATCTTCAGAAAGGGTTGTAGATTCAGAAAAAACAAATTTTTGTTTTCATTTTTTAGTCATTTTTGAGTGCTAGTTCTCTTCCTTTAAGGAAATTTGATTTATTTTTGTATTCGAATTTGACCCTTTAGAAAAATAGTGAATGAATGAAATCCCATCATGATCCCACTTTAATTTTTTTAGGATGCACTCATTATGTCACCATATCATATCATATGCATATCATTTTCAAAATTAAAAAAAAAGACTTACTCAAATTTTTTTTTTGTTTTAAAAAAAACATTTGTTAATGTTGAGTGCATGTGAATAAAAAGCGATATTTTACAAGTTTCAAAAATTTATAACTCAAAAACTATTAGAGATAGAATTTAAAAAAAAATATTTTAGTTTAGTAGGTTAAAGAGTATAGTTAACCACAGTTCTAATAAAATCTGAGATAGTTTTGTAGATCAGAGGATTTATTAACAAACAAGTTAGACTAGATACTTCACCAATGGCGGACACAAAGCTACAGACTCTGGACCGATGCTATCCTTTTAAGCCAGGTACTCCTGTGCCAGTGTTGCCACCATCAGTGTTGTTTTGATTATTATTATTATATTTACAACGTCACAAGCAATGAGAAATAATAAATCAATTTCTCCTAACAATTTCCTTCGTAAATTATTTATTATTTCTCTTAAAAGCAATTCCGCTACTAAATATACTTACTAGGTACTTAATACAACTCTGTAATATTTACATAAATTTAACTAACAGCTACAGAATTTTTAAAGTCTTAATTGTATACACTTTTTGAGATCCAGCAGTTCAATTACACTAAAGTTAACTAAATGCAAACATTTTTATCTTCTGCTTTACCTTGCCCCTCAGATGTTTCCCAACATCAAAGAGAGGAGGTTTCCCTTCATCTTTCCGATATACCTTTTCTTCCTAGTTTATTTCATCCATCTTCTTCACCTCTTCTTTCTGCTTTACTTTTTCCTTTTGGTTTAGTTCTTCTTCCTAGTTTCCTTTTCCTTTCTGTTTTATTTCTCCTATCTTTTTTATTACATCTTTATGATTTATTTCTTGTTCCTGGTTTCATTTTCCTTTCTGTTTTATTTCTCCTATCTTATTTATTACATCTTTATGGTTTATTTCTTGTTCCTGGTTTACTTTTTCTTTGTGGTTTAAGTCCTTTATCTTGCTTACTTCTACTTCATGGTTTACTTTTTCTTTCTGGTTTATTTCTTCTATCTTCTTTACTTCTTCTTGCTGATTTATTTCTTCTTCCTGGTTTATCTCATACATCTCGTTTACTACTTGATGCTGCTTTATTTCTTCTTCCTCACTTGTTTCGTTTATCTTGTTTACTTCTATTTCAAGGTTTATTTTTTCTTTCTGGTTTATTTCATCTATCTTGTTTATTACATCTTTCTGATTTACTTCTTCTTTCTGGTTCATTTCTTCTACCTTGTTTATTATATGTTTCTGGTTAACTTTTATATTGTTTACCATGTATTGCTGCTTTATTTCTTCTTCCCGGCGTATTTCATTTATCTGATTTACTTCTACTTCAAGGTTTATTTCTTGTTGCTGATTTATTTCTTCTGCAAAGATTTTTATCTTGTTTTCTTCTACTTCATGGTTTACTTTATCTTTCCTATTCATTTCATCTATCTTGTTTATTTCTTGTTGCTGATTACCTTCTTCTTCCTTTATCTTGTTTACATCTACTTCATGGTTAATTTCTGCTATTTTGCTCACTACATCCAATTGGTTTACTTCTTCTTTTTGATTTGGTTTTTCTTCCTGGTTTATTTTGTTTACTTCTATTTCAGCTCCTTCCTGGGAAAGTACAACTTCCTGTTTCACAGCTGTTTCTAATAGTGATGAATCTTTTATTATGTCGACTCCTTCCTCAATCACAGATGAGTCCGGGGTTATATGAGAGGTGCAGACCGAATCAACATACCACACACTATCATCAACTCGTGCAGTTGCACATAGTGCAAATTCTTGCACCAAAGAAGCTTTATTCTTCCAGGGATGAGGTCTACTTGTATAGGCGGGTTTACTAGTACTGGGCTGTTTACTTTTACCCCTATTAAACCAGCAATCCTTTTTTAAATGGCCTGGTTTATTACAAATAAAGCACACTTTAGTGTTGGGATTGGGCCGGCTATGAAGGGTTCTAAATGCCTGGTCATTTCTGTTAGAGGCATTTCTCCTTTTAAATGACAAAATCATCTGCCTCAATTTGGCAAATTTGATGCTCCTGTTTGCTAAGAGGGGGTTAACGACCGGGTCATAATAGGGTGGCAAGCCTTCAATTATGTACCTTATTAATTCCCTATTAGTTAATGTTTTCCCAAGTTGAGCTATCTCTTGGACCAAACATTGGAATTTGTTGAGATACTCATCAGCAGATTCTGAATTATGTTTTTTGATCAAACATGAGGTCTATGATCTTTTCCTCTTGGATGCCCTCAAACCTCTCCTTTAATTTATCCCAAACTATTTTTGCTCTTTTTTCCCCTTTAATTGATGGTAAAATATCATTACTCACCGTTAGGATAATGGTAGTCATTGCTTCCTTATTTATTTGTACCCAGTGCTTCAAGGCTGCTTCTTCCACTGGTGGAACTCCCTTTTCCACTACCTCTTCATAAATACCTTTCGCCTCAAGGTATGCTTCGATTTTCATCGACCATATTGCGTAGTTCTCCGCTGTCAGCTTCTCAATACCATAATTCGCCACGTCCATTGTGTTTTATAAGTTTTAGGGCGATTAGTCCGTAAAACAAAGACCTATATATCTCGTCACGGTTAGTCCGAAAAAAACAAAACTACATAGCACACGATCTGTTAAAAAACGTGTTTATTACTCTAAACTTGATGATTTTATGAACTCTAAAACCACGCTCTGCTACCAAATTGTTGTGGATCAGAAGATTTATTAACAAAAAACACAAACAAGTTAGACTAGATACTTCACCAATGGTGGACACAAAGCTACAGACTCTGGACCGACGCTATCCTTTTAAGCCAGCCACCATCAGTGTTGTTTTGTTTATTATTATTATATTTACAACGTCACAAGCAATGAAAAATAATAAATCAATTTCTCCTAACGATAGTCAGATTGAATACTATTTCCTGTTGGCTGATTTGATATGGAATGGCATTTCATGAAAAAAAAAAAAATTACATGAAAAAATAAATCAATTCTTTGTTTAGGAAGAATCATTTAATATGGAAACTAAAGGAAAAGAAATGAATAACCTGTTATCAAGACTTGTTGATAATATTTTCGAGGCTGACGCAAAACCTAATATGAGGACGATCGTTGATGTAAGTTTTCTGTTTTGTGTAATAATGATTGAGACTTTCTTCAAAAGAAAGGCCCATAGAAAAATATTTAAATTAAATATATTTACTAGTATAATATATACATGCATTTTGAATTTAGACTTGAAACATTCAAATATTTTTCTTAGTGAATATGAAACAGGAACAGTTTGAATGAACTGTAATCCAACAAAATTTTCAATTTAGTTTTCTGAAAGCTATGATTTTTGCTATGCACCATTCTTCTAGATAACGCCTCAATTTATAATTATTTCTTACTTTACTTTCCTTATCCAAGGTGGCTGGACAAGGAAGGTATTGTTTTATTCTCTTTGTGTTTTCTGAAAGGTTTTCAACAGATCTTTACATTTCACAGCCCCTCTGAGTCCTAAAGAACAGATTTTCGTCAATTGGTCTCTGTGTGCCACAATTATCTCTTGAATAGATTATTCATATTTTTTTTGTAGGGTTTTGGCCCCCAATGCCTGTGGACTAAATCAGGCACCCTGTGGATAATAGCGACTGCACATTAGCCGACAAAAGTGTCTTCTCCTTTAAGTCCTTTAACATTTCAGATACAGGATGTCTGATATAAATTAGCTCAAATGCTTCTCTCGGCCAAATGAATGATCTAATAAAAAAATACCAGAGGAAATAGTCATAGGTCTACTTCTAAAGTTCCATCAACGCCTATTGCTTTTTAACTTTGACGCATTACATGCGGTTGATTCGCAGCGAAAACTTGGGGTTTTCAGATAATACCTTTTTAATACGTTCATTTGTAGTCATTAAAAAGTTATGAAAGATCCCCCAAACCACATATTACACAATAACTTCCAAATTGAAGGGTTTACACCATTTTAGAATCTTGTATTATGAATTTCATTATTATTTTTCAGGCACCTCATTAACTGGAACTTTGCAGACATGATATAAAAATTGTATGTATTTTTCATCGTATTTTTATTTAAAATAATACCAAGTCTGTAGGTATTGTATTTTTTCTGAAAACAAGTAATTTTTGAAATGATTTTTCCACCATTGTGATAGGGAAATTGATTGTATGGATTCAAAATCTTTATTAATTTAGCAACAAACATTTTCTCCTATTTCAGTAATTATGAAGGAATGAGATGGTCTGGGAGGCGGTCAAAAAATGGAACATAAATAGTAAAAACTATTTATTAAGGATCCTACGTTTCGACCCACTTTGCAGGTTTTCTTCAGGGCTGAATAAACAAGATACAAAATTAATAATAAAACAATGGTATATACAGTGAATGAATTAATAAATAAAAAATATTTAGTGAGAAAAGAAAAAAAAAAAATGAAAACAGTGATGAATTTGTAAAATGAAACTGGTAGAGTAATGACAACAACTAAAAATAAATTAGTGAATATTAATACATTAATAACACTAGCTATATAATAATAAAAATAGGTAAACCAAAAAAGAAATAACATTAACTAAAAATTAATAACCCTGCTAAATAAGGAAAAAAGGTAAAACAAATAAATAAACAGACAAACTATAGTATCTTGAAGCTCCAAGGGAGGAAGAATGACATAGCAAAAAGCAAAGTAATTAAGGAGGCGGTATAGGAGTAATAATTAGAATGTAATTAATAGTTATATAGAGAAGGCAGTGGGGAGGGGTTTTCATTATATCTGCTATCTGTTGGGGATGTAATGAACAAAAACTATGTACATACAGAGGCATACTGATAGAAAGTTTTCAGTATTTTAAAAAATCCTTTTATAAAAATAAAAAAAAAAGAGTTAAGTAATAAAGGAGTGGGGTGGGGCTGGCTGTAGTAATGAAGATGGAAGAGAAGGGAGTTGTAAAAATAATGAGGTTTAATCCTAAAAAGAAGTATTGAAAATAGAAGAAAAAGATAAATCTAAAGTAACAAATATAAATAATAAATTAGAATAAAAGTCAATATTTAAAATGGACAAGGAGAATATAAAAATACAATTTGAATATAATTCCCTAACTACTTTTCTCAGTATCCTTACTACCTTAAAATTAATGTTTCTAGAAACGTAATCCATCGATGTCTTTCCTTATCAGATCTTCTATATTATCAAACCAACATTCAACGCATCAAAGAAAGTTTACTTTCCAACAGCTTCCCATCCAACATCATTCAAAAACTTGTTGACTCTTATAACAACCCTACTACCTTAACCCTTCATTCCCTTAATTCTTCACAATCTACTTCCAAACTTTTTCTTTACAGATCTCTTCCTTATATCCCTATTCTCTCCGATAATATTAAAAAATTCCTACAATCTACTATACCTACCTTACGTCTTGGCCTTAAGTCCCATAATGAACTTTCTTACCTTTTTACCAACTTAAAAGATCCTATCCCTCTCAAACACCACTCTAATGTAGTTTATCGGATTTCGTGCTCCACGCCCAATTATAATTCTTCTTATATAGGCGAAACCAAAAACCATCTAAAATCTCACATTTCCCAACACAAAACATCCATCATCTTCCGCAACCAGTTTGCATCCAAACTATCAGAACACGCCTTGACCCTCAACCATTCCTTCAACTTCGATCAATCCTCTATCCTGACTATATTTCCCAGCCATGAAAAAACACTTATTTCGGAATCAGTTTACATACACCTTGAACCGAACCCGGTTAATCATAAAATAGACAAAAATTGTATTTCCCTTACTTACAGACATATTTTAAATCTTATTAAAAAACAATAATAGCCCTATCATTCGTATAATTTTTCCCTTACTCCCTCTTCCTTCTCTATTTTTATTCTGTCTCTTATTACTTTATACTTTCCTACAGTTTTTTTTTTCCAAACTGATTACACTTGGGAAAACTTGTTATTTATTAATTTAACAATGCAAATTGTTAATAATTAAGGGTTAACGTAATAAGATTGCAAAAGGTAAACTTGTTATTAAATTTTGTAATTTAAATTATTTATTCAATTTTTTATTACCTATGTAATTATTTTAATCTGATACCAAAAGTACTTTCTACTCTGTAAATTTCTGCCGTTTTCTTTACTATTTAATTGTGTCACTTTATGTTTATTATATCACAATTTTGTTTCCTTATTTTTATTTTTAAAAAAAGTTATTGTTAAAAATTTATAACACCTATAATTATAGCTTTAATTTAATCAGTTTTGTGAGGGTATTGTTGAAAATTTTTCTGTCCGTATTACTTATTCATTCTTTTGTATATACATAGTGTACATTTTGTTCATTAAACTCTTACAGATGTACATACACTCTTACCCAATCTCTTTGTTCATGAATTCAGTTCAAATTATATTTTTATTTTCTCCTTGCCCATTTTAAATATTCACTTTTATTTTAATTTATTATTTATATTTGTTACTTTGGATGTATTTTTTTCTTCTATTTTCAATACTTCTTTTTAGGATTAACCCTCATTATTTTGTCAACTCCTTCTCTTTTATCTTCATTACTACAGCCAACCCCACTTTTTTTTTATTTTCTTTATAAAAGGATTTTTTAAAATACTGAAAACTTTCTATTACATCCCCAACAGATGGCACTTATAATGAAAACCCTCCCCACTGCCTTCTCTATATAACTATTAATTACAACTCCTACACCGCCTCCTTAATTACTTTGCTTTTTGCTAAGCCATTCTTCCTCCCTTGGAGCTTCAAGGTACTTAGTTTGTCTGTTTATTTATTTGTATTTCCTTTTTTACTTATTTAGCAGAGTTTTCTCAGTAAATCTTTTTTATTTATTAATTCGTTCACTTTATACCATATACTATTGTTTTATTCTTATTTTTGTATAGGTCGTTTATTCAGCCCTGAAGAAGACCTGCAAAGTGGGTCGAAACATCGGATCCTTAATAAATAGTTTTTACTATTTGTGTTCCATTTTTTGACCGCCTCCCGGACCATCTCATTCCTTCATAAGTTCTACGGTCAACAATTGATTATTCAATTCAGTAATCATGGCTTCCAAAGTTTAATAGTTCCTCGATACTGATTTATAGGAGCCTCCTTATTTTAGCAATAATATTAACATGTTCTGTCATCCTTTTGACTCTTTTTCTTCTTTGCCAAGCTCTGTTTATTATACACAATACAATGGAGATGATATTCACTATAGGGTTGTAATATCGAAACGCGATATATACCTGATATATTGATGATATCGATATTTTACACCGATATATCGGTGATATTGATATTTTAAACTTTATTATTTTAATTAGAAATTTCCTTTATTCTTTATCATATTTTAAATTTTATCCGTGAGCTGTACTTTATGCTATAGCTTAATTATTTAATCAATCTAGGATGCTGTATTTGAGCTCTTGTAACTTCCTTAATGT
The DNA here is from genome assembly GCA_948150685.1 of Rhaphigaster nebulosa. NCBI lineage: Eukaryota > Metazoa > Arthropoda > Insecta > Hemiptera > Pentatomidae > Rhaphigaster > Rhaphigaster nebulosa. The sequence goes on from OX411306.1 coordinate 207,894,617, forward strand.
TATAACTCATAGGCGTCACTAACGGTCAGTTACCTGTTGTTCATTGTTGTTGTTAGTGTAGTGATTAAAAAGTGAAGTATGGAAACATTTTAAATCGAGAGACAGTAAAAGTGCGAAGTGCAAATATTGTCACAAAATATTTAGGACATCGGAAAACACAACAAACCTAAGGTCACACCTCAAAGCTTCCCATTCACACGTATTTTCGTCCCCATCAGGATTAGGTGTTTCTGCAACTCCATCTACTTCTAAATCAGAAGTTCCTCCGCCAAAAGCTTCTGACATAAGAAGTAGTTTCCAAAATATTGCATCATTTGAAGAGGGAGGCGAACGACGAAGAAAAATTAATGATGCTATTTTATTTTTTATGTGTAAGGATACTCTGTCTTTCTACACTGGAAAGAATACAATGAAAAGTATTATACAGGGGAAATGTCCCAAAATTTGAAAACAAGATTAAAGCAGCATAAGACAAATTCCAAAATAATAATATTAACAAAGAAGTATAAAAGAAGTGCTCAATTTCAAAATCGATATGAAATTGAACATCATTACATTGACATAATAAATCAAATAGATAATGAAAGAACTAATAATTGTAATGAAACTAATAAATTTAAAACAAAAATAAGATCTAGAAGAATTACAAAAAGAAAAGTATTTCTAGATAGTGAAAACACAGGTCAGAATATTCAAGAATAGGAATCGAGGCACATTAGGTAGATTTAAATTTTATTGTTTCAACATTTCACACTGTGTCATATGCATAGTAAATCATAGGTCTACTCCGTACTTTACTATGAAATAGGGTACAGGTTTTTCCTCCTTACTCTTCAAATAAACTTAAGATTTTAAGATTACCAAAACAAAAAATAATATGAATCAATCATTCACCAAATTGAAATAAAATAGACAATACTATAAATGTAAATAAATTATTGCATATAATAATTGATTAAAATATAGCACATGTTAATTTATAAATATAATGGGGTAAATATGAGAATAAACAATATTTAGTTGCCAAAAAATAATTAGTAGGTAAGATTGAAAAACATATACAGTTAATTGTTACTGTTACATACTGTATGTATTATATATACTGTTAATAATACTGTTAACTGTTATACAAAGACAAACAGGTAATAATATAAATGGTGATTGTACTGAAATATATAGCAGGTGAATTACATGTTTTTAGATAAATGTTTTGAGAATGCTCAATGTATGCATGGAAACTTTATAAAATAAAATTTTTTTTTAGAAAAATAAAACAAGATTTAATTTTTGAAAAATTTGTAGAATAATATAATAAATGAAAAAATGGCAAAAAACCTTCAAGATAAAAATGTATTACAATACTTATTTTTTTTACCAAAGTATTATTCTTTTCTATATTTTTTTATAATGATTCGTGGATAATAAAAATATTGTTCTATAAATAATAATTATATTATTTCATAACCTTTTCATAAATTTCATAATATTATACTCATTTAATACACGGTTTCTTTGCTTTTCGTAATTTCCTTTCGATATATCGATATTTTTCTACCGATTATCGGTGGATATCGATATTTGGTTTCACGATATATCGAATATCGACATTTTTCTTTTGATATTCCAATCTTAATTCACTAATCCCTGAGATTACCTTTTTTGCAGTTAGTTGCTGTTATGTTGAATATCTATCTATAAGATATGGTTCAATACACCTAAAGTGAAATTGTGGATGTGATTAAAGTGTCCAGAGAAGCGATAGTTCTTTTGGTTTGAATTTGTAGTTAAGAGTGTTCTTTGAGAAGACTAAAGTGAAAGAATTTTATAAAAAATTAACTTTTGTCAACAAACCGGAAGGCAGTGACAATCCACCAATAGGCGCCTTAATATGTGGAATTATAACATCTGTCCATTGGCAAACACTGAAATGTTCCTATTAAATCATTGCATTTAAAAATATCGTTGCCACCACATTTAAGTAACGAATGTGAATATGGTTACTTTTCAGGGGACAATTTTACATTTAGCATTCAACAACTTCTCCATTGCGAAATTTTTATTTTTTTTTCTGGGCCTCTTTACTTCTCTGAGTCATATATTTGTGTTTTAAAGGTTTCAATTTGCAAATATGCTCCTGGTAAACATAAGCAAAACTAAGGAATTTGAAAAATTCGATTTTTCACATTCGCTAATTAATCTTGGTGTCGACGATATATCATTATACAATATAAAAATAAATATATCAATTCATAATCATCAGAAGTAAGCTGTCATAATAACATTTTCAAAGTTTTACAGAAGAACAAAAAGAAGTTTCAGATTTCTTTATATTGCTTGTTGTGGATAGTAGTCAATCTTTATATTTAAAATGTTGCATATTTTATTACCATTTTACATTATTTAGAATCCTTATGCTCGAAAAATATGGCCAAAATAATGCACATACGATAATAAAATTGAAATAAGCAAAATTGGACATACAACAGTTTACCTCTGATGGACAGCCACCTTAAAATTAATAAATTATTTTCCCCCCTCTATTATGTTTTGTTTTCCTTATTACGCCTATTGCTTTTTAACTTTGACGCATTACATGCGGTTGATTCGCAGCGAAAACTTGGGGTTTTCAGATAATACCTTTTTAATACGTTCATTTGTAGTCATTAAAAAGTTATGAAAGATCCCCCAAACCACATATTACACAATAACTTCCAAATTGAAGGGTTTACACCATTTTAGAATCTTGTATTATGAATTTCATTATTATTTTTCAGGCACCTCATTAACTGGAACTTTGCAGACATGATATAAAAATTGTATGTATTTTTCATCGTATTTTTATTTAAAATAATACCAAGTCTGTAGGTATTGTATTTTTTCTGAAAACAAGTAATTTTTGAAATGATTTTTCCACCATTGTGATAGGGAAATTGATTGTATGGATTCAAAATCTTTATTAATTTAGCAACAAACATTTTCTCCTATTTCAGTAATTATGAAGGAATGAGATGGTCTGGGAGGCGGTCAAAAAATGGAACATAAATAGTAAAAACTATTTATTAAGGATCCTACGTTTCGACCCACTTTGCAGGTTTTCTTCAGGGCTGAATAAACAAGATACAAAATTAATAATAAAACAATGGTATATACAGTGAATGAATTAATAAATAAAAAATATTTAGTGAGAAAAGAAAAAAAAAAAATGAAAACAGTGATGAATTTGTAAAATGAAACTGGTAGAGTAATGACAACAACTAAAAATAAATTAGTGAATATTAATACATTAATAACACTAGCTATATAATAATAAAAATAGGTAAACCAAAAAAGAAATAACATTAACTAAAAATTAATAACCCTGCTAAATAAGGAAAAAAGGTAAAACAAATAAATAAACAGACAAACTATAGTATCTTGAAGCTCCAAGGGAGGAAGAATGACATAGCAAAAAGCAAAGTAATTAAGGAGGCGGTATAGGAGTAATAATTAGAATGTAATTAATAGTTATATAGAGAAGGCAGTGGGGAGGGGTTTTCATTATATCTGCTATCTGTTGGGGATGTAATGAACAAAAACTATGTACATACAGAGGCATACTGATAGAAAGTTTTCAGTATTTTAAAAAATCCTTTTATAAAAATAAAAAAAAAAGAGTTAAGTAATAAAGGAGTGGGGTGGGGCTGGCTGTAGTAATGAAGATGGAAGAGAAGGGAGTTGTAAAAATAATGAGGTTTAATCCTAAAAAGAAGTATTGAAAATAGAAGAAAAAGATAAATCTAAAGTAACAAATATAAATAATAAATTAGAATAAAAGTCAATATTTAAAATGGACAAGGAGAATATAAAAATACAATTTGAATATAATTCCCTAACTACTTTTCTCAGTATCCTTACTACCTTAAAATTAATGTTTCTAGAAACGTAATCCATCGATGTCTTTCCTTATCAGATCTTCTATATTATCAAACCAACATTCAACGCATCAAAGAAAGTTTACTTTCCAACAGCTTCCCATCCAACATCATTCAAAAACTTGTTGACTCTTATAACAACCCTACTACCTTAACCCTTCATTCCCTTAATTCTTCACAATCTACTTCCAAACTTTTTCTTTACAGATCTCTTCCTTATATCCCTATTCTCTCCGATAATATTAAAAAATTCCTACAATCTACTATACCTACCTTACGTCTTGGCCTTAAGTCCCATAATGAACTTTCTTACCTTTTTACCAACTTAAAAGATCCTATCCCTCTCAAACACCACTCTAATGTAGTTTATCGGATTTCGTGCTCCACGCCCAATTATAATTCTTCTTATATAGGCGAAACCAAAAACCATCTAAAATCTCACATTTCCCAACACAAAACATCCATCATCTTCCGCAACCAGTTTGCATCCAAACTATCAGAACACGCCTTGACCCTCAACCATTCCTTCAACTTCGATCAATCCTCTATCCTGACTATATTTCCCAGCCATGAAAAAACACTTATTTCGGAATCAGTTTACATACACCTTGAACCGAACCCGGTTAATCATAAAATAGACAAAAATTGTATTTCCCTTACTTACAGACATATTTTAAATCTTATTAAAAAACAATAATAGCCCTATCATTCGTATAATTTTTCCCTTACTCCCTCTTCCTTCTCTATTTTTATTCTGTCTCTTATTACTTTATACTTTCCTACAGTTTTTTTTTTCCAAACTGATTACACTTGGGAAAACTTGTTATTTATTAATTTAACAATGCAAATTGTTAATAATTAAGGGTTAACGTAATAAGATTGCAAAAGGTAAACTTGTTATTAAATTTTGTAATTTAAATTATTTATTCAATTTTTTATTACCTATGTAATTATTTTAATCTGATACCAAAAGTACTTTCTACTCTGTAAATTTCTGCCGTTTTCTTTACTATTTAATTGTGTCACTTTATGTTTATTATATCACAATTTTGTTTCCTTATTTTTATTTTTAAAAAAAGTTATTGTTAAAAATTTATAACACCTATAATTATAGCTTTAATTTAATCAGTTTTGTGAGGGTATTGTTGAAAATTTTTCTGTCCGTATTACTTATTCATTCTTTTGTATATACATAGTGTACATTTTGTTCATTAAACTCTTACAGATGTACATACACTCTTACCCAATCTCTTTGTTCATGAATTCAGTTCAAATTATATTTTTATTTTCTCCTTGCCCATTTTAAATATTCACTTTTATTTTAATTTATTATTTATATTTGTTACTTTGGATGTATTTTTTTCTTCTATTTTCAATACTTCTTTTTAGGATTAACCCTCATTATTTTGTCAACTCCTTCTCTTTTATCTTCATTACTACAGCCAACCCCACTTTTTTTTTATTTTCTTTATAAAAGGATTTTTTAAAATACTGAAAACTTTCTATTACATCCCCAACAGATGGCACTTATAATGAAAACCCTCCCCACTGCCTTCTCTATATAACTATTAATTACAACTCCTACACCGCCTCCTTAATTACTTTGCTTTTTGCTAAGCCATTCTTCCTCCCTTGGAGCTTCAAGGTACTTAGTTTGTCTGTTTATTTATTTGTATTTCCTTTTTTACTTATTTAGCAGAGTTTTCTCAGTAAATCTTTTTTATTTATTAATTCGTTCACTTTATACCATATACTATTGTTTTATTCTTATTTTTGTATAGGTCGTTTATTCAGCCCTGAAGAAGACCTGCAAAGTGGGTCGAAACATCGGATCCTTAATAAATAGTTTTTACTATTTGTGTTCCATTTTTTGACCGCCTCCCGGACCATCTCATTCCTTCATAAGTTCTACGGTCAACAATTGATTATTCAATTCAGTAATCATGGCTTCCAAAGTTTAATAGTTCCTCGATACTGATTTATAGGAGCCTCCTTATTTTAGCAATAATATTAACATGTTCTGTCATCCTTTTGACTCTTTTTCTTCTTTGCCAAGCTCTGTTTATTATACACAATACAATGGAGATGATATTCACTATAGGGTTGTAATATCGAAACGCGATATATACCTGATATATTGATGATATCGATATTTTACACCGATATATCGGTGATATTGATATTTTAAACTTTATTATTTTAATTAGAAATTTCCTTTATTCTTTATCATATTTTAAATTTTATCCGTGAGCTGTACTTTATGCTATAGCTTAATTATTTAATCAATCTAGGATGCTGTATTTGAGCTCTTGTAACTTCCTTAATGTTATAACTCATAGGCGTCACTAACGGTCAGTTACCTGTTGTTCATTGTTGTTGTTAGTGTAGTGATTAAAAAGTGAAGTATGGAAACATTTTAAATCGAGAGACAGTAAAAGTGCGAAGTGCAAATATTGTCACAAAATATTTAGGACATCGGAAAACACAACAAACCTAAGGTCACACCTCAAAGCTTCCCATTCACACGTATTTTCGTCCCCATCAGGATTAGGTGTTTCTGCAACTCCATCTACTTCTAAATCAGAAGTTCCTCCGCCAAAAGCTTCTGACATAAGAAGTAGTTTCCAAAATATTGCATCATTTGAAGAGGGAGGCGAACGACGAAGAAAAATTAATGATGCTATTTTATTTTTTATGTGTAAGGATACTCTGTCTTTCTACACTGGAAAGAATACAATGAAAAGTATTATACAGGGGAAATGTCCCAAAATTTGAAAACAAGATTAAAGCAGCATAAGACAAATTCCAAAATAATAATATTAACAAAGAAGTATAAAAGAAGTGCTCAATTTCAAAATCGATATGAAATTGAACATCATTACATTGACATAATAAATCAAATAGATAATGAAAGAACTAATAATTGTAATGAAACTAATAAATTTAAAACAAAAATAAGATCTAGAAGAATTACAAAAAGAAAAGTATTTCTAGATAGTGAAAACACAGGTCAGAATATTCAAGAATAGGAATCGAGGCACATTAGGTAGATTTAAATTTTATTGTTTCAACATTTCACACTGTGTCATATGCATAGTAAATCATAGGTCTACTCCGTACTTTACTATGAAATAGGGTACAGGTTTTTCCTCCTTACTCTTCAAATAAACTTAAGATTTTAAGATTACCAAAACAAAAAATAATATGAATCAATCATTCACCAAATTGAAATAAAATAGACAATACTATAAATGTAAATAAATTATTGCATATAATAATTGATTAAAATATAGCACATGTTAATTTATAAATATAATGGGGTAAATATGAGAATAAACAATATTTAGTTGCCAAAAAATAATTAGTAGGTAAGATTGAAAAACATATACAGTTAATTGTTACTGTTACATACTGTATGTATTATATATACTGTTAATAATACTGTTAACTGTTATACAAAGACAAACAGGTAATAATATAAATGGTGATTGTACTGAAATATATAGCAGGTGAATTACATGTTTTTAGATAAATGTTTTGAGAATGCTCAATGTATGCATGGAAACTTTATAAAATAAAATTTTTTTTTAGAAAAATAAAACAAGATTTAATTTTTGAAAAATTTGTAGAATAATATAATAAATGAAAAAATGGCAAAAAACCTTCAAGATAAAAATGTATTACAATACTTATTTTTTTTACCAAAGTATTATTCTTTTCTATATTTTTTTATAATGATTCGTGGATAATAAAAATATTGTTCTATAAATAATAATTATATTATTTCATAACCTTTTCATAAATTTCATAATATTATACTCATTTAATACACGGTTTCTTTGCTTTTCGTAATTTCCTTTCGATATATCGATATTTTTCTACCGATTATCGGTGGATATCGATATTTGGTTTCACGATATATCGAATATCGACATTTTTCTTTTGATATTCCAATCTTAATTCACTAATCCCTGAGATTACCTTTTTTGCAGTTAGTTGCTGTTATGTTGAATATCTATCTATAAGATATGGTTCAATACACCTAAAGTGAAATTGTGGATGTGATTAAAGTGTCCAGAGAAGCGATAGTTCTTTTGGTTTGAATTTGTAGTTAAGAGTGTTCTTTGAGAAGACTAAAGTGAAAGAATTTTATAAAAAATTAACTTTTGTCAACAAACCGGAAGGCAGTGACAATCCACCAATAGGCGCCTTAATATGTGGAATTATAACATCTGTCCATTGGCAAACACTGAAATGTTCCTATTAAATCATTGCATTTAAAAATATCGTTGCCACCACATTTAAGTAACGAATGTGAATATGGTTACTTTTCAGGGGACAATTTTACATTTAGCATTCAACAACTTCTCCATTGCGAAATTTTTATTTTTTTTTCTGGGCCTCTTTACTTCTCTGAGTCATATATTTGTGTTTTAAAGGTTTCAATTTGCAAATATGCTCCTGGTAAACATAAGCAAAACTAAGGAATTTGAAAAATTCGATTTTTCACATTCGCTAATTAATCTTGGTGTCGACGATATATCATTATACAATATAAAAATAAATATATCAATTCATAATCATCAGAAGTAAGCTGTCATAATAACATTTTCAAAGTTTTACAGAAGAACAAAAAGAAGTTTCAGATTTCTTTATATTGCTTGTTGTGGATAGTAGTCAATCTTTATATTTAAAATGTTGCATATTTTATTACCATTTTACATTATTTAGAATCCTTATGCTCGAAAAATATGGCCAAAATAATGCACATACGATAATAAAATTGAAATAAGCAAAATTGGACATACAACAGTTTACCTCTGATGGACAGCCACCTTAAAATTAATAAATTATTTTCCCCCCTCTATTATGTTTTGTTTTCCTTATTACGCCTATTGCTTTTTAACTTTGACGCATTACATGCGGTTGATTCGCAGCGAAAACTTGGGGTTTTCAGATAATACCTTTTTAATACGTTCATTTGTAGTCATTAAAAAGTTATGAAAGATCCCCCAAACCACATATTACACAATAACTTCCAAATTGAAGGGTTTACACCATTTTAGAATCTTGTATTATGAATTTCATTATTATTTTTCAGGCACCTCATTAACTGGAACTTTGCAGACATGATATAAAAATTGTATGTATTTTTCATCGTATTTTTATTTAAAATAATACCAAGTCTGTAGGTATTGTATTTTTTCTGAAAACAAGTAATTTTTGAAATGATTTTTCCACCATTGTGATAGGGAAATTGATTGTATGGATTCAAAATCTTTATTAATTTAGCAACAAACATTTTCTCCTATTTCAGTAATTATGAAGGAATGAGATGGTCTGGGAGGCGGTCAAAAAATGGAACATAAATAGTAAAAACTATTTATTAAGGATCCTACGTTTCGACCCACTTTGCAGGTTTTCTTCAGGGCTGAATAAACAAGATACAAAATTAATAATAAAACAATGGTATATACAGTGAATGAATTAATAAATAAAAAATATTTAGTGAGAAAAGAAAAAAAAAAAATGAAAACAGTGATGAATTTGTAAAATGAAACTGGTAGAGTAATGACAACAACTAAAAATAAATTAGTGAATATTAATACATTAATAACACTAGCTATATAATAATAAAAATAGGTAAACCAAAAAAGAAATAACATTAACTAAAAATTAATAACCCTGCTAAATAAGGAAAAAAGGTAAAACAAATAAATAAACAGACAAACTATAGTATCTTGAAGCTCCAAGGGAGGAAGAATGACATAGCAAAAAGCAAAGTAATTAAGGAGGCGGTATAGGAGTAATAATTAGAATGTAATTAATAGTTATATAGAGAAGGCAGTGGGGAGGGGTTTTCATTATATCTGCTATCTGTTGGGGATGTAATGAACAAAAACTATGTACATACAGAGGCATACTGATAGAAAGTTTTCAGTATTTTAAAAAATCCTTTTATAAAAATAAAAAAAAAAGAGTTAAGTAATAAAGGAGTGGGGTGGGGCTGGCTGTAGTAATGAAGATGGAAGAGAAGGGAGTTGTAAAAATAATGAGGTTTAATCCTAAAAAGAAGTATTGAAAATAGAAGAAAAAGATAAATCTAAAGTAACAAATATAAATAATAAATTAGAATAAAAGTCAATATTTAAAATGGACAAGGAGAATATAAAAATACAATTTGAATATAATTCCCTAACTACTTTTCTCAGTATCCTTACTACCTTAAAATTAATGTTTCTAGAAACGTAATCCATCGATGTCTTTCCTTATCAGATCTTCTATATTATCAAACCAACATTCAACGCATCAAAGAAAGTTTACTTTCCAACAGCTTCCCATCCAACATCATTCAAAAACTTGTTGACTCTTATAACAACCCTACTACCTTAACCCTTCATTCCCTTAATTCTTCACAATCTACTTCCAAACTTTTTCTTTACAGATCTCTTCCTTATATCCCTATTCTCTCCGATAATATTAAAAAATTCCTACAATCTACTATACCTACCTTACGTCTTGGCCTTAAGTCCCATAATGAACTTTCTTACCTTTTTACCAACTTAAAAGATCCTATCCCTCTCAAACACCACTCTAATGTAGTTTATCGGATTTCGTGCTCCACGCCCAATTATAATTCTTCTTATATAGGCGAAACCAAAAACCATCTAAAATCTCACATTTCCCAACACAAAACATCCATCATCTTCCGCAACCAGTTTGCATCCAAACTATCAGAACACGCCTTGACCCTCAACCATTCCTTCAACTTCGATCAATCCTCTATCCTGACTATATTTCCCAGCCATGAAAAAACACTTATTTCGGAATCAGTTTACATACACCTTGAACCGAACCCGGTTAATCATAAAATAGACAAAAATTGTATTTCCCTTACTTACAGACATATTTTAAATCTTATTAAAAAACAATAATAGCCCTATCATTCGTATAATTTTTCCCTTACTCCCTCTTCCTTCTCTATTTTTATTCTGTCTCTTATTACTTTATACTTTCCTACAGTTTTTTTTTTCCAAACTGATTACACTTGGGAAAACTTGTTATTTATTAATTTAACAATGCAAATTGTTAATAATTAAGGGTTAACGTAATAAGATTGCAAAAGGTAAACTTGTTATTAAATTTTGTAATTTAAATTATTTATTCAATTTTTTATTACCTATGTAATTATTTTAATCTGATACCAAAAGTACTTTCTACTCTGTAAATTTCTGCCGTTTTCTTTACTATTTAATTGTGTCACTTTATGTTTATTATATCACAATTTTGTTTCCTTATTTTTATTTTTAAAAAAAGTTATTGTTAAAAATTTATAACACCTATAATTATAGCTTTAATTTAATCAGTTTTGTGAGGGTATTGTTGAAAATTTTTCTGTCCGTATTACTTATTCATTCTTTTGTATATACATAGTGTACATTTTGTTCATTAAACTCTTACAGATGTACATACACTCTTACCCAATCTCTTTGTTCATGAATTCAGTTCAAATTATATTTTTATTTTCTCCTTGCCCATTTTAAATATTCACTTTTATTTTAATTTATTATTTATATTTGTTACTTTGGATGTATTTTTTTCTTCTATTTTCAATACTTCTTTTTAGGATTAACCCTCATTATTTTGTCAACTCCTTCTCTTTTATCTTCATTACTACAGCCAACCCCACTTTTTTTTTATTTTCTTTATAAAAGGATTTTTTAAAATACTGAAAACTTTCTATTACATCCCCAACAGATGGCACTTATAATGAAAACCCTCCCCACTGCCTTCTCTATATAACTATTAATTACAACTCCTACACCGCCTCCTTAATTACTTTGCTTTTTGCTAAGCCATTCTTCCTCCCTTGGAGCTTCAAGGTACTTAGTTTGTCTGTTTATTTATTTGTATTTCCTTTTTTACTTATTTAGCAGAGTTTTCTCAGTAAATCTTTTTTATTTATTAATTCGTTCACTTTATACCATATACTATTGTTTTATTCTTATTTTTGTATAGGTCGTTTATTCAGCCCTGAAGAAGACCTGCAAAGTGGGTCGAAACATCGGATCCTTAATAAATAGTTTTTACTATTTGTGTTCCATTTTTTGACCGCCTCCCGGACCATCTCATTCCTTCATAAGTTCTACGGTCAACAATTGATTATTCAATTCAGTAATCATGGCTTCCAAAGTTTAATAGTTCCTCGATACTGATTTATAGGAGCCTCCTTATTTTAGCAATAATATTAACATGTTCTGTCATCCTTTTGACTCTTTTTCTTCTTTGCCAAGCTCTGTTTATTATACACAATACAATGGAGATGATATTCACTATAGGGTTGTAATATCGAAACGCGATATATACCTGATATATTGATGATATCGATATTTTACACCGATATATCGGTGATATTGATATTTTAAACTTTATTATTTTAATTAGAAATTTCCTTTATTCTTTATCATATTTTAAATTTTATCCGTGAGCTGTACTTTATGCTATAGCTTAATTATTTAATCAATCTAGGATGCTGTATTTGAGCTCTTGTAACTTCCTTAATGTTATAACTCATAGGCGTCACTAACGGTCAGTTACCTGTTGTTCATTGTTGTTGTTAGTGTAGTGATTAAAAAGTGAAGTATGGAAACATTTTAAATCGAGAGACAGTAAAAGTGCGAAGTGCAAATATTGTCACAAAATATTTAGGACATCGGAAAACACAACAAACCTAAGGTCACACCTCAAAGCTTCCCATTCACACGTATTTTCGTCCCCATCAGGATTAGGTGTTTCTGCAACTCCATCTACTTCTAAATCAGAAGTTCCTCCGCCAAAAGCTTCTGACATAAGAAGTAGTTTCCAAAATATTGCATCATTTGAAGAGGGAGGCGAACGACGAAGAAAAATTAATGATGCTATTTTATTTTTTATGTGTAAGGATACTCTGTCTTTCTACACTGGAAAGAATACAATGAAAAGTATTATACAGGGGAAATGTCCCAAAATTTGAAAACAAGATTAAAGCAGCATAAGACAAATTCCAAAATACTAATATTAACAAAGAAGTATAAAAGAAGTGCTCAATTTCAAAATCGATATGAAATTGAACATCATTACATTGACATAATAAATCAAATAGATAATGAAAGAACTAATAATTGTAATGAAACTAATAAATTTAAAACAAAAATAAGATCTAGAAGAATTACAAAAAGAAAAGTATTTCTAGATAGTGAAAACACAGGTCAGAATATTCAAGAATAGGAATCGAGGCACATTAGGTAGATTTAAATTTTATTGTTTCAACATTTCACACTGTGTCATATGCATAGTAAATCATAGGTCTACTCCGTACTTTACTATGAAATAGGGTACAGGTTTTTCCTCCTTACTCTTCAAATAAACTTAAGATTTTAAGATTACCAAAACAAAAAATAATATGAATCAATCATTCACCAAATTGAAATAAAATAGACAATACTATAAATGTAAATAAATTATTGCATATAATAATTGATTAAAATATAGCACATGTTAATTTATAAATATAATGGGGTAAATATGAGAATAAACAATATTTAGTTGCCAAAAAATAATTAGTAGGTAAGATTGAAAAACATATACAGTTAATTGTTACTGTTACATACTGTATGTATTATATATACTGTTAATAATACTGTTAACTGTTATACAAAGACAAACAGGTAATAATATAAATGGTGATTGTACTGAAATATATAGCAGGTGAATTACATGTTTTTAGATAAATGTTTTGAGAATGCTCAATGTATGCATGGAAACTTTATAAAATAAAATTTTTTTTTAGAAAAATAAAACAAGATTTAATTTTTGAAAAATTTGTAGAATAATATAATAAATGAAAAAATGGCAAAAAACCTTCAAGATAAAAATGTATTACAATACTTATTTTTTTTACCAAAGTATTATTCTTTTCTATATTTTTTTATAATGATTCGTGGATAATAAAAATATTGTTCTATAAATAATAATTATATTATTTCATAACCTTTTCATAAATTTCATAATATTATACTCATTTAATACACGGTTTCTTTGCTTTTCGTAATTTCCTTTCGATATATCGATATTTTTCTACCGATTATCGGTGGATATCGATATTTGGTTTCACGATATATCGAATATCGACATTTTTCTTTTGATATTCCAATCTTAATTCACTAATCCCTGAGATTACCTTTTTTGCAGTTAGTTGCTGTTATGTTGAATATCTATCTATAAGATATGGTTCAATACACCTAAAGTGAAATTGTGGATGTGATTAAAGTGTCCAGAGAAGCGATAGTTCTTTTATTATTTTTTTATATGTAAGCCGTGTATGAATATTTTTGTTCTTTATTATTATTGCTATTGAAGTTAATCTTTCTATTATTAAATTAATAAACGGTTTGAATTTGTAGTTAAGAGTGTTCTTTGAGAAGACTAAAGTGAAAGAATTTTATAAAAAATTAACTTTTGTCAACAAACCGGAAGGCAGTGACAATCCACCAATAGGCGCCTTAATATGTGGAATTATAACATCTGTCCATTGGCAAACACTGAAATGTTCCTATTAAATCATTGCATTTAAAAATATCGTTGCCACCACATTTAAGTAACGAATGTGAATATGGTTACTTTTCAGGGGACAATTTTACATTTAGCATTCAACAACTTCTCCATTGCGAAATTTTTATTTTTTTTTCTGGGCCTCTTTACTTCTCTGAGTCATATATTTGTGTTTTAAAGGTTTCAATTTGCAAATATGCTCCTGGTAAACATAAGCAAAACTAAGGAATTTGAAAAATTCGATTTTTCACATTCGCTAATTAATCTTGGTGTCGACGATATATCATTATACAATATAAAAATAAATATATCAATTCATAATCATCAGAAGTAAGCTGTCATAATAACATTTTCAAAGTTTTACAGAAGAACAAAAAGAAGTTTCAGATTTCTTTATATTGCTTGTTGTGGATAGTAGTCAATCTTTATATTTAAAATGTTGCATATTTTATTACCATTTTACATTATTTAGAATCCTTATGCTCGAAAAATATGGCCAAAATAATGCACATACGATAATAAAATTGAAATAAGCAAAATTGGACATACAACAGTTTACCTCTGATGGACAGCCACCTTAAAATTAATAAATTATTTTCCTCCCTCTATTATGTTTTGTTTTCCTTTTTATTAGACAGATTCAATAAATAATGTAGAACCTGATATGGAAAATTCAAGCAATGCTCAAAAGTTAATGGTAGATAGTGAAGAACAGCTCCAATCACACAGTATGGAAGAAGTATGGAATAATACCACAAGGGAGGCATGGAATAAAAGAAATCATGAAATGCCAGAGGAACCAGTAGAAGAGAATAAAATTGAGGAGGCTGAGGATAATTTAAGGTATTCAGATCTTGAATCTGAACATGTTGGCACAAGTATATTTGAAGTCATTCCTAAGAAAACACCTACCGATGGCTTATCGCCTTTAGCAAGAGAGCTATATGAAATCAGAGATGTCATTGAATTTTATTTACATTCCAAAGTTGTAAGTATCATGTCAACTTATATTTCTTTTTTTTGTATACCTTTAATATTCACATTATACAGCTGAAACTCTATACATTGAACAAGAAGATTCCTTGAAATAAAATTTGATATATAGAAAGAATTCAATTTTTCATCCTTGTCATATAAAAAACAAAGTACACTCTGAAGTCGGTGGTCGGTTTTCATTGTAATAGCAGGTGTTCATTATAACTGTTACCAACTCTAGATGACAGGAAATTTCAAAGATGTAAAGACAAATTGTCAAAAACAGGAATTTACCTTAACTTTATTGTAAATATGAAATTCACAAAAATTTTATATAGATTTACATATCCATATGGCTCAGAAGGAAAGGGAAACTACTCAAAAAATGTGTTTTTGTTCGAACGAACATTAGACACAGGTTATATTCTTCCTTAAAAGCCTCCAGTGCGTTTCTTGTAACATAAGCTGCTGGAAGATCACCGTATGTGTCAAATGATTGGGCTAGATATTTGAGGGCAGGCTTGCTTTTTTGGGATGATAGAAGTCCAACTATTAAAATTTCTGGCACCAGCAATTTTGAGTTGTGCTCTATTCATTCTGGATATAGAATAATTTCACTAATTTACAATATTTCAATCATATTGTAAATCAAATCAAACAATATTATCACTTAATAATTTTTACAATATTTTTCAAACAAAATTTCTCGATTATAGTATATAGATTGAACATTTAAGAACATTAAACTTGTTCAATAAAAAAAAGATCAGTTATCTAGGACTTTTTGGAGCATATGCTTGTATAATATTGATATGATATTTTAGCATAAATACATTGTATGATGTGATGTCACTCTGAAGATCATTGTTTCCTAGTAAAAACTTGTCAAGTATGAATGGAATTCAAAGCATCTCCCATTGAAAGTGCCTACTCATCATCTTGCTCCTTGAAAATATTTACTTTTTAAGCTGACTCCCTCTTCTGTTTTCCACTACCCCACCGTTATAACTAAAGACCGGATTTGTATGCAAATGAATATTTTTTTTGATACATTTTTTCTGTAATGTATCAACAGATATTGACATATTCATATAAATGTCAATTGTATTTTATTTGATATACAGAATATTTTTTTCAATAGATTCTTTTTTAATTCGTTAATACTTTTTTTATAGGTTCCTAAAAAAAGTTCGATAAAAAAATATTTTCAATATAAGGAAGTTTGTTATACAGAGATTCCACTGTATTTAATATTATTATTTAATTACTTTCAAATCTGGAATTCTTTTAATTTTTTCTTGAGTGGCCTATTTAGCTGAATACCTTTTGCACTGGAATGGTAATGCAAAGATCGCAAGTTTCCATTATGGATGGACATTAACCTAAATCAGAGAAAGCTTACAAGTTAAATACTGATAAAAAAAAAATAATTCTTCACAGAAAATCAGATGGTTCTCCTCAACCTTAAAAAAAAAGTTATATTCAAAATTAATGAGACAGCTAGAGCTCAATGCTGCTCATATCATCAATAACTTGAGGCTTCTTATCGGCAACAATATCTTGTATTATATAACCAAATTTTTTTTTTATCTATGTTTTGAATTCTGAGAAGAATTCCAATTTGACAGAATTAAAAAAAAAAATTGTTTGGCTAAGCCAATTTTAACTTAGGAGGATTCGGTTGTAAATAATGGTTTTTACATATATAGTTCTCTATAAACCAGTATTGGGAGCTTATACAATTCCTTTGCTATATTGTATGCTATGGCTATAAAATTAAATAGAGCACTTGTTTTTTTGTTTGAAAGTGAGGGTAGAGGAATCCCAAATGTAATGTGAAATTCCACAAAATTAACATTGCCAGCCAGCATTGCATCCATACCAATACATAATACCAATACATTTTTCTACCTTGGGTAATTGAAGAATTAATAGAAAATGAATGAGAAAAGAAAACTATTTCAACTCCCATTCCATGTAAAAATATATTTTTTTCATTCCTTTCATTTATGAAATTGAAAATAAATTTTATTTGTTTTTGGACAGAATAATTTCAGGATAATAAACAGAATAATTACAGGCCAATGGTTCAGTGGCCCAAAATGTTTGGCTAGAATCTTTTATCTTAACAAATAAAGATTATATTTTACTTATTTAAAAAAAAAAAAAAATATATATATATATATATATATTTCTTACCATATAATAAATAACCAATAAATATTTCTTCTCATACAAAAATAATAAAAAATATTGGATTAATGCAAAAATAATGCAGGTTTTTTATATTTATTAGAAATAATTTCCATCAGAATCTATACACTTTTGGCTATGCATATCAAAAGCTTATTTAGGAAAGAAATTTATAAATCTTGGAGAAACAGGAGGTAGATAAAGAGGGGGGATTAAAAGAGAAGGCGTACAGCTTTTAGTTTACTAGAGAATCAATTGTAAACTAGACAACCGTAATTACAATCAGGCTGAACTTAAAAAAAAAATATATATATAGTACTTTGAGCTTGTCTGTTCTCAAGATATGTTTTTAGAAAAACATTCTGTGATCAATTTTTTACATTAACAGTTTTTATATTACTTGTAACAGTTTTTATGTTATTACAAAGATTTATTTCTGATATTTTCTTTTATAGGAACCCTTGGATTGGCGAGAAATGATAGACAGACATGCAGAAGATTAATCAGAAAAAAATAATAAATAAAAAAAACTTGTTTTTTAATTGTAGAATTTTTATTCTAATATTGTAGTTTAGCCTTTCAGAAAGTTATGGAAAGTCTTAGTCTTGACAGGTTGGCTATCCTTCCTTTGTACAGAAATGGTAACTCTAAGCACGGTTCTTAGCATTTCCTGAGAAACACCATGAAGACTTTTATCTATACTAATATATAAAGCGGAAGAGTTTGTTTGAACACAATAATTTCAAGAATTACAAGTCCGATTTGAAAAATTCTTTTTGTGTTAGACAGACCATTTATTGCCCTAAGAAAAAAAGTGTAAAACTTGTGTATGCATCATGACAATTTATAACTGTGGAAGCAAGTTGACTACACAAACTTTCTAATAGGTGTGAAATTATTCAGCGAAAACATTATTTTGTAAATAAAATGGGAGTGTGAAAGAAAAAAAGTGTGAATTTTTGAAACTTATTTAATTGAAACATTATTGCCATTTATAAAAATTTATTGTTGTTTTGATGCTGTCCCCTTGAAAATATCTGCGATAAAAGTGACAACATATTATAGGTTATTATTTTCAAAGTTATTTTGTATTGTAAAGGTTACTCCAAATTTTACACAGGTGAAACCGCAGGTCACAGCTAGTCATTTATATGTCTGATCTTGTTTCTTTCAAATATTTTTAATTAGTAGAATATTTATTTTTTGTTGTAAACAGTAATAAATAAAGGGTTATTTATAGCATTTAAAAAGTTGTAAGCAATAGGTTTTCAAGTGATTTTACTGGCGAGACTCCTGATAAATGATATTGGTTGTCCATTCCGTTGGGACATTGGGAAATAAACTGTTTGATCCCCTAAACCCTTAGGTGGCGTATACCGTTGGCCATATGAGAAGCATCCAGATCTGTTGATTTATATGTTGGCAGCGTGCAGTGTCTGGCCTTAGGACTTGTTGACGGTCATGGGAAAAGATATAATAATCGGGAACTACAGACCCCGGGGTGTTTTGTTTTAAATGAACGTTTTGTTTAAGTTCTTTTTCTTTGTTGGATTTTCTTTTTAATATTGGAGAAAGATAACAGCAGCAGTTGTGACGGCTCAATCAAGCTTTTTTAATGGTTTTTAAATTCAACAGGTTCAGTGAAGCATCTGTTTTCTCTCTATCCATTGAGAAGAATGTAGAACTTGGAGTGTCCGTTCAAAGTGAATCCAATGAAAGCTTAACAATTCTTGATGGAACATTTTTTAATATAGTTTCTGCAGATGGTCAAAGAGCTTGGTAAAATTGTTGCAAAATTTTTAAGTTTGTGATGATTATAAAAGGAGGCAACAAATTGAATTTGAATTTTGTTCGTATGAAACCAATTTTCTAAACGAATACAATGTTTATAAGGCATAAGGGAAAAAAACAGACTCCAATTATGAGATAAATATTTATTAAAAAAAAAAAAAAAAAAAAAAAATGGAAGGAACTCACTGAAGTATTTTCATTCGATGATTCCATTGAGAACAGTTGTAAATCTTTATTTCAGGCTACTTTGAAAATCTCTGTATTGAAGATAAAAAAATTATTATATTATCATGTCGGCAGCTAGGATAGCAAATCAAAGATGTTTATAATTCTTATTTGTCAAAAATCATTTAAAGAATATATAGTACATATGTGCAACAGCCAATGTTAAGATGAAGGATTTTTGGTATTACGGTTCACTGGATTGACCTAAATTTAAAAAGACAATCGTCAATGTTAATTTGTCGGTTTAAAAATAATCTCTCATTTCGCAAATATCGCTGAAATAATTAACACAGTACACCTGGAATTCAGTACCTCCCTATAAGTTGTTGCTACAGTAACTGATTATGGCTCCAACTTTATTAAAGCTTTTCTAGAATTCGCTATGCAAGTTTTCAGGAATCCTTTTCGGACTTCAATGTAAGTGATTATGATGATGATTTTTTTTCAATTTGATGATCAAGCTTAAATGCGATCATTGCTCACATAAAATTCTACTCCTACGAATTCAATTTTTGTTTATAAGCAGACTTGGAAAAAAAAAACATTGAAAGCTCTAATGAACTGAAACCCATGCACCAAAAAAAATATTGGTAATGCAATTTGTTATGACGAGCATCCATCAACCTAAAAAGTTCAGAAACCAAAGGCCACCTTAACCAGGCCTGCTGAAACAAGATGGAACTACCTTTATACTAATATCTGAATAACACAGGAAAGTGTTTTTCTTTTTCGAGAACTGAACTTAAAAAAGTTCAGAAACCAAAGGCCACCTTAACCAGGCCTGCTGAAACAAGATGGAACTACCTTTATACTAATATCTGAATAACACAGGAAAGTGTTTTTCTTTTTCGAGAACTGAACTTAAAGTGCTGTGTTAATCATATAAATATGAAGATATGAAATAGTATATTAAGTGCACCAAGCATAGCTGACGCTTTAGATATACTCAAGAGAGAAAATAACATTTTTTATGGTACCCTTCTTCTTACAAAATTCCAATAATTTTAAAAATTAGAAGACAGAGAAATTGTGACTGGCTCTACTATAAATCTTTATTAAAAGAGCTGCTTTGTAGCCTGATAAACCAACTTGAAGCTTTCTACTCCTGAGGCAAAGCTTGATGTTATTGTCTTCTTAAGTATGCTAAAGTTTAAAAATAAATAGTTTTCCGCAATTAATCGCATTTCTCATAATAATATAGGTTCTTCTCCACTTGCCAGACTATGATGTTAGCCTACAATGCTTGGGAGAAGTATCATACAATTAAAAAAAAATTATAAATTAAATACAATTCATTATACCAACTCAGCCCAAGTAGAGAGACTTTTTTCGTAGGTCACTATTACTTTATCATCAAGAACTAATTGGTTGTCAGACGAACTGTTTAAAAAAATTGTGATACTAAAGTTCAGGCTTAAGACCTTGTTGCAGTGGCGTGTTTACTGTTTAAAACTGTGGTATTTTTTCTCTCTTTCTTTTGTGAATATACCTAATTTTTGTTTTACTATAATACACTTTATTAATTTCAATTTTTTTTTCAAGTTCTAATTAACCTCCAAATTTATTTGGATTAACTTTATGTATTGATAAGATACTAGAATTGATATAAATACAGAGATGATAATATTCTTTGAATAATTTTTAACCCGAATTTTATGAAATCTTAATACAAAATATCATACTCAAAATTTTTCTTAATGCGTCTGACATAAAACGTTCTTCTGTACATAATTGGGATAATTTTTTTTTTATTTGCCTGGTGATATTTATTAAATATTTTTTCTTTGTCTGATGATTTTTCATTCGAATAATTTTAATACATCGAAAGTTTTTTTATTCAAATAATTAACAAGGACAAGTTCCCTCATGTGCCTCCTAGATTTTGATGAAACTTTTTTAGATTAATTTTGGCCTTAAAATATTGGACTATGTAGAAGATTAGGGGCCAAGATTAGACCCCGGGAGCCCCCAAAAAATTGGAAAATTTCATGTTCAAAACAAATTTTATTTTATATCTCTGGTTCTGGTGGCGATTGAAAAATGAGATTAATATCTGAATGTCCATATTGCATAGCAAAGTAATAAAAAATTAGGCATCGAAATACTCAAGTATTATGCATGGTCAGAATACTATAGACATCAAAAACACTCTCAAAATAGTGATTTTGGGAGGTAGGGGAAACGTTAGTTTTGTAAAAAAAACCTAGATCAGATTTGGATTTTCTACTCAAAAAGCAGTTTATTTCTAATTTTTTTGAAAATCTAAACAATAAGTTTTTTGCCAAAAAAACAGCCAACCAACATAAAAAAAATATAGGCATGTATTAGATATCAACCATTATTAGATATCAACCAATGCAGACGACTTAGAGGTTTTCACTAGACACGTAGATGTCACTCCAGGCCTTTCTGGCCGTTCAACATTACTTATTACAATGCTACAATAAGGACTATTTCAAAAAATATAAAATAAAATTCAACGACAGATCTCAATACACCCACTTTCGGGCTACCACACAATATCTGTTCTCCAGATTATAACAACAATGAGCTCCATCAGCCTTAAGCGGGCTATACTCAACTGATTTTGAAGCATTTTATTTTTACTCTCTCTCTCACCTATATATGAAATATATCGCAAGGGGAAATATTGCGATCGAACGGAAATACACGATTTGAGGTCCTCTGACTCCAAATAACCACGACTCGCAAAATGGTCTTTGTGTGCGTGTATGTGAACAGGCTAGAGTCCGGGATCTGAGGCCGGAAAACGTGTCTGATTTCAAGAAAATTTTCGAAAGTGTAGACCGAAAGTACTCTCATCATAGACTAGAAATATGAACCAATGCCACCCTAGATAGGAAGCAATCAAATCTTATAGGTCTGCGAACTTATATTTTGTAAAAAAAATTGACTTATTTTAAGATGGATTGAACTTTTTCAAAATAAAACTAGTCCGTCCAGGGGGACAAAAAAAAAACAAAGTCTGCCAACCGGAAGTGGTTGCGTTCTTTCACTAGACGTATGCAAAAAACCAATTTTTTTCATCAAAATTTGACTCATTTTAAGATGGATGAAACTTTTTTAAATAAAACTAGTCTGTCCAGTAGACTAAAAAAACAAATTCTGCCAACCGAAAGTGGTTTCGTTCCGTCGACAGACGTAAGCCAAAAACCAACTTTTTTACTTCAAAATTTGACTCATTTCAAGATGGATAGAGCCTTTTCTCAAAACTAGTCCGCCCAGTGGCATAACAAAACAAATTCTGTCAACTGGAAGTGATTTCGTTCCGTCGGCAGACGTAAGTCAAAAACCAAATTTTTACTTCAAAATTTGATTCATTTTAAAATGGATGAAACCTTTTTTAAATAAAAAGGCAGACTGTTTTTTTACTTCCCTGGACGGACTAGTTTTATTTAAAAAAGATTTCATCTATCTTAAAATGAGACAAATTTTGATGGACAAAAATTTGTTCTTGGCTTACGTCTGCCGAAGGAACGCAACCACCTCCGGTTGGCAGACTTAATAAGTCACACTTTGAAGCAAAAAAGTTGTTTTTTGACGTACGTCTGGCGACAGAACGCAACCACTTCCGGTTGGCTAACTTTTTTTTTTGTCCACTTGACGGAAAAGTTCTATTTAAAAAAGTTTTCATCCCTCTTAAAATGAGTCAAATTCTGATGAAATAAAGTTGGTCTTTAGCTTACGTCTGGCGACATAACGCAGCCACTTCCGGTTGGCAGATTTTGTTTTTTTATGCCTCTGGGCGGACTTGTTTTATTGAGAAAAGGTTTCATCCATCTTAAAATGTGTCAAATTTTTAAGGAAAAAAGTCGGTTTTTGGCTTACGTGTACCGACGGCAGTGTTGGGCAAAAGTAGTTTAACTACAACTACAGTAGTTGGGAAGTAATTGCAGCCATAACTGCTTTTTGTAGTGGTAGTTGACAGACTACAGCTACCATTGGTCAACTACAATCAAAGTAGTCAGGGATCACAACTACAACAACTGTAGTTATAAAAAGTAGTTGTGACGAGGAATTCCAAACTAGTAGTTGTAGTTACGGAGCTATAACTACAGTTACCATGCAACGTATAACTCAACACTAAATATTTTTGCAAACTTTTAGTTTGTGTTTGTGAATTGATACATGGTAGCAATTGGGTTACCAATTTTACTTATATTCCGCCTTCACACAAAGTAAATTCTTTGAAAATGCAAAAGATGGCCAATTTTTTTCTTGTTTTTCTGATACAGGTTTCGACGGTAATGAACATGAATACATATTTTATTTTTCAAAAAATTTAATTACTTGAAATTATCACATACCTAATAAACGAAAAAAATGTCGGAAAGATATTGCGAAATTATTTCTAAAGTCATTATTTTAATTGAAATAACTATTTTTCAACAATAAAATAAATAAAATAGGATTAATTCATGTCCTGTTGTTTAACAATTGAAATGGGAAAGATGACAATTGATTTGGAAAAGATTACTATTGACTTGAAAATGCCATAGTAAAATATTACTGAACGGTACATAACTAAAATTAGTTACTGAATTGATATAATATGATCAATTCACATGCACAAACTAAGAGTTTGCAATAACATTTAGTGTTAAGAAATACGTAGCATAGTAACTGTAGTTGACGCTCCGTGACTAAAACTATAACTACTTGTTTGTATTCATCGTCACAACTACTTTTTATTACTACAGTAGTTGTAGTTATGAACCCTAACTACTTCGATTGTAGTTGACAGAGAGAAGTTGCGCTCTGCCAACTACCAACTACAAAAAGTAGTTATAGTTGCAACTATTAAAAATAATTGCTGGTTGTAGCTAGATAATATAGTTAACTACTGGCCGACGGAACGAAATCACTTCCGGTTGGCAGACTGTTTTTTTATGCCTCTGGACGGATTAGTTTTATTGAGAAAAGGTATTATCCATTTTAAAATGAGTCTAATTTTTTAGGAAAAAGTTGGTTTTGGACATAACGCTACAGTACATAACGTCTGGTGACAGAACGCAACCAATTCCGGTGTGAAGATTTTTTTTTTTATTGCCCTGGACGGACTCGTTTTATTTTGAAAAAGTTCCTTTTGTCTTAAAATAACAAAATATGACGATTTCGTTGACCTATAAAATTTTATTGCATCCTATCTAGGGTGGCAGATGTTCATACTGCCAGTCTATGTTGAGAATACTTTCGGCCTACACTTTCGAAATTTTTTTTGAAATCAGACACGTACATAAGGTAGGTAGATGTCTATTATATTACAGCAACTTTTTCGTCAAAATCGACTGACCGGAAGAGCCATCTTATATTATCGATTGCATTAGCTATTTGTTTTTATTTCCTTGTACGAAGTAAAGGAAGTATTGTTATCGCGAAAATTTTCGGTTTTCAGATTTCAACGGAAATATCCAGTTTGACCATCCCTGAATCCATTTTGGCTAGTTTCGTCGTGAGGTCTATACTTACGTTCGTACGTGCGTATTTCGCATAACTCAAAAACGGTTAGCCGTAGAAAGTTAAAATTTTGTATTTAGGACTGTTGAAAAATCTAGTTATGAACCTCCCTTTTTAGTCACTACATGACTACCGGAAGTGGTACTTTACTTGAAGGTCATGTTAGACTTTCATCAAAAATTATATTATAATGTAAAACATCTCAAATTTGGTAAATATGGCTTTCATATCGATATAAATGTATTTACTAGATTTTTGTTAAAATTGGTGAGTCGAAAAGGGCACTTTTACTTAAAGGTCATGATAAGCTTACATTAAAAATTAAATTTAAATTAATCAATTTCTACTATATAGGGAAGTTATTATAAATATAATAAATTAATCAGTGAACAGTACACTTCCCATAAAATATAAAACTTATATTTTTAAAACCACATTTTTAAAAAGGACATTTGTGGAGATAATAATGTAAATTAAAGGTAATTAAACTATCTTTAATATAGTAACACATAAATATTGTTAATTAAGTTATAAATATTTGGTTTGGATTAATTGTATGTTGTATTATAGTAAACTAATAACCTGAAGACGAAGAAGGACTTCGAAACGTCGGTAAAAATATAAGTTTTATATTTTATGGGAAATGTACTGTTCACTGATTAATTTATTAAATTTAAATTAAATACAGAAATCATATGTTTCGGTAATAAAGGTTACCGCAATTTGTTTTCCAATCCAATTAAACAGTTTTATTACTGGTTTTCCTTCCCATTTGTGAGCTGAACAAGTCTGCAGTAGGAGAATAGGATATAAATTAAGCGGTTTCTTCAGCTTAAAATGTTAAAACCGTCGATTTCCAATGCTTTATCTAGTGGCATAGACAATTCTAATGTCAAGGAACAAGAAGAAATATTTTGGGAACTGGTTACCAACTGTCAGAAAACGACAAATAATAACGGAATAGTATCAAGAAACAAGAGTATGTGTGTGTGTGTCAGAAGATGGATGTCACGACGCGCAGTGCCGTTTTTGAAATACTGCAATCTTCGGAAACTAGTAACCAAATTCAGGATCACTTTTTGAACCGATTTATTTATATTTATAGTTTAATAGGCGTACAAGGAAGTCATGTATTGCCCACATCAAATTTTTTTTTTTATTTATATAAAAAAGAAGTATAATTTCAAGTAAAAGTTAAGGGTCACTAGAAAAGGGAAGTAAAGGATAGATTAGAGAGTGTTAGAATTTAAAGAAATAACATTTTCGGATAATAAAACCTTTCAAGTCGCAATTCCATGAGTATTTTTCTAATTTAATTGGAAACTTTTATATTAATCTCTAAAAAGCTCTAAAGAGAACTTTTTTAATATAGAATTTGTATATAAAAGTTCTTACGATAAAGTTTTTAAAAACTTTTACTATATAAGTTTTTACCAAAAAGTTCTTGTAAGAACTTATAATTAAAGTTCTTGTATGAACTATTTCAAAAAAGTTCCTAAGAAAAAGTTTAATTTAGAACAAGAACTTTTTCAAAATAAAAGTGCACAGTTATTTTGGAGTCCTGTTATGCACAGATTTAAGTGGGTATCTAGTGTGTTAGCTCTTATTAAAACTTCATATAAACGGTTTCACGAAATAATGGACATTACCACAAATTGATACTGAATATACTTCACTTCATGCCTGACATGCATGTTTTATTATATTCATATCGCATCCGCTAATAGTAGCGATGTATTTGGTAAGTGACAGGCACATTACTGGTGTATAATGAAAACGCTGCAAATTTTATATTATGGTTTATTATTTACAATTATATTTCGAAGATTCTTTTATATATTTTTTGCAAGCTTTGGTTTAATGATTCCAAAACAATTTATATTTTTCCTCTACCATCTACCATTCGGGAGTTGGTTAAAAATTGAAACGGGCTACAATATATTTTACGAAAACAGCACAAAGAAAATAAAAACTGATTGTTGATGAAATTTAATTATTGAATTTCTTACAATTTTTTTTGTTGCCATTTTTGTCTTCATTAATATTGTCCTTGATGAAACAACAGATGTTTAACTCAAACGTAAGTATAATTAGCCTGGCATCGCTAACCTTCAAGAATTATCAATAATTTTATCACTTCAGTCTTGGATTTTTATTGAAAGAGATACCGAAGATATACCCCCACCCTAGGAGGATCCATCGAGATAGGACCAGAATCGAATTATCTCAGTCTGTTAACAGCACTGCTACAGGATGTCTCAATTTATTGGTCTCTCATTTCTAGTTCTCTTTGTTGTTCAGGTAAGATGGTTTAAACAAATCAGTAGAAGTTGAATTTATAGTAATATAGGCATTTTGTTTTTTAATTAGAACATTTTGTCCATAGTTATCAATTTTCGCTATTATTTTAAATGTCCCTTTTGAAGAAGGGGTATAACAGAAAATATATAGAAAAAGAACAGGACAAAATCTTTTATTTATTTTGTTTAGTTATATTTTGCTCTAGCTTTAGGCGATATGATCTGTTTTAGAATTTCACTTAGTTCATTTTTTTTTTACTATGAAAAGCTTTTGATTTTATATTGCCCGTGCTATAAACATTATTATCGTCATGGAGAGGGGTAAGGTGTCATACTCATTCCCATCTCCCCCGATAATTTGAAAACCCAAATAGCTGGGAAATTTGAGATCTGAGAACCTACTTAAAAAGATTTAAATTGTGGTAAAACATTTTACTCAAAGATTTAATCAAATTTAGAACCAATACCAATATCTTATGAGTTAAGAAAGTCGGATTTTATCGATACAATATTCTGTTTCAATAGAAAAGAAAATTATCGTTGTCTAATGTCAATATTCGCAAAAAAGGTAAGTGAAAAGATCAGATTTGATAAAAATGGCAAAATTAAAATATTTAATGTAGTTGGGAAATCTGGTCAAAATTGTAGCGAAATTTTAGATTTTGTCACCGACCCTCGCCATTTAGTTGATTGCTGTAGCAAAGTTTCTGATATGTACTTCCAAATAAATTAATAATCACACGGCCGTACTTATTTTCCTTACCGTATAGGTAAGGGAATGCCTTGTAATAGGGTCAAATTTTTTATGTGAAGTTTTCAACGGATCTATACGTTTCAGAACCCCGCGCGAAGAAAACGCGTTTCTGGCCATTGGTCTGTGCCACGATTATTTCTTGAACGGTTGGACCGATTTTGATGATTATTGTTTTGTTTTTTAGGGCTCTGGCCTTCGATCGGCCACCATGTGCACAATTGCGGCAATAGCCGAAGAACGTGTTTTCTATAGACTGTTGCGCCAAAACGGCTCTGACGATTTTGGTGAAAATTTCCTAAAATCTTCTCTACTAATTTTTCTAAATCTGTTTGAAATCCCTCTGAGTCTAAAATGCATTTTTGACCATTGGTCTGTGTGTCTGCTTAAATCCGTCGACATGGTTTTTGATAAATTGTTTTAAGAATTTGAGAATCGGAAATGTAATTCTTCGCTTCTTCCTGAAATTCCCTTTCTTTTGTCAATATCCATCGTTCCTGAGAGCCGGAAAAGAGATCTTTAGTACGCTATTAATGTATAGTGGTCATAGTGGTAGTTTATAAATGGTTCATTCCCTCCCCGCTATGAGTGAACTCAGTTGTTCATTTCTGAAGGCCACTTTAGAGAGTACAGATTATTATTTAAAGTATTATCTAGATTATTTCAAGAGATTTAGTTGAGAACTTAATCCTCGTTATCATAGGAATTAATTATGTCTTTTTTATTATATATGTATATTTTTTTCATAGAGATTACAATAAGAATTATTTTGTAAGACCATGTTAATTTTTTTTCAAAATTTATGGATATATATCACATTAATATTTATAAATTGACACATTGATAGAACACAAAAACCTGTGTTTTAGAAATAATGCGAAGAACTATTACTTATCTTAGAGAAAAAGCAAATTCATAACAAATACATCATTTCAGGCAATTGGAAAATTAATCAAATAATGATCATTAATGCATAATTCTGATGCTAAGCCTTGAGTACATATAGATGGTAGCAAAATTTTTCGGACAGCAAGGAAAAAAAAATTATAATTTTTAATGAAAAAATTGTACTTCGCGAAACATCTACACCACGATGTCGGGACCTAAATTGAATTAAAATTCATAGGAAAATTGTTTGAATGATTCTGGAATTCTTTTGAGATGCACAACCTTTTTTTTTTTCTATTTTTACTTTCCTTACCAACTAAGTCTTAGTTTTACTAACAAACAGGTTTTTCCTAGTTACTCTTCCATTATGTCCTGCTGCTTTTAGAATTCTTTTAACATTTTGTGAATGGGCCTGCTTTCCCGTACGGTCGGTAGAATCTTTCGAATCTATGGTATCTTCGAATTACGTAGACTACGGAAAAGACTTGTACAAAATAAATCATAAAACGAATAAAACACTAAAGTGTAATATTAATAAGTTTTCAATTAGCAATAACTTAATTAGCAGTAATAAGTTAAATACAAACCAGGTATAAAATATGTAGGAAATCTTGGCTTACAATATTCATGGCCTGAGCTATTAAAATGAGGGATTTTACAACTATGTTTACTGAATTCCATATATTTATATTAGCAGAAACACATGTATAAATTAAAATAATACTTAGTACGAAAATTTCTCTTTTTGTTTTAAGATAAAGTGAATATATATGTAATGTGGAATAGCGATCGGTGGTAATTTATTAGGAATAAAAGATAAGTTTGTAGAGAATTATATAGTCCGTTAGCCGTGGCAAAAAAAAGTGTCTAATTACAAGAACATTTCTGAACGTCTAGGCCGAAAGTATTCTCATAATGGACAGGAAATATGAAAGTCTGCCATCCTAGATAGATTGCAATAAATCTCGTAGGAAATTTATTCCTCTACAAGATTGGTTGTTATGCATTTTGCACTCAAAAATAGTTATTAAGGCGAAATCACTTAATATACAACTTTTTGCGTTTTCTTGACATTTTGCAGGAAATTTAATGTTCTTTAAAATTGGTTATTTCAAAGATTTACCTAAAATAAACTGGAAAGGGAGTTACTGAGGAAAATATAAAAATGATCCACTTTCTCAAAAATTGTTGTTTTAGTATTTATTGGCATGTTTTGAGAGGAATCCTCTACAAGATTGGTTGTTCTGCATTTTGCACTAAATATATTTGTTTTAATGCATTGTTATGCTGATTACAAAAAAACCTTTCCCTCTATCTTTATAAATTACCGAGTTATGGGCTTATAAGATCTTTAATCAGCAATTATATAGATTTTTTGTTTTTTCGTTTTTAAATGCTTGTTATGCTGATTCTAAAACACCTTACATTTCTTCTCTATCTTTATAAATGGCCGAGTTATGGACTTATGAGATCTCTAATCGGCCGCCATTTTGAAACAAACAAACGGTAATGTCGAGTTCCGAGGATCTATTTATTCGACAACGCTTCCATTTTAAATTTGTTTATTAGTTCCCAATAGTCTTTTTCGTAAATTACTAGTTTTTCGTTCACTAAATTATTATAGAACTGTTTTCTCTTTATCAAACATAATTTTTTTAACTTTTGGTTTTGGTTAACCTTTGTCATTTCCCATTTAATGAATTTCTGTATTTATTCAATAGCTATAAGGATTGTTTTCTGTTCTTCCTAAAGAAAATGCAATCACTTTATTGTGTAACAATTTTTTGCCTACGAAGTAAGTCATTATCCCTGTCATTGAAATAAACATGAACTATATAAACAAATAGAGTCTCAGTATACATACAAATACAAAACAACAAATAAATACAAGTCTTTTCACCTCATATTTCACATCATCTGTGCCCTATTAGTCCATTAAACGTGTCTTATTTCAACCAGTTCAACAACTCTCTGAAAAATCTTGATGCTAATTTGATAGATAATTCAAAAGGCTACAAAGATAAAAAATAAAATTCTTAATCGAATTAAAATTAGCGAAAATGCAGCAAACAGTTTTAATTTTGTTTTCAAGAAAATTGTGAAAGCAATAATCGGCCCTTCGGCTAGATCCAATATGCTGTATCTTTGCCAATACTGGCCCGATTTCCATGATTGTTTTTTAGAGAATTTAATTGACTTTCATATGAATTTATATATAACTTACCCTAAAAAGCATATATATATATATATATATATATATATATATATATATATATATATATATATATATATATATATATATATATAAAGAAACAAAGAAAGGGACCAATTTAGATCCTTCATTCTGACAATAAACACATGTGAGTAACAGCAATTTCTATCTCAATTTTGATAAAAAATGGAAGTAAGGAGATTTGCAGTTCACACTGTGTTATCTCTTTGACTTTCTTTCTTTGAAATTCCGAGATTTTGAGCCTACGAATGTCTGTATTTAACTTATTTATGTATGCAGTTGTTTTTAAAAAAAAATAATTTGGCTTTCTAAAATTGTTTTTCTCTAATAGTAAATGTTTGTAACTTATTAAATTACTCTTAGTATTACTGTACGTTACGCTAATATAAAAAGCAGAAAACTAATTTTCTGTTAATATTTTCCTTTGGAATTCTCTCACCATGAGTTAAAAACCTCAAATTTTTTTGTGTTCAACAGAACTGTCGTTTAAAGAAACTGATGGATAAACAAGTGAAGATAAATCTAAGTTTTGTTCTATTGTAATCGGGTCAAATTTACAATGTGCAGTTTTCAACAGTTCTACGCGTTTCAAAGCCTAAAAGTGTTTTTGGCCATTGGTCTGTCTGTGCCACGATTATCTCTTGAATGAGTTTACTGATTCTATTTTTAATTCAATTTTTGGTTTATTATTTTCAATAGTAGGCCTTTGTAATCGACCAAAGAAAAAAAAATTGACCTCAAAAAAAAAAAATCAAAATTTGAGGTTTTACGTTTCAAGATACGTAGAATCCAAATATCGAATAGAAAAAAAAAAAAAAAAAAAGTCTGTCCGCTGTCCGCGGCTTTTCTCCGAGATTACTGGACGTATTTTCTTGAGATTCGGCACCAATGTCACAGGTCACCCCAGGGTTTTTGACTGAAACACCTTTCTAAAATTTAGGATTTGAAATGCATACACATATTGATCAAAATGAAGTACATTTGATTGTTCGGAAATGAAATATATACATGCCAATATGCAGTGGCGACACTGAATTTTCTGCGCTCGTGTGCGATTTGTAGATAAGTGTATCCACTTGCCATTTATTGCCCGAAGCAAAACAAAAAAGATTGCTCGAAAGGGAGAATATTTTTTTTTTTTAATAAAA
Organism: Rhaphigaster nebulosa; assembly: GCA_948150685.1. NCBI lineage: Eukaryota > Metazoa > Arthropoda > Insecta > Hemiptera > Pentatomidae > Rhaphigaster > Rhaphigaster nebulosa. The sequence continues at coordinate 207,927,100 of OX411306.1, forward strand.
AAAACATTGCAATATGATGTGGCAACAGATAGTTACCAATATACCGGAATTTTTAGTCTTCCCTTAGATATTTCCAATTGTTTTTTTGGCGCACTCCGAAGGTGGCTCTTAGGCTTCCGGCACCACTGCCCATATTCAAGTTACGCCTCTACCAATATGTCTAATTGAATCGGCTATTTCAAGTGGCAAACGACACCTGTGACGATTTCACGCAAAAAAAACTATTTATCACTAAAATTCTAAAAGATAAAAATCTACAAAAAAAATGTATGTTGTAAAAAATCAATCTGTAGTAAACTTATTCCAGATTTTAGCAATATGAATATCATCAGATGTTCAGACATCTCTCAACTCAAAACCGGTAAAAATGGGACATATGTTGTTTCTGAAATAAACGATTCAATTCTATCATTATTATCAGATGTTATTTTAGGTCGACAACTGTTCCTTTTTATTCTCGTGCAAAAAATCGGCTTTATATGTTTTGGATAGCTTCATAATAACAAGAATAAAAAAATTATTATTGATTTAAATAATAGAGAAGCATACGTTATTATTTGGTACTTTAAACCTATAACTCAATTTGCAGTTTTAAGGACTATTTGTTTTACTAGCTTCTCCATTTTAAGATTATCTTGGATGTCGAAATTCTAGACTCATATAAAATGTTATTAAGTGACTTTTAATATCGATTTTATATTGATATAAAAAATCAATTACTGACATTGTTAAATTTAATTTTTGGAATTATCATCAAATTGAATAAATCAAGATGACCCATTAAATTCCTGTTCGATTTCAAAGAATGGATTTCCTTTGAACTGTTTTGTAATCTGACCTGTTTTTAGAAAGTGTAATCTATGCTCAATATTGCTGACTCTTTAAGTTACAAACAACACATTTGTCCGTAATCAATTAATTGTTATTAACCTTGACCTTTGGTTTGTAATAAATTCAGTTTTACTGCCATTTTAGCTTATTTACTATATTGTACTTTTAGGCGGAAAATATAGTAATAATAATGGAAATACGATAGTAAAATAAAATTTATCAAAATTGGACTTGCGACAGTTTACCTCTGACGTACATTATTTAGCTTAAATATAAAAATAAATATTAATATATATATATATATATATATATATATATATATATATAGATATATATATATATAAATCTTTTGGGTTTTAACTATTCACTTACCTGCTACGAATGTCAATATTGAAGAACATTTTAGATCATTTTATTTTATTTTTTTCTATTCAAATATATAGCATTATATCGATAAAATCCCAATTTCTTAATTTAAAAGATATTAATAATGGTTTTATATTTTAGTAACTCTCAATTTAAAATGTTTTATGTAACTTCTCAAATCCCAAATTTCCTCTGTTTTGCCTATGGCGTCCTCCCTGATCATAGTATTCTATTAGCATGGAATTAAATAAATAAAATAAAATGTATAATAAAGTTATCATAAAATAAATCCTCCCACTTCTACCACAAAGCCGACAATCTTCTGTCAGAAGATTTTTTTTCTTTCTTAACAGTTAACCTTACAAAAATAGAGCATATATCTATAAAGTAGCCAGTGTAAAGTTGTCTCCTCGAGTTAGACCTATTCTCGACTCTGCTCCTAATCAGGCTGCTGATTGGTTAATGCCACTCACGAAACTTCCGCCACAATCGTTTATTGTTTTAAACTATCGACCCACAGATTGTTTATCTCCGTTCGAATTCGAAGTCCAAGGTTTTTCAAAGAATAATAATCATTTAATAAGAGCTTATACAACGTCCGAAACGAAATAGCGCATGGTAATGTCGAGTTCCGAGAATCATCTTGGAGTGACTAATGACTTTGGTGCTAAGTCTAAAAAAAAATCGGCTAAGTAGTTTCGGAGAAAAGCTACGGGTGGCAGGTTTATTTATTTATTTATTTTTATTCTACTTTTGGATTGTACTTATCTTGAAATTTAAAAACTCAAGTTTTGATGGGAGGGAGGGGTTTAAAAGTTTTTCTTTAGAGTAATGTATTTAGATTTTCAAAAACACCAATGAGTTCTGATCAAAATGTTTTAAAGTTCGAACGTTTTTAATGAACATTTAAAAACTTGATATTTACTTGAGGGTACGGTAGCACAGTGGGTAAGAAACTGGGCTCCAGTCTGGTGTGGCAGGAAATTTATTTTTCATTATATCAGCTATTGATTGACTCTGGGTTTGGAAGATATACCTAGCCTCTATAAAGTAGGTACCATGCCTAATGGTATGATTGGGGTATAAATCTGGTGGTCAAGTGTTAAAAAATTCTTCAAATTAAATGATTGTAAATTTAATCATACTAGGATCGCCTAGTAGTCGAAATTCGTCCAAAAATACAATGTTATCTCAGTTTTGTAATTTATTTATACAATTAAAATGAGCAGAAAAATTTTGTTCTACAATTGTTTGAATGTAAACTGAAATAACAAACGTTACAAATTATCAGACAATGGTTTATTAAATCAAAAATATCTGGTCTGTCTATTCACAGGAGTTTACAGTTCAGATAATTAGATTATCTTTCAAATGAGCATTTGGAGTGTTTCGGGAAAGGAACATGTGCAGAATACTTTATAAAACATAACTACCTAGTTTATTAAGCAGTAGGCAAAAAAGGAAAAGACATTTGAAGCTGTTCCCAAGATGATGGCCATGAGAGTGCCGAACTGGGAATGTTAAGAAGAAACTGTCTAGTAGTAGGCTGAGATGATTAGGGCATGTAATCAGGGGGTAAAATGGCATAAAGGAAATATTGGATGCGCACTTCACTAATCGATATTTGGATTCTACGGATCTTTAAACGTAAAACCTCAAATTTTGAGGGTGGGTTACAAATTTATTTTCCTTGTTCGATTACAAAGGTCTATTATTGAAAATATAAAACCAAAAGCATTTATAGAAATTGATTTTTTTTTCCGTTTCTTTTTTTCTTTTTAATTCTTTGTTATCCTGATTCCAAAACACCTTACATTCTTCCTCTATCTTTATAAATGGCCGAGTTACGGGATTATAAGATCTCTAATCGACCGCCATTTTGAAACAAACTGAAGGATGGTAATTTCGAGTTTCGAGGATCACCCTGGGGTGACCTGTGACATTGGTGCCGAATCTCAAGAAAATACGTCCAGTAATCTCGGAGAAAAGCCGCAGACAGCGGACAGACTTTTTTTTTTTTTTTATTCGATATTTGGATTCTACGTATCTTGAAACGTAAAACCTCAAATTTTGATTTTTTTTTTTTTTTTGAGGTCACATTTTTTTTCTTTGGTCGATTACAAAGGCCTACTATTGAAAATAATAAACCAAAAATTGAATTAAAAATAGAATCAGTAAACTCATTCAAGAGATAATCGTGGCACAGACAGACCAATGGCCAAAAACACTTTTAGGCTTTGAAACGCGTAGAACTGTTGAAAACTGCACATTGTAAATTTGACCCGATTACAATAGAACAAAACTTAGATTTATCTTCACTTGTTTATCCATCAGTTTCTTTAAACGCCAGTTCTGTTGAACACAGAAAAATTTGAGGTTTTTAACTCATGGTGAGAGAATTCCAAAGGAAAATATTAACAGAAAATTAGTTTTCTGCTTTTTATATTAGCGTAACGTACAGTAATACTAAGAGTAATTTAATAAGTTACAAACATTTACTATTAGAGAAAAACAATTTTAGAAAGCCAAATTATTTTTTTTTAAAAACAACTGCATACATAAATAAGTTAAATACAGACATTCGTAGGCTCAAAATCTCGGAATTTCAAAGAAAGAAAGTCAAAGAGATAACACAGTGTGAACTGCAAATCTCCTTACTTCCATTTTTTATCAAAATTGAGATAGAAATTGCTGTTACTCACATGTGTTTATTGTCAGAATGAAGGATCTAAATTGGTCCCTTTCTTTGTTTCTTTATATATATATATATATATATATATATATATATATATATATATATATATATATATATATATATATATATATATATATATATATATGCTTTTTAGGGTAAGTTATATATAAATTCATATGAAAGTCAATTAAATTCTCTAAAAAACCATTCATGGAAATCGGGCCAGTATTGGCAAAGATACAGCATATTGGATCTAGCCGAAGGGCCGATTATTGCTTTCACAATTTTCTTGAAAACGGCTCTAACAATTTTGATGAAACTTGCCTAAAGCCTTGAAACAACTGTTCGTATGTAGTACATCACCGAAAAAATGTAGGGAAAAAAATAATGATGAAAATAAAACTTTATTCGCACGTAACTCAAAAAGTATGCGTTTTATAATAAGTATAGCATCATTTGAAGGCAATAAATCTCCTTGTCATCCCCTCGAAAAAGAAATTATCGAAATCGGACCAAAATTAACACGGATATATCTTACAAGGACTACAAGACTAGGCCCTAGATGGAAAGCCGGGTGTGCCCGAAATTGTTTATCTATTTACAACGAGCGTAATTATGCTCTGTTTGATATATTTAGGAGTTTTTTCTGGAGGGAGAGGAGAGGAGGATGTAAAGGACAAAATACTCGCTCTGGAACGCCGTCATCCTTAGCTACGCCACTGAGTGGATCTAGATTTTGAGGAGCTACTTTGAGGGTTTGGGAAATATGGAATACTCCTCAAGAGTAAGGGATATTCCGGGGTCACCCTAGAACTATTAATTCGTCTTTAATCTATTGGTCATTTATTTAATTTTTCTATGGCGTGGGGTCGTGGACGGTGGCCCCCTTCATCCCGCTCTCCGGGATCCGCCTCTGACTGAGGCTAACTCAAATCATTTGAATTTTAAAAATGTCAATCTAAACTGCAATACTACTAAAACTTTTAAAATATTCCTTGAAATTAAAATTGAAAACGAAGCGTAAGTAATTATGTTGCATTATCCGCATCTTATATAGGCGGAGCGCTGCTCTTCCATAATAAGCTGCCCCGGAATGCCGGACAGTGGGCAAAATTACCGATTTAGGTGGACAAAATTATATTATGACCGTTATTAATGTTTTTAGAGCCGCTGAAAACAGTAAAATAGTTTTAAAAATACTAGTTTAAGGTTAAATGAGTTATAAAAACAATTTCCATAAAATTTTATAAGATATACAAAATTAATGAATAAATTAAATAAACTCAAGAATACATGAAAAACTTAAAATTTAATCTTATTGATAAGGAAGTGTTATAATTATGTTAAAATACTAATGTTATTGTATACAATATCATAATTTATATAATTTTATTATTATAATTATATATATTATCATTATTATAATTATATTATGTCTATAAACATATTCAGATATAATTATATAATAATCCTAAGAAAGAATATAATACACAATTAATAATGTAAGACTCATAATTATATTATAAGTATAATATAAATATAATAGTTACTATGTTGTTATAATAGTTATAAATAAGTTATAATATAATTTTTAGCTATTTATATTTATACTATTATAATGATTACATAACTAGATTATGTCATTATATTTATGTGTACGTCATAATATATAATCATATTAATATAATAATTAACTGATTTATTTGATTAAGTTTTATACTTGGGATTCTGGAATTCGTTTAAATTATTGTCTTGTATTGACATAGATTAACTCTAGAATATAAAAAGGATAGCAGCGCAGCGCAACGACCTGTATATGTTTTAAAATATGAACCTCTTTTTTGCTAAAGCTTGCCAATTGAGTATTTATTCTTACTTCTTTGAGAAAAACTGTTCTTTAAACAACATTATCAATGTACGGTTTTTCTCAAAGATGTAAGAAAAAATACTTAATTCGTAAACTTTGGCAAAAAACAATATTTGGAAACTACATTAAATTTTGTTTAAATCCATTTATAGGTCACCGCGTTACTCCTTACTACTTTTATACTTTTTTTATTTTAGAGTTAATCAATGTCATTGCATTGCATATCAAAAAATACATTGATATTGTTTGTCAATGAACTTTTTTTCTCAAAGAAGTATGAATAAATACTCAATTAGCAAACTTTGGCAAAAAACAGGTAAAAATTTAAAGCACTTTAAAACCATGTGCAGGTCATCGTGATACCTATACAATTTTTTTAATTCTGGATTTTGTTCAAATTATTGTCTTGCATCGGCATAGGTTGACCCCAGATAGCGCGGGATAGCATGTTGAACTGTATATGGTTTCAAAGAAAATCTAATGTAGTTTCCAAATATTAATTTGTTTTGGGCCAAAGTTTGCCAATGAAGTATTTATTCTTACTTTTTAAATAAAAAATCGTGCATTGAAAAAGAATATCAATATACGGTTTTTCTCAAAAACTATAAATAAATACTTATGGCAAAAAGGAAGTTCATATTTGGAAACTAAATTAAATTTTTTTTAAAACCATTTAAAGTTTACCATGTTACTCCGCTTCACTTTTATACTTCTTTTATTCTGGAATTAATCTATGACATTTCAAGACAATGATATGAGCAAATTTTGTAATATTTAAATATTTTATTGGTCAAACTTATCTCGCCTGTAAACATCCCATATTACTTAAGTTGCACTATTTATTCAATAAGAACAAACGCACAACTCATGTATCGGGAATGAAAAAAATAACGAAGTGCGAGATCAAGGTAAATGCATGTTCAGTCAAAACTTCAAAGGTCATACAGTGTTTAAAAATGACTTATCAGCAGTTGCCATACCGTTCTAGGATTATCTAACTATCTTAGTAAACAACTACAATTCAATAGAGAATATTTGTGTGATTGGCTTTTGTCCACTTTACAATGCAGCACAAATGGCACTAGTGCGACGATCACAATTGATAATGCGGGTGCTTGTAAAGTATAGCCTGCTTCTAAGCTACTTATTTTGGGAAAAAAACACATCAGATATTTTGGATTTACAGAAACTAACAAAATGACAACACTTCAGAAATAATTGAAATTGATACAGAGAAACAAAATAATTAATTATAACCTAAAAAGAAATCTGTAAACTCAAACTGCAACTACGTTATTGCTGAGCGTTAAATAAACAATGAAAGATTAATTATATTCCTTGTAACGGTTTGACCTTTTAAGGAGGTTTTAGCAAAGGAGTAGGCGGATAGATGATAAGATGTATATTTCTTATTTTTTGCTAAATTTTTTTTTACTAAATGTATTTTTAATAAATTTTTTCTCCGTTTTTCCTCGGTTTTTGATTTCAAAAAACGATTATAGCCGATAGTGAAAAAAAAACAACAACGATAAAAACCGGTTATTCGATACCAAAAAAAGGTTATCCTTTATAACAGACCGACTTTGACAACCCTACTCCTTACTCCAGAATCGATCCACGGATAAGTAAAAATAAGTTTTCTACAACTGCACAAAATTCTGGGTATGCGAGTTTGGATTCTAGTGTCTTACCCACTGTTCTGCTCACTCCTTTGCATACTTTATAAAATTAATAATTCTTATAGTATAATTATAAAAACATTATTTCTAAATTAATTTTTCTAGTTAAAAAATGAATGATTTTGTGATAATGTTATTTAATAGGGCTATGGGTTGGAGGATCCCAGTCCTAGCAAGGTAGAGGAATACAAAAGCCTTGTAGCCGAATGGGCAGAGACAGCCAAGAGGATCATAAGGTCCTTGGAGAGTCGACCACAGGAGGAAGCCGAAGGAGTCTCCGCCCAACTGCGCGAGACAATGGAGGAAGGAAGGAGGCAGAAGAGGAGCCCTCAGGATCTGCAAAACATGCTCCAAGGCTTCAATGACGGGCTCAAGCAGATCATGAACAACGTCACGTCATCTTCCCTCTACCAGGAAGTGAGTATTCTACTACAGAAAAATAGTTTTAGAATATCTATCAAAGGTATTTTAATTTCTGTCGAGATGTCTCCCATATCAGTGTTAGACAAGCAGTCAGTAAACTTAATATTTCTTACTTATGCCTAAAATATAAATTATAAAGATGTTACGCGATTTTGGTCTCTGTGACGTCATCTAGAGATTTGTCTGTTATAGCCACTGAGTAGACTTGATGCGAGATCAAAAATTACATGTCTATGGCTTCCCATTCAGAATTGTAGACAAGGTGCAATGGTTGGTTTATTGTTTTAATGGTTCATTAGCGCCCAATCCATATAATATTACTACTACTGGAATAAGGAAGAACAAAAAAAAAAAAGATTAAAAAAATATTATTAAAAGTCATTAATAATATTAACACGTATTTATTAATTATTTAATTATATCTGCTTCAATAAATTTATTAGATGAGAAAAGAGAGTTTTGTCGGCTGTACCACTATCGTTTCCTAAGGCTATGGAAATATTTGGTTGTTATTTAATTTAATTTAATTTATGACTATAGAACGGACATTCATGGAAGATGCGGACTATTGCCAGGATGTTGTTGCAGTGTTGGCATTTTCGTGGTAGGTCTTTAGTGAGGAGGTGAAGGCGGGTCAGTTTTAAGTGACCAATTAGCTCGTTAAGGACCACTTCCTCTCTTCGGATGCTGCGACTAGCGGAGATCCTTGGTTTTTCTTATCTGTTTATGAGTTTGTTTGCTTGTAGTTCTTGCCTCACATTTCCTGCCATTCCTTGAAGATATTTTCTTTCAGTGGACTTGAGGAGTTCTGATGGTGTAAGTAGGGCCCTACCACGACCTTAGTGCCTCTTTTGCTGCTATATCGGCCATTTCATTTTCCTTTCTACCGGCATGCCCAGGTACCTATATGTAATGTATCGCTATTCTATCATCTTTCATTGACTTCTCTATTTTCAGAATTCGCTGGATTCCTGAATGATCGAAATACATGTTTTTTAATGCCTTAAAAACACTCAATGAGTCTGAGGTAATTACTACATTCTTGATAGGCAATTGCAATGGCATCACATCAACAGTATAAAGACTACAAAGCCGATGCAGTTTGATTTTATTTGTGAAATCCTTCTTCACAAAAGTTGCTATAGTTACTGAATCGGATTTTGATACGTCTATGAAAATTAAGTGATGTTCTGGCAATGTGTGGACCATCTTTTGAAATCGATCCCTGTAATCCGATGCTGTTGAACTTTCTTTATTGAGTATAAATAGTTGAAGATGTATTTGAGATTGCATTTAGGTCCAATGAGGTGTATAGTTCTCTATTGTATTTATGGTGCTTAATTTTAGCTATTGAATTGCCAAGAACAGTCTGCTAAGGGTAGGATAGCATTGGTCTTCTTTTGAAATGTCGTGGAAAACTTCGTTCCAAATATATATTTGTGAGCGGGGTGAGTTATTGGAGAAATAATTTCGTGCAATAGTTAATTGCTAATTTGTCACGTCCAAATGATAACGGCGGTAACTTTGAAAAAAGAGAAATGATTTAAGTTTAACTTTGATTTTTATTTTATTTTAACTCATTAATTATATATTGCACATTTCATCATACTTATTGTTATATGAAATGAATGAGAAAGTAAATAAAAGTATTAAAGCGAACATAGATTCATCGAGGAAACATCATTCAATTCAATTTAACACTCTGACTTGCTTCATCGGGGCTATGTGGGATGAAAGGAAAGGAAAAATAAAAATTTAGATATATATTATTTTTATTACAAAAGCTATTATAAATATGATTTTATTACTTATACAACCATAGTTATCGGAAAAAAAATGTTTTTTTTTTTATTTTTATATTTTTTTATTAATATTTTTCAACGTGAAACTTGAATTCCGAAAACATTTTCTAAAGGCGCTTATACTCTTCTGCATTTCTATGCTTCAATTATTAGAACTCTTAGGGAGGGCTACCAGAACTTTCAAAGAAACATTTTGACTATATATTCGAAGGCCAAGAGGATGAAAATCTTTCTCGATAATCGACTGCATTATTTAGAATCACTCATATCATTTAGACGTTTTCTAGGAGCGGGATCAAAATGATAATAAATTTGTCAAATAATGAAGCTTCAGGTTTTTTTTCCCTTAATCTCCGATTTTATTTACAAATGACGCTTTCACAAAATAATTTAATTCTTGTTAAAATGTTTTCATAGTGAACTTGCTTTCACGTGTATCAAATTGTCATGACAACGATTATAATTACTTATTTTTTAAATAGTTTTCCGTATTTCTCCAGTTAAGGGGAGCTTTTCGAAAAATTTAATACATATAAACAAACCTTCCTGAAGAAATTCTCTAAATGATAGTGAAAACCGCATCAAAATCGACCGACTACTTTTCGAGTTTTGAGGATACAAAAATGCGCAGGCTGAATTTTTATATATATGGATTAATCATTATAATGAAAGTGATTAATAAATTAATATTAGTTTGACGTGTTTTTTTATCAAAATAAAATTTGAACTTATTTTCCTATTCCAGTTTTAATGTCTATAGTAAATGATGAGTGTACCCAAAACTAGTTCCTTCTGCGAACAACTCGCGCTTTCACGTTTACGTTTCCGCGAATTTTCACTTAAAATAAGGACCATGTAGACACTCAACCCAAGCATAGCAATGTTGGCCGTGATGAAGAGACGAGGATAACTTGACCGAAACAAATTTAGGTTTGGAGGCTAGACTGACACAACATACGATCTCAGAAAACTGTCTATAGACAATGAATTGACATAATCTGTAGATCGCCTTTAGGAATATTGCGCAAATTGTTTACTAGTGTGGACTTGGTAGGCTTTCTAGATTAGGCTAGGTGATTAGGTTAGTTAGAATCTCATTTTATACAGACAGTTAATAATCATTTAAAAAAAAAAAAGGACTTGAATTTTTTTCAGAAGTTTAAATTTCATAATACTGTTTCTTTATTTAATTAATTATTTTTGCAAAATTCATAATATTTTCTAATGCCACTTTTTTTGAATGTTTTTATGGTTCCGTTCATGAAGTCATAATTATTAATAACTGTTATAGGTGGAGAAGATCGGTGAAAATCTGAATGCCAAAGGAAAGGAGCTGTATGGCCAATTTCAAGAGCAAGTCAAAAATCTACAGAGCAAGGCTCAATCATAATTTTTAATATTTTTAATTCATTCTCTCATCACAAATGTTTTGTTGAATAATTCATGAATGTTTTGTTCCTCTTGTGTTTTATGTAAATAAGTAAATTTTTGTTCATTTTTCTAAGTGTTGTTCAGTTGTTTTTCTGACCTATTTCCTTTCTATTAAAGAAATATTTTATCATAGGATAAGTAAAGGATGTTTTTGCCGATAAACGTTGGGTACATGATGAAATGATATGAGTATTCAGAAGTAAATCCTCTTGTGACATCTTGAGATTTACTTTATGATGGATTATTGCGGTGGCTGGTGGCCATGTGCAGGACTGGCAGGCACATTCTATTTCGTCATCACCACGTAACTAACGAATGTGAATATCAGTTGACATCCGCATGATGGTACAGAAGGATCAATCTAATTAGGGATTAATGAATTATTTGCCACTTCTATAATTTTGTTTTTATTTAAAACTAGTTTCGAATGTTATGCATTCATCTTCACTTCTGCTTGGACATACAAAGCCCAACAAATTGAAGTTGTAACGTATTATAGGTACTTAGGCATAACATTGACTCCCACACTCTCTTTTCATAAACATTTCGAGCAGAAGGTGTCAGAAGCGAGGTTTGGTTTGCATAGCACGTGGAATTCATACATGAGAAGGAAGGAAGTCCCAATATCTGCAAAGTATCAGGTCTTCGATGCAGTTACAAAAGCTGCCCTTTGTTATGGAGGTCAGGTTTGGGGAGGTAAGAGGTATGAAAAAGTAGAACAGGTGCAACTAAATAAAACGTTTGGTTTAGCTATTGAATGCTACTACACCAAACTATGCGCTACTGCTGGAAATCGGAAGAACCTCTTTATATTTGTATACTTTCCGACTGCACCTTGACTATATCCTAAAGGTTCTAAATTCTCCGAACCAAAGGCTAACAAAGCTATTAGCACAGAAAATTGTTTCTAAGGGGTTGGCATGGTTCTGTGATCTTCGTCAAGTTTACACTAAGATTGGAATTAATACTCAGGATCTCTTGGACACACCAGAGGCACGAAGAAAGAAGACCATGAATGATGTGGTGTTGGCTCTAGTAAAGTTGGAAAAAGCACTGTTACATGAGACTAGCGAAGGCACAATTTCACTCATTGTATAAAACGTTAAAATTTGAAACATACCAGCTTTCCTATATCAGTAATCACAACAGCTTACACATGATCAGCACGATAATGAACACAAGGACTGAGACACTCAATCTGAACAGAAAAACCTGGAGTTTTGACGATAGCGCTATATGTTCGCTCTGCAACCTCGGTGTGCCAGAAGACGTTTTCCATTTAATTGCAATTTGTCCAATTCTGAGGGAATTTAGAAGGGACACGTTTGGGAAGAACGAATTGTCTGTAAATGAAGTCGGAATATTGTTGAATGGAAGAAACTATGATTCACTTTATGATTCATGTTAAAAGAGCAATGACTTTTAAATATGATTATTCATAGATGTGGAGTATGTTTTATTCTTTTATCTTCTCTTTTATTCTTGTTTTTTTTTTTTTATAAGGAGAGTAAAAATATATGAAGTATATATATATATATATATATATATATATTAAAATTGTTGTTAACTTAAGTCACTCAAGCTGATGGGATATCCCAAGTTTTATGTAAATATATTTGTTATGTTTCCATTATTGTGTAGATACGAAAAGAGAAAAAATTTATTTCATTCATTCATTTCATTCATCTTCAGTTCTAAAAGCACACAAAGATTCAAAAATCAGCAATTCAGAATACAGTTGGTATTATTATATATATTAAATTAAGTGTAATATAAATTAGTGTTATAAAACATTTATGAATTATGAATTTATTTAAGACAAGAAATCAAATTCATGTTGGTACTCACCAAGTTTTAAGTAGATTATATTAAACAGAAAAGTGTTTATAGGTAAACGGTTTAGGGGTCAGGGTTTTTCCAGTAATTCCGGTGAGTAATTGTTTCTGTTATAGATGGGAATAAATTTAAGATTGGACTAATGGAGATATTAATTTGGTAATTTAAGCAAAAATATGAATTGGATTTGAAGGATTTTATTATTATATTAGAATGTGAAGATAGCTACTTTTCAGAAGACCAAAAAAGAACTTTATGTTTTACTTTGAACTAGAGATGGGCAATATTCGAATTACTTTAATGATTTGAGTAGTTTTCAAGGGAAAATCTTTACGCAACTTAGTGGAGTGCAAAAATTATTTAAGATTTATTTCTGGTTACAAAAAGTACTCAACCGTTGAATTGATGTTGAGTATTTTACCATTTTTCAACTATTCTATTGCTATTTATGGAAACATATTTTCGTTTCAAATTTCGTTGATATTAATTCGAAGTCCATTATTTTAGGTTATTGAAGATTGAATTATAAGACAATGTATTGATTTATTTAAAATTTTCTGATTTCTTCCATATCGAGGTCCAATTATATGTTTACGGGGTAGCTCTTTTTGAAAATACAATCGATATCAATGTCACGCGCTCGTATATCGATTTATTTAAAATCTTCTGATTTCTTCGTTGTTGAGGTCCACCAATATGTTTTCAGGGTCGCTCTTTTTGATATTATTAAAGTCAAGATCATATCGCTTTTCGGCTTGATTCAAAATCAAAATCTCCCATTTTAAAAAAAATTGAATTCCTGGTCAATTCACAATGGTTTCAAATGACTTTTTGACAAAACGACCATTTTTGAGTTGTTCCATTATTCTACCTAGAAGGACAAATTTCTTAGCGACTTGGATAGGAAGATAAGTCAAAACTCCTTAAAGTTAATTGTGAAAAACTTTCTCTCTTATTTCTTTATTTTATACTCTTCTACATGGCAATTATGAAGGTTTATATCTTCCATTAAAAGTTAAACTATCATATGTCAAAACTTTTATGTCAAACTGAGGAAATTGTTTCAAATTTATCAAAAATGGGAGATTTTGAGTTGTCACATTACCTATGTCAATGCGCAATATTATATCATTTGATTAAATATATTTAAAATGAATAGCTTGTCACGCTTGCAATAAATAAAAAAGTGGTTAGAATTTATTAAAACTAAAATTGATACCAGCTTATTGAAAATCAAAATAAACTTTAGTATTGTATTATGAATGTAATCGATCTGCTCAAATCCCTAAAAAATTATTAATCTGCCTATATCCTTGAATTTCTAAGTTGGATTGAGGTATACATATTCTCCTTGAATCCCAGAACATATACTATTGATCTTTATAAAGACAAATAGTTTCTTGTTCCTTCGTCCTTTTAGAATTGATTAATATCGACAATCAATAAAAAAAGTATTCCTCACCTCTCTCAAATCCCAATAATCCTGTAAAATATATACTACATACTAACTACTACTTGTTGAACTGTGGGTAGTTAAATCCAGCTTGACCAGGGGAGGCCAAACAATGGCGCATGCGCCAAATGTGGCTTAGACATATTCCAGGGCCAGGTCTTCTTTTAGCAAGGAGGGAAAATAGACAACTCCTAGTTCCAAAATGATCTCAATTCCAACAACACTGAACTATAACTACTATAAGGCCTAGGGCTTCCTCAACAATCCCACTCGATTCTTCTCTATCCTGAGTGAGCTTCCTCTATCCTTTGACTCCCATTCCTGTCAATAATCTTTCCATATTATCTCTCCATCGTAAGCGTGGGCACCCACTTGTTCTTCCTCTTCCAGGCCTATCTTCCAGCAGCTACTAGGGTGTCCTACCCGCAGGCATCCGCTCCACATTCCAAGCCACCTCAACTGGTTGTTTCTAACGAAAGACACCAGATCTGGTTCCCCGAACATTTGAAGCTCGTCATTCTTTCTAGTCCTGCGGTTCTCCTCCTCAATGATCTATCTATCTCCGACGGCGCTATGGTCCATGAAGGACCTTGGCCTCCTCAACAATTCTCCTCCACTGAGATCGATCCTCTGCAGCTCTTCTCCACTCTGTCACTCCCAGAAGCCTTAGGTCAGCCTCTACATCTTCCAACCACCCCAGCCTGGGTCTACCTCTTTCTCTTTTACCAATTGGGCGTCCCTCCATTATCTTTCTAGGGAGTCTTTCCTGATCCATCCGCTGGACATGTCCTAACCATCTGATCCTCCCCTTTTTGATACACGAGAACAAATCTTGGTCTTCATATAGGTTTCTGAGTTCTGCGTTTGTTTTAATCCTGTATGTATTCTCGACTTTGGTTGGGCCATATATTTTTCTTAGGATTTTCCTTTCCCACGCATTCAATAATCTCTCCATTTGCTTCGTAAGGGTCCAAGCTTCACTCCCATACGTTACTACCGGTCGGAGGATGGTCTTATACAACCTAACTTTGATCTCTCGGGATACATCTCGATTTAGAAGAATTTCCTTCACTGACCAATAGCATTTGTTGCCATTTTGGATTCTTGCTTTTATTTCTTCTTCTATTTTATCGTCCTCAATGATAGTTGCATTTATTCTCTTAAGTACTTTTCTTTCCCATACTTTTAATCTCTTTTCACTTTCGTTGTAAAATACCTAAGTCTCACTGACATATGACAACCGGTCTAATAATGTTTTACATAAGATGACCTTAGCTCTGTTGGTCAGGTCTCGAAACTTCAATGGCTATTGAAGAGCGAAATAACATTTTTTTATTTATTTCCCCACCAGTGCCATCACAGATCCCAGAAATTAATTAAATAGTATAATAATATTGCAGTTTTTAAGTGGCCGAAACACTTAAAAAACAATAAAATCCCAATTTTATTGTTTTTAAGTGTTTCGGCCACTTCCCTTAAATCTTCGAAATTGGGAAGGGATGGGAGGTTCCACATCATCCTCACAACTTAGTATTTGTCCATACAAGACTCCCAGCATTCTTATCCCCATTCAACTACTCCTGAAAATATTGTCGCCAAGCCACTTGCCCTCGGTTCGAAAATTCTTAATCTATCTCACCCCTCTGTAAAACTTTCGTGTCTGTTTTGTTTCCCATTCAGTTTGTAGCGCTTCCTATTTGCTTCTTTATAAGGTCCACGTTTTCATCCTACAAATAGTCCTAGCAGCCCTTCTTTTCATGGTATATACTTCTCTAGCTAGTCTCGTATTTCTCACTAGCATTTTCATTCTTGCTTCGTTTCTCTCTCTTAACGCTTTACACACTCCTCGTAAAACCACTCATTCCTTACTACAGTCCGTCTTATTTTTAGGGCTTCTTCTGCAGTATTACTTGATGCACTTTCAATTCTCTTCCAGGTATTGTCTATTTCCCCCCTTTCACTTCCATCAATGTAACCAGAGCTCTATTCAATTACTCCTTAAATGGTATAATAATATTGCAGTTATATTTTTTATACTTTATTGCTGTTATATTTAGTTGTCTTCTCTTCATGACCTCTCGCATCACAGAAATTACCTCCTCTCTATCCTCTTTTGTCGGCTGTACTCTGATTATAGATATTATAGTTCAGTCGAAATATCAAGATTAAAATTTGAGTATCGGAAACCGATATTTTTTCCAAAATAGAATTAAATAAAAATAAATAAACAAATTTCTACAAGGACTATAAGTTTGATTGGTTTCTGTCATTATTAATTCAATTGTGCTTTTCTTACTTCTTTTTTTTTTTTTTTAATTTATCTATGTTAAGCAATTTAATTCATTTTTCTCTAGTTATTGACAATGAGTCTTTTTAATAACAAATGTTAATATGTTCCTATATTGATAGGATATATATATATATATATATATATATATATATATATATATATATATATATATATATATATATATATATATATATATATATCACATACTAGAAACTAAATAATACATTAATTAAATTGCTTAAACTTCAAAAAAAATATATATATCCTATCAATATAGGAACATATTAACATTTGTTATTAAAAAGACTCATTGTAAATAACTAGAGAAAAATGAATTAAATTGCTTATTTTAATTTGTTTATTTATTTTTATTTAATTCTATTTTGAAAAAATATGTTTCCGATACTCAAATTTTAATCTTGATATTTCGACTGAACTATAATATCTATAATCAGAGTACAGGCGATAAAAGAGGATAGAGAAGAGGTAATTTCTGTTCTTAAATAAGTTTTTATAGCAACAATTAAATATTTATAAATAGTTTATCACAATAAAATTATTAATTTATCAACAATTGCCAAAAATATATATATATATATATATATATATATATATATATATATATATATATATATGTGGTTTTTTTTTTGGTTGACAATTGATAATAAATTAATAATTTTTGTTTTGTAATAAGCTATTTATAAATATTTAATTGTTGCTATAAAAACTATTACATATTTTGTTAATTTATGTTACCATGTCCTTCAATCCAATATAGAAATCCTCTTCTTCTTCCACAATACTTTCAAACATTATAAATATCGAGGTCCAATATATTGAAATACCGATATTTTTCATTGGTTTATGGAACTGGTATTTGAAAACTCCCGATAAGATATACATCGATATTTTTGTTCGATATTTTATCTCTAACCAGAAACCATTATGAAGGCTGACTTGAACATAGCCAACGTAGATAGTAACAGGAACACACCACATCACAAGTTTTATCTCCTGGTTAAAGCATTGTATTATATAACTAACAAAGACCAAAGAAAGACTTGGAATCATAAGAAAATAAATTTCTCAATGAAAAGTTCATTCATTTTAACCAAAATCTAATATATTATTTATATTAATATAACAGTTTTATATACCAAACTTGAGATGTTTTTCATTATATTTTAATATAATTTTTGATGAAAGTTTATTATGACCTTCAAGCAAAGTATCACTTCCGGCAATCATGTAGTGACCAAAAAGTGAGGTGCACAACTAGATGTTAAAGCAATCAATCCCAAATATAAAATTAAAATTTCAATAGTTAAACGTTTTAGAATTATGCGAGACACAACGGAACTAGTCAAAATGGATTCAGGGATGGCCAAAATGGATATTTCCGTTGAAATCTGAAAACCGAAAATTTTCGCGATTACAATACTTCCTTTCCTGAGTACAAGGAAGTATAAATTACAAAGTTACAACGCAATCTTCCAATATCTCTCCCACAAATTGCTGAGACCTCTTTTTAAAAATTTTGGAGGTTTGATAATTTTCTTTATTGAGGGCCACGATATGCAAAAATAAAATTTGACCATTGAGGGCACCAGTACTCTCCAAAACCCTGTAACTGAGAGGAGGACCGCGATATCTTATAGCTCTGGGCTCGGCAAGGTCTAGATCCGCTAGTGGGCTTAGAGCAGTTTTAATAGAAAACTGGCACATAAAAAGCTGGGCCAATGTAGGCCATAATTTTGAGGTTATCAGAGCCATTAAAATATTAAATTTTGTTATAGAAACTTATTCGTAAATATAAAATGCAGCCATACAACTGACTAAAGTACTGAACGGTGAAATTAAAAATTACTTACCCAAATTGTAACAGATATACAACAACTTCGACGGTTGAAAGTGTGAGAGGTTGAAAAATCACTTACCTGCGCAACGTAAACAAATTAACAGGCACGCAACTATTGGGCGACTACTGAACCACTAGAACCACAACTAACTGCAGCCTAGGTGAAACTACCTTAGGAAGTTTAAAATCTACCTCCTGAAGATGAACAGAGGTCGTTTTGTTATTTTCTCACTTTAGGCCCAAGAAGAACGACAGGGCCAAAATAGTCCACATTTGCGGTACTGTTTTTGGTGCAATTCATATAAACGTTTTTAACTACATCATGAAACTATTTAAACATCATTACTACTATTATTAATTTTTACTTTCCTACCACTACTAGGCAAGAAAATTGTTGTAATCGGGAGTAGAGGGAAAACAGGGGAGCTGGGCCACTCCTGTGCGCGCCCACGTGACCAGTCACGTGACCTATGGCGGGAAATTTGAATTTGAATTTTCATCTCGACCTAACCTTAACTGCCACGTGGTCTTGCCTAGACCTAACCTTAACTACCACGTGGTCTCACCTCGTCCTAACCTTAACTATTAGGCCACGCCCCTTTTTAGTCACGTGACCCTTATGCCCCGCCCCTTTTTAGTCACGTGATCCAGTCACGTGACCCGCAGCGCATCCTGGTCTACGCTCCGCCCGCACATTTTAGTCACGTGATCCAGTCACGTGACCCTTTGAACCCTCCGGTATATGCTCCGCCCACATGTTTTAGTCACGTGATCCAGTCACGTGACCCATGGAACCTCCTGACCTATGCTCCGTCCACAATATTTACCCCCTCCACCCATTGAAGGGTCAGGTACCCATCTTATAGAGCATGAGTGTACCCGGCCGCCATTTTGTTTTTTATACATCGCCATTTTGTTTTTCTACTGTTTGAGAGACTTGAGGTTTTGTTGAAGGGTCAAGTACCCATCTTATAGAGCATGAGTGTACCCGACCGCCATTTTGTTTTTTATACTTCGCCATTTTGTTTTTCTTATGCCGCCATTTTGTTTTTTCTACCGTTTGAGAGATTTAAGGTTTTGTTATATGGTCAGATACCCACTTTATAGTCTGTAACCTCCCCTACGGTTATATAATCATAACCTATACGGCGAAGGGTCAGGTATCCACTTTATTGTCTGTAACCTCCCCTACGGTTATATAATCATAACCTATACGGCGAAGGGTCAGGTATCCACTTTATTGTCTGTAACCTCCCCTACGGTTATATAATCATAACCTATACGACGAAGGGTGAGGTATCCACTTTATAGTATGTAACCTCCCCTACGGTTATTTAATCATAACCTATATGATGAAGGGTTAGGTACCCTCTTCATACTCTGTAACCTTCCCAAAGGTTACATAACCTTTACATTGTTTTCGTGTTTGCGCAACCTTCTCAATGTTTACGCAATCTTTGCAATATTTAACTTTAGCAACATTTAAACAGGTTGGATCGTGTATAGACAAGTTGGATGATGTCTAGGTGAAATACAAATATGGACTTTGAACTATCTATCTCTAAAACAAAAATAAATAGTAGGGCTTCTTAATCCTATAACAACTGTTGGACTTTGAACTGTTTATCTCTAACATATAAATAAATAGTAGAGTTTCTAAATCCTATAACTGCTTTTGGACTTTGCACTCTTAATCTCCAACCATTCTTATCTCGCTGAAACATAAACAAAACAACTTTTCAATGTACTACGTATTTTTAATAGTTGATAGTATAAATAATAGTCTTAAAAGGATTAACTTGTCAATGTTCTACGTATTTTTATTCTCTCATAGTTAAATAATGGTCTTAAAAGGATTAACTTTTAATCCATTAAGTTCCTATCGAACTTTTAATCTTTAAAATATATTAACAAATCGAAACGATGGTATCACGTTGGCCAAAGAGGTTGCACCTTTTCATAGCTTTGAAATATTTTCAAAGTACACGAGTCGGTATTAATAACTGCGAACATGTCGCAGTAAATTTTAATTAATGAATATTAATTAATACTATTTCTTAATCCCTTAAGGGCTTTTGGACTTTGAGCTGTTAATACCAAAACATAAAGAATGATTTAGGACTTCCGCTAAAAAGTAAACAAATTTAGCTTTCGCAATAATGCTCTATCTCTTAATCCTTCCTTTAAAAGTAAACAATGGACTTTGAACTGTTAATCCTCTATCATTACTCATCTCGCTGAAACATAAACAAAACAACTTTTTAATCTTATATGTATTTTTATTCTCTAGTATAAACTATTAAAACGCCGTAAAAGAATTAAATATTAAATCCTTAAAGATTTTTATCATTTACAAACAATGATAAAGAGCCTTTTAATCATTTCATAATATCTGGATAGATGACGTCATTATTATTAGCTAAAGTTTTGTACCTTTTTCAGTTCTCAATGTTTACATTTTATGCAATTTTTCCAAATCTTTACCTTTACCTATCTATTTCTTTTTTAAATTTTCTATAATCTCCTCAATGTTTATACATTTTCTGTCCACTAGGGCGCAGCACCTTACTCCAGTAGGGGATTTTCCTGGCTAGTTTACATAATGTTCTCAATGTCTATTATGCAACCTTCCCAATGTTTACGTTTACCCACCTATTTGTTTACGTTTTCTTTAATCTTCGCAATATTTAAATTTTATGTAAATATAGTCTTCTCAACTGATTTTTGGCCTTTCCTAAATTGTTTTTCCCCTTTTCTGAACTTGATTTAATTATAATTAACTACCCTGGTTCCTAATTGCACTCGTATCAGACCTTTTCCTACGGTTCCAACCATTCATTTTACTCAGCACGTAGAGGTCTCTCGTCTGCGTACCCCTTGATCAACTATATATTTCATAACTTGAAGTCCCATAATTTTAGTGGTTTTTAGTAATTTTAGCGGTTTTTATTGATTTTAGTCATTTCTTATCAGCTTCTAATGGCAAAATACACTCCGGCAATAATATTATGCTTAATGTTTAACCGAATCCATCATTTTCTTTCAATTCATTGATAATATTTTTTGAGTAGGTCTTTTACTGCTTTACTGGTCTTTTACCTCTAATTTTTAACATAGCTTTATATTTTTTAGTATATTTTAACCAATTTTCGATATTATTTTTTGTTTTTATAATTGATTTTACATGTTACATTATTGATTTTAGTCAATTTTAATGATTTTAGAAATAAAATAAAACGTTTTATTAGCAAATATTTGTATATAAATCTGTTTTGAGATGATTTATTATCTAGAGTTGATATTATTTGAGAATGTTGATGTAAGATGTGCTATATTTGGTCCCCATTTGTATGATATTATATTGTTGTTTTTATTTTCAATCCTAATGATGCCCGAATTAGCGAAACGTTGACTGATCAGATATTTACTGCTGTTTAAGAGACTCAAAACTTTATTCAGGATTCTTCCAGAAATATACTGATAATTTAGAATTAGAATTTAAGATAATTTTGAATATTAGAATATTTGCCATCATCGGATGATAGATAATATTAACAGTAACTAATATGAGCATAATCGTGGCAGTTGGAGCACAATTCTGATCACACTTTCCCCCTTTAAAATTCCAAATATTTACATTATTCATAACTTGAAGTCCCATAATTTTAGTGGTTTTTAGTAATTTTAGCGGTTTTTATTGATTTTTAGTTATTTCTCATCAACTTCTAGCGGTAAAATACAATTCGACAATAATACCATGCTTAATGTTTGACCGAATCCATCATTTCCTTTTACATTATTGATAATATCCTTTGAGTAGGTCTTTTACTGCATAGACGTCGATCTCTAATTTTTAACATAGCTTTATATTTTTAGTATATTTTAACAAATTTTAGATATTATTTTTTTGTTTTTATAATTGATTTTGCCCGTTACTTTATTGATTTTAGTCAATTTTTAATGATTTTAGAAATAAAAAAATTTTTATTAGCAAATATTTGTATATAATACTGTTTTGAGATGATGTATTATCTGTAGTTGATATTATTTGAGAATGCTGATGTAAGATGTGCTATATTTGGTCCCCATTTGTATGATATTATGTTGTTTTTTTTTTTTCACTTCTAATAATGACCGAATTGGCGAAACGTTGACTGATCAAATATTTTCTGCTGTTTAAAAGATTCAAATCTTTATTCAGGATTCTTCCAGAAATATACTGATAATTTAGAATTATTCATATTAACCCTTCTCCATACTCGCTTCATAATTCAAATTATTTGATTTCTTTCATGAAATAATAACTATTTAATAACTATTAGATATTTCTATATCGTCTCCGGGTCAAAATGTCTTGTTTTCTGCAGGTGACTGTCAATATTAGAATGTTTAGCATGATCGGATCATAGATAATACTAAAATTAACTCATATGAGCACAATCGTGGTAGTTATAGCACAATTATGACCACACTTTTTCCCAAAAATACCAAAAGTTCGCCTATGAGGCACCACTATCAGTACTTGTTTCCTCATCGAAGTTTGTTTATCGATTAATCAACAATCAGTTCAATCAATTTTGACGAGTCCATCTTGCTTTTGCACACTAACTTTCTGTTGGACAGAACATTTATGGACTTCACCAGGATGAGAACCATTGTTAAGAGGTGTTTCATAGCACCCTAGGATTTTAAAATGAGTAGCCGATAGAGGGAAAATGAGGTAGTTCGAGCACAATGCTGATCACACTTTCTACGAAGAATAGCATCAGGTCTCGTCTATGAGACATTTTTTCCCAGTTACTTTCTTTCGCCTTGCCGAGGTGTGTTTATTGGTAAACACAGCAATCACATACTAGATTTTATTTGTTTTTATTAGATTGATATTTATTTTTTTTATTAAGAGGCGGAAGCTCATTAAGACCTCATTAAGACTCCTATATCTTTTGGTAATCAACTCCAATCAATCCAAAATGTTAAATATTTCCTCGAAAAAACATAAATTTAACGGAAGGCATTAGATCCGTCCTCATTTCATAATTCAAATTGTTTGATATTTCTATATCGTCTCCGGATCAAAATGTCTTGTTTTGTGTGGGTGACTGTAAATATTAGAATGTTTACCATCATCAAATGACAGATAATATTAACAGTGACTAATATGAACAAAATCGTGGTAATTAGATTCTGATCACAGTTTCCTCCAAAAATACCATACGTTCGTCTGTGAGGCACCTCTACTAGTGTACCTGTTCCCTCATCGAAGTTTGTTTATCAATAAATCAACAATCAGTTCAATCAATTTTAACCACTCCATCTTGCTTTAAGACTCCAATATCTTTTGCTAATCGACTCGAATAAACTCATAATATTAAATATTACCCCGAAAAGACAGAAATTTAACAGAAGGCATTAGTCACTTTCTGAAAAGTTATACGAGTTGCGGACATTACATGTGACTATAATCCAAGAGTCATGCCCTGGATAAATTCTACTGTCATAATATTAATCATGGATGGATGACCTTAGTAGTTGAGCTCCTCTAAATACTACACTCTTAATACGAATATAAATTTTTTAATCCAATTTATCACTTTTGCAGGGGAAGTACTGCAGTATATCGATGATTATTAAAACTATCAACACAACTGCATGCGAATCTGCTGACCTCTATTGTCTGTTTTAAGAGCTATTATTCAGCTTTCATGTCACACGAGGGGGTGTAGATCGGTATGTTCAAGGTATGGCTTGAGGTAGTGATGGAGGGTAACGGATGATCAGGAATGTGGTATAGGATGATTTAGGGATGTTCAGACATGGTTTGAGATGGTTAGCGATGGTATGGGATGGTCAGAGATGGTTTGAGATGGTTAAGAGTGGTTTGGGGTGGTCAGACATGGTTGGAGATGGTTTAAAATAATCTCCAACCATGTCTGACAAGGTTGGAGTATGTTCAAGTATGTTCAAGGTATGGCTTGAGGTAGTGATGGAGGGTAACGGATGATCAGGAATGTGGTATAGGATGATTTAGGGATGTTCAGACATGGTTTGAGATGGTTAGCGATGGTATGGGATGGTCAGAGATGGTTTGAGATGGTTAAGAGTGGTTTGGGGTGGTCAGACATGGTTGGAGATTATTTTAAACCATCTCATGTGGTCATAATTGTGCTATAACTACCACGATTGTGCTCATATGAGTTAATTTTAGTATTATCTATAATCCGATCATGCTAAACATTCTAATATTGACAGTCACCTGCACAAAACAAGACATTTTGACCCGGAGACGATATAGAAATATCTAATAAATAGTTATTATTTCATGAAAGAAATCAAATAATTTGAATTATGAAGCGAGTATGGAGAAGGGTTAATATGAATATTTCTAAATTATCAGTATATTTCTGGAAGAATCCTGAATAAAGTTTTGATAAACAGCAGAAAATATCTGATCAGTCAACGTTTCGCTAATTCGGGCATCATTAGGATTGAAAAAAAAACAACAATATAATATCATACAAATGGGGACCAAATATAGCACATCTTACATCAACATTCTCAAATAATATCAACTCTAGATAATAAATCATCTCAAAACAGATTTACATACAAATATTTGCTAATAAAACGTTTTATTTTATTTCTAAAATCATTAAAATTGACTAAAATCAATAAAGTAACATGTAAAATCAATTATAAAAACAAAAAATAATATCTAAAATTGGTTAAAATATACTAAAAAATATAAAGCTATGTTAAAAATTAGAGGTAAAAGACCAGTAAAGCAGTAAAAGATCTACTCAAAAAATATTATCAATGAATTGAAAGAAAATGATGGATTCGGTTAAACATTAAGCATAATATTATTGCCGGAGTGTATTTTGCCATTAGAAGCTGAAAAGAAATGACTAAAATCAATAAAAACCGCTAAAATTACAAAAAAAACACTAAAATTATGGGACTTCAAGTTATGAAAAATGTAAATATTTATAGTTGATCAAGGGGTACGCAGACGAGTGACCTCTACGTGCTGAGTAAAATGAATGGTTGGAACCGTAGGAGAAGAAGTCCAGGTGAGAAGAGGATATTTTTTCAAATTTTTCCTAGTGATTCTGGATGATCATATGAGGCCGGAGGAGTTCGGTTATTCTCGAATCGGGAGCATCCTAAGGCAGATTAGGGAGATCGAGGTGGGGGCCCGAGGAAAAACGAGGACGAACGAGCGTCACCGAGGACAATGATCGGGGCCCGGCCGCTCTGCTCCGAGGGTATCCGAGAGTAGCCGAAAGGAGCCGATGATATCGCAAGGTCTGATACGAGTGCAATTAGGAACCAGGGTAGTTAATTATAATTAAATCAAGTTCAGAAAAGGGGAAAAACAATTTAGGAAAGGCAAAAAATCAGTTGAGAAGACTATATTTACATAAAATTTAAATATTGCGAAGGTTAAAGAAAACGTAAACAAATAGGTGGGTAAACGTAAACATTGGGAAGGTTGCATAATAGACATTGAGAACATTATGTAAACTAGCCAGGAAAATCCCCTACTGGAGTAAGGTGCTGCGCCCTAGCGGACAGAAAATGTATAAACATTGAGGAGATTATAGAAAATTTAAGCGAGATGAGTAATGATAGAGGATTAACAGTTCAAAGTCCATTGTTAACTTTTAAAGGAAGGATTAAGAGATAGAGCATTATTGCGAAAGCTAAATTTGTTTACTTTTTAGCGGAAGTCCTAAATCATTCTTTATGTTTTGGTATTAACAGCTCAAAGTACAAAAGCCCTTAAGGGATTAAGAAATAGTATTAATTAATATTCATTAATTAAAATTTACTGCGACATGTTCGTAGTTATTAATACCGACTCGTGTACTTTGAAAATATTTCAAAGCTATGAAAAGGTGCAACCTCTTTGGCCAACGTGATACCATCGTTTCGGTTTGTTAATATATTTTAAAGATTAAAAGTTCGATAGGAACTTAATGGATTAAAAGTTAATCCTTTTAAGACCATTATTTAACTATGAGAGAATAAAAATACGTAGAACATTGACAAGTTAATCCTTTTAAGACCATTACTTATACTATCAGCCATTAAAAATACGTAGTACATTGAAAAGTTGTTTTGTTTATGTTTCAGCGAGATAAGAAAGGTTTCGGATTAAGAACTCAAAGTCCAAAAGGATTAAGGAGCCCCTATAATTTATTTATGTTAAAGGGATTAGCAGTTCAAAGTCCAAAAGCTGTTATAGGATTAAGGGACTATGCTATTTATTTATATGTTAGAGATAAACAGCTCAAGGTCCAGCAGTTGTTATAGGATTAAGGAAATCTACTATTTATTTATATGCTAGAGATAAACAGTTCAAAGTCCATATATGTATTTCACCTAGACATCATCCAACTTGTCTATACATGATCCAATGGGTACCTGACCCTTCATCGTATAGGTTATGATTATATAACCGTTGGGGAGGTTACATACTATAAAGTGGGTACCTGACCCTTCATCGTATAGGTTATGATTATATAACCGTTGGGGAGGTTACATACTATAAAGTGAGTACCCGACCCTTCGTCGTATAGGTTATGATTATATAACCGTTGGGGAGGTTACATACTATAAAGTGAGTACCCGACCCTTCGTCGTATAGGTTATGATTATATAACCGTTGGGAAGGTTACAGACTATAAAGTGGGTACCTGATCCTTCGACAAAACCTCAAGTCTCTCAAACAGTAGAAAAACAAAATGGCGGTGTAAGAAAAACAAAATGGCGGCCGGGTACACTCATGCTCTATAAGATGGGTACTTGACCCTTCAACAAAACCTCAAGTCCCTCAAACAGTAGAAAAACAAAATGGCGGTCGGGTACACTCATGCTCTATAAGGTTGGTGTCTAACCCTTCAACAAAACCTCAAGTCCCTCAAACAGTAGAAAAACAAAATGGTGGTGTAAGAAAAACAAAATGGCGATGTATAAAAAACAAAATGGCGGTCGGGTACACTCATGCTCTATAAGGTTGGTGTCTAACCCTTCAACAAAACCTCAAGTCCCTCAAACAGTAGAAAAACAAAATGGTGGTGTAAGAAAAACAAAATGGCGGCCGGGTACACTCATGCTCTATAAGGTGGGTACCTGACCCTTCAATGGGTAGAGGGGGTTAATCTTGTGGGCGGAGCATAGCTCAGGAGGTGCCGTGGGTGACGTGACTGGATTACGTGACTAAAAAGGGGCGGGGCATAACGGGCACGTGACCAAAAAGGGGCGTGGCCTAGTAGTTAAGGTTAGGTCGAGGTGAGACCACGTGGTAGTTAAGGTTAGGTCGAGACAAGACCACGTGGTAGTTAAGGTTAGGTCGAGACAAGACCACGTGGTAGTTAAGGTTAGGTCGAGCTGAAAATTCAAATTCAAATTTCCCGCCAAAGGTCACGTGACCAAATGCTGGCTTCTGATTGGCTGAAATGTTTTGTGTTCCAGCTCGCCCAAATCTCCTCTACTATCGGGTCCAAATTCAAATGCAGTTTTCAACGGATCTGTGGATTTCAGAGTCCTCTGAGTCCAATAAACGCGTTCTTTACAATTGGTATGTGTGTGCCACGAATATCTCTTGAACGGATGGACCGTTTTGTTGGTTATTTTTTTGTTATGTACGGTTTTGTCTCCCCAATGCATGTGACTAATTTGGGTACTCTGCACGCAATAGTGGCTGCACAAAACCAGAAAAAAACAGTTTTTCTATGGACTGTAGCACCAGAACGGCTTTAATGATTTTGAAACTTGCCTAAAGTCTTCTTCTTAAAGCCCTTTAAATATTCGTATATATAGTACATCTCCGAAAAATCCAGAAAAAAAGTTATGATGAAAAGAAAATTTTATTTGCGCATAACTGGAAAAGCCATTACCATAAAAAAAATAATTTTATGGTAAATTATTAATATATATATATATATATATATATATATATATATATATATATATATATATATATATATATATATTTATTTATTTATTTGATACAGATCATTTGAAACAAAAAAAGAACCATCTAAATCGGACCAATATTAGCATAGACATAGCGTATTAAACTTTATACACATGCTTAATAACCTGTGCATCGTCCGGATACTCATTCGAAAGATAATTTAAATGCCAACAAGGCTAAACATAAAAAATAAAAACCTTAATTATTTTAAAATTAAGGAAGATACAGCTACCCATCTTTATTTTGGTCTATCGACCAAAGCGGTAAGGACAGTCGTGTGAGTGGACTGCACGAGATATTTATTTATCATATTCTGAACTGCTTCTAGTGTTGAGTGCATGGAAATAATCA
The DNA here is from genome assembly GCA_948150685.1 of Rhaphigaster nebulosa. NCBI lineage: Eukaryota > Metazoa > Arthropoda > Insecta > Hemiptera > Pentatomidae > Rhaphigaster > Rhaphigaster nebulosa. The sequence continues at coordinate 207,955,964 of OX411306.1, forward strand.
TGTTTCTTGATTAGTTAGCCTTAAGTTAAAGTACTTCGGTCATTCATTTATAGGTAAGATTCCATGATTGTCAATGATGGAATAATGCGTGGAAATATAGAAAACATATATTATCACCTTATTTTATTTACTTATTCGTCATCAGCGATTACTATTATTTTTTATTTCTCTAGTCATAAAAGCAAACATTTCTCTATATAATAATATACTGTTCTCCTTATTTTTTTTTTAAACCTAATAATTGCATAAAGTATTAGGATCGAAATGACAATCAAAAAAACTAAACTAATATATAAAAATAAAGGCAGGCTGTTGCTGTTTCACCAATTTATTTATTACGATGCAAATTTTCGGCCTACAAGCAATCCTCAGGCATCTCTGCAAAAGGTCAAAGAAGAAGGCAATGCAATGTTACAGCCAATTATGACAACAAATTTACTAAGCAATCATTAATAATTATGCAACAATTAATCTATATACATTAAAATCCCCCAAAATACAATCTGTTAATTTATAAATCTAATATTAATATTAATTTTAGTATGTATATGGTATTTAGTAGAATATTTAAGTATATTTAATTCTGTGATATGTTATAAATTGAACTAAATAAGGGTCTCTTACAGAGATGCCTAGCAACAGCCTGCCTTTATTTTTATATATTAAAGTATTCACCTAAATCAACAAACTAAACTAATACAATGTATATATATATATATATATATATATATATATATATATATATATATATATATATATATATATACACATATATGTAATACCTGACTGACCCTTGACAATCTTATCATGAGTCTGCTATAACTTCAACTTAAAATTTAGGATTCAATAAAACTAATTGTTAAGATTTATTTTCACAGAACAGTGCAAACTTCTCCATCATTGCTAGATCTACGATTGACTATGTGTTTGTTATTTTGATCAATATTTAATGTTCATCGACAATAAGGCACTCAAGTAGCAGTAGGATGCATTAATGACCTGTTAAAAAACAAATATTTTATTGTATGTTTGAAGTTTTTTTTTTAATGTTTTGAATACTACAGGTTAAAATAATATCTTACTGTTGCAAAGAATTCCATATCTGCTTTAGTTCCCAATAAGGTTCTGATGTTCGGCTTTCTCAACACCATAATCTGCATGATGTTCACCATTTTTCTGCATGGGACATTCATCTCGTACCAAGGAGAATCGTATACAGCCAGTCGTAACTCGTCAAACTACCATCGTAATAAATTCATATATTTGTCAATTAAAAATATCGGATACCATATTAATAAATTTTTATTAATTAAAACACCGATTCGAATCATTTCATAATTATATGATGGATGAATTATGTCGAGTATAATGGATTATCCACAAAACGAAATTTATAAGAAGTTGCACATATTGGATTTTAGATTTTTATAAAATAAAAAAAATCTACAGATCAAAACAATTGTATCTAAATTTGTTAAAATAAAATGGCGAATGTTTGTTTACTTATTCTGCCAGCAGGTAGTGCAGCTAGTTATCTTAACAGCTGTTAACTACCCATCGTATCCAGTTGAATATAATCGAGTGTTATTTTTCTTTACACCAATAAATCAATATGGGAATATTATAAAAAAATGTTAATTAATTAGTTAAATATTAGCAATTTTCGTAAGCTTAAATTTTGAAATGTATGGCTTGGCCAGTGCCGCACGATTAATAATTATCCACTTCAAAATAACAAAAAAAAATTCTTAAGCTGGGTCCTATGCTACAAAACACTTGTTTTATGACAATTTTGCTATACAACTTTCTTACATTCTGTCAAATAAAAAGTCATTTGTATAAGTTTGTTGCGAAGAAGATTTCGTGCTTGTTGCATTGTGTGATTTTGACAAGTCTTTGTCAATGAGCAAACCGTAAATGAAGATACTAGGTGAGACCTTCATTACAAGCTAGGAAACTGCTATATATAGTAGGACCTGATATAGTAGGTAACCATTTGGGAACCTATTTATTAATAAATGTCATGTGATTCAAATATATATATATATATATATATATATATATATATATATATATATATATATATATATATATATATATATATATATTTATGTTTAGATAACCATTGTGTGAAGTTACAATAAAAACTGTATTCATCATACTTTCTTATTGAAACCAAACCGTAACAGACAGAAATTGTGCAGTGGGAGTTCACTTTTGAAGGATCCTGAGCTGTGGCGACACGCATGAAGGATCATTGGAACTGCTTCATTCCCATTTCTACTTGATATTATCAATAACATTCAATATAATGAGTCCTTTTATCTTTAATTATTTGTTTATACTTGTGCAATATATAATCCTTAATATTAATGTCAGTAGTTCCACAGTTTATGAAAAAAATACAAAATTCTCTTTATGGAACTGCGAAGCAAACAGTTTCGCCAAGGAGTTTTGCTGTTTAGCGCATGCGCTATCTTATATGTAACGCGAGACTGTGAGGAGAAAAAGTAGGGATTTGAATATCGAAAAAATGCATCGATTTATATCGTATCGATAGTTTTTGAATATATCGATATTTTAAATCTTTTAAAGGGACACATACATATTGATACTTCTGTGCTGATACAATTAAGATATTTTTTTTGTGATATCGATATTTCTGTGCCAATATATGTAATTAAAATGTTATTTTTATAATATGGATATTTCTGTGCCGATATATATAATTAAGATATTATTTTTATAATATCGATATTTCTGTGCTGATATAGTTAAGATATTGTATTTATAATATCAATATTTCTGTGTCAATATAATTAAGGTATTTTTTTTAATATCAATATTTTCCTGCCTATATCCGAAAGATGTTGTTTTTATTAGGTTTATTTACTGGATACCGTACATCATGATTTTTTCACATTCAAATCTCATTTATATTTTTAAAAATTTAATTACACTAGTCTGCGATAGTTGTGTTTTCTGGTTTTTTATAACTGATTTCATGAATTTTTTTGCACCGAAAATGACCTTCATTTATTTCCATCAAACGCAAATTTTAAAAGGTTTAAAAAGTAAAAAAATTGTGGAAATTTGAGACTTCAAAATATAATCAAAACTTTTTTCTCTTATAATTTATTCCTTTTTGGGGAAGGTGAGAGGGTCATTCTGTGCAATTTTATTTTTTCACAGTCTGAGCTAAACGATTTGGAATTTGGCTTACATCTGACCAAAGAATATGCTTGCTTGGCTTAGAGAACTGCTAGGAGCTGGCACCTCATATTCCTAGTTTAGGTACAGAGAAAAAGATTTTCTTTAATATTCCATTTTGCAAAAATACCTGACGTTAAGGAAATAAAAAGGTCATCTGCGGATTCAGCGTTAAAAAATACATAGGAATCAAATATCAAAAGTTAAAAAAACATGTGACAAACCAAATTTTGTAGACTTGTGTTTATACGTTTATTCCATCACAAAGCAAATGTGCTGAATGCGGATGTGACCTTTCGTCAACCTCTTTCGCCTCAGTTCACATTGTCCTCTTGTAATGACGATAATATGATAGCAAATCTCGGTGTCAAAAAATCGCCAACATTCGACAAGATTCAAGTAAGAGATATCAAAAACATTTACAGATAATCACTGAACAAAAAATGCTTATTTAAAATACTACCTAGTTATATTCAGGGAGCTCTCCTGCACACAATTTTAATTTTTTTTCGATCAAAATGTAATTTAATCTCCTCACAATTATTGGAATTTTCTGATTTCCATTAACCATTTGTGTCAATGAGTAAAAAAAAAATTTATATATACGAGACAAAATAAATAAATTTTGTGGATTAAAAAAAAAAGAAATACTGAGATCAGTTAAAAATGAAGCTATAAGTGCTGATCAGGAGTCCCCATCCTTTTCTACCTGGGGCATATTTAAAGGTTATCTGCCAGTGGCGAATATCATATGGTTTTATTCAATGTAAATTGGGTTATGGATATTGTTAATAATATTTGTTAATAAAGCTCAGATTTAAGAGGATATATACACTACAAACAAATTTATCTTTGAAATTGGAAAATCAATTAGATTCTTCTTAGTCGTTTTTAAAATTATACGTTCGTTCTCTTATATTACATTCTCACATGTTGAAATTAGAATTAAAAAATGAATTTGAAACTAAATGGGCAAGTAACGAGGTATAAAATAAGTTGAATGCAGTATTATCAACAGTGTCGTACAAGTCTAACTGCTATAAAAGGGAATGAACAAAACAACAATGATAGTTAACAGAAAAACACAAAATGCTATAATATAAATAAATTAACATTTTATAACGAACTCGCTTATTCATATGAATCTCCAGTCTCCATGGTTGGGGACACTTGCGCTAGATCGTGCATTCATCATATGAAGTATGTATTCATAATATAAATCATAATATGGCGTCGCTGTGTTATAGGTTATAATAGGTAATATTACGATATACTGAGGTATTATTTTTGTAGCTAGTTTTCAAAAATTTATACGAAGAAAAAAAAAGGATTTGTCACAAATTTCCTCCAACTGTCTCAAAGTACCACCATCGGTCAATGGATAGGGGCGGTAGCGCATTTTATGTCCGTTTCATAACCCTTAGAACTCAACATATTTTTCCATATTCCAACGTTTTGGAGATGTCAACATATCCACGTCGTTTTTTGAATAAAGCGTAAGCGCCATTTACCAAACTTTGCAGGGAAAACATGAAACGATTTTTCCCCAAATAACATTTTTTAAAAATAAATTTTATTCTTTATTCTGTAGAGTAGAAGTTAATTTACCAGGCAAAACATTTTTAATCACAATTTATTTCCAAGACTTCTAACTCTGGTTTAGGCCAGAGTGAGGACTGAGAGTTGTTAGTATTTGGTCCTTACATCATTAATATTAGATTTTTAGGCCATTTCCAATTTTTTTTTCTCAATATATCGTAAGCGGGAATCGGGAGGTGACGTTTACGTCCCATAATCAATTGAAACTTAAATTTTGAATTGTGGCGCTTATGTGTTTTTAAAAAAACAACGATGTGTACGTATTTTTTCCCTTCATCCTATATTTGGGCTCTTCCAGCGGCCCTTTATATGTCAAATCAGTATTTAGGATTCTTTTCTAGGCTGAACAATATACCATAAAAGTGGGATTAAATTTCAATATTTTTTTTACCTACGGTCATTATCAATCAAAATAACCTAAAAATTATTATATAGCGGAGACAGGTTATTTGGCATAAGGAGGCAGTTGGCACACAGCTTTTATTGCCGTCCATCATGGCGTTTGATTGCAGTCATTTTGCTATTGGGGAATGTATGTAAAGGGACAGAATCAACCAAAACAGCAGTCAGCTCAGAAAAGTCACGAAGGAAAAATCGCCGTTTTATTGTTTTCTGAAGGGTTGAGTAAATTTTTTTGTTCTGATGAACCTGCAGAGATGGAAGTTCTTTCGATAAAGATGGTTTTCGAAAGAGTGGGTAACTGCTGTTGTATGCATGTATCATTATCTTTTATTTCTGCTATTTGGGATTGTATGGTATCCATCTTGTTTTAGATATCCCTATAGGACTAGTTAGCATAGTTAGGTATGGGGTCAGTTGGCATAGCTATGACAACTCGCTCCACACCTATGCCAACCATCCTCTCCATTACTGTTCATTAAAAAAGAAACAATTTCTGTAAATAATGAATAAATACGGTTATTAGAAAATAAATTAGGTTCTCAGAGAATAAAAATAACTCCAACAAGACCAATAAGTCTCCTAACTCCCTCTAGATCACCCTGAATACCATGCAAATGACTTTATTTTGGTAAATAACTCGTACAAAGTCCGCAAGTACCCTGGGAAGATTGTCAAAACCGATAGCAGCGAGATTCGCGGGTCCACCCCCAGAGGGCGGAAAAGAGGAAAACTGGAGGATGATTCCCTTAATTACAAACAAAGTAAAATTGTGCGAACATTGAACTCATATGTTAAAATAAACGAGCGCCCAACTAAAACATTTGCATGTGATTTAAGCTATTGAGTTAATTCTATTGAATTAATTTTGGTAGCTATATTGCCGTTATAAGATAAAAGGATCATCATTAGGATCTTTTTATTACATGAGAATTGCGCTAAAAACTACACCTTTTTAAGACGTTAGAAAGCCCTAAATCCAATTGTTTGATCCTAATCATTGGTTTCAAGGTTTTCTAATGTCATAAAAAGCTATAGTTCTTAGAGCAATTTGGGCATAATAGGAAAATGTAATTAAAAAAAATTATCTAGAGTTATTGTCTTTTAGAATATCACGGCAATAGTTAATTAAACTTATAGTAAATTAAACAGTATTAACTCAATATTTTAAATCACATACAAATGTAGGAGTTTAGCGCTCGTTTATTTTACAGTTAGGGCCTTTTAGCTTATGACGCAGTACAGTAATAAGCAGAATTAATTTTTCTTGTTTCGTTTAGGTTCTTACAGTTCTTCTTCATGTTAAATAAATTTTGATAAAATAAAATGTTTTTCCATAAAAATCACTGAGTTCTGCTTAAGTACCCGATTGATATCACATTATGCCAACTTACCGCAAGGGGTATGCCAAATAATCCCGCACCTGGAGTTAGTTGACATAGTTGCTATATTTTAGACAAATTAAAATAATTGTCGCCAAATTAAGCCATGCCACCGCTTCCATTCCGAAACCTTCATATTCACATGTAACAATTGACAACGCCCATCCTCTGAATCCGACAGTGATAACATTTAAAAAACAAGAACTGACTAGACGATACAATCAATTGTCACTACTTTTGGACAACGGATCCTAACTTAACCTACGAAACAAACGGTCGACTTACACCACTATACTAAGAACTCTTAGAACATGCGGATCAGAACTTTGGGGTTCACACAAAACATTTCCAAACACGCAAAATATAAACAGCACAATCAAAAATTCTTACAAAAAATGTAAACGCACCTAGGCTCATTTCAAATCACACCATACACAACGACATGAACATTCCAACCGTAAAATCTTACGTAAATCAAAAAAATATCACATTTCACTCTTCAATTCATAATCAGCCCAATCCAATCATTCTATCATTTTCTTCCTCCCTGTTACCTGGTCATCGTCAACGAAGGTTAAAAAAACAGTGGCTCAGTTGTCTCCTGGTTCACAACTAACTCAAAATTTAAAATAAAGATAGCTACTAATCAATAGGTACTAAGCAAATCGTGACAAAAATACAAGTATACGAGTACTTTAAAAGCGGTAGCGGATTTACGCACTGGCAGCCTAGGCACTTGTCTGGGGCAGAGAAATTTGATTGAAATTATATTTTTCGATTCAGACGAATTTGTAAGTATTTAAAACAGCTTAATTAAGCGTACATGAAAATAACAATTATTTCCACCAAGTTTTAACTATAAAGCAATAATTGTTTTTGGAGATAGGAACGGCATCAGCTCTATTGCCTGCAGTAAAACAAATCCGCCACCGTATAAAATAATAAAATCAAATCAAATCATCTTTTTTCAAAATGTTACATTAATGCACTGTAGAAAATGAAGACATGTATTCAATAATACCTCATTTGTAATTATTTGGTTGATGAAAGCTATGATGTACTGGTTAACCAATATTGAATTAACCATAAATGTAGCTTGGAACAGCTGAAACTTGTTTTCTCGTTCCTAAAAATGTTTTGAAAAAATAAATGAGACAATTTCTAATATTGATAGTTGAATTAAAAACATATTAAAAAAAATACTAACAGTCGTTATTCGCCCGCAACACACTACCAAAGCAAATATTCCTGCATAGTAACACATGCTTATGGGGACTGTGAAGTATTCGCATACTTCTTTGGTTAATCTAAAAAAAACAAAAATATTTATTTATCTTAAAGTAACGAATAATTAGACATATAATTATAGTACGAAATCTCCTCTTTATTCAACCATAGAACAGAAAATCTCATTGTGTATGCACCAAGGTTCGAAATAACTATTCTATAAAGCTTTATCTTCTATCCTTAAAGCACAACCTTCAATATTGACCCGATCATGAGAAATCCTACAGAAGTGGCTCCCAAATGCTAGTCCTACTCCTGGAATCCTGAACAAGTATTTAAATTAAAATCATACCTTTAGCATTCACTTTATTACTAACAATGTTATATATGGTTATACCAAATAAAAGGTAAAAATATGATTGAATAATATTTTTTACGAGCAGTGTTCATAAGATCATCTTTTGGTAAGTACAGCGATTTCCCCTATTTATTTTCACCAGCCATTGGCCGATCCCCGGGTGCTCCGCATACCACGTTTTGGAACCACTGTCCTACATCATATACAGTCATTGCATTGACTAGAAGATATCTGTACCTCTCATGTATAGGATACTATGTCGCATTTCCCTGACTTTACAAGAGAGTAATTTGAACAGATGTTTTCCTTCGAATCAAAAAGGACTCTTTTTAAAATTCTTTCTATTCTATTCTCTATTGTATTCTTTTAAAACATGCAACTCCCCTTAAAATGTTTCTTGGATATAATTATCTATACAATTTGGGATTGATAAATTATTTGTAACTTCCATAATTTTGGAAAATTATAGAAGTGGCAAATAATTTATCAATCTCTGATTAGATTGATCCTTCTATACCATCATGCGTATATCAACTAATTATTTATGCCTCTGGGTAATGTGAAATAAGTTAAATAAAATTGTATAATAATGTTAAATTGGTGCAAAATGGAAATAGTATCCTATTCTTCGATATATATTATAACATACATACGAGTTACTATACTAATTTCTTTCTTTAAATATTATAGTCGCGTTTAAAAACATATGTTGTATCCAGTAATTCAAAGATGTTAAGGAAGAGCACAAATAAAAACAAAAAAAATTAATTTGGGATAATTGGATTTCACTTGACAGGTTCGGTAATAATTTTTAAAATAGAAGATTAAATAATTATCGGCATCAACAACTAAAAGTGATAAATATTTTTTCAATTAATTTTATAGAAAATATACACTCTCATTTAAAATCAAAATCAAAATAGCGTCTTAAGAATTTATTGATTTAACCTAAAATAAATTGTAAAACAGTTAACCTAGAGCTCGATACAGACACTAGTACCCCTTTATTTTGATACAATGAATTAAGTACATTATATTATGTGATTGTATTATACAATCAATTAGAACACGTCATTTCCTATGACTTCATGACTGTTCTGACTAGCAAGATTGATATATCAAGAAAATATCCAGTTTGTTTTAATTTCGAAATTGATGAAAAAGGTTTAATTTTATAATTTTAACTGATTTAAATTATGAATTAAAAAATTAATCTTAAAAAATAAAAACCTCGACTACAGAAATATCTTTTATATCTTACAATTTCAATTGTCCTCAGGGACGGAATGTACTTGCATATATACTTAAGCGCATTGGTAGGTTGTTGGTGAAGTTGACGCCCATGAATAATGAAATTTGGTGTTGTAGTCGGGTACCTTCCATACCCAAACGCAGATGAAGACTCTTCTTTATTCAACACATTAATTTACTTTCTGTATTTTTACCTTTAAAGATGCTAGGAGCTTTCTATATTTTGATATGCGCAAATGAATGGGACGGAATGTACTTGCAAAGAAATGGCTGCTTCTTTTTGAGGTCCAGAGTTTTTTGGACCATGAAAAACATTTTCATCTTCCACTGGCCGAAGAAGCCGGATGTCGATTCACATCCGACGAAAATATGGATAAAAAGGAAAAGGTCTTTTTTGATGTGCACTTTGAGGAGGAGATTCTACAATAGGTCACATCTGTAGCTTTGCTTCTTCCACATTTCTTTTTAAAAAAATCTCACATTGGTGCGAAATCGCAAAGAGCATTATTGTATATGTTCTCTCCAGCGAAATTCACCCAGAAAAAAGTATATTCCTAAAAATTTCCTAGTTCGATCAAACGATAAATTTTGGAAAACTGTATTTCGGAAACTATTGGATCTACGGAGTTACTACAGAGGATGGTATTGGTCTGAAATTGTAAATAATTCAGTCGACTTTGAAAATGTGCCCAATAGTTATTATTATTGTAAAACTACTCCTTGAGGATCGAAAGGTATAAAAATGAAAACTTCAGAAAGATAGAAATTTTTTTTTTTAACAATGTTGTATTCGGCGATCGAGGTATAAAACTGGAATTATTCATTTGTACATGTACATGGTTACACGACGGATATTCAATGACTGCACTACTGCTGTATAAATTTATAATTTGGTCTTACTCACCCATGGATTCTTTGGTAATGGATAACACAGTTCCTCAGCTCCTTCTTCATCGCCCAAAAACGTGCTTCCTCCCAGACTCTTCCAGTCCCGATGTTTTGGAGTACCAACGTTTTGGTGACCCGCTCATCTATTGTAAGTAAAGAGATACTAATGAGTCGGCACTGGTAGCCGACAGTAATCGCCACTGCGGTGAGGTAGGTAACGATGTAGCTGAAGACGATGAAGACGTTGATAACCGTTGACAACTCCATGAGATAGGTAATGGCGAAACCCCACCAAGTGTACAGCGGGAACGGTGACCAGCATTGGAAGAGCAAGAGGTTGCTGGCGTCCTTCTCGGCATTTTGGTAATAGCGCCAAATCGGCATTGTGCCGTATGCTGCACTTCCAAGCTTCATAACTATGACAGTATGCAGTCAGTATGGAACAATATTGGGTATAATTCCTTTACAACTAATTTATAATAACTATATTTAATATTATTCCTAAACGGTGAATCCAATCGAAAAAGTTATGGTGTAATAAAGTTTAAAAAATATTAAATTCTGCCTCGATCGAGTATGACAATATAATATTTGGTTTTAGTGGTGTGGGCGAAAATCACGGTCATAAAATAGCGATTTTGTCCAGCTTTGTCAACTGAGACAGAGTAATATATATGAATATGTAGCTTGTAAATGAGTTCTTTTCGAGTAAAACTCACTAGATAAAAGTATATTTAATTAGGGATTGATAAATTATTTGCCACTTCTATAAATGTGTAATTGAAAACTAGTTTCGAATATTATACATTCATCCTCAGTTCTAAAAATACACAAAAAATTCAAAAATAAGCAATTCAAAATATAGTTTGGTGTTATTTTACATATTAAATTAGATTAATATAAATCAGTATTATAAAACATTTATGAATTATGAATTTAATTAAGACAAGAAATCAAATACATGTCGGTACTCACCAAGGTTTAAATGGATTATATCAAACAGAAAAGTTTGTACTGGTTTCTTCTCGCATTGTACTAACAATGGACAAGAGGTAGGCAGGATGTTTTTAGGTAAACGGTTTAAGGGTCAGGGTTTTTCTAGTAATGCCGGTGAGTAATAGTTTTTTCTGTTATAGATGGGAATAAATTTAAGATTGGACTATTGGAGATATTTATTTGGTCATTTAAGCAAAAATCTGGATTGGATTTGAAGGATTTTATTATTTCAAGTGCTTCATATATATTTAATTTGAGACTGTTTTCAACGTGATGTATTAATTTAACTCTTGAGTCTTTGATGAATTTATGATTATTTTCATTTAAATGAATTGAAAAGTTGGAATTATCTGTCTTATTATTATATGCACGTATATGTTGCTTTAATTTCTGATTTTGCAATCTTCCAGTTTTTCCCGTGTATTTGGCTGCACAATCATTACAATTTAGTTCGTATACTCTCTTTTTTTGGAAAGGGTCTATTTTGTCTTTAGGAGAAGAGAAATATGAGGATAGGGTTTTTTATATTTTGAATGCAGGGTTTAATCCTAGTTTTTTCAATTCATTTCCGACTTTGGTGGATATAGGGCCGTAATATGGAAACAAAACATAATGTTTCGGGATGGGCCTATCTTCGGGGATTGTTGAATAGATATCATTAATTGTCTTTTTTGTATTTGTTTTTTTAAAATATGATTGATAGTGGTTTTATTATACCCGTTATTTTTTGCTATGGAATATTTTATTTAAATTTCTTTATTATAGTTCTTTTTATTTAATGGTATGTTCAAAAGATGGTAAATCATGCTATTAAAGGCTGCGAGTTTATGTGCTATCGGTCTCCTAGCACCATTGTTTATAACGACATCCGTGTGGGTGGGTTTCCGGTAAATTCCAAATTCATGATGTTTGTTTTTTACTGAGATTTCTAAATCTAAAAAGTTTATGGTTTTGTTTTTTCCAGTTCTACTGTGAATTTAATTGAGGGATGAATTTCGTTTATTTCGTTTAAAAAATTATTTATTTGTCTTGTCGTACCAGACTATAGGCATATAATGTCATCTACATACCGATACCATTATATGATATGTTGAGCTAGTTGAGAATTATTTGGGTTAAGAATTTTTTGTTCTAATTTGTCCATAAATAAATCTACCAGAAGGGGTGAGAGAGAGGGGAGCCCATCGGTAAGCCTTCTTCCTGTTTGAATAATTTTCCATCAAATTGAAAATAATTATGTTTTATACAAATAGACATCAAATTGTAAAGATCTAGTTTTTCTAGCGGTGCTAGATTCGATCGGAAGATTAACTGTTCTAAAATTTCTATTGTTTCTAGTGGTGGGATACTTGTGAAAAGATTTGTGACATCGAATGATATTAATTTCGCGTTATCCGGAATTACTTTGTTCTTCATTTTGTTGACTAACGCTATAGAGTTTTTTACCGTGTGTTTTGGGGAAAATGAGATTCTGGTTTTGAATAAATTGTTCAAGTAATGGGCAAGTTTATAGTTCGGGCTATTGATGCAAGTAACGACTGGTCTTATGCGGATTTCCGGTTTATGTATTTTTGGTAGTCCATATAGTCGGGGAGGTAGCGGATTCATCTCAATGAGAGTGTATTTTTTTATTATCTGGTATCAATATGCTGTTTTTTATTAATTCTCGGACTTCGGTGGCAAATTTATTCACGGGATTTTTGACATTAGAAAAACCATTTTTGTTTATGAAATCATAAACTTTCTTTTTTGTGTGTTTTTAGAACTGAGGATGAATGTATAGCATTCGAAACTAGTTTTCAATAAAACAAATTTATAGAAGTGGCAAATAATTTATCAATCCCTAATTAGATTGATCCTTCTATGCCATCATGCGGATGCCAAATGTATATTTAATGCTCCTTAATACTATAATGCTTTCGATAGAATGTATCGTTTAGGAATTATAGGCGAAAAAACAAAATTCTCAAGTTCTCTCGAGGCCATCCATGTTAGAATTTTTGTTTTCTACATGTTTGCATCTGTATATATAATACAATTTATAAATATGTGGTGTGTCCACTCACGCTACTTTCCTTTCCACTAAGGTTAGAGTCAAATACAAAAAATGTTTGGAATAAAAAAATAATAATCCGACTAATATTTTCTTTTTTTTTTGTTTGTAAACAATCAAATTATCTTTCAAATGCACATCTGAAATATTTCAGGAAATTTATAGTTTTCTATTTATCAAAAAAACACTAAATTTAGGTAAAACGGTGCCCATTGGAACGATTGCAGAATAATTTATAACATGTGAACAAAGATCAAAACGATATATCTCTGCCAGTAGTGGAATGATTTTTTTTTAGGAAAAAAAATTACCTTTTGTACGATTTTGTAGTGTTCGAAATGGCACTGGCAAAGGTCTACAAAACAAAACAATAATCAACAAAATCGTTCCATCCGTTTAAGAAATAAGGTGGGAACGATGACAAAAATGCGTTTTTTGGACTCGGAAGGTTCTGAAACGTATAGATTCCTTGAAAACTGCAAATTGAAAATTTGATCCGATTACAATACTTTCCTCAATGGTAATGGAAGTAATAAAGTATTAAATACGCTCTATCTTTGCTAATAATGGCCCCGCTGGACGAATTATTATTTGGACTCGGGGATTTCTGAAATGTATAGATCCATTGAAAATTGCACATCGAAAATTTGTCTGGATTACAATACATTCCTTACCTATGCGGTAAGGAAAATAATAAAATGTTAAATACGCTTTATATTTGCTAATAATTGTCCGATTTGGATGATTGATTTTTTAGGATGATGATTTTTGTTTCGATTTATTGGAAATTTAATTAATATTCAAATGATTATGTATATGATTCATTAAAAAATGTATACTTTTTGAGTTATACCCGAATAAAGATTTATTTTATTCATAATTTCAAAGTGAACGCTTCGAGTCACAAAACGCATTTTGTTCCATTGGTCTGTGTGTCTATATCACGATTATCTTTTAAATGGGTGGACCAATTTTGTTGATTATTATTTTGTTTTGTAGGGCTTTCACCCCGATGCGTGCGTACCAAAGCGGTCATCCTGTGCGCAATTGCGGCTGCGCAATAGCTTAAAAACATGCTTTTTTTATAGAATAGAGCGCCAAAACGGCTCTGACGGTTTTGATTAAACTTCCCTCAAATCATCGCCATAAAGCACTTTTAATTTTTTTATATAGCGCATCTCCGAAAAAAAAAATAATTTCTCATGTGGTTAGACACTTTTTTGACTGTCAATTGTTTATATTAAAGGTAAAATTATTTGAAAGAAAAAATATTAACGATTCACAAAAAAAAATTAATCACTAGGAATTGAGGTAATATGGATATTCTTCTTCTTCTTATACGGCACTTCGTCCTGCCTGAGGACAGGGCCTCTTGGCAACATTGACCATCAATCATACTTTGTTATATTTATTTAGTTATCTTTATTTACCAGAAAAAAATAGTTATATACTTACAGTTGTAATAAAGGTAATAGAACTTCCTCACTTTATCCTCCGCATTCTTCTTCAGCTCATTCATCGTCTTTTCCAAAAATGAGTATCTGTACCATTTGTCCAATATCTTGCTCACCCTGCCTATCTGCTTCTGCCGACTTTGAATTGATATGACAAAGAGGATAGCCGCTATAGGGTAGCCGTACTCGAACATCTTCGCGACAGGACTGTATCCGTGGAAGTTGATGACATGGTGGACCGCGATCAAGGTCAAGACGCTGAAGGATATCGCCATGTTGATTGGGTAACGCAGGACCCAGTAGAAATTGCCTCTCTTCCAGACAGTTATTCCATGCCTGATTGCCACTGACTCCTTGTAGACGAAGTTCTCACTGTTATCTTCGATCCTGAAAAATGTAGATCATAAACATGGATATTTAAAATGAAGGATTATCTGAATTAGAATAAAGGAAAAAACATCGGAAACACGAAAAATAATATTATAATAATAGAGTTTTAAGACATTAATGAAGTAAAATAATTCATTATTTGGGTGTTAATATTTAGAACCTACAAAAATGGGTCAAATCCCTATTTAGATGGGCCAAACTCATAACAAAATAAATACATTTTCTGCATAGAGTAATCATTTTGGTGTCACTTCCTTCGAAAAGACTAATATGTTCCGCATAAGACCTTCAATAATCACAGAAATTGCTTAGAAAACATCTGTGAAATTCGGATACCTCTACCCTCATTTTCAAAAAGTTATTATCAGTCTCTGTTTATATGTGCTACTGTCAACATCCACCGTTTATCATGGATGTCATTTCAAGCATTGTGTCATTCTTGATTGCATAATGAATTTCTTTTATTTTAACCGAAAAAAAAGTACATTTTTCGCTAACAAAATTTGTCATAACATATCAATATACAAAAACACCCAAGATGATTCTTGTTTCTTTTTGTATCTAATGATGATGAAATTGTATGCGATTTTTTGCATTTCGGTAGTTTTTGATTTTTTTTCTTTACAGAAAAACATTTGAAATAACGCGGAAGGATTTTTTTGATATTTGGCTAAAACAAACAAAAATAAACGCCAATAATCGGTTTTGGAATTCGTTTCACATAAATTTGATGCAAATGATCTCTTTGAATTTGAACAACTGTTAGCCAGTTGAAAAGATATAGCCATTAGATATTCTGTTAAAATTGACGAGAGATGGGAGATATCTCCCAGAAAAAAAGGATTTTTAATAAGAACTTTCTTCTTGGATGGGGATAATGAGAATTTTTTTTCCCCTTTAGGCTGATATTATAATTCAATTGCTGGTGCCCTCACTCAGTCTTCACTAGGTTTTAATATCAGTGACACTGCTGGAAACGAAGTGTTAGGGTCTTCTGAAGATCTGCTTTGCTATCCACATGTCCAAGCAGAGCTTGGTTCAGAGTTCCCTGGGGCCGAACGTAAATATTGTATAATACACTTCTTTATCTTGGTTGTTTATCTACTATTCTATTATTTAATATATCTATTTATTTTTATTTTGGATGCACATATATTATTTTATTTATATTCTGTTGTCTATCTTCCTTGAAAGTAGCAGGCGAATTATTTCTTAATAAAAAAAATAACTTCTATCTTTTTTTTTTGTTAATAAGTAAAACCAATAGCATTTAAAAAGACAGAAAGTTTAGTTTTAAAAATTGAGATCGGTCAACAACTTTTCGCAAAAAAACAAAACAACTAAAACTGAAATAGCGATATATGGCCATTTTATTACAGACCTTGTAATTATCGCAGGAACTCGTTTTTAGGTTCAAATTGTGGCTTTTGTTAGTCCCTATCTACAATAAAAATTTTTCCCTGAAATTGAGAAAATGTAAAAACAATGTAATGTGTTCTCGAAAAAAAGAACTGAATTTGGGTCAAAATGGCCCTGGAGCGATTATTCAAAGCGCTATATGTTCCCGAGGAGTTTCTCTGCATCCATATTTTTATGAAATATATGTGAGATTCGACTGAGTACCTAAAAACGTGTTTGAACTTCGGACTTTTTCTTTCTTCCGCTGCTCGGTGAACGGTGGGGAAGTCTCAACCACTTTACATTGCTCTCGGTTTTGGTATATTTTTTCGAGAACACCTGTTGTTACATTTCTCAATTTTCGAAAAACGCAGCTTTTTTTTGCATAATTTTTTTATTATAGATTGGTTATAACAAAAGCGACAACCCAGAAATGTTTGTTTGTGCAACATTGTTATTCTTAAGGGGATTCGTTCCAGTATAAAGTTTCTATTCTATTCTAAAAAGAATGAAGTGCCCACATCATAAACTGTCACTTCCCATCTTACTTGAAATAAATGTTGAAAGATACTCTTTAGTTCCCATAGGAATTCCATTTAGCATCCATAACAACATTTTATTTCCATTGAATAACATAAAGTGTTGAAATTATTTACAACAAAAATCACTGGAGTTTATGCGATTTTCATCACTCTCCATTACCTTCTACAACCATTTATGTTATACAATATTTTTTCCAAAATCTTTAGCTTTCCAACGATATATTATTCATCTATATTACAACTCTTATTTCTGGAAATTTGTTTTCTTATAAAAAAAAAAAAATATTTGTTTAAAGGTAAGTGAAATTAAAAATTCATAATGAAAAACTAGCAAGCTCAGAAAGTTTTATAAATAATTAATGAACTAAATAAATATTAAATAAAAGCATATTCTTATACTTCAATCGCCTCTGTTTCGAAGGCACTTCTGAATCTCGGTTTCAATAATGTACACTAAATACTCTCAGTGGGTAGAAATCTGGCGGTTAAGGGTGAAACTTACCGTTAGTAAAGAATCAGTGTTATCTTATCACGTACTGTGAATAAAAATTTTTTGGATTATACTGGTTAATCTAATGAGTAATTAGTTTATTAAAAAAAAATCGCTTGATAAATTATTTCCAATAATTTACAGAAAAATTAATTAAATAAATAAAATTTTACTGACACTTTAAATATATATTTCTCTCGAAAAGAATTCAGTTCTGCCTTGAAACCCATCTCTCACACAACCGAAGACACACTGCAGTGTCCTTCACAAGAAATTAAGTTTTAAGAAGTCCTATTCGTGAAATTATCTCAATTCGCTTCATGACGTAAAGAATTAATATTTCAGAATATAGTTAGCCGTATAATGTAGGGAAGGGACAATTCTGAAATTAAGAATGTCGACGAAGATTACAGTCTTTTTAAATTGCTAGGTCCTTCTACAGTTATATTATGGGTTCATGTTATTCCGCTGCTATTTAAATTTTTTATGCTGGATGCGGTTTTAAATAATGGGCACGTTATACTTTATTTTGTGATTGTATGAAACTTTATTGATTAGTTTGTTTAGTTTTATAAAAACGAAGAAAAAGTCACTAAATAGGTGACGTTCAGGTTTTCTACGAATTATTGTGTCAATTTCCTTGCAATGTAACGATTAAAGCAATATATCTGTGCCTTTATAAATTAGGACTGGCCAATAATTTTATTTTTACAGTAGAAATTTTTGCAGTTTTTGCCAATGTTCAAAATTTTGCAGTGTCCGTTCTTAACACAGAATGAAGAGTAAATTTAATAGCAAGCTATATGAAAATCACCTTCAAATAAGTACGCACTTGATTTATGTTTATGGGGAGGAAAAAAAGAGAGGGGGATGGTTTTTTATTTTCCTCTTTGATCAGATTTTGATAGTAATTTTCCTCATAACACTAGAATTCGTAATGTTAAATTTTATTTTAACAGTGAACTTCCTTTTGTTTTATAAACCTTATGTGCAAAACTTCATCATACATAGACTGAAAGTGTAGGTTTATTAAAAAAAATAAATAAATAAATATTTCTTCAATATAGAGATAGTAGAAAAACATCGTTAAAAAGCAGTAAGTATATTCATATATTCCAATTTATACCTCTTTGGTGATACAATTATTTCTATCATATTAATTGGAGATACTTAGTTACATCGTATTTAAGACCATCAAAGAGCATGTTATTTAAAGAGTTCTATTGCTGTTTGGAGCTACGAAATCGATCGTCTCCTAGAGTAATTTTTTTAGATGTATGTAACATTGTTTTATTAAAAATGTATATATAAATAATTGTAATATTTGTTTTTAAGTCGTTTATATTTTACTACCGTTTTTACCATGGTAAATGTTTTTTTTGTAGTTAAACCCTAAAGATAGGGCAAAACCACGAAACGTTGGTATCATAATATAGTATGAGTTATGAATAAAACCATAATAAGGAAGATTGGGGAATTTCACATCGCTTTATTTATTTATATTTTTTTAACAAATAAAAAGAGAAAAATAAAACTTTTATTTCACTAATTTTTTTATCTTTTATTATAAAATCGATATTCTGTTATTTTCCTTAAAGATAATGTTTAAGGTGATGAAAATAATTCCCAACTACTAAAAATAAAAAAGTAAAAACATCGTTATTTATATATATTTATTTTATTTTGTCCTTGACATATATTATGTTAACAAATCTGATATTTAAACATATTTTTATTTAAATGATGAATACAGATCTTTAAACAATTACTTATTTTAACCTGCTCAAATATAGATTTATATTTTTATTTATTAGTGAAATCTTTTTGATTGCATATTTTCAAATGTCCATGATTTTGATTGAAAGTTTGCCTTCCCAATATATACCAGCATCATAAAAATAAAAGGATGCAAATTATTACAAAATGGTTTATTATGGTTTATAAAATGGTATATAATTACACTGTTCTGTTACGTAAAATTTGTCTTGTGGGTCAAAAATGACCTGTTTTTCAACATTTTGAGCATTTTTTTATCGTTGAAAACTTCAATGAAAAATGAAATAAATCTATTTAATTTTGAAGCTATTACAATGTATTACAACATGAAAAAATTGCGAGAGCTCAAGTTTCAGACTTCAAGAATTGGTTTGGTTTATGCCTGCCTTTTAGGTTCAATGACGGTGTTGTCCCATTAGCCAACAGTAGAGTTAGCAGGCAGATTTATTGTAGAGAGGAGACAATAAAGAATATTGTTTCTCTCCTGGAGGGTTTCTACAGGTACCAGAAGCAAAGATTAATGAGAGGATTTTAGTGGTGCCACAAACCGCTCCCTTTTCAAGGATCTGGAATTCAAAGGAAAATTAAATGAAACTGAAAAAAGAGCTTGTTCTGCGTTTGGAAATATGTGTGAACAAATTTCGGGCAACAAAAGAGCTACAAATTAGAAAGACATTGTTGAAGAATTGCTTTTATCAAATAAGGTCAAGGGCTGCAACATGCCATAAAAGATTGTTTGCACTCCCATTTGAATGTTTTCCCTACCAACTTGGGAGCAGTTTCAGATGAAAACGGAGAACGGTTTCGCCAAAAGATTGCCCAAATTGAGAAAAGGTATAGGAAATGGAATCAGATGCTTGCTGACTACTGTTAGATACTACAACGGGAGACAGCTGATGAAGACTATAAAAGGAAAAAAGATATACAAATTGACTTGATAGACACATGTTTAGGATTAAATATTTTATATATTATTATTATTCATAAGAAAATTAAATAAGTAAGAAATTATAATAATAATGAAGTAAGAAAAAAACAATACATGCTATTTCAGTTTTTTTCAAAACCAACCTCCACTTTCTCAAAAATGGTGCCTCGTAGAATTTGTTGGACTTCACATTCGAACTCAGCATACATGAAAATATTTTTTTTTGTTATTTATTTACAGAAATTTACAACTGCATAAGATTATACAAAAAGTAAATATGATAAAATGTACATGACACTTGATAATGACGTGAGAAGGAGCTACCCATTGGTAGCACTTCGATGACATCTATGGTAGGAGGTCCCGCGGCCATCTTCTTCTAAGACGCCTCGGAGGATTATCGGGGATAGTTTGGGATGACAGGTTGCGTATTAGTGTGGATTAGTGTGGGTAAGGAGTTTGTAATTAAAAGAGGTATATCTATTTCGGGCTAAGTCTGCAACAAAGAATATATTTAGGTCTTTATGGATAATTCTATTTGTAAAATAATAGGAGCATTGAGGATTTTTCGAAGGATTTTGGATTGTAAGGATTGGATACGGGATGAATTTGATGTTTTCGTGGAGCCCCAAAGCTCGATCCCATATGTCCAAATAGGCCTGATAATAGCAATGTATATCAGCTTTTTATAGTAAATCGGAAGTTTAGAGCGTTTAGTGTTGTAGTAAACGGTATCTACGAGCAGTTTCTTGTCGTTTCAGTCTTGTATGAGGATTCCATGTAAGGCGTTTATCAAGATGAAGTCCTAGATAGCGGATCTGTTCGACAGGGATAAGTGGAACATTATTAAAGGATACAGTAGGACAGGAAGTAGTGGGTTTGAGGCGAAGGGTAAAAGTGATCTGTCGGGATTTATTAGGATTTATTTTAATTCTCCAGTTCTGATACCATTCTTCAATGGAAATTATGTGTGATTGCAGGATTTGGGATGCAACCGTTGGGTCATTATTCACAGATAACAGACATGTGTCATCTGCGTATGTTGTGAGGACAGTGTTAGGATTGGTTGGGATAACAGTTGTATACACCGAGTAGAGAATAGGACCTAGGATACCACCTTGAGGGACACCAGCGGACTGGAAAAAGAGGGAAGAGTAAAGAAAGTTATGATTTACTTTGAAGGTTCTGTCAGTTAGGTAGGAACGGATTAAAAAGTAATATGTAGGGGAGAGGAATTGACGGAGTTTGTAAAGCAGTCCCGGGTGCCAGACTCGATCAAAAGCTTGTTCAACGTCGAGAAAGACATTGCAGTACATTCCGCGCTCCAATGGAGAGGATATTACATCCACAACACCATCGTATTGTCATCACACTTGTCATCACACTGCTGGATAGAAGAATGAGATGTTCGAAATCCAAACTGGTGATCAGGAATCACGTGAAAAGAAGCTAGGATTGGGTAAATGCGCTTTAGCATGAGTTTTTCTAGGATTTTTCCCATGATTGGTAAAAGGGAGACAGGGCGGTAGGAGGATGAGTATTCAGGTGGCTTATTGGATTTTTGTACCATTTTTATTATGGACAGTTTCCAAGGATCGGGAAAATAGGTAGATCGGATTGCAGCATTATATATATCGGTCAGAAGTAGAATAGCTTTTCAAGGGAGCTGTTTTAGGATATGGGATGTGATGAGGTCGTGGCCAGGAGCTTTTTTTGAAGGCAATTTGTGGATGATGTTGATTATTTCATAAGGGTGAAACGCTTTAGGAGGAAGGGACATTTGGAGTGGGATAGTTAATTCCGCTTCAACATACTTAAGGTGGATAGGGTTAAGGATGTCAGGATGGGGATTGAAAATTTTGAAAAGGTGTTCACCAAATATTTGGGATTTTTCTTCGTCTGATCGTGACCAGGTCTGAGATTCAGTGAGGAGTGGATGATTAAAGGTTTTGAATTTCAGTAGCTTTTTTGTAGTGATCCATAAAGATTTATCAGTAGTAGAAAGGTTTCCTGTAAAGTTCTGTAAGTTTTGAATGTTGTATTTCCTAATTCTATTTTCAGTTTGTTAGTTAATCTATTGTAATAAGTTTTGTCCGATGGATATCTGTGCCACTTTGCTCTTGCACGCATTTTTTCTGTCAATATGATGTCAAAAGGTGTGAATATGATGTGGTAAGTTAGTTTCACGGGAATTTCTAGTTTTAGGTTTTGACGTATTGCTATTGATGATGGTTTCTATTGATATTGTGAGTTCTTCAATTGCGGAGTCAATCTGTTGCTTGTTTTTTAACGGAATTTTTAAGTCTAGTTTGGTTTCTAGATCATGACGAAAACTGTCCCAGTTAACCAGTCCTGTAATCAGAGAAGGAGGAGAAGGTTTAGCAACAGGATTTGAATGCATGAGAAGCAGAACTGGACTATGATCTGAGGATAGGTCATCTATGGATTTGATTGTAGATTGTAAGGAGGGTATCTGAGAAGTAATGAATATGTCAAGGATATCGGGACGTTTTTTATGGGATGTAGGCCAGTAAGTAGGGTTCATGGGTGAAAGGATGGAATAACTTGGAGGTTGAGACACGGGAAAGAATCCTTCCACGAGTGTTGGACGTTCGACATCCCCATCATTGATCTTTAGCGTTGTAATCTCCTCCAGCAATGAAACGCGGACCGGAACGGAATAATGAATTAAGGTGATCATAGGTCAGGGAATTACCAGGCGGACAGTATACAGCTGAGAATGTAACGTTAGACGGATGAGCGGACAAGGTTATAGAGGTAGATTGAATGGTGTTAGTTGGAATGGATGGAATCTGGAAATTTATGAATAAGGATACAAGACCCTGCGTGGGATGTGTTGTCTGGGTGATTTGATCTGTATGTGATGTAGTCATGTATATAAAAGTAAGATTGTGTTGTGAAATGGGTTTCAGTCACCAGTGCAATGTCTATGGAATTTTCATAGAGAAAAATATCAAGTTCGTCTCGATGGTTATTAAGGCCATTTGCATTCCACAATTGGATAGCTAGGGGCTTTTGGTTCATCTTGGGATATTGAGCCAGATTTCTGTAAGGACGAATCCTCATCGAAAGTAAGGAGGGTGATGAGTGGTCTGATCGTGTCTTGTAGACATGAAAATATAAAAATCAGAAAACATTTCTCAAGAGAGCGAAAAAAAAAAGTCTTTGCAGAACAGTGTTATTATTATTTATTTGCTCAATTTATCAGAAATTATCAATAACATTATTAAAAATGTTTCGGAATCTGTATACCATAGCAAAAAGAAATTTAGGCTTTTGTAATGATTTCACATTTTACTTCTATCTTCATAAATGAATGAGATATGGGTTTATGAAACCTATAATCGGACGCCATTTTGAAACCATTTAATGTCGAATTCCGAGGATAATTCTGGTATGACCTGTGGCTTTGGCATCCAATGTGAAACGTTTGGAGTAATGTGGGTTCGATTCCCACCGCAGGGTCAATTAATATTTCGTCGGTCATAATGTGAAATCACTTATTTAACAAATCCGAACTTTTCAGCAGACAAAAAAAGAAATGCTTAAAAAATTGAGTTTTCATCTTATTGACATTTTTTTTTATAGTATGTTCCAGCGAGTATGTGAACAGAAAAAATTAACAATTAATTGTGCGTAAAATTTAAGCAAAAATTAAACAATTAAACAACAAATCAAAACGATTTGTTTCATGAAAATCCCGGGAATGTAATTAATTAATAGAAATGCAAATAAATATTTACATTCCCGTTCCTATTTACATTGGTAGGCTATTCCTAAAGTTTATATTTTTAAAATAATAAATAGGTATTTTCATATTTTATTTAGTAGTAAATGTTATTTTATAGGATAAAATTACACCGAAATATAGCGGCCGATATTTCGGTATACTAAAAAATAATTAATGACTGTGGATGGACTGAGACCTAATGAAAGGTTTGTGGAGCACAGGTGCATAATGACTCCGTTGTCTTCTGTATTATTTACCGAACGAGGACACATCTTCTATTAAATTCTTGATCGAGGCTTTCTCCGAGCGTATGTCTTGATTGTTGTTTTGAATCTTTGATCAGTAATTTCCGCCCAATTGTTTGAGTCTAACTCTTGAATTATTATTTTTTGTATTTTTAAGAAATTAACTATTTAAGAAATAGTTCATTCTATTTATAATAGAAATAAATTAACTTTATTTAAGAAATAAACTATTTTTCAAATACTTAGGAGCTTTAGTGAAGAGAAAACATGATATCAGAGCGGAAATAAATGCAAGAATCGCGGTAGGCAACAGATGTCTTTCTACAGAGCGAAGTTTCGGAACCTGTCACGGAAAGTAAAGCTGCTTAATTATAAAACGATCTTAAGGTCAATTGTCACAGAGGCAGCGTGATTCCTGACCCAAGAATGCGAGAAGATCTTGCGGATCTGAGAAAGGAAGTTACTTCGGTAGATCGTTAGGTCAGTAAACATACCAATGGAAGATAAAAAATAATAGGAAACTTCGGGAACTATATAATGAACCGGACATAGTCACTTATGCCAAATCATGCCGTATAATAAGGATTGGACACGCAGAAAGGACGGGAGAAGATAGATAGATACCGGAAAAACTATTATATCGTAAACCAGGAGGCAAAAGAAGGAGAGGAAGGACCAGGTTGCGATGGATCGATGATGTAGAGTATGGGAATTAGACCAAAGAGATATAGATCTGGAGATAAGGTGGATTGGAGCGGCCTTCAAGGGCTGTAGAGCCACGGAGTAAGTAAGTAAGGAAAAGAAATGAAGTCTGAAGAATTTTTTATCTTAAAAACATAAAAAGATTTATTCCTTTTTTTAGCTCGCTCCTCAGAAAAAAAGATATTCACTAATCTTTTTAGGTTATTTTTAGGTGTCATAGAGTTAAGTTTTATTTTGCCGGCAAGACTGTCAGTCTTAGAAAGTTAGATTACAAACTTTTAACCAAATATTTTTTAGCCCTTTCCGAATAATTAGACTTAAACCGAATATTTGGACTGAGAGGGTCTTGAAACCAAAATGTATGGTAAAATTTAGAAAATTGTAACCCATTCGCATTTCAACTTTAGTATAACTATTGTATTGTTCAAAAAATGTTTAACAAATATTTTAAAAGTTTAATCTTAATTTAATTTTTATACTAAAATTATTTAAAATGAATATACTGTCATATTTAAGTCCAATCCGGACCAAGTCGAAATATACAGCGTCACTTGCCGATGCCTTCCTCCGTTGCCGATGCTGAGTTTGTTATATTAATTTTTATATTTTTTTTTTTATTTTTGAAATTCTAATTTAATTTGAAAAGACATTTCTCCTAAACACAATTCAAGAAAATTTATTCTAAAAGTTTTTATTTCTAAAAATTGTTGATGGAACTACCAGTTCTCAACTGTCTTCTTTTTAGTTCTTTTAAGCATTGCTTTTGAATTTCCCGAATTCTATCACCAAAGGATCTTTACAGTCTGAACTTATCTATTCCTAGATATTTCTTTTAATTTCTCCTTTGTCAATCCATCTGGCACAAATTGCCATTCATTGATCAGAGAATTTCTCAGGATGGTGACTTTATCTAGGAAAAACATAAGAGATACTACTTGCGCATATAATGGTAAATATTGATATTAATTGTTTTCCACTTTGAACTCCATTCTGGATTCAAAATAAACTCAACAACCATAGAATGATACATGCATTAAAAAAACAAACAATTAAACTTGGTCATTATTGCTGTGAAAAATTAAATATATTTTTCAAGAAAGAAAGTAGATTAGAACAAATTGAAATGGTTTATAATTTGGAATTATCAAGTACTCGCTTTACTTGAACTAACGTTTGTCTTCTTGTTTTTATGGAACGTAAGATTATTTGTTTATTTTGTTGAATGGTCAAAACAAATAAAGCCGACCTCATCAAATTCTTTACCACTGTGCTTCTCTAAGCTGTTTCATTATCATTTCCGTTTATCTTTTTCCTTTAATTAGTCAACAAAAAATATCTCAGAATTTACGTTATGAATTTTCTTCAATCTTGAATTAATGTATATTTATTTATTACACTTTAGATACCCTTTATGAAAGTAATATCAATTTTCGAAGTTGTTTCATTCAGAACTTTTTGAAATTTGGAGCACTCGAGGAGGATGCTTAAGATAGCTGGATTTTGTTTATGTTTCTTATAATATCATTTAAAAGTTCATGATGATACGGTAATAAATTACATGTAGCCAATTTTATAACAAAAAAAAGTTTATAATTTTTAAAAACATTAAAATAAGTGTGTGTGTGTGTGTGTGTGTTTATGAATGTTTATGTGTGTGTGTGTGTGTTTTTTTCTATAAAAACGGCTCTAACGATTTTTCCAAACCCTAAGGTCTCTCGTACATCCCCGAGAAAAAGCTGGGAAAAAATTATGACGAAAATAACATTTTAGTTGCACATTACTGGAAAAGTATCGAGGGGATGACGCAGGAAATGTGGAATGTAATTTTCCATTTATTTGTGGACGTAGAACGATTGGTGCCATCCACAAGTTTTTTTAGGTCAGATCGACTCACAACGAAATTATCCAACGAATCCGACATATGATTTGGTCCAAAGAATAAGTTAGATTTTTTTACGCGAAATGGCGCAATCTTTTTTTGGAATTTTTTTCCGGAACAGCGGTTTTGCCCTATAATGCGGCGTAGCCTTAAGCAAGGCCGGTTCAAGCCATAAAGGGGTCCCTAGGCAATACAAATCTTGTGGTCCCTCTCCCCTTTTCAATTCAATTCATTTTATTGCATAAACGAAAATAGAAAATGACGTAAAATATAGAGTTATACATATCTACATTTATGTATCTAATTTTTGATAAGAGTCCATCACCCTCATCCTGTTTGTTTCAAAGGTAATAAAGTTATTACAAGGATTTATTTCTCGATTAACTTAACTGTTAAACGTCATCATTATCAGACATAAAATCGCTCTTCTAAATTTGAAGCACTGTAAAACTTACGAAAAAGCTTAACCCAAGTCACGGCCGCAAAGGCTGAAAAAAATATATTGTCCATCATTCAACATATCAGAGCGCGGCGAAAAATCTCTCAGTATTATTTATTATTTTTTTTTTTTGTCCAACCGTCGTTCAAACCCGACGGAAAAACCGATCGTGAAGGGATGAAAACCAATGGTTTTGCCTGCCATCCAAGAGACCTGTCCAGGACAGAAAATAAAACCGATGGTTTGGAAGTAAGGCATTAAAACTGGCCGTGTATGGCTATTTTCTTATGACTTATATAACTTATATGTCGGTTTTTTTCGGAAGAAATGAACTAATAACCTTATCTACAGAGATTTTTATGTACATAATTGTCTTCCTGAGGTATTAACACGAGTACATCTTCAAGATTTATACATTATTATAATTGAAGAAAAAAAAAATTAAATTAACAATACACTATTTTTTTTCTC
The DNA here is from genome assembly GCA_948150685.1 of Rhaphigaster nebulosa. Classification (NCBI taxonomy): domain Eukaryota; kingdom Metazoa; phylum Arthropoda; class Insecta; order Hemiptera; family Pentatomidae; genus Rhaphigaster; species Rhaphigaster nebulosa. The sequence continues at coordinate 207,983,792 of OX411306.1, forward strand.
GAAATTTATCGTGATTACAAAAATTATAAATTTCTCCAATGAAAAAAAAACAATGACAAATAAAATAACTTTGGGCATATTTTAGGATTTTGCCTAAATTAATGGTCTAAAAATATATGTAATGATACGTAAAAATCTGTATAACAATGATTGATCGACCAAACTGTGCTATTTTAGCTTCACACAACTTGTAAAACGTGAAAAAAATTAAAAGCAAAAATTAAAAGTTACCAATTAAAATTTTTAGGTTGCTTTGACTTTTTTCTTTTTTTCATAACTGATATATTTAACATGGTCGAAATTATATCGGAATTGTCACTAAATAATTTTACAGACATTTCCCAATTTTTAAAATATAGTTGGTGAGAAATAAAGCCTAATATAACTAGTTTATTTTAATTTTGTTTTGGCCTATTTTGTCTAAAGCCAACAAAAACATTATTATTGTGAATAAAAGTGCATACGTAGCTGAATAGATTACAGCACAAATATTATGCGATGACATAAAAAAATAAAATTGTTTACTTTCATTAGTAGGAGAGGGAGGAGTGAAAGAAGGGATTGCTAAATCCATCTCGCCCCCCTCACAAAAATTCTAGGGCCCGAATCAGTTCTGGACTGATCAGTCATTCCTTTACGAAGGGCGGGCAACCATATGTAAGCATATTTATTTATTTTTTTGGTTCATTATTTTCAAAATGATAAACCAATATTTTATAGTTGTAAATAAAAACCGTATTTACAATAAATTATAAAATTGGACATATTAGCACTATTGCATTAAATTAGACATACAATTTTGTCCATGATTTCGGAATGGATAATATTTTACACAAAAGGACACTCCAATACGAGAGTTATGTAGTAAACCACTACAGGGTTGTAAACCTTCTGTATTGGAAAAAAATGAGGGGGGAAAAAAAGTTATTGTTTCCAATGACCATATATAGTCATTATCAGATGTTTAGCTAATGACGCAAATAAATCAATTTGTATAATACTAGAAAACATTTTCTGGAAAAAATATTATATTGTTTTTGTCCACAAGATAACAATATCTCTGTGATGCCCTCTCGGTCACCTTGAACCAGGGAATGACAGAGACGCAAATAATGTTTAAGAATTATTATTTAGTCTAAACATGCATCGCCTCAGAGCCATCTGTTTGTTGATTTTCTTAGTCTTGATTGTAAGTTATGTAATACATTTACGCATAATTATAGTTTTGAGATACTTTCTTGATTGTAGATATCTCTAAGTAGTTTGGCAGCTGTCATGTAAGTTTTCTTACTATAATTGAGTATAGAAAAAATATGTTCGGTAAAGTCCGCAATGGTGTAATGTTTTTCGTTTTTTTACTTCCTTGTACGCAGTAGAGGAAGTATTGTAATCGCGAAAATTTTCGGCTTTCAGAATATCCGTTTTGGCTATTCCCTTTTCGGCACCTTCCTTTTTGGTCAATCCATGATCACCGAAAGTGGTACTTTACTTGAAGGTCATAATAGATTCTCATCAAAAATATATTATAAATACATTATATTAAAATAACATGCATATAATATTTCAAATTTGGTATTTATGATTTATATATCCATTTAAATAACATAATATATTTTGGACTAAATTGACTTACTGGAAGCGGCACTTTAGTCCAAAGTCTTAATAAACTTTCATAAAAAAATTATATTAAAAATATAATGCAAAACTTCTGAAATTTGATATACAGCACTTACAAATTAATATAAATAAAACTGGATTTTGTTTAAAATTAATAATATAATAAACTATGTATAAATAATTTCATTAACAATATAAATAATATTCTAAATTTATGTCATTCAGAATTTGGTTTAATTTCGCCATAATTGACTTTGTTTCAAAGATGTCAGAGAATCGTATGGCGTAGATAATAAAAAAAAATAAAAAAAAATTGGCTCAAATATACTGAAAAACACGAATAAAATCAATGTTTTCAAGTAGTTCACACAATGGCTGAAATTGCAAAGAGCAGTGACATTTAAACGGCCAACAGTAACGAAAACACTTATTCTTCTTTAAAAACAATAGTCACTTTTTAAAATATTCGAAATGGTTTATTAGCAGTGAAGCGGAAAGGACAAGCGCTTTCAGTCTTCTTCCACATCAATGAGAATTCATAAATGCAATAGTTAGTAGCCTGATCGATATCATTTAGATTAATTACACTAACGAGCTTATATTAGTGCAACAATTAAAGTGTCAGAAACAGTTTTATATATATATATATATATATATATATATATATATATATATATATATATCTATATATATATACATATATATATATATTATTTATATTTTGTATACTTATTTATTTATTACTTAATTATTTGCTTAGTTATTATTTGATTATTTATTACTTAATTATTTATTATTTTACTTAGCTATTAATTATTTATTTATAAAGTCCACGGGTCGTTTACTAAGTCCTCAGAGAGAGAAAAAAAAATTGCATAATTGTTATTGGCACTTAAATTGTTGCACTAATGTAAGATCGTTAATGTAATTAAACTAAATGATGCCAATCAAGCTCTTAACTATTACATTTATGTGGATGAAGCTCTTATGTCCCTACCGGTTCACCGCCAATTAAGTGCATTTTCGAAAGAACTATCTAGAATATTTTAAAAAGTGACAATTGCTTTTTAAAGAAGAATGAGTGTTATACATATGTTTTATTTGAAGAATTTTTCGTTGGCCGTTTAAATGCCACTGCTCCTGCAATTTCAACTTTTGTGTGAACTGCTTGAAAAAATTGACTTTACTTGTATTTTTTAGTGTCTAAGCCAATTGTTTAAGGGTACCCATTTTGTTAAGGTATATCCATCCTTGTGTGGAATATGTACTAACTAAAACCATTAGGCATTACTTAGGAGTTAGGCATTACTTCATGGAGGGGAGAGGCTGAGTGTCGGGTCATTGTATTAGGCTACCTGCTTTATCAGGCTCGCCGTTCCTTCCGCAGCAGCTTGATGATTTATGCTACTAGATGTTGGCCCGCCTTCCAGCGCTCCTGGGAGAGCGGCATTAGGCAGACAATGTTATCAGCAGTCGATTCCGATCCGCTGACCCTTCGAAACTCGTCCCGTTCTTCCTGAAAGCGGGAACCATAGAAGAATAAGTGTTCCATGCTCTCTTCTATTGCTGGGCACACTGGACATCCTATCTGCATGAGCGAAAACGCAAGCCGGTAGGGTGGTTAATCATTGCGAATGAAATCCTTTAACGTGCACTCACAAATTTAAGATATTTTTTCTTGAAAAATATTCAAGATAACGACATGAAATTTAGCAGGACGTATGTGTGGTATTAATATATGACTAAGAATAAATAATTAATTAACAACATAGAATTATTAATAATTAATATATTTCATTGGATTTTAAAATAGATTTTTCTGATGTTCCCAATAACTAAACATGTTAAAAAGCTACCTATATTTTTTATTTATCAAATAGGCCATATATGCAAAAATGTAAGAGTATTTAAAAACAAATTTCAGAATTCTGTCACGTCTGAGATTGGAGATAATATGGGTTTTGTAAATCTCCCTTTCCTAAATTATCTTTAAAAAAAATGATTAATATTTATTATTTTTAAGGGTATTGAAATAGACTAATAAGGGCATTTTTTGTAGATTTTGGTATGAAACACACAGGTCCTTCATAATTTCATGATGATATCTTAAACGATTTTTAAGAAAAATGTGTTTAAACTTGTAAGTGCAGATTAAGGGCGCGATTTCTGTGGCTTCCGATAGTTCCAAACAAAATAATAATAATAATTTATCGTAAACTATAAATGATAAATCAAATAAGTTTGCATATGTTATTAGGACATTAATAGGATCAATCCCTCCAAGTTTCTATAAAATCTGAGGTGGTAGGTGTTATGACCGGATGATTTGACATGGAATGATCCACTATTAATTTTTTCTCTTGAATTTGGCAGACGTTAATACCGTATTTGCCAATTAAAACAGATTTTTTATAAAATAAGTAACCTATATTAGAACACTTTAAAATTAATATTATAAGTATTTAATTTATTTCTTTTTTTATTGTCATAATAATTTACCTGTTTTTAATACGAATAATTTTGATGACTAAATAGGCCATCATATCAGCTACCAGCCATCTTCAAATTTTTGGAGGCAGACGACTTCTAGAAGTAATAAAGGGAGAGCTTCCAGATATTACAAAGAAAATTTTATAGGAAGGGATTGAGAGTAAGTATATATTTTATTGTTTCAAAATATATAAGGTAAGGTGTCCGAAATCCGTACCGACGCGTTAAGACACCTTAATCTTAGTTATCTAGCGTTGATACTGCTGAAAAACTCTTGAAATATTTGAGTACCACCGAGTTGACTGGTAAAATAGTTGTGACGGTTTCTTTTGGGCTAGTATTTTTAATTTAGATTAGAAGCTGGTTATAGTTTTTCTTAAATTTCCCAACGCTACTCTGGTGCATCAAGGTGAAATATTTTTTATTTTAGTATAAATCTGAATTCTTAGGTAAAAAATTCACAGTTCATTTCTTTATTTAGCGAACCATATGAAATATATATTTTCACCTGGTATACATCACTGAGTCATTCAATGCCTTATTTAGGTATGGTTTCATAGACTTTTGTACGAAATTTTGCCTTTTTTATCTAGTACTGGTTATAACAACTCCCGAGCACAAGGGTGGTTTGGAGCTGGTGATATGAGCTATTAATAAGCTGGTGTAGCGACTTAATTTTCTTCTCTTTAAGGACGTTATTGGCAATCTTGTGTAACAGAATATACGTTTGTTTGCAAGGCGAACTTTATATACAATTATGGTTTACCATAGCCATACCAGAGCGTTCTTCTTCCCCTTTGCTTCGCACTGCACCTCCATCCTGTGATGCCCAGCACTTTAAGATTGCATCATGTAACCATAGCCTGCGCGGTCGACTTCTAGTTCCGATGACAGTGCCATTTAACATCTTGATTGGGATTCTGTTCTCGAGTATTCTAACTACATGGCCTAACCATTCAATCCGGCTGGACTTGTTAAATTTTATGATGTTGGCGTCTTGAAAAAACGAGTATAGCTCAGCATTCATTCGAAGCCTCCATGCACCACTGTCCAGATCTAGCCCATAAATTTCCCGCAGCACCTTGCGCTCGAATACCCTGAGATTGTTGCTAATAATGGCTGTCAACGTCCAGGTTTCCGCCCCATAAGTCAAGATTGGCCTGATAAATGTTTTTTACAGTCTTATCTTAGTAGCTCTTGATAAGAGAGAGCTTCTAAACAGTTTTAAGTTCTCATAATATGCCCGGTCAGCTGACAAAATTCTTTTCTTTATCTCTTCATCAAGTTTGTTTTCATCGTTTATTTCAGAGCCTAAATAAATAAAACTCTTCACTTTCTCAAAAGAACATACATCAATATCCAACGATGAGTTATTATGATTACATTCGCTGGTTGTCATATACTTGTTTCTTTGAGCGATGCAACATTCCGCGCAACTAAGCAAATATAGTCGGCATAAGCACATAACTCCGTAGAGGAGTAAAGGATGTTCCCTATAATATTTAAAGCTATAACAGCCTTGTGAAGGGCGAGATTAAACAATGTGGCAGATAGAGCATCCCCCTGCCTCACGCCAGCTGTTGTGGGAAACTCTCGGCTTTCGACGTTACCACCTATGCGGACCTTCCCCTCACTGTTACGAAGGGTCATACTAATAAGCTTGAGGGATATGAAAATCTTTTAAGGCTTGTATCATTTTGTCTCTATTGATACAATCAAAACCCTGTAGATAATCTATAAATAGGAGATACAGGTCTACTTTGTATTCCCAACACTTTTCGAGGACCTGCCTCATAACAAATATTTGATCAGTGGTGCCATTTCCATGGCGGACACCACACTGATAATCTAATAAGATTTTTTCGGCGAAGAGGTTAAGTTTTCTCAGAAGTATGGTAGATACTACTTTGTATGCAACTGCCAAAAGAGATATGCCTCGGTAGTTACTGCATTGCAGTTTGTCACCCTTTTTATGAATCGGGCGTATGAGGCTAGATGTCCAGCTTTTTGGCATACTTTCACTTTCCCACATGTCTAGTACAAGAGCGTATATTTCCATTTGCATTATTTCCCCACAGTTTTTAAAGAACTCTGCTACGAGAGAGTCATTACCAGGTGCCCTGTTAGTTTTCAAATGTTCTACTGCATCCTCAACATCTTCCATATCTGGAGGCTCTTTATCATTTTCTTCGCTTCTTGAGAATCGGTTTCTTGATTTTCTGAGCTAAAAATTTCACAAATTTTTCAATTTTTTTCTATCTGCTCCTTTAAAAAGCGTCGTTTTTTATCCCTCAACATCCTTTTGGCTCCGAGTGGTAGTCTGCTGTACTTTTTCTAGTGGCACGTTGCAACATAGCAATTATATATATATATATATATATATATATATATATATATATATATATATATATATATATATATATATATATATATAAGTTAAAACTTGTTCGGCACGAAACACAAAAAAAAGAGAGGTTGGGAGGATGAAACGTACACCACAATGTCTAGAATACAACTGGCTTTATTTACTTTTCTACAGCCTTATATAGGATTTGCTATGTTTATTTATATATTTTTCCCCATAATCCTAAACTCTCCACTTACCTCCCCCGCACCAGTTCACGAAGTGAACTCTGAAAAAAAATATATAAATGAACATCAGCACAAAATATAATATACAGAAACCAAAAGATATATACAAATAACTACATAATGCTTAACCACTCTAAAAAAAAAAAAAAAGAAAACAAACTGTTAAAACAACCCACAAACAAAATTACAGACTTATAACTAAAACTACTTATAATTACTAATTTACAATAACTAATAAACACAAAGGCCCATAAAACTATATACAACAAGACTTAAAACTAGGTCGAGTTAACAAAAGGATAACTTCGATGTGCTCTATTCACTGAACTATACACTTCCACAATTGTCTCAATTGTTACCCGCGTCCAAAGGGATGCGGAGATGCCTGACGTGGGTATGTCGCACTCTTTGTGCGCCTTGAATCTCTTGTATCGATACAATATTGTGTTCTCTGAGTGCTACCACCCTGAACGGCCCCTCGAACCGGGGTTCTCCTTTTGTCCGACGAGAAGGTGGTCGGCGGTAAACGATCGACCCCAGCTTGATCCTATGTGATTGATCTGGCGCGGCCATACCGACCCGTACGGCTCTCGCTTCCTTCCCCTTAGCGATTCTACTGCGGGTTTTCACAGTAGTTTCCCACAACCGTCGCCGCCTATGTGATACCGTATCGCGCAACTGCGTAGTCATCGCCGTTAAGAGGTCGCCTCTGTTGCGCAGGGGATGTCCGAACACTACCTCGACTGGTGTGAACCCCGTAGCCGCGTGAATGGTATTATTATATGCCAAAATCGCTCTTGGCATTGCCGCCTCAGGTCCTAATTCCCTGTTGATATGAAAGAGGCGTAAATGCTCTCCTAGCGTACTATGGAACCTCTCTATGGCCCCTCTTGCCTGCGGATTCCCTGGGGAGTTGAAGTGCCAGTCGATCTGAAGTTCGGCACATTCCGTAGTAGTACGACTATTGCGAAATTCCCTTCCCCCATCCGAGGTCACCCTCTGGGGCACCCCGTAGCAAGCGATCCACTGTAATAGCCCTTCCCAAATAGCGTCGGCAGACCTTGACTCGAGCGAATACGCCATGGCCAGCTTGCTAAACGTATCCAAAATCGTAAGCCAGTGTGACCCCTCCCAGGAAAATACGTCCACTTGAACGTCTAATAACGGAGAATTTGGTGTCGGGGTTATTTCCGGGTGAACAACCACGGGGTGTCGGTCGTATTTCGCTCGATGGCACACCGTGCATTCTTTCAGTACTGCGCGAACGGAGCGTTTCATATGGTGCCAATAATATCGCCGTTGAAGCGCAGCCAACGTTTCTGGAACCCCCCCTGTGGTTCGTCTTGCCCTCGTGGTAAGCGCGTACCAGCTCCCGCTGCTGTCCCTCGTCTTTGATCGTCTCGACCAGATGTCTACATAAAACGAAGTTTCTATCCCCCCCTATGCGTTCAGTTTCCCACATGTGCCTTATGCGGTCCAAAACTGTCTTATTGCCGACGTACAAGTGATACGTCTTTCCCCTTTTTGTTGTCGATTCCAAGATCGTTGCAATCTCATTAGGGGTTATCGAGGCCAAAGTCCATACCGTGACGATTCTATGCCGTCCGTAAAGCTCGTGCTCCGATTTAGAGATACCTGCGGTTCGGGTTTTCCAGATAATCTGCCGGGTATGCCGATTAATCGGCGAATCACTTTCGGGGAGCTGGGGTCGTCTCGCCATAGCCGGGGTCTCGTCTGCGTCCACTGTGTCCTCATCTACGTGTACACTATCGCGACTGTCTGGGTCCTGCGACGGCCCCCCGCCGTGTAAAGGATTCGCGTATATCGCTCGGGAAAGCCAATCAGCGACAACGTTTTTGCTACCTTTCTGGTGGGCAATGGAGAAGGAATAAGCCCGTAACCTTTCTTTCCAACGTCCCACCCGTGCTGACGACTCCTTCAGGCCGTCTGTCCACAATAGGGGCTTATGGTCGGTGCGAAGCTTGAAATGCCTTCCAAAAATGTACGGCTTAAAGTATTCTACCGCCCAGACTACTGCAAGTAATTCACGCTCCAGAGCGCTATATCGGGTTTCCGCATCGGAAAGCTGTTTGCTAGCGAATGCAATTGGGCGGTCCCCCGAATCATCCTGTTGTGATAACACTGCCCCGAGTGCCTTATCGCTCGCGTCGGTGGTAACGATAAACTCGCGGGAAAAGTCGGGAAAGGCGAGTACCGGTTCCCCCATGAGTGCAAGTTTACACTGCTCAAAGCACCGCAGATGCTCCTCCGTAAAAACAAACGGCCGCCCTTTCTTTAGCAATTGGGTCAAGCTCGCGACTGTGTCCGCTACATGAGGAACAAACCGTCGATAGTAGTTGACCATGCCGAGAAAACTCTTGAGGGATTTCTGGTTAGCGGGTGGCTTTACTTTAGAAATTGCCTCGACCCTCCCTGGGTCTGGTCGTACTCCATCGGCCGACACTATGTGCCCCAAAAATTTTATTTGCTTCTGGCAAAACACTGATTTCGACTCTGACAGCCTAAGACCGAATTCCCTAATTCTAGACAAAACTGCACGGAGATGGTTCTCATGCGTCGCGGGGGATGGGCTAAAGACGATTAGATCGTCCATGTAGATCTGACAAAAGTCTTCGCCCAAGCCGCGTAGAAACTCATCCATGAGTCTTTGGAAGGTCAGAGGTGCGTTTTTAAGCCCGAATGGCATGCGCACAAATTCGTAGTGCCCCCTACCGAATGTAAAGGCCGTTTTTTCGATGTCTTCGAGACGCATGCGCACCTGATGATACCCCGCTTTCAGGTCAAGCGTTGAAAACACCCGAGCGCCAGCGAGTCTGTCTAGCATATCCTCCAACCGCGGTAACGGATACCTCTCGTCCACAGTGTTCTCGTTGAGTTTCCTATAGTCAACGACGAGACGATATGAAGGTCCCGCCCGAGGATCGGTTTTACGTTTCTCCACTACCCATAATGGACTACTAAACGGAGAGGTGCTTTCTCTAATAATTCCCTGACGCAAAAGAACCTGAATTTCCTGTTGGATTATGGCAGTTAGTGACTGCGGATATCTCCGCCCCTTCGTATACGAAATTTTATTTTCTTTCAAATTAATTTCGTGGCATGTCCGCCCGGTAGCCGGTAATGCCCCCCCCCCCTTCCACATAGAACGCATCCCTAAACTCCTCGAGTAACGCCCCTATTCTGCCGCCCCTTGCCCCCGCCGTTAGGGTAGTCGTACGAAAACTTGACTGCGCCGTTCGGAACCGGCCCTGGTGTGTCTTACTCCCCAACTGTATTTTCCAGTTACCGTTACTCCCTTCTAACCGAAAACCAACCGAATCTAGGACATCGCATCCAATTAAGACATCGTACTGGGGTGCTAGTTCACTCAGCACGTGGACAGCCATTGTTACATCGCGCCCCGTTAATTCTCGCAAATTCCATTGATATTCTCCCAGCACTGCGCAGGCCCCGCTCAAAGTGGTTATCGAACATCTACATTTCTCAACCACGTCAGTACACCCTAGCATCCCTTTGCTCACGAGAGTACTCGTGCTCCCCGTATCAATGAGGGCCCTAATCTTCCCCTGACTCCCCTCTACTATGGGCACCTATCCCACACATTACATATAGTATTTACCTCATATTTAAAGTCTCCGTGGTTGCCCGCGTCTCCTCAAATTTGGGTCTCCTTCCTCGCCGTTGCTGCTGTTGCTGTTGGCCGTAGTTTCCTGCTGCTACGTCCCTTCGTGATTTGTGCCCACGAAGTCGGCTGCTCCTCCTCTTCTCCGCTAGAGCTTGATGATGTCGTTTCCCCCGAGCTCGATGATGTCGCACGACGTGCGTGCCGCGTCCGGTGCGTGTTAACTTCCATTGGCTCCTCTCGTGGTCTCTTCGAATGGATCCATGGGCATGCCCGTGCTACATGCCCCTTTTCACCACACTCGAAGCATTTCACGGACGGGCAGTTCGCCGCAACGTGCCCTGTCCTACTGCACTCGTAACATCTCCTATCCTCTTTACGTGGTTTCCGAGAGGTGAACCTTTGCCCATCTTCCTTTCTACGAAATCCACGCTCGTCTCTGCGTGAGCTGCGCTCCTCTTTGCGGCCGCTGCGCTGTTCGTCTCTCCTTGGCGGAAGCCTCTGAAAGTTTCTCCTATGCCTGGGTCCCACTTGCTGCCACCCATGCTCCGACTGAACCTCGTCTTCTTCCTGCTCCCGCGCCTCGCGATCCATGACTTCTCTGACGCAGTCTAGGAAAGTCTTTTCTGCAGCGAATTTTTCTTTCGTCCTTAAATTTCTTCCTAACTGCACCTTCAGAATTTTATCGTAAATGGCCAACTGTTGGCCTGCCTCTGCCTGGCCGACGGTCTCGACGATCTTCTCAGCAATAGCTACGTATTGGCGTAGCATCGTTGCTGCAAACGAATACCCCGACTGCCCTGCCTGGCGGGTTTTCGTAAACAGCCGATACAGATCTTCTTCCGGCGACCATCTTCCTCCGCCATACGCTCGTTTTAGACGCCGCACCACCTCGTCCCACGCCGTCAGCTCGTCTGCCTGGATGTAATTTAGAATACTGCGTCGCACCCTTCCTACTAACGACGCCCTCAATTCTAAGACATCAAGTTGATCTACCAATCCCGCTGTTATCTTAGACTCCAGCAGTACGTGAATTTGTTGCCCTCTCTTCAAGAAATGATTAAGATGGCCTATCTCACCTCCGAACTTTTCCAACTCCGCTATCGCAGTTTTCAAATACGTGGCCGTCGCGGTCCTCATCCGCATCCATTCCAAACGCATCATTTCCGCATTAACCGCCTGCATCATCTCAGCGCTCGCTGCTGTTGAGGTGTTACTTTCTTCCGTCATCCTCGCAGACGTCTGAAGTTCGCTCTGAATTTCGCGTACCACTTCGTCTAAAGTGCTTGGTCGAAGCGGCATATGCGCTAGCGAAATTAATTTCTGTTAGGACTCGCTAATATCTAAAGGTCCCGGGTTTCGGCACCAGTTAAAACTTGTTCGGCACGAAACACAAAAAAAAGAGAGGTTGGGAGGATGAAACGTACACCACAATGTCTAGAATACAACTGGCTTTATTTACTTTTCTACAGCCTTATATAGGATTTGCTATGTTTATTTATATATTTTTCCCCATAATCCTAAACTCTCCACTTAACTTATATATATATATATATATATATATATATATATATATATATATATATATATTTATTTATTATATTTAAATAAATAAATTTATTTAATATATTATATTTATTTATTATATATATTTATATATTTATTTTATTTATATATATATATATATATATATATATATATATATATATATATATATATATATATATTGCTATGTTTTATCTAGGTTAAGTTGAGCTTGATATCTATTTAGCTGCTAATACATTAGTCTATATATATATATATATATATATATATATATATATATATATATATATATATATATATATATATATATATATAGGGATGCCATTGGGCAATCATTGAGGATGGTTATCCCAAAATTAAGTAAGCTTATGAATACTTTCTTACCTTGTCCTCTAAATTGGATACCTTTCCAAGGGCCTGGTTTGTGGTTACCATTATCTAATAATCAACCAAGATAAATGTTCCTACTTTTAAGTTTAATACTAATGTTAATCAAAGTTACTGCTATCTTAATGAAATTAAATATGGGCATGGTTACTAAAGAACAACCTCCTTGCTAACATTTATCTTTATTCCTCAAAAGTAAAACAACAAACTATTACAATAAAAAGTTAACCATGGAATGATTCAGCCTAGACTTAGCCATTAATTGTTTTAACATAAATCTCTTACCTGTACTAATTGGTGTTGATGGTTCCTCAGCATCTCTCCCTCGGGTTCCCCCGCATATCTTCAGTCATGGAGCCAGAGCGCATTTTTCATCTTCAGAGTCTCGTTGTTCCATCCTCAAACGAGATCAGCTAGAAAGGCTTGAGTCCGGCGAGGTCAGCGTTCAGCGAAGAAGTCTTGCATCAGCCGAGATCAGTCTAGAAGTCCCTCTTTTCACCTCCTTGCTTCTCTTCTCCTTTCTACCTTGTTCTGCCTAAGAGGGGGTCTAAAACGTTGTTCATTGGCCGACTAGTTTTATAGAGGAAGAAAATTTTGGGATTTCATCGGATGGCTCCACCCCTTGTCCTAACAGCCGGTATTTGCGAACCATTATCCAACTAGTATAATTTAATCATACCTTTTCCAGGCGGTCTCCACTTTTTCCTTGAGGTCAGCCGAAGCCTAAGAGGAACAGTTCTTAAAATTGATTAGGTATCCCAGCTTTTGGCTTTGTTACAGTGTTAACTCTCGGTAGGGTTTTTAAATTAACTTATCCCTTATCTCTTATGTCGTGACATCTGTCATCGCCTGTCAGTTACCCTTCTTTCTACCTGCTCGTCCCTTATTTCTTTTGTTCGCTCCTGGTCTGGTTAAATTATATAACGATAATATTGTCCAATATTATACCTAATAATATAATACCTATAATACCTATTAATATATATGTATAGAAGGTTATACTATTTAATTAGCGAAAGATTATATTGTCTGTGTCTTCGTATTATGAATTTGTATCTTTTTAAAATCATCTTTTGTTACAGATCCAAAAATTTTAGGAATAGTGATGGGAAATGAAGAGTTAGAAAAGAGCAAATAAAATAGCAATAAACTGGCAAATATTTAAATCAGTTATTCATATTTTAAGCTCTGTAAACGTTTTTATTTTATATCATTCAGACGCATTGGCTTAATATGGAAGATATTTTCGACCGGTTATAAAATCAAAGTTATGTGTGAGTTCAGAAATAACAGGCACTATTAAATAACTTTTTATTGTTCATATGTGCTGACGTTGTAGGTAGAAGAAAAGAAGATCCAAGAATGCATGGTGGAGTTAAGACATGAGAAGAATGAAATATATTTGAAATAAACAAGGAAAATATGACAAACCTAAAATAAAATACATTTTGACTTTTGTCATAATTTCAGTACATTTTATTGTTTGTAACCATCCTTCTAAATAAGCATATAAGATAGTAAGACAGTTAAAACCGTAAGAAATCATTTACTGCCTGTATTATTTCATATTGCACCTCAGCCTTAATCTTCTAAATTTATTAAATGCTCATCAATTTTATTCATGGTTTGTTTATCTAGATATAAACTCATACGTGTAAAATGATCGAAATAAACATTTGTTTTATACTAATAGTCGAGGAGCTGACTACAGTCCTATAGGAAAATTTGAGTAGGAGGTATTTTTTTTCTGAAACATCATGTAGGAATCGTAATAATTATTTTGGACTCGGTTAGACATCCGCTATCACGTACCTTTTCTGTTTATGGCATCTATGATAGCGGTCGCTAGATCACAGAACTACTCATATTTCTGTTAATAATTGATCGATTTTCATGAAAATTGAGTCAGTATGTTGTGAAAACTTTTTTTAAGGTGAATAGAACTGTATTTTAAATGTAAATATAAATAAGCAACAATTATAAAAACAATTCTATTATATTATTTTGCAATAGATATGTATTTGTTGATATTTGATCGATTTGCATGAAACTTGCACTTTTTATACTAATTTGCCCTTTATAGACCAAATGGAAGGGGTATTTGGTCTGAATAATGGATGCAAATAATCAAAGTGTGGAATTTTGAAGTATTAATTATTATTTTTATTTTTTTGGCGGTAGCTTCAAGTACTAATTGATTCAGTATATTGTTATTACGAATTATAATGTGAATGGAATTATAAATTAGATGCCACTAACAATAAACAACAGTTAAAGAAAAAACGCTACAAATTATTGCACAATGGTTTATTATTTCCAATTAGTAATATTTCAAAAATATCTATTCAGTCCAAGTTTAAGAAATTTGAAGCTTGTCCCAAGGTGAATGCCCTGAGAGTGTCGAACTGGAAGTGTTAAGAAAAAACTGAGTCAATACAAGTAGGCTATGATGGTAGGGTAAAATGATACAGAGGAAATATTTGATTTGCGCTTCAGTAGGAAAAAAAATAATAAACCAAAAGGAAAGACTAAGAAGGCTAAAGGAAGCGCAAAAATAATCCAAGGAAGGATAAATCAGAGAGATACGAGGAAGTCGGAAGCAGGTTGCAGGTAGATCTCCTATCGTGTCTATTGGTTTGGGATGATACTTGAGGGCTGGCTGCTCTTTGGGAACAGCTGGCTCTCTATTAAAATTTCAGATTAACATAAAAGAACCAAAAAGAGCCATCAATAAATTGCTAGGATAGAATTAGAAAATTTTGAGTCTTTAAAATACCAGTAAACAACTTACCAGTCAACATTTCGCCAATTCAGGCATCATCACGGCAGAAACAACAAGATCTCACTTATACGGATCAAATACAGCACATCTCACATCTTAATCTAAAATAAAAATGTTAGGTAAGTCCGCACTAGATTTTCCAACTAACTTTTACATGACTGTAAACAATTTATTTTTAATGCTAATTTTTTTTTTTTTTGAGAGAGACGATTATGTTCAAATATTACATTCAAGCCCACGTTAACCACGTCCGTTTTGATGAGATTGACAATTTAGTTTAGTATTACTTAGTACACAATTGCCCCTGCTTTAAGGGGTAAGTGCGTACAAGGTATCTGGAAGGCTCATTATTCAAGCTGTAGCGGATGTGGGACAAATGCAGAATCGTTCTTTTCTGAAGGATTAGTATACTGACGTAATAATCGAAAAATGTTGAAACTTGCCTGAGATTCACACTTTAAGCCTTCAGTGACAGTCATGAAAGTAGAATGTGTAACATAATTGAGCAAATGTATTGAAAAAAACGAATTTTATTTTAATGCACTGGCCCGGCATTGCTATGGGAAAGCATGGATAGTTACGGTAATTGTACACCACTCGCACTTCTCCCACAACAGAGATCTGCACTTACCCCATGGTTTAAAAAGAAGAAATGTAGTTCTATATTTATATTAAATTAATTTAATTAAATTAATTAAAATTAATTAAATGTGATCACAAAGTATATTAAAGAACAACGTCTGAAGATTCCACTAACCACAAAAATTAAATATAAAATAAGGCCTAGTGGTGGATAAACACCGTACAGCTGTATAGCAAAAAGTGACACATCCAATTTAATCAACAGGTTAGAATTCATATCATTACAACTCGTTATACTTCACCTTAGCGAACTCTCGTGGCTGATTTGTGATTCATCGGTCTTCAGACAACATGCTCCCAAAAGAGCAGTTTTTACAAGTTCAGGATTTGGACTTAACGAGACGATTGCGCACTTGCCCAGAAACCCCATTTATCCCATATTACCTTACATCACATCACTCCAAGACATTGGATGTATTGTATCGTTATGCCTAGTCTCAGTATGTCAATGGTCACTTACTAAATGCAAAGGTAGTAAATATGCTTAGATTAACATTTATTAGACAATTAAAATTAACTTGTATTTTAGAGACTTGATATGTTTGTTTGGGATCTTCCGATTGTATCCTAAAAATTTCAGAAGTTAGATATTTTGAGTTGTGCTTCTTATATTGTGGATATGTATATAGAGAATTTTGGGACAAAATTTGTTTGTATATGGCCTTTTTTGGGACAAAAATCTGCTCTTGGCAATACAAAAGTGCTAGGAAATGAAACAAACGTCATTGTCTTCAGGAATAAATTTAGGTTGATGGTGGTGAAATTTTTTTACACCTCTAAAAAAAATAATATTTTAAGAACATTGTTCCATTTTTATTAAATTTTAGTGAAACGTTTGCAGTTATCTGAACTAATTTTTTTTTTTAATGAATTTTAAAACAAATATAGGTAATTAAGGGATTGATCCTTCTATACCATCATACGGATGTCAACAGAATATAGGTAATTTCGAAGATAATCTAAAACTTTTTTTCCAAAAACATTCAATTAAAGACGTCTTTCAATTGCAATTTTCGCAACATTTTTCTGGATAAACTGATTTTGTCACGGGCACGCGAAACACGTTGCCGTAATTTCGAGAGCGAACGGTTCACTGAAAAAATGGTGACTAAAATACAGAAACCATCCATTTTAAAATTTTCGATAGCAATTACATTTAATGGGCTCTAACTTAAAAAATAAATCCACTTCATAGTAGGAAAACAATTTTCCTAAACAATTTCAACAGAAAGTAACAATTGAAATAACAATCAATTTGTTATAATCTATATTCAAAATATATAACGTTATGAAATATAATCAATATAAAATGCCAGCTGGAAAATTCAAATGGAAGTTGAATGTTTCTGAAATCCTTGATCCGAAAAAGCGCTACCACTAACGGAGTAGTCCAGCCAAAGGGTATTTTTGACATAAAAAAAATTCCGAAGTTAGGTTTCTCAACGGTTCTTTATATTTTTTGGGGTTCTGAATCCTAATTTCAACTTTGATGCCCGTGCGGATGACGCATCATCTTCAAAATTTAACAAAATTGCAAAACCTTGGCTCATTTTAACCGCATAAGACGTAAATAGACTAATTTTTGCATATTATCCAAATTTCAAAAACTGCCTTTTTTCTGCTGTAGTTTTCGACCTTAATCCTTAACCCTTAACCAAATTATTATGACGTGTTACACATTAGAGGCAGAATCCAATGCTCTTTAATTTATTATACCATAACTATGTCGACAGGATGCACCATTTAGGAATTATGGGTTATGAAATCCTAAAAAGTCCTAAAATTTCGAGACTTTTTTGCCGCCATTTTGAAATACCCACGCTTTAAGTTAGCAGAACAGTGCAAATTGAATACTTAGGATGGATTTATTGGCTAGGGGGTTAAAAATGGAATTGTGGATAAGTGGCCACTTTACTGAATATCTTAATCCCTTGACCTCACTCCAATAGATCTACGCACATAATTATAAAAAAGGGAGGTAACAGGGACTTACGCAAATTTTTCGTCGGGGAGATTTAAATTTTTTTTCGGAGGGAGGGTTTAATAATAAGAAGAGACGTAATCACCTAAATGTCTATAATCGCCAAATCGGGAGTAAGTTTTAAGGATAGGCTTGAAAATTGGATCTAAAATTATTGAAAAAAATACCAAAAAAATTACTTAAAATACAGACATAATTTTTTTTCGTACATTTCCGTAGAAGGGAAGATATATTCCCCAATCCCTCTCCTCTGCGTAGGTCAGTGGGACGTATCACCTACTCCTTTCATTATTGGTGAAACGTCGGACAGTGCATAATTTCTAAAGAGTTGTCAATTACTGGGTATTTTAAACTAACCTCAGGCAATGGATTCCTATCATTACCCTTTCATTACAATTTTTGTGTGACTTAATACAAGGTCAAAGTTTAAGAATTAATTACTTTTGAGATTATTGCTTCATCTGTTACAATTTATTTCTCGTTTCGAGTGCATCTCTTTTCTAAGGAAAAAAAAACATTCACGATCATTGAATTTTCTGGCCAAGATATATAACTTAAAATAGTGTGTTCGACTTAAGAAGATTCAATCGTTTGATTGAACAGCAGGCCTCAAACAATTTCATTTAAAGCTTTAACATTGAAGAAGCATTTTAAGAAAAAATCGTCAAATATCGTATTGTACTTTTTGCATATTCGTGTTGCTTTGAGTGTCAGCTTTAATTTTCAGTATAATTTGGCTGCATCTGCGTGCGACTTTAATAGTTACATGATTTTCTTCAACGAACGCACAGCTGGCAGGGATATGTCTCTTTTCTGAAAAGGGCAATCGAATACTTTAGTTTTTGTTGAAACTGAACTCCCGTTGTATGTGGAGTACTCTAATGAAGAATACCCATGTGAAATATCAAGCATTAGTCAGCTATTTTGCCTGGCTTTCAATAATAAATTGGACAGTATCGCTAGGAACCGTCACAAATTTCTTGAGCGCTACCAGTCTTGGCTTCAGCAGAATGTTAAATTGATTTAATAAAATGATTAATCGTATAAACTACTTGAACTTGGTTTTGTTTGATGAAAAAAAAAATGAAAATTCGTTATTTGTATTAATCATATCATTTGTGCTCATAAATATTTTTAAAATCTACTAAAAACTGTTTTTCTGTTATTATTTTTTTTGGCTATTATTTGTCAAATAGTTATGACCCTTGTAATGGGGTATATTAATGATCAGGATGGGATTTTGTATAAGAATCCACAATCAATATATTTTTGTCCAACAAACCACCCCATACTCGATGCACTGTGCGTTGACTGGTTAGTTGTTTACCGGAATTTTAGAGACTTAACTGTTTGTGGAAGGAATGTTCCATTTATATCCTAACAATTTGGATTTTCGCTCTTCTTTAATAATTATAGCTCAAGAGTTTAATTTTTGATATTCTTTCTCTTAAATGTACTATAATATTTTCTTTTCAATAGAATGGAGAAATCACACACCCTGACTGGAAATTTTTTTCGAACTTAGTAAGTAAAAAAACATATATCCTTTTATTTGTTTTTCATTTTTTTATATATTTTAAATATTCTTTTAAGCATTGCTAATAATAAATTATTAGTTTATACAAACTTTTGAATTATTAGTTTATGCAAAGGAAAATCTTAGGTCCAATGAAAATTAACAAGCAATAAGAAAATGTTCCAGAACATTTAAAGCATAACAAAAACAATAAGAAGAAGGAGATGACTACTTTTTGGACATAGCTGGAAAATGGCTGATAACAGATTGACCAAGTAGATATTCAGGTCAAAGATCCGATCCAAAGTAAACTGAGGAAAGGAATATGAGGTATGAGGAAATGATGAGAGAATATTTGGAAAAACAAAATAGAAAAAATAGGAACGAAAAATTAAAATTGTTATATGGTTCCTAGTAGGTCTCATCGAAAGAAAAAAACTATAAGTATCATATTTTGGGAATCATAAATTGTATACATATAATAAGTTGCAGACGGCTTAGGATTTGTAAATATAAATATCTACAAACTATATATATTTATTGACAAACATATTGTATTTAGTATTCTAATTACATTTACAAAGAAACTTAGTTTTGTAGCATCCGGTTCAGAGTTTGACATTCATTGACAAAAGAGCACCCAGGTAAAAGTAGGATGTGTTTACTACCTGAAAAAAAAATCTAAATTAAAAAATATATCATGACATATTGACAGATAAAAGGTATTAAGGACAAAATTGATTCCATTCATTGCTATGGACAGAGTCTCGTCAATTAAGGTGGTTTGGCCATGTCGTCAGGATGAACAGCAATAGACAGAAGAAGATCCTGACAGAAGAAGATCGTAAAGATACCTAAAAATATCATATTAGGAGTGCACGCAACAGAAGGTGCAAAAACCTCCATAAGCGTGGAATGAACTAGTGTCACGAAAGAGTAGCAGTTCAAGCTTAACGTCCTATCCTAGAAGGCACTAAGAAGGTGTTGAAAATGTTATTTTCTGTGAATAAATATATAAAGTATTTTAATTTTACCGTTGCGAAAAATTCCATGTCAGTTTTGGTTCCCATGATTGTTCTTATAGCTGGAGGTCTGAGCAGCATCAGTTGCATGATGTGGATTGTCTTTCTGCAAGGTATTGGCAACTTGTACCACGTAGTGTCGTAGATGGTGACGCGTAAGTTCTCCATCTAGGAACAGATTATAATCAATTCCATGTTTGAATAAATAAAGAAGAAATTGGTCGGGGGAAGCGGACAATGAAAAACACACTAATAAGTTGCACTTATTAGTGTGTTTTTCATTAACCGTACCCTCCGACCAACTTCTTTTTTAATTAAATCTACAGTCAACAAAACTTAGTCCTCCATGTATTTATTAATTATTAAATAATTATCAAATTAATCACTGTGGAAAAGTACCATCTCCCTATTATAATCCATTAGCTGAGCAAAATAAAAATTTTGTCTAATAATAGTAACTTTTATTATTAACTGTAACTTCTAACTCTTATTCGAAATCTTCAGCAGCCTTTTCATATTTTACTTTTGTTACTTATTGAATTACTAATTACATTTTTAAATTATTCAGTTTTAATTTACTTTACTATATATATCTTGCTTTTCTTTTTGTTTCATATTTTATGATATATATATACTCAAGACCATTGTGTGTGCGTGTGTATTTGTACTTACCTGATCTGTCAAGATTTGATTGATGCAGCTGACGATGAACTGGTTTACTAAAACGTTTACTACCATTACAACTGCTTGGAAAATTACAAATTTATTATCCCTTTCCTGAAAATAAAACAATTTTTAAAAATTTCTCATTGTGAATGAAGACCTATAGGTCATAAGATGTTTTTTAAAGGTAACAAAACAGTTATTCAACTTATGCAAACAGTTTTATTTTGATTTTTTTTATAAGCCACATAATTACTGTTTTATTTTTACATTTAATTTTAAAATATTTCTTTAAATGCTTTATAAAATGACAGATTTTTTTTTTCATTGTCATGAATTGATAAATATTAAAGTAAATAAATATTTAAATTTTCAAATTATATCATTAATAAATTAAATTTGATTTGAAATGATTAAAAAATAAATTAATTTTGCTGAAGTTGTCCACCATGAAATTAAATGAAGAACTTATATCCTGGGACGAAATTATCATTAAGAATAACAGAATTGCAGAGGCTATATGTAATATAATATTATATTACAAAATAGATATTTAATGTAATTGGTGTTCGGGGTACGATGTACACTAAATAATTGATAATAATTCAAAGCCGTGCTTTTATTTTCCAAAACAATTGGTACATAAAAGGTATACTGGAACAAAATGAGAAAATAGCAGAATAAGAATTATTGGACAACAATACACACATGAGAGAGCTCTCAACAGAACAACTTTTTCAGGGAGGTAATTAATAGGCTTGCCAATGAACACGCAAGAAAATTTGACTATTGAAATTTGCAATAAGAAAATTAGTTAATTGAAAATGTTTAGCGGAAAAACGAAAAAATGAAATAATTAATTTTATATACATTGGCAAACCCATTTTACAACCATAACCTCCCTGGCACTGATATCACTATCACTGCCCAGTCGCCACATCACTCCCCCCAATGACATCGGCACAGAACCGCACCTTAGGCTTCACCTCTCTACCAGAGCGAGTGCGGTAACCACGTTGCAACGTAGGAGGGTCTGCGTCGAGGTCATTCGGATGGTCGCCTGAAGGTCCTGCGGCAGGTGTAGGAGTGGGTCGATCTCTGGTGGCGGTGCTTTCTCCGTTGTCGTCCAGGAGATGGGCCGGCTTCAGTCGATCCATGGATATGACCTTCCGACCGGAAGGCAGCTGGACAGTGAAGGTCTTCTCTTCCCTCGAGATGACTTTAAAAGGGCCAGAGTAGGGAGGAGTCAGTGACTTACGGACGTGGTCATCCCTCAGAAACACATGACTGCAGTGCCCTAAGTCTCGGTGGACGAACGTCTTGGCTGTGCTGCTGCGGTGAGGAGCTGGGCGAAGGTCCTTCATGGCCTGGCGAAGAGACTTCAACGTCGACTCGGTGTCTTCAGGACGTCTGGAAGGCTCGAAGAACTCGCCAGGGAGACGTAGAGGCTGCCCGAAGGTCATTTCAGCAGCGCTGGCCCCGATTTCCTCTCTAACGGCCGACCTGAGACCCAAGAGAACTGTTGGCAGCACAGTCGTCCAGCCATCATTGTTGAGTGCTGCCATGAGGGATGCCTTAAGGGACCTATGCCACCGCTCGATGCACCCATTGGACTGCGGATGGTACGCCGTCGTGCGACAACGCTGGATACCAAGGACACTAGTGAGACTAGTGAAAAGGTCTGACTCGAACTGGCGTCCCTGGTCGGTGGTAATCCTTGCAGGCGTACCATATCGAGAGATCCACGTGCCCAATATTGCTTCGACTACCGCAACACTGGTGATTTCCTCCAATGGGCACGCTTCGGGCCAACGGGTACATCTGTCGATCATCGTGAGGCAGTATCGCTGTCCATTAGAGGGCGGTAAAGGTCCGATAATATCCACATGGATGTGCTCGAACCGCCCGCTCGGCTCGAAATTACCCGGAGGGGTGACCGTATGCCGAACCACTTTGGAGCGCTGGCAGGGTATGCAACAGCGAGCCCACCTCGAGATGTCGGCATTCATGCTCGGCCAAAAAAATCTCTGGGCAACTAAGCGTCTGGAGGTTCGTATGCCGGGGTGACTGAGCCCATGTAGCCGCTTGAAGATGTTCTGACGCATGGATTCAGGAACGTAAGGTCGCGCATGAGAAGTGGAGGTCTCGCAGAGGACCGCTGTTGAGCTTCCAGGAGGTGTCATCCAGCGAAGTTGGAGACGAGGATTCTTCTGCATTTCCTGGATCGACGAATCATTCGCTTGCTCCTCAGCTAGACGAGCAAAGTCTTCCGTGCAGTCAATATCCTCCACTCTCGACAGCGCGTCGGCGACCGTGTTGTCATTCCCGGCTACATGGCGGATATCGGTTGTGAACTGGCTAATGAAGTTAACCAACCGAATCCGCAAGGGCGTCGCTGTGTCCGGCTTCTGCGAAAATGCAAACTCCAGAGCTTTGTGGTCTGTCCAGATGACGAATTGTCTCCCCTCCAGTTGGCCTCGAAAGTGCTTGATGGCCCGATGGATCGCCAGCAGCTCCCGATCGTATGTGGAGTATTTCTGCTGGGCTGGAGCGAGGGACTTAGAGAAGAATCCTAGAGGCCGCCAGGCGTCGCCCTCCTTCTGCTGCAAGACAGCACCCATTGCAGTGTTGGACGCATCACAGACCAGCACGAGGTCTGCATCGTGCTTGGGGTGTCCAATCACCACCGCTGCTTTAATGGCGGCCTTGCAGCGCTCGAACGCCTGGTTTGAATCTTCACTCCAAGTAATTGGCGACCTATCATTCTTCTTCGCTCCAGCCAAGTACTTGTTAAGCGGACCTTGCAGCTCTGCCGCTCTGGGTATGCAACGTCGGTAGAAGTTAAACATACCCAGAAAGCGTCGGAGATCCTTGACCGTGCCAGGTCGTGGGTAGGTGGAGATGGCCTCGACTTTAGCAGGCAGTGCGGTGACGCCCTCCGAATTCACGTGGTATCCGAGAAACTCGACGTCCGGACGCCCGAAGACACATTTGGCCAAGTTTATGGTCAGCCCTTGGTCATCCAGCCGTCGCAGTACTTCCTCCAGATGTGCTCGGTGTTCCTCTTCGTCTCTGGAGCATATGACGATGTCGTCCAGGTACCACCACGCAAACTCCAGACCTTGAAGAACCCTATCGAGAAAACGCTGAAAGGTCTGAGAGGCGTTCCTGAGACCAAAACACATCCGGAGAAATTCGAATAGACCAAAGGGAGTTATGACTGCTGTCTTCGGTATGTCCTCCTCTGCCACCGGAATTTGATAATATGCACGGTTGAGGTCCAGCTTGCTGAAGATCTTCTTACCGTGCATATTGATGTTAAAATCCGCCAAGTTCGGAACTGCATACCTGTCGGGAATTGTCTTGGCGTTTAGCTGACGATAATCTCCGCAAGGTCTGATTCCACCGTCCTTCTTCTGCACGATGTGGAGAGGGCTAGCCCAAGGGCTGTTTGAAGGCCTGCAAATCCCTTCCTCCATCATCTGGGCAAATTCCCTCTTGGCGGCGATGTACCTTTCCGGTGGAAGGCGCCGAGCTCTCGCTGCTACTGGAGCTCCCCGTGTCTCTATGTAGTGCCGCACGTCGTGCTTGGGCTGCTTCGTGAACGTGGTCGGGTTCGTGACGCTGGGGTACTTGCGCAGGATCTCTGTGTACCATTCTCCTGCTGGGACGGAGTACACAGTGGGAACTGGTACTGTCGCCAGCCTGCCGCGCGTCGTTAGCCCAGTGATGCCATCTACCAACTGGCAACCGGCGAGGTCTACTAATATGTTATGGCGATATAGCAGATCCGCGCCGATAATGGGGTAGCTCACCTTTGCCACGACGAAACGCCAGGGAAGGCTCCTCCGCAGCCCCAAGTCCACGTTCAGCAGTGTGCTACCATAGGTCGGAATAGGGGTGCCGTTCGCTGCATACAGCGTGAACTCCTCGCTCATTCTTCTCGTCGGCGTCTTCACCGGGAACACAGATAGGGTGGCTCCTGTATCCACCAAGTATCTGTGCCCGGACTTCTTGTCCGTGACGAAGAGTCGGCGGTTAATTACCTGAGCGACAGAGTCCGCCTTGTCCGTCGCTGCGACTAGTTTCCCGATGGCTTCGGGACGGGTGAGGGCCTCCAATCACACGGCTGGCGGCAGTTTGTCGCTTTATTCCCAAACCTGTTGTGGTAATAACACAGGCGGCGACCCTTACTTCTGCTACGGCTTCGTGGCCGGTTCCTCCCCTCATACCTTCCTCGGGTTTCTAGAGCTGCAACGCGATCGGTCAATCTCTCCAGGGCCGCTAGAAGCCTGTCTTCTCTGTCGTTGGAGGTGGAGGGCCG
Organism: Rhaphigaster nebulosa; assembly: GCA_948150685.1. NCBI lineage: Eukaryota > Metazoa > Arthropoda > Insecta > Hemiptera > Pentatomidae > Rhaphigaster > Rhaphigaster nebulosa. The sequence continues at coordinate 208,008,996 of OX411306.1, forward strand.
CATGGCAGCTACTTCGCCGGTTCGGTACCCCTGGATCTCGGCGATGCGGTCAGCAATGGTGCTGAGTTTGACCATGTCGGCCGGCTCCGCAGCTGCTAGCGCTGCCTGCATCCCATCTGGCAGTCCCCGTAGCCAGATTGACTTTAATAGGTCGCTAGGCAGTGTGGTTCCTCCCAAAGACTGCAGTTCCCTCAAAAAGTGCGATGGGCGGCGGTCCCCGAGACGTTGGTCTTCGAGGAGTTTCTTGATTCGAGTATGTTCGGAATCACCGAAACTCCCCATCAGCCTGGCCTTGAGTAATTCGTAGGGGTTCTCCAATGGAGGTTGCCTGATGAGGTCTATGACATCTGTGAGCGGCTCTCTGTCCAATTGCGTGGCCACGTATCTAAATCTAGTAAGCGAATTAGTGACCCGGTACAGGTCGAAAACCATTTCGCACTGTAAGAAAAACATCTCCGGGTCACTCTTACGAAATGTGGGCATTCGGGCCGCAACTGTGGCCGCCGAAGCAGCTTCGATCACCTGGGGAGCAAACCCCGTCTCTTTGCCCTCATCGGCTCCATCGAGTGTCAATAAATCGAATTTATTGCTAAGGGGCATCTTCACTTATAGTCCTTAGCGTACAAAAAAAAATTATAACAATTGTACTCACCGATCACGTCGGGGTCACCACTTTAATGTAATTGGTGTTCGGGGTACGATGTACACTAAATAATTGATAATAATTCAAAGCCGTGCTTTTATTTTCCAAAACAATTGGTACATAAAAGGTATACTGGAACAAAATGAGAAAATAGCAGAATAAGAATTATTGGACAACAATACACACATGAGAGAGCTCTCAACAGAACAACTTTTTCAGGGAGGTAATTAATAGGCTTGCCAATGAACACGCAAGAAAATTTGACTATTGAAATTTGCAATAAGAAAATTAGTTAATTGAAAATGTTTAGCGGAAAAACGAAAAAATGAAATAATTAATTTTATATACATTGGCAAACCCATTTTACAACCATAACCTCCCTGGCACTGATATCACTATCACTGCCCAGTCGCCACAGATACATAATAAATTTTTTTTTTTTTTTTGACACGAAACGGCTTTACAGACCACGCGAATATCATTTCTTCCTAACTTTCCCCACACAATCCCCTCTCCTCCTCTCTTCCCACCTCTTCTTCATTCTTTCAATATATTATATTGAATATTTATAAACAGGTGCTTGTCAATTACCTATCAATAATTATGATTTGAACCAGCTATAAATAATTATCATTGAGATAAATAAGTATTTTTACATCAATAGGATAGTCTGATTATTTGGCAGGAGAATAAGTAGTGTTCCAAGAAAAATGTAGAGGATTCACGAATAGAAATAAGTAGATATTTCTAAACAGAGGTAGCAGGAATAATGAATGATTTCCTAAAGCATTTCTATGAGAGGGTGTATATGAATTGATAGGTTGAAATCTTGTATTCAGAGAGATAATAGAAGGACGTTGAATAAAAAAATCAAGAAGGTAGAGGGTTTTTTAATTATTATAGAGAAAAGTATAAAAATTGATGTAACGCGTTGTTCATAGATATATTTGAAATTATAACATAATAAAATTTGCATTGGATCATAGTTTAAAAAGTCGTATTATAAAGTTAATCCATAATGTATTTAAGAGATGTAGATAAATCGATCAATAATTTGTTTCGATATCTGATTTTTTTGAAATGTAAATTTAAGCATAAATATTTTAAGATTTTTACCGTGGCTAATTTTCCACAAGACACGACCATTGCAAGTATTCCTGAAGAAAAACAAATGTTTATTGGCGTTGAGAATACGGAGCAAGCCTCTTCGGACAGTCTGGAAACAAAGGAAATTAAAAATATTTACATTATGATACAAAAATCCTATTTTTTTATATTTAGCTCAGGTAACTTTGACGAAAGGTTATTTTGAACTTATCAAGACACTAATTTTTTATATTTTGTGTTTTTTTATACTTTAAAACGGACTAGTTCTGTCCGAAACGTTGTTAATTTAATCCTATTTTTGTTTCTAGTATTAATTTTTTTCTAAATATTACCACAATCCTCGGCTAGCTTAGGTTTAAGAATCATTAGTCTTGTGCGTGAGACTGCTTCTTACTTTCGGGAAAGCACATATGACTTCTAATCTTCTAAAAAGCCACAAGTGTTATACCACAACAAGGTATAACCGTAAATATATATATTATTAAAAACATATACCTACACCTGTGTATTGTAAATAATTGAGATATTTATCTTTTAACAAAGAATGGCTAAGAAACATGCGGCCGCTTGGATCAATAGCAACACCAAATCAATAGCACCCCAACAAGCTCTGTCTTTGTATCCAACATGTTCCTAGTTTGCTTTCCCTATAAATTTATTTTTGAAGGGCCATATATTAGTCTGTTTATTAAATTATTGCTGTACTATTTACTCTCCAACATGGAAGCTGAAATATTGGAATATTTTGTCATTCTCACTTTATCTACTGAGTTAACAAGGAGTCGAGTAGCTAATGCATTAGCAGTATGCTAGTATTTAGTCGTAGTAGCAGATGCTCGTAGATAGCAAGGAATTAGTATGATTTAATTACAATGCAAAAAACAGTCATTGTTATATTCTATTATATTTAAAAGTATATCCTTAGCATAATAATCTTGGCTGAATGAACATATCATAGAGGTTAAGATGACGAAAAAAAAGAAATAGGTAATATTGATTACGCAATATAGTTAAGATATTCTTAACAAGCACACTCCATAAACATCACAAATTATTTTCAAGTCAGATAACATACAAAAACATTCATAATTATTTATCATCTATGTAATAAACCTCTTAGCTGCATCCGACCGTATCGGTCGTTTAGACCTGGTAAACCCTCACAACCGTTCAGTATTGCGGGTACTGTATAGTCAGTGTCTATTTCTATGTTATATCAATAGAAAATAAATGAACATCTGATAGTGAATATAAAGAACACCTGTAGAGTTAATTGTGATGGAAGGATTAATAAATAAAACTAAAAAAATAAATATTATGTTTTGTAGTTTTTCCAGTGATTAAAACTGCCCTTGGGCCCCTTCCTCCCTAATTACTAAATAAAAGTATCTTTGAAATATATAAACTTTGAAATCTTAATAATCTATTAATATTTTAAGGCTTGTGAAAAAATGATATCTTAGTTTGATGATCGATAGGTTTGTTTCTTTATACTAAACGTGGGTCAGAAGTTATCTTACCGCAGATTTCAAATTAGATTAGAACATCGTACGAGATTATGGCATTTTTTATTTTTATTTTTATTTTCGTCATCTTTACTAAATACTAACCTTTTTTAGACAGGATTATAATAGACGATGAAAAATGTCGTCCGCAAAAGACAGTGGCTTGATTAAGATCAACCATCCCTAACAGACCTTAAAGCGAATATCCTTGGAAAAAATTAAATTTGGAGGTGGATTTGCCGAGGTAAAATTTAACGATTACCGCTGATCCATACACTCAGCAGCAGCAAAAGGTGAATGAGAAACTTTATAAAAACGTTCTGCACTCTAAAATCTTAAAAATGTCATTATTTCACACAGCAGCTTAGATGGTCTGTTTTACTATACTCGTGCTACTCCCTAGATTTTGCACCAACAGACTTCCACGTTTTCTATTCCTTAAAAATTTTTTATAAGAGAAAAATCAGTCATGCTATAGAAAAACGTCTAGTTAAAATCTACCCCATTTAAAAGATGGCCGAGCACGTTGGAACGAAGCTCCCTGATCGCCCGATCCGAAACGGATGTTGATTCGATTCCCACCGGGGCTAGTTAATATTTATTTCGTGGCGGACCCCATCTCCTCTCTAATTAGTACGCGGTGGCAACCAAAAGGTAGCCGTCAGGATTTGCAGGCACACTTGTCGGACTAATTTCCTCCCTACCAATATCAGCTTCAGCGACATTTTGCAAAGAATTGATAAAATGCCGGCTATATTGGATAACATTATATACAATAGTGCTGAATCTATAATTAATTAAAACAATTTTGTTATTTAATGAAAGTAACATAAATATCAGATATAAAAAAAAGGTGAAAGTTATGTAGGATCCTACCAAATAGTTTAAGAATATGAAATGCTAAGAAATTAGGTACGAAGACGACGAAACATATTGATATTGATATATTAAAAAAAAAATAGATCTTGACGAACTTCCATACCTGTGCATCTTTTGATAGTGCTTCACACTGTTAGCTAGTTCCTTTTGCAGCATACGTACATACAATCCATACCACTCCTTCTTGCCAGTCACTTCCAGGAGAGCCATCATCTTCATGACTCTCTCCTCGACGGTTACCAGGGAAATGCCGTTGAGCTGCAGCTGTTTCCCGATGGTCTCCATGACGGTGATGAGGAAGGACACGATGTAGGCCCAGCTGTAGAACAAGGAGAGCATGGAAGTGAGTTCGACCCAGTAAGTGATAGAGAAGCCCCACCAGGTGCCCAGAGGGAAAGGCGACCAGCAGCGCTGGAGTAAGAGGTTTGTGGAGCTCTTCTCTCTCTCATTGAAGTAGCGGCCTAGCGGCATTAGTCCAAATCCGATCCCCATCGTAATCATGACTGCGAAATAAAAAGTACATTGTGGAATAATTTACTATTATTCTGTGACATTCTGGCACCTAAGAAAGAATGAATGAAAAAATAATCTTTATTCTAATAACAAAAATGTACAACTTAAGCAGCATTTGTAAGAGTACCAAACGTTGCGTAGACATATGATGCCAAGTTGAAATAGCATTACCCTAATCACCGCTGCTAGTACTTGCTTCCTTCATCTACCAATTCTGTTCCAAGGCCCTGATTTACTAACGGAGAAACTGGGCAAGAGCCGAGAGTGTCAGTTTTCAAGACCGAGAGAATAATAAAAGATAAAGAGAGTGAAAAACATATAAGGATAAATAATTTGACGGACGGGGACAATAAGTTGTCAAGGTGCGGTAATGATTTAATTAAAAAAAAAAAAGAAGAAGTTTAATCGTACAATTTAAAGCACAGCAGAAAGACGTGCAATGTCTTTGTGCATACAATGGGGCAATGGTGGTTACTGGATAGTGGTAACGATGATTAACACAAATAATCTTCATAACAGCCGACTCAAAAATAGCCGTTACAAGCAGAAACGTCTTCAGTTTTGGTGATTTTTACTACTCCGGTTAAGTCATTATAATTTTATATTTTTCCTTGTGAAATAAAGAGCAATTTATTTCTTTTTTTGACATAGTGAAAATTATGTTGGAAATCAAATTAACTTTAGTAAGATAAATGAACTGTTGTACAAAATCCTTGCACCCGAGTGCCGAGCTGATTGGTGCACAAATTTAGTGTGTACACGAGGCGATCAAAGCAGTCAGTACCCCCTCCAACGCTTAACCCGACCCCCTTCAAGCCCAATCTATGAGCATCACTGCTCAAACTGTACGGGTTGCGTATGTCAAATTGTAGATTTCAAATTCTATTGATTTCCTCAACCTTAAATAAATACTTTCGATTTCTCTATAATATTATATAATAATATTATTTTCTTTTATAAAGCTAGCGGGATCTATAATAATAATAACAATAATAAAACATCTTTAATTCTAATAAGTTCACATATGTATAGTAAATAACAAACAATAGCTAATGATATAGGTATCTCATGCCTTAGCTAGCAAAATAAAATAAAATTTTATTTTAAAGAATAATTGTTTCTGCAATTATTTACAAGCATCATGAGAAAGTCAAACAAAATATATTTAAATCGATATTCTATATTAAATATTTATTATTAAAGTTAATAATTGAATTCTTTAACTAATTTATATCTGTAGTTCCAGCCTACTCTGCAGTAACCAACAAGGCTTTTCTAATTTTTACCATTTAAGCAACTTTTAAACTCTACCTAATCTAATGTATTTGTATGATATTAAAATATTTTATTCTGAATTCAGCAAGAGTGGGACCAACTGCTATAAAATGGTAAATATCTTCGTCTCTGTTTGTAAAATTACATTGCCAGCATAATTGATTCCGATTACAAAATCTATACTTATTTAAATATAATAGTTCACCCCTCACTTTGAATATCCAACAGACCGAGATAGAGTCCAATTTTGTGTCACTAAGTAAGTCTGGTTGAAACTTTAGCTGCTTATACGATGTGTGATATTGGCTGTTATGTGCTGCTGATTTATATTTATTCATCAAAGTCATTTTTATTTTATTAGTAATCTCATTTATAATAACATTGACATCATCAAAATTACCTAATGAAATGTTGTATGAAATACTCAAACTTTCCCAATCTTTGTAAAAAATTATTTTTCATTTCATTACTTCATTAACTAATATATTAGGATATCTGTGCTGTGGTTGTGAAAGACATATATTTTAAGTGCTACTTTACAGTGAAACGAAAAGTTGGCAGTATGTATAAAGCTAGCGGGATTACAACTACATGGACATAATCAAGGAGAAATCTTAGTTTATATTACTGTGGCACTGCGCTTACCAATATTACGCCTAAAACCAAATGCTTTAGAAATAGTTTTAAATATCTGTAATTCATGTATTATTAACGATAGTTATGAGAAATATATCTAACTACAGCAATTATACATTAAATATGAAAAAACAACAGACAGTTTGTTTCTTTTTAAACCATGGTATTTAGTTTCATTTGTGGATTTAAAACTGACAATAGATAAGCATGAATTTGTAAATTTTTATAATGTTTGGGAGAATATGAAAAAGGAAGGAGGGGCGGTGGAAATCGAGGCTTACTTTTCGCCTTCCTCCTACAACCTCCTTCAATTCAAATCCGCAATTCCCCTTTACACTTTCAACCAAACGTCTCCTTCCCCTTTCTGAACTTTATACTCCTTGCCATAAGACTGCTTCATAATTTTGTAATAATGTTTTGTAATTTTGTACTAACCTTCTTGAATGTGCTATATTACCATGGAACTATTTTTTTCTGCTAGTTCGTAATGTTTCCTTTCTTTTTACTTTTGAATCTCGTCCTTTTTTTCCAATTCCAATCGCTCCAAGAGTCATAATTCCCTTTGCCCGAATCAATGTAAATATTTGTAAATAATAAATAAGTTTTATTGTTAAATAAAGAAAAATATTCATCATATGGCTGAACAATTTAGACCACTGCATGATTCCTTCATTAATTCTAAGAGGACATCAGTGACAGGATAAATTACTTTATATTTTTTTGTTCATTTATTAGTAGGTTTATTCGATTTATTTTGTCACTTATATATCTGGACGTCAGAAGTAAACTGTCGTAATATTTTAAAAGTTTTCCAGGAGAGAAAAAAGAAGGTATTCAGATCGCACTGTATTGCAAGTTGTAGATAGTAGTCTAAGTGTTGCATATTTAATTGCTCTTTTAGCTTATTTATATTAATAATCTGCAAAATCGAAATTACGACAGTGTACCTCTGATATACAAATTAATTATCAAACAATTAATTAAATATAATTGCTACAAGCAAAAGGTATTTGTTTAATAATAAATGAATATTGTTTACATGGGTGCAGTTGATGGATAACACAGGACTGCAGTAAAAAAATTGTTTCAAATACAATCAGTGATTTTTATAGTATTTTTGGCGCTGATTATAGGAAAAATTATTAAAAAAATTCCATCACGTATAGTTTAGTGACAAATTCCACTTAAAATTATGACAAATTTTATTTAAGTAACCATTACAGTGTTCAACCTTATAAGGCTTAAAAAGAATTATGTTCTCTTGGATTCGCTTAAGGTTAATTAATATGTAAAGATTTCCATTCTTTCTTTGAACAGACAGATATAAAACTAGCCAAATCTGGTTCAAACTGGACAAAAAAATTTCAATTTTTTCTCTGTGAATGGGATAGCTGTGACAGAAAAAAACATTAAATAAAGAAAGAATGGTCTGTTAGAAATAACTTGGAGGCTGGTGCAAAACATATTGAAGGAAAGAGTCTTGTAGATCCAAAGAATTTCTGCTTCCTTTACTTCATATAAAATTTGGTCTAATGAAACAATTTGTTAAAGCATAGCAAAAGGAAGGAGAATGTTGTAGTTATCTTTGCGAGCAGTTTCCTGGTTTATCTGAGGCTAAGTTAAAAGGAGAAGAGTTAGTTGGACCTGACATTCCATGACTGATGAAGTGGCAAATTTAAGACCAAAATGGACCCAAAAGAAATAGCGACATGGGTACTTTTAAATTTGCTGTAACCGTTTTTCTTGGGAACAAAAAAGACCCAAACTACAAGACCATCGTGGCGAATACGTTGAAAAGCTTCAAGCATTCAGGCTGTAATATGAGTCAAAAAGTACATTTTCTCCACTCGCACATCAACTACTTTCCAGAAATTCTTCGAACTGTCAGCAAGGAAGAGAGTGAAAGTTTTCATCAAGATATGAAGGAAATTGAATAGCGATATTGAGGAAGATAGAATATAATACTCAAAAAGGACGATCCTCAACGGTTACACAAGAGAAAAAGCACAAAAAGAAATTTTGATTGAAATTTAAAACGAAACTACAAAAACTTTTAATCATTCAGATCATTCCGTTTTATTAATTTTATGAAAAATATATATTACATGTGATTTGAATAAAATATAAAAACAAATACAAAATTCATAAATTTTTTTATTCAGCTGACTATTTCTAAAATACATCCATGTTTTGTGAAAAATCCTTACTTGATGGACAAAAATAGGTTTCGTTTTTCAATTCAGCACTAAAAAACTCATAAGAATAAGTGACAATAAGTCAAAACAATTTTTAAAAAATATTTTTTTTCAAGCCTGTTTAATGAAGTAGGTGTGAAAAAAGCAGTGTTTAAAGTACACTCCAGAAGAGGAATCACGGATAGTAATGGGTAAGGAATTATAATAAGAGAATGATTTAATTAAGAGGGTTCTATAGAGAGGGTATATACAAGTTGGGATAGACCTCAGTTTGATTTTGAATATCAGGAGATTTCAAAAAGTACACAGAAGAACTTTATGTGAGCAAATTAAAAGTTTAGGAAGACTTTTTTGTTCAAAGGCTAATATAGTCAAAGTGAGGAAGCTGTCGGGCCTATGGAGATGTAAAATCTCGAGATCATTTTACTTCCTTATACGCAGTAAAGGATGTATTGTACTCACGAAAATTTTCTGTTTTCAGATTTCAACGGAAATATCCATTTTGACTATCTCTGAATCCATTTTGACAAGTTTCAGAACTCAAAAACGGTTAGCCGTAGGAAGTTAAAATTTTGTATTTAGTATTATTGTAAAATCTAGTTACATAAGTAGTACTTTACCTGAAGGTCATTATTGATTTTCATCAAAATTATATTAAAATATAATGCAAAACTTCTCAAATTTGGTAAATAGGACTTCTATATATTGATATAGAAGTCCTATTTACCAATTTTTTATATTGATAAATAATATAATAGATTTTGGTTGAAATTGAAGAGCCGAAAAGGATACTTTACTTGAAGGTCATAGTAAGGGATTTATGATTATTTATATTAATATAAATAACATAATGAATTTTGGTTAAAATTATCCCATCGGAAGTATACTTTACTTGAAGGTCATATTAGACTTCATCAAAAATTATATTAAAATATAATGTAAACCATCTCAAATTTGGTAAATAGAACTTCTATATAAATATAAATAATATAATAGATTTTGGTTGACATTGAAGAGCCGAAAGGGATACTTTACTTGAACGTCATAATAAACTTACATCAAAAGGTTTATTGACATTTGATACAGAGATCATATGGTTTGGTGATAAAGGTTATAAACGCGATTTTTTTTCCCACTCTAATTAAACAATTTGATTTTAAGTGTTAAAATTGAATGTAAAATACTTTTTTTCCTTCCACATTTGCGAGCTGAACAAGTCTGCAGCAGGAGAATAAGATATAAGTTAATCGGGTTCTTCCGCTTAAAATGTTGAAACCGTCGATTTCCAACTCAAAGACAGTTCAAATGTTGTCAAGGAACACGAAGAAATCTCTTGGGAGCTTGTTACCAACTGGAAGAAAACGACATATAAAAACGGAATGAGACCTCCAGAAACAAGATATTATGTGTGTGTCTGTATGTGTCAATAGATGGAAATTGCGATGCCCAGATACAGCTATCTTCGGAAACTAGTAAGCAAATTCAGGATCACTTTTTGAGGCACCGATATATATATATATATATATATATATATATATATATATATATATATATATATATATATATATATATATATATATATATAGTTTAATAGGAGTACAAGGAAGTCATGGGGTTGCCCACATCAGATATTTTAAGGATAGCGAAGGGTTTTCAGATGATTTAGGAAATATGGTTATTCCAAGACAATTGACAGTAATTTTACATGTTAGGCATGAAGGAAAACAGTATCCATACTCAAATGTCTAGTTAACTTATTCGCTAAGTAATTGCTGGGTAAGGCTCACTTTATAAAGACAAGGTGTGCCCCATAAGAGTCACCTGACTCCAGACTTAATCCATGAAATATATATATAAAACTCACATCTATTGTAGAAGTGATTAAACTTCTTCAACTTCCTCTGCAATCTATCCTTTAAGTCCTTCTGTTCTTCGTCAAGGAAGTTGTACGGCCACCATTGGTCAAGGACCTGACTGAAAACTGATATTTCTGCTCGCTTTACCATCAGCGTATAAGCAAATACAAGTGACCCTCCGCAATAATTGTAGTCGAGGATTTTACTGAACCATCTTGCGTCGCTGAAGTCTAAGATGTGGTCTATCAGAATCCAGAGGATGGTAGTTATGCTGAACAGCATCAATAATGGATAACGCACGACGAAGTATTCGTTCTTCCTGACCTCCAATATCGCTATTCCGAAGCGTATAGTAACACATGACGTATACACGTAACCTCTGGGTTCATCTTTGATCCTGAAAGTAAAATAACAATTAGTTATTTTAACATACTGAAGTCGCAATGCTATCAGGTCAACCCATGTGTTTTATCAGGAAACACCTATTTACCAATAATAGTTTATAATCAGACATAGTCAATCCGAAGATGAATACAAATAAAACCAAAGACGGTTTGACCGATTTGACCGAACCAAAATCTACAAGGCGTAACAACGATACCGTGATAGCCGTGCATTTTTGGCGGCGGATCTGACCGGTGTGGGTTCTATTTCTAACTGGATCAATTAAAATGTGTTACATCATGGTCCAGCGAATGGAATCATGAAATCTCTACTACGGATCTAGAATAGTATGATGGGCTTAGTAAGCTGATTATTTGTAAGCTTTCATTGATATCTCTAACTCAAATCATGCTGAATGTTTACATTATATTGTCATAAGAATTTCGCAATTATATTACTGATGTCGTCGATATTACAAGAGGACAGCGTAGATTGAGATGAAAGAGGCTTATGAAAAGTCGCATTCGTATTCAGAAAATTTGTGTCATAATCGGAATAAACGAGTGCAAAATAAAATTGGTTCTATATTAGATTTATTGATAATTAAATATTAAAAAATAATTGAGATTTTAATTCGAACAAATTATGATGTCCAGTATCTCTGTAAACAATATGGCATTTCTAACAATTGCCTTATTTTTAAATAATAGTTGCAATAGAGAGCAGATTTTAGATTTATTCGAATGCGAGTTCTACAGTTGAAAGAATTTATGTTAAAAAATATAAATATTAATTAAAAGGAAATAAATATTTGTAGTGGATTTATAATTTAAAATTTGCACTAATTAGTTGTTTTGAGTAAAGATTGATTAATTTAATATTCTTGCTAATGTTAAGGCACTATTTATGGTCCCATTGTTTCTCAAGGCTTTACGAGTATTAGTCTGTAAATTAAAATATTTTTAGACTGTCAATATTATAAAATACGTGTTATAGGTGGGCATGAATCACGATGGAGCTGCTGGCGTGATCGTTCAGTGGGGCTCTCGTCTTCTCTAAAAGTACTTCATTGATCCATTTGGAATGACCGTCAGTGGCTGCCTCAAGACTTTGATTTGGAATCCTCAAATTATACCCTGTTTCTACTTTATTTTTATTTTTTCATTTTTGCTCTTACTAATTAATTTTAGTAAAATTAGTTTTTTTTTCTAAAGTTTACGATATTTCCTATACCATAAGTCAGGGGTCCCAAACCCTGTGTTGGCCTGACGTCACTGGTGCACGCGAGCAGTCCGCCTAACATAATCTATACCAGAGATTACCAACTGTTTTACTTGGCCTGCTGCAGATCTGCGAGTTTTCAATAAAATATAGAATAATTGTTTTTTAAATAGTTAATAATTAATTGGAAATATAACAGAAACGTTTGAAAATATTAATGTATTTATAGAATAGCGTATTAGACTAAAAAAAAAGACCTTTTTAATCACAAAACAATATTTATTGATAAAAATTAAATTACATAATAAATGTTATAATATTTAGTAACGTTTCGGCCATTCCTATCTATGTTTTGGGCTATTCTCAAACTATTATACAATTTTTATGTCACCCATGTTATATATTCCATAAAATCATCTTACTACCAAACGTAATACCCGTCATTAATTTTCAATATGCTGAACTTTCAACATCTTCTATTATCTTTTTACAGAGCGTTTGTATATTTTTACTATTCTATCCTTCACAAAATACAGCCTATTGTTGGTCATCTTTTCTCAACGACTATATTCACATTGGTCTCATTTACAGTGAATATAGTGGTTGAGAAATGTAATTTAATTTTTATTAATAAATATTATTTGGAATTAATAAGTCTTTTTCTTAATCTAATCTGATTAATTGTATAAAAAAATTTTGAATTCCAAAAAAAATGAACAATTGTAATGTTGTTATTGATTATATATAGCAGTTTATGTACTTCCGCTGAAATGACATGCACCCCAAAGGGCCTGTCACAAGTCCTCTCCTCACAAAAGCGCACTGTGACTGCCTCAAATCAGACCCACCGGACTGCAGCTGATTGGGCTTCAGTTCTATTTTTCTCTTCTTCGCCGTACTAGAAGCGAGCATCTGAACCAGAGAGGCAAAATCTGGACTCGTCTGAAAACAGATCAGAAGCCCAAACAGCCGAAGTCCACCGGACATGATTTTATGCAAAACGGAGGTGAGCTGCTTGGTGCGTTGTTGTGAGGAGAAGACCTGTGGAACATCCTGGGGTGCTAGTCATTTCAGCGATTCGTCTGCCTACTTTTTGTACACTGTCACCCACAACCCGAGAAACACGGGACCGGCCAGGCGTCTCTTCTAGGGTCTGGAAGCGGTTTCGGAGAGTCTGCATCACAATGAAGCAGTGGTCGGCTTGTGTTATCGCTCTTGGCCGTCCTTACCACTGCCTGTCTCCCGGTTCCTCTGGGTCTCTCTCTGAACCGTAATTTTCGGTAGCCCGAGAACCTTATATATGTCCTGATTCAAACCCAACAATATTTCTTTAATGTATATTTTTTAAATGAAATTCAAAGTGCACCGGTATTTTTGGACTTGAATGTAGAACCAGGTTTGAACTATGAGACAGTATTAATTAACCATTTCATTAGTTTTGTAATCATTCTTGTTTTACTACATTAAAAAACAAAACTCTGCAAATTATAAAACAATGGTTTATTATGAAACATTATTACCTATTTATAGATAATTATAAGTTTATAATTGATTACTTTTACCACTATTAAAAGTATTTCTAAATTATACCTTTATTTTATTTTTATTATAATTATTCCAAAACATCACCTATATATTTATCTTTCATCTTCATAAAAGGGTTTATGAAACATCTAATTAGCCGCTATTTCGAACCTAATGGCGGTTGGCAATATACATATCCTAGGATCATCTTGGGGTGATCATATTTTAAAAAATCGAGCCAGTAGACTCAAGGAAAAGTCGCGATCTGCGGACGGCGTGCGAAGAACGGTGGACGGATGGGCTTTTTAAAATTAGATTTAAAACTCAGGCATACAGAACGCGATCTGTCGCGACGATCTGCGATCTCTCTAGAAATAGATATGGATCGCTGCTGGGTTGGATCAAGACTGGCTCGCGCCTTCTGTGTGACATGTATGGTGCAGTAAGTATTAATACATTAGATCACCAGCACGCTGCGGGCAGAGATTGCAGATCGCTCTGTATGCCAGATCCTTTATGGATTCCGATGGGCCCAAAATAAAAAAAACAAATAAGTAAAAATTAAAAAAGTAACTCTGTTCCGCGAAAAATTTGTCATTAGGTAGAAATGTGTAATGCTTGTAGATTTTTTTTTTAAATCACCAGATCGCGCATGCTTCTAAACATTAAGAAAACGCACGTACTTTTTTTTTTTCAAATTTTCTAGTAATTTGTAAAAGGTTTTAGAAAATGTTTACAAAATGGCCTTTGAAATTATTGCTTGAATGCATCAAACTATTTTTTTATTTTTTTTTTAATTTCTATTTTTTTTTATTTTTATTTCTAGCCCTCCAGAAATTTTATTGAATATACAAATACACATAATATAATATATACACAAATGTTTCCAGTCCTTTTTTTGCCTCTTGGCATTTTAAGGTTTTACTGGCTTGGCTCGCTGTATGCGACTGTTATTTCATTGTGGCTTTATTATTTCTTTAAGTATGGAAGGAACACTTTGCTGGTATGGAAAGGATGATGGGTTCAGACTGCAGAGTCCAGACCCCTTCCCTCGGCGAGCACGGTATTATTACGGCAAGCAAACTGATTGAGTACTCAGTACCCTTTAATAGCCAGCCACCTTTGTTGTGAAGAGTAGTGACCAATGAAAAGATTTGTTCGAAGATCAAGTCTGATAAAATAGTGGAGAAATGGAGGTTTCATAAATTTTCATGCCATACGCAAGCAGTTAAGCATGAACGCTATGTAAAGCTGGTTACTGAGGCGTCTCAAAAAGTCGTAGGTCCTAAGTCAAAACATAATTTTATTAGCACCACGCTTTTTTCAAGATCATCTTTGCCAAGTTTTTCGAGTATATCATTTTTCAAACTACGAGAAACCACAAATAAAAAAGTAAAAACATGTATTTCAATAAAATATAAATTTTCACGCAAACAGAAAATTGTTTCTAGTTTTAAATGAAAATATGCATATTTTTTTTAACAAATTGTGTGTTTATGGTTATTGTTGTATCAATAAATTTGTAGAATTGATTCATTTTAATTTTATTCATGTTTCCTAAGCGTTTTCGTACTATTTATGTCAATAGGCATTTCGCGAACATCCGCAAGTATTGTTCAAATTATTAATAAATTACTAACAAAAACCTATGTTTTCTTAATTTTTAGAAGTATCGCGCTACTTTCGGATTGGAAAAAAAATTGTCTGCATACATTTTATTTTTCTATCTAAACGCAAGTTTTCCGCAGTATAGCGTTCCAAAAAAAAAATATATATATGGTTCATTTTCGGCCAATCCTATTATGGAATCTACGTATCTTGAAACTCAAAACTTCACGTTTTGAGGGAATGGAGGGGATATTTGTTTTTTCTTGGTCGGTTACAAAGGTTCAATATTTAAAATAATAAATCAAAAGTAATATTTCCAATGATACAACTAGATAAAATAAATGAAATCAATGCATGCATTAAAAATAACTCATGAATCCTACTGACACTGCTCCTATGTATTTGCACAGCAAAGACTTCGGCCCAGTCAAGAACTCCATGTCTACTTCCAACTACAAGTATTCCAGCGAGGCAGAAGCTCCTTATATGAAGGGGTTGCTTAAACATTCAATAGCCTTCTTGATATTGTCCCAATACTGGGCTCTTAATGACCCGGTCCGCCCTGGGCTAGCCTTAAATGAGGGTGCCAATTACTTTTGAACTGATCATTAACTGATTGTTTGAGGAGACTTCTGACGCAATCTTATCCGAATATTTTAGTGATGGTTGAATTTATAAAGAGAATTGTATCTTCCTTTTTTTATTTTTTTTTTCGCCCAGGCTTAGAAAACATTAATTGAGGCTTCTAATTATTCTGTTGATTCGATCGAATCACAAAAATTGCTATCAAATATTTCAGAAGGAATGGTTCTCATTAAAACCATAATTTATTTGCTGTTGAAGTATCATTGTATGTTTGTGGAGAAGGAGCTCTATTTTCATTAATATTATTTTTAAAATATTGTTATATATTTTGTTATCATAATATCTATTAATTATCGTTAAATGGGACTCTTCAGAGTTTTTCATTGATCGTTAGTGAATTTAAACTTCCTTTTAATTATTTATTAATTTTATAAATCACATGCAATTTTTAAATTTTTTTGGTCTTTTTCCCATCAGCCTACATTTTTCTGTAATGCAATATTATTTCAACAATTAATTTATATCTTTTTTTCTTAAAACAATATAAAAATTATTTTGTTACACTGTTTAATTGACCTTACCAATGGAATTTTTACATGTGCATGATTTACACCAATTTGTCATTCATCCCATATATAATTTCTTCATTTATAATAAAATTAAAAATATGTTATATAAAAAAAATTTTAACATATTTTGTAAACATACTTAAACCTATCCATTCTCTGCTACTTCTAAGCTTATATTGAATAAAATTTGCCTTTTGCAATTGTTTATCAAGTTTCATATCCCTTCTCTATTTTCATCCTACATATTTAGTTCATAATTTTATTTAATTCTTAATTACTGTGAACTATCTCTTCCGGCATTTTTATTTTACCTAATTAAGTTAAATAATGCTTAAAGGTCCTTTTTTTATTTAATGTTATCATAATTTTAATTTCTACAATGATAGGCTACCTCTTAAGCGTTTCCCCACTAGTTATCAATAATGCATTAAGACAAATGAGTTATCATAAAAGAATTTCATTATTAATTATTTGAGAATACTAAAAATTATGCAATAACTAATAAAATTATTTAAGCTGGGTGGCGCTCCTTGTCATTATTTGTAATTATTTTTAATAGGTACTTTTTACAAAATTTACATTTGCAGTACAAGACAGATTTTTAAAACTTTATCATTTTAAAATTTTAATACCAAAACAAATTGGGCCGTAAGTATTTGAATCCATTCTAGAATTGAAGATAGTCGCTTTGTAAAAATTTTTACCACATTTAGCTTTAACCTTCTTTTCTCTTTCTGCTATTTCATCGATTTCAGCAATTGCTACAACAACAGAACTGAAATAGTAATAGTTCAGCACAAACCTTCGTTGGAATGAGACAGTTTTACCAGTTATGTAGACACCTATAACACTTCTTTTTTATGGGAAAGTTGTTAACTGTTTTTTTCAATTTTTATTGAAATGTTTTCTGAATCGTCACTTTCTGGTTAATAGGTAGTTGACGCAAACTGATTAATTTTGTGACATAGAAAAAGCAAGGGCTTTCCTATCTTTTATCTTACTTTTATTTTCTCTTGAATTCGATTTCTTTTAAATAGTATAGAATCCAGATACTTAATATTCTCTACGGCTAATATCTGTTTCCCAAACATTACTCCCATTTTGTTACTAACCGTATATTATGGTTTATTAATATTGATTAATTCGTATTAATAAATAAGAAACACAAAGTGGAATAAAAACTAACTAATATAAACAAATTAAAGGAAATAACAAATATTTGAAAAAGTAAATCTGATATGATTGATTAATTTAAAAACTGACTCAATCTACTATTTTCACAAAATGTTTTTATTTTATTTTTCATAAGTTCTTTTTCATAAGAGCGTTTTAATCCGGTATAAAAAATGGGTTCAAAATCATTGGTTTACCTGGACCAAATAGAGCAAATCATATGTTTATGGTGATTCCTGTAAAATGATTGAAAATGGATTGAACTGGTATTGGAAATAATTACCTCATCTTCAATGAATCATTAAACTGGCAGTAATTCTTTGATTTAGTCTACCCTGGAGTCAATTTGTTTCTGTGACAAATACTAAACTCCTCAACATATATTTAATTATTTCATTATTATCATATATATGAAGATGTGAACAAATACGCCAGTAATTTTCTTAAATGAGTAATTTCTTT
Source organism: Rhaphigaster nebulosa (assembly GCA_948150685.1). Lineage (NCBI taxonomy): Eukaryota > Metazoa > Arthropoda > Insecta > Hemiptera > Pentatomidae > Rhaphigaster > Rhaphigaster nebulosa. Next base: position 208,027,131 of record OX411306.1, read on the forward strand.
ACTGAAGTTTATAATTCAGTAAAGGTAATTTTACCAAAGAAAAGGAAAACATCCAAGTCTATTTAAAGGCAATAACAATACATTGTACTATTTAATTATGAAATTTTATTTAAATTCTTAAAAAATTAAATAGAACAAAATACAATAATTATTTTCAAATTTAACAAAATAATAATTCTCACCTTAGCGTTATCAAAAATAATTTAACTTAATTCCATTGTAGAATACTAATAATGTCTGATAAGTAACTACAGTAATATAGTAGTATGTAATGTCTGAATTACTATGATCTTTACAATAATATTGTTTTTTTAGACAATTTATGATTCTATTTTTAATTATAGAACATGAATAGTACAGTCCAAAATACTATATAATTCATGATTGAATTTGAATATTAAGAAAGTTATTAAATTTTTATATAATAACTTAGTATAATATTTTTATTTAAATAAGTTACGGTTTTAAAAAATAATAAATTTAATAATAAATTGATGTTATTTAATAATAACTTTGAATAAATTTAATAACAGCTAGAACTAGTTGGCAAGAATCAAAACTGCTCAAAACACTATTTTAAACATCTTCTACTCCATCTCCCCCAGTTTAATTACTGATCTGATTAAATATAATTATGATTTACTCTACTTCTGAATGTTTGCATACGTTATACTCATTAAACTATATTTCAAGTGCTGGTGATAAAATGCAATTCAAATTAATTAGAATGATAGAAGCTGCTCACTAGAATACTGAAGCTGTGAAATCTTAGCATCTGATAATACTTTTAGATAAAATAAATTTAACTGAGATCTTCTATTCTAGAATTAAAGTATTACATAATAAAATTCTCAGTTGCCATATTAATATGAAAGGCTAATTTCCAAGGACATACATAAATCAAATACCAATGAAATGAATGTTTAGCCAGTATCACTTAATGTTATCGTATTATCTTTAATAAACCTGGCATGATACCAATTAAATTATAAACCCCAGCATTAATCATTTAATAAATAACTAATTTTCCTGTATTAATTTTTATTGACAAATTAATTATTTAAAATTATGTCTGGATAACGTGAAATCTTTTAAAAATGAAAGATTAAAATTTCCTAAACATGTTTTCAAACAAACCAAGAGATATGTGACGATTGACAATGGTATAGATGAATGACACACGAGTAGAAATTTAAGGACATATTCAAACAGGTGTCCATTCTGATTTGAGATCCTTAAAACTAAACCATAAAATGAAACTAAACCATAAAAATAGAACATGTAATGAATAGTAATCAATAATTTGTTTAAAAATTAATGTTAATTTATTCCTTGTATTATCATTTACTAAAAGTGAAATACTTTCAAACTTGCCACACCATAAATAAGCTCCACAGCCAGTAATAAATGAATGTATTAGAGAATTATGTATAGAGAATTCGCTCTATTTCGCCATTTCCATTGCTTCCTGAGGTTTTTTGAAGCAAAGACGGTGTGAGAACTTTCAAAATCCAACAGTTATTGAAAGAAAAGAGCCCAGAACTAATTAAGACGTTTGGGAAATCGAAATAAGAGCTGAAAAGGTCCATAATCAGAACACTACGTGTAGGACTAAATGTGAGAAATGCAATAACATGGCAAACCATATAAAATTGAATGAAAATAAAAAATGACATGTTTCTTTGTTTAAAACCTCAATCAAAATTAAACTTTGACAATTTTTAAACTATTTAAACTATAATTAAACTTTCACAATATTCAAATTTTAAAAATATACTTGGAAATTGGAACTACAAAGTTCACTAAGTCTCATATTGCTCGCTAAGATATTATTCAAAAAGATGAAAATAGTCGAAGATTCCACTTATCGTCTGTGCCTTATGAAAGAAGAAAAAACATTATTTGTGAATGTGAAGCTCTCGCTTTTCAAAGGCTATAGTAATTACAGCAGGCAATAATTAAACCAGGAGACATTACTAGACAACCCTAAGGAATTAATGTGTTTAAGATCGTAAGCAGCTTACGATTCCTATGGGATCTCTAATCAGAGGGGTATCTAACATTAGATCCACTTGGGTCACTGTAAGAAAGGATTGACCCGTTCCTCATATAATAATAATAATAATAATAATGAAGTCTGTTATGATATATTATGATTTGTCTGTTTCACTTAGGGTTTTAGAGTAATTAAAAAAAAAATTTAGTATAGACGATTATATCCTCTCATCTGATAAGAAATCTTCTTTTAATTATACAAGTGCCATGCTTTCTGCACTGACTTTTAATTCCAATGATGATGACCAATCTTGATCTAGTAAATTTTACTACTGAAAGATATAATTATCAGCACAAATTGTACTTTATCTTGGATGATAAAGCGATTTGACTCAGGAGTAAGAGATCAAGAAAATGGAAATAATTCGTTGTTTTACAGATTCTGTGCTAAAAGGAAATAAAACTTATTTTTTAACTCCTTTAAAATCGTTTTAGAAAAAAAACTTAAAATATGTTTTAAATATTTTGGAATGCTAAATATCTACAGAAATAGATTAAAAATAAAAGGCTCTATACAGTCTAAATATATTTATTTATTTTCATTATTTATTATTTAATTATTTAATTTTATTATTTAATATATACAAACTTTGACATTATAAATATAGACTATTTACAAAAACATAAGTTTTTTTATTTACAAGTCTTATAGCTTACATAGAACATAACGAAGTTTGTTCAATCGTTATTTTAATTTTTAATATCATTAATGATTTAATGATTATTAATAACATTTTTGAGATCTACGACAGTCTAACATTTAATGAATTTGACATTAATATAGTGAAACTTTGTACATAATTATACAAATAATTATAATGTAATATATATTCATAATTAAATAAGTAAGGCTAATATAAATAACTATAGATAACCGTAGGAGGTGACTCTGCGTCTATGCGAAATTGGACCGACGAGAAGCTTTTTCCTCAGTGGACAGAAACCTCCTCCCAAAAGCGCTCCTCCGAAGTACCTATGGTTTCTCTTCGTCTTGAAGTAAGCAGGATATCTTGGACAGGTGCATGTGTGGAAGCAGATGCACTAGAAAGAAAAATAACAACATAGATTAATAAATAAACTGGAAATATTGAAAATTATTTTATTTACTTAAATTATTAAACAACGGCAGGTGATTGCCCCAAGTAGATTGTATGAAAACGTTTTTTAAATTATTTCATCCAGGCTTTAGGGTGGCGGCTACAAAAAAACGGACTTGACTGGAGACCGGTAGTGAAACCGTATCGTGTATTTAAAGCTGCCTACACACTAGATTAAAATTGAACTTGAATCTTATTTTTCTTTCGTAGTACATAAAAGTCATAAAATAATTTTTATATATGGCATAAAAAAAAGCAATATCATCACTTTTATTTTTGATCATGAAAAATAAAATTCATGATTTGATTTTTATATTTAAATCTGTTGGGTTATCGAAGATATTGATATGAAAAAAATATCGATTTTAAAATGGCGCGCTCACGTATCGATTTATTTTAACATGCCGGATTTCCTTGATATCTAAGTCCAGTATTAGATTATCGAAGATGCTGATTTTCAAAAATTATCGATTTCAACGTATACGCTGACGTATCGATTTATTTAAACATTTCAGATATCCTTGGTATTGAGGTCAATTATTAGGTTATCGCTGGTGCTGATTATGGAAAAAAAAATATATATATTTTAAAATGGCCCGCTTACGTATCGATTTATTCAAATTTTTCGGATTAAATCAATATTGAGTTCCAGTATTAGGTTTCCGGAATCCCGGTTTTTAAAAATGCCATCGATTTTTATCGAAGAAATTCGGAAAGCTTAAATAAATCGATAAGTTAGCGCGCGATCTTAAAATCGATAGTATTTCTCCTGAGGTATTTCTCTGTCTCTTCAGTAGTTTTATGAACGGAACATCTTCTGAGCAACATATTGCGCTGAATTCATTGTCATCCGACTATTATCTCTATTTTTTGAATAGGAGACGTAATCAGTATGGTGAATTACATCATTTGTACGAGGATTAGAAGAAATTTTAATCTTATTTCCATTTTATTTTAAAATTATAAGAAATTTTATTAAGAATCAGCATTCGGAAACCTACTTTTCAAGAAATTACATATCTATTCTATTTAACAGTTTAACTTTGAATTTTTTTTTTCACAGAATTGACAAACAACTTACAAAAATAAAATCATCAGAAATATTTTAATCAGGAGCCAACAACGTATCTCTTCACTTTTCTTATTGCCTCCAGTTAGTTTTTTTGTAATTAAAATATTACCAATTAGTGTGTGTATGGCAGTGTAGGGCGTTATTCAAATATTTTTTATTTAACTAGAATAAAGAATAAGTTTTTATCCGTTATTCGTTAGTTGTTTACAATTAATTCATTCGTTATTCAACATACATTCTGAATCATCCGTTTTGTATTATTCGATATTTAAATTAATGAGCTCATTTGATTAAAATAATGAATAAAAGTAAACACCTTGAGACACCATGTTTGTTTAATCTATTTAGTTCCACACGAAAATTATACTCCCCTCCCCCCGCTATTCACCCCACTAAAAAAATCTCCTACTTGACATTCTGCTTTCCTCTAAATAGTCAGAAAATCGTGTTAGCTACGAAAATCCATTCATTCGCTTACTAAATATAAGAGAAAAAGCGAATGAAAAGTCGGAAAATTTTCACACCCGTTTTTCCTTTTAAAGTACCTTTAAATAATCGAAATTCCATTCATTCGTTTACGAGATCTAAGAGAAAAAGCGAATGAAAAGTTGGCCCAAATAATTAGAGTTCAATTATTCGATTTTTTAGTTGAACGAATCGAATAACGAATAAAATGTTTCCTATATTTTAAATGAACATATAAAAAATTTAATTAATTAGAATCAAAATAATAGCTTAAGCATCAAAATAAAATAATGATAGCACAAAAATTAAGTATTCTTTGCTATTTTATTTGGAAAAATGGTGCAATTTTTAATATTTGTAAAGTACATAATTATATGAACAATTAAAGAAATTCAATTATGATCAGTTCCTGTGAATATGAACTAATATAAAAAGATTTTCATAAATCTCGACATTCTCTGGCCGGGAGATCGAGGGTAATAGAATTAACGGATCAATTCCTACTGGTATAAAATTTTAAGCAATGGTAGAGTGAAATTTTCACCCAACACGAACATATTCTATGTACGAATAGTTAGTAAAAAATTCTCTGTAACTATATATATTCTCCTGCGACGTACTTGGATGAACCCTTCTTCTTCCTTTGCATCAGTTTCAAAAGCCTTTTATATGAAATATCAGTTTCAGTAAAAGATAATAATTGTTCTATCAAATTTTATCTAAACAAATATTGTTATATAGAATAAGTGAAAAATTAAAAGTTTAAAACATCATTTTAATGAAGATATGACACCAAATAACCATCCTAGAGTATTAGGCAATGTATTTATAAATCACACATTTACAAGAAACATTTTGCCAGAATTACTATCATAAATTTATTTGTTTTCCTATCATCGACCTCTAACTTTCAATGAATATAATTTATTTCAACAGTAACATGAATTTTTTATCGCCCAAAAATAAGCACTTTAAGCAATCATACGCCTTTAAAAAGCTCCGCGGCTGTGTGGTAGACAAAGCCTCTTTTCAATTTTTTTTTACTGTTTTATATTTATTATGTTCTTTAACATTAGTTTGTTTAACAGGAAGAAAAAAACAAAAAATATTTTAACGTATATAAAAGGTCTTTGGCCGATCGTTTATGACCTCTGCCATGTCTGCTGATGATCGCTAAATTTTGCCAATTAAAATAGATCTATATCATTTTGTCATGTTACCCGTTCATTCAAGAAATTATAGCAATTTTTTTATGTATATATAAGATTTGATTTATTATTAAAATTAAAAAAAAAATTATATAGCTGCTTCCTGATCCAGTTTAATTGAAACTGTTTAGCATTGCTATGCAATAGAAAATGAAACGAATAATACCAGTAGCTATAATATTTACGATAATTTTCGAATCATTATTAATTAGATTTCCTGATGAAAAAAGTAAACAACAAAGATATTATACATTCATTCACCTATTGCTAGTATTATCGTAATATTTCATAACAGACTAAACACAACAACTGGAGCGAACACTAGGGTCAACGAAACTGGCACTGGCAAAACATCACGTTTATTACAGTTTGCTTTGTTTTGCCGCTATTTCCTTTCCACAACAGATGGAATTAATTTTTAGATTAACATAATAAATATGTGACTTTGACAATATAACTTCTATATAATTAATATTATATTTATGTATTTGGGATTTGATAAATAATGCTATCTATAATATAATTATTATTTTTACATGCATCAAGCAAAATAATTATTGTCCAGATACCTATAGATTCATTTACATAAATTTCAGTAAATTAACCCGTTTTTTACTGGCCTCGTTATCCTCCTCTCTAGATCAGTGGTGCCCAACCTTTTTTAACGCATGCCACAACCAAGGATTCCCCATATTGAGACTGGCCACAACTGTACACCCCCCCTCTCCTCTCTTGTACACTTCCTGCCAACTTCATGATAATTATTTTCATATTAAAACGGAATGAAATCAGTAAAACTTTCATCGGAGAAAGAGAACTTGAATTTTTTTTCATTAAAAAAAATTATGAATAAAAAATTTAAAAACCAACTGACCCGCCTCGTGCCAATTCCGAATACTTGGGCGTGCCTTGAGTTGGGTATCCCGGCTTCTCTCTTTTCTCCAAGTACGGCCAATACCATCGAAATAATATGAATAAAATAGTAGAATAATATAAAAAAGAAAAAAGAATTTTAAATAAATAAGTATAGACAGGAAAAATAATAAAACATACTGTCCTCAGAAGAGGAGAGTGGTAAACTCTTTTTTTTTTTTTTTTACGATTATGCTCGCTAAAAATATGTTTTGTTGCAATCATAATAATAATAATTATAACACTAGAGAAAATATCAACCTATCTGTGAGGAACTGAATCAACTCTACCACCTTAACGAACGACCTTAAAGAAGGCAAAGTGTTGCCCTTAATCGTTTCCAGCAATAGATTGGTCCCAAAGGAAACGATTAGAAGCTGCAAAGAATTGGGACTTGCTGATTATATTCTGGAAAAATGACAAAAATCCAGCATTGTCAGCATCTTTTATATATTTTATAAATTGAGCCTAATGCTTGACTTACTGAATTCGGGTCTGTGATTAATTTCAGCAATGACTGAGGAAGTGCGAAATTCTGAATACCTAACTTTTTATTAAGACTTTTGATTGCTTATGTTAATAATGTTTTGTAGATTCTACTTGCTAGGCAGCTGAGGTTCAGAGGTCTTTAGGTTTTACCATTGGACAAAAATTATTGTGTGCATTGAAAAAAATTATGGTTGCCCTGCAAAATGTTTAATCAAGTCAAAAAGTTAGAAATTTATATTATTTTTAATGTATAGATATAAAGTACAAGAGTAGCCCAAAAAAAAAAACATTATCTAAAAACAACGTTCGCCAAAGTTCTTATTAACATTTCTGCCTAAAAGTCGTACATGGAAGTTTTGAACGATCTCTCGCAGCATATTGGCTGGTATCAATAAACTTATTTGTTTACAAACATTAATTAACATTTTTTTAAATTTTTTATTATATATATTCACATAAATTTAACAAATCATCAGTATGATCAAGTACTTGTATTTTACCTCTCATATCTAAATCTTTCCGGCCCGAATACCTTCAGAATACAACTTATTGCAGTGCTAAATAAAATGAAATTAACAAGAGGAAGAAAGATGATAGATAGAAGGGTTGTTAAAAAAAAGGAAAAAATTAATTTTGCATAATGTTTTTTAGTTTTGTTTTATTTATAATCAATCTATACAATAATCAATGGTTTTACTATTGTTTAAATAATATTGATGAATATTTTTTTAGTTTTATTTATAAACTATTATTTTGTTTTATACATTGTTTTAATAAAAAACAAGCTGTACGCGCACGGCTCACAATGGTCAGAACGTGGAAAAAACCTGTATCGCAACCCTCCCAAAATTCCAATTCAAGTATATCCCATCATTTTAGAATAGTTTACGTGCCCATTTTCAGGATTAAAGATGGAAATAGCATTTTTACAGTTGTATCAGCTTAGCTCAAATTCGTAGCAACGAAAAATCATACGCTGAAGTGTGGAATTTGATGTCAAAATTCTGAGTCACTTCATTTCTACCAATTTCTCTATGCAATGATACTGTTGGAATATCTATTTGACATATACGACACTTGTGGTTGGTTGAAGGGCTTTTTTATATGTATTTTTAGTATTTACGGAAAGTTTTGGAGAAGTTTTAAAATTTACTCATTTCAGTTTATTAGGGTGCTGATTACGAATTTCAAGTTTTCCACCACATTTTTTTTCGGAAAGTTTCAAAAAAATGCAAAAAACGTGTAGTTTTTTTCATTATTTGAAATCATTAATTTGAATAAGTTATAATATTCATTTAACATTAAATTTAACAAAATCAATTACTTACAATTTTGATTTTAAAAATTTTTTTGCTCGTCCCCTCTACTTTGAAGCGAAAATGAGTCGAAATCAGGAGACGCAATGTAGTTCAGTCAACTGGGAACCAACCAGAAAGGCAGTGAAAAGATTTGAAGAAATTCTAACAATATAATTATTTATGTTTTTTGGGTTGCTAAATGTAAATATATTTCTTTAATATTTTTTTTTGAAAACATTTTCTAAAGGCACTTAGACTCTTTTGAATTTATACTCTTTTGAATACAACTCTTAGGGGGGCTACCATAACTTTCAACGAAACAAACGGTTACCAACAAAAATCTTGACTGTAAATATTGCTAGGCCAAAGGGGTGACAATTTTTCTCGGTAAACGACTGCATTGTTTAGAATTCGCTTCATTTCATTTGGATGTTTTCTAGGAACAGGATCAAAATGACAATACGTTTATCAAAACTGCAATAAATCTTTTACACATTTTTTACACATTTACACGATTTTACACATTTTCCCCTCAATCTCCCAATTTATTAACACCTGACGCTTTCATACAATTACCATTAGCATTTCGAAAAATTTAATGCATATAAACCTTCCAGTTGAAATTTTCTAAATGGTAGTGAAAACCCATCAAAATCGAGTACTTTTCGAGTACTTCGAGCACAAACATACGCAGGCTGAATTATTATATATATAGATGTGTAGATAAAAATAATTGTTATAATTTATTATATATATTGTAATAATATTTTTAATCAAGTTAATTTATATCGTGAAGATAGGGCAGAAGCGAGGAGAAGGTTGTTGGGTGAAATGCATAAGGTTGAAGGACTCCGTGTAAGGAAGAAAGACATTTTTCGTAGGCTTTATGCAGTAATATTTTGTTTTAGTTATAATCAATGAAATCATTGACATTGAATTTACAAAGGAGAGGAATGTTGATATACGGATACTTATCGAAAATATTGATATGGTGAACATGGAAGGGAGGCTTCAATATGTAAGGTTTATACTAAATGTTTGAACTGAACTCTTTACATTGAGATTATTTCTTAACCATGACACTCTGTACTATGATTTTAATGCTTCAAATATTTATTTTAGCCAAAATAATCAGGAAATTCCAAAGATTATATCATTATATCTACTGACCTCTGAACTTGAGACTATCTCAACTTTGATATCGAAAATATTTTTATCAATGGCCCTACCGAACACGCCATACTGAAAAAATATTTATGTAACAGTATCTATAAGTGATTCTAAATTTCATAAGATTCCAAGGCTTTTGCGTTTAGGTATAATATTTTTCATGCTAATTAATTTACAATCTGATGATTATTTAGAAGATTTTCATTAATAATTCTGCCAATATCATCCATTAAATTGTATATAACCTATTTTGAAAATATGATCAAGTGTGGTTATTGTTATAAGAGATGCTAAGTTAATTGGTAATCTCTTTTTTCCTGTAGTTGTAAGAAACTGAAATTACATATTAAAGGTAGGTATATGCCTGGCATGCTATATCGACTTTTTCGCTAAAATTGACTTACTGGAAGTGCATCAATTAAATTGTACACTTTTTAACAATGTTCTCGAAAACGGCTCAGACGAATTTGATCAAACTTTCCTAAAGTATTCTACGTACTGTCCTTTCATACAGGTAGTACATCACCGATAAAATACGGGAAAAATGTTATGATCAAAACAAAATTTTATTTGCGTCTAACTCAGAAAGTAAACATTTCATATTAAATTATGTATGAAATCATATGAAAAGTAATTAAATTCTTTAAAAAAGAGAAAAATAATCGAAATCGGACCAGTATTAGCAAAGCAGTAATACAGTAGTAGACTTTCCGGAAGTACCAATTATTCTATCGGTTTTACAGTTTTTTACTAAAAATTTATTAAATTGAGAAAGGCTATTCAACAGTGTTGAGCTGCTAATGTACAAAGGATTCCGATCAGTAATTATATACAATTAAAATAATGAAATAATTTCACAATTAAAAACCCACAATTGACCAACAAATGTCCTTAGTCCGGGAGACTCCTACATGGTCCTTATGTTTATTCCTTTTTCTATAAAGTATGAATATGGAGGGTATGTGTAAATCTATCTATAGTTTTCTTAGTGACGTACCAGGGCGAGCGTGCTGTATATATTAATTTTATAAGTCCGATTATGGAATTGCCGTTTTTGGTGAGTTGTAGGTAAGTAAGAAGAATTCGATAGAACTATCTTTGTATCATTAGTAAAAATGAATTAAGAAACATCTATCTATATGTAGTTGTGAATAAAATGATGCGAACGCCTTGCTAAGAATAAACAATAGGTACCTGTCCTAGAGCGATGATGGCGGAAAGGAAGATAACAATGGCAGTTAATTTCATGTTGACGATGGTAGTGGCAATACTGACTTCCTCTTTGAACTGGAGGTATTTAAAGAGCTCTGGGAGTTGTGTTGTAGGAGAATAATCACGTTCGTAGGATATTCCAACAGTAGGAGGCGTTTGTTTTAATACCGACCCATAACAAAGCTTCCGTCTCTTTTTGAGCACAATACATTTATAGGGACACGTTTGAATGAATAATAATTATATATAAACATAAGAGCAATATGACGCTTACAATAAAATCCAATAATGACAAATTAACTTTGATTTAATTATATTTTAAGTAATTTTCGATTAATTATATTTCATGCTATCGTCATTTTTAACATAGTTGATTCGTACAAAAACATTACTAAATCGGACAAGTCAAAGTGTATTCATTCCTCAACATGTTTCAGTCTAGATTTTGATGAGTTGGGCAGCTATACTTTTAACAGTTTTATGTTTTGTATTTTGTTTTATCAGGAATATCAAAATAAAATAGGAAGACAAAAATGGTCTGCGTTAAGCACGTCCTCAAATTAGATAACTCTAGTGATATTTTCAATTTAATACATTTTGCATATGATTGTATAAACAATATAAGTTAAATTAAAAACAACAATATAAATAATCCATAACAATATTTCTCCAACACAATAAAAACTTTATGGGATATTATTATTTATTTGTTAAATTTATTGATAATTATTAATAACATTATTAAAATTATTATTCCAAGACTAAAAACAAACAAAAAAATAAATAAAAAAAAGAACAGAATTTGGATTAATTAAAATGATTCCAAAGTACTTTATATTTGTCCTCTATTTTCATAAATGGCTGAAATATGAAAGTATGAAACAGAGAATGGTAATGTCGAGTGATTAATATCATCCTGTGGTAACCTGTGTCAACCAAAACTAAATTTTAAAAAATAATAAAAATAACTAAAAAAAACTAAGAAGTTTCGGAGGAAAGCCTCGGAAGGCGGACAGACGATTTTTTTTTTTTGGTTTCTAGATAATTTAAAAGGAGAATTTTTAGGCAGTTTAAATTTTTATTTTCTTGGTCACTTACATGCGTTCATCAGGGTAATTAAATGATCATCAGAGCCAATGGTCTGGAACTTAATGTCTCAGAAATCAATGATTATTTGTAGATATAGTAGTACTATCAGTAAGGAAAAAAATGAAATATTTCAAATTTCTGCAATTTTTAGTTATAAAAATAACAACCAATATTTCTATAAGTTTATAAATTTCTGCAAGTTATAAATTTAAAAAAACAAAAAAACTACTGGCTATTGACACATTTTGACTCATTTAAAGCTCCAAAACTATTTACCTTGAAAGCCCAAAATAGAAATATTTTTCAGAATTACATGATCTTTAATTTGATATATATCTTGAATGAACCAAACAAATCTGAAAATGTTAAAAAAATTTCTAAAATTAATTTTTTCAAAAACTCAAATTAAAGTTTTTAATTATTTTTAAAACATAAATATTACATAGGTATAAGGTAAGTCGGGATAAGTGCTTACTCGGGACAAGTGAATATATGGGGATTTATTTCAAATCTATTTTGGTAGGAGAGCTGCCATCTATCGAAATTTGATGTAAATAGCAAAATCACCATAGAGGGCAGCTCTCCAAACAAAATAATTCCTCATGTACGCACTTAACCCGACCCGACATTATTCTTGAGCCTATTAATTGGCGAATGAGCTTCCACAAAATGTGTATTAGTATAAGGTAATAATAATAAGTTATAGTTACCTTATAATTGTGTGTGTGTGTCTTTTTTTTTTTTTTTTTTTTTATACGAGGGTAGGTGGAAATCTTCAAAAGACACGGATAGGCCTGTACCTATCCGCGTGTGGGATTTCTACCCACTAAAACCACCTCCCTACACCTCTATCCCACCCTCCACGGGACCACCGTTAGGCATTACTTCATGAAGGGTGATTGGATGTGTGTCGCCTCATTGTTTTAGGCTACCATTATTTAGGCGCTGGCCTGCCATCCAACACTCCTGTGAAAGCAGCATCAGGCTGACGATGCTGTCTACTGTGGATTCTGAGCCACAGATTCCTAGAAATTCTCCCCTCTCTTCTTGAAAGCGGGGACAGCTAAAGAATACATGTTCTATAGTCTCATCTATTGTTGGGCACCTTGGACATACAGCGGTATTGTCCAGCTTGAACCGCACTTAGTAGGCTCTGAAGCAGCCTATGCTCCTGTGAGCATCTGTGTTAGGTAGTAATCTACTTCCCCATGTTTTCTATGCAGCCAATGTTGGATTTGGGGTATCAGCCTATGGGTCCACCTCCCTTTCAATGTCCTATGCCAGCTACGTTGCCATCTCTCGGCCGTCTGCTTCCTTTCCTCAGTACTGGAGATGCGATCAACTCTCTTATATGAGCGTTGCCTCTCTTCGGCGGCATCTTGGTCACCACACATGCAGCTTCGTAGGAAACTGTGCGGAACGCGCTGTTCACTCTGAGAACAGCGGTAGACAGATACCATTGGTCTCCTGTAGTCTGTGTGTGTGTGTGCTGTGTCTGTGGGTCTGCGTCTGCATTTGTGTGTGTGTGTGAAATGCATAGTTTTAGAATTATTTAAAAAAAATATCTTATGTGCACAACATCTGACTTCCTTGTACGCCTATTAAACTATAAATCGCTGGCTCAAAAAGTAATCCTGAATTTGGTTACTAGTTTCCGAAGATTGCAGAATCTCAAAAACGATACTCGGCATTCATCTATTGACACACACGGGCACGCACCCATGCACGCACGCACGCGCGCACACACACACACACCTCCCCCCTCCTCCTCCATATCCCCCCACACACACTTGTTTCTGGAGGTCTCATGATAACTGAAATTTCCAAGAGATTTCTTCGTGGTTCCTGACAACATTTAAATTGTCAATATCACTAGATAAAGCATTGGAAATCGACAGTTTCGACATTTTAAGTGGAAAAAACCCACTTAACTTATATCTTATTCTCCTGCTGCAGAGTTGTTCATCTCACAAATGGGGTGGAAAACCAGTATTTTACAATCAATTTTAACACTTAAAACATGTAATAAAATTATTTAATTAGAGTGGAAAAAAAATTGTGTTTATAACCTTTATAACCGAAACATATGATCTCTGTATAATAAATTTCAATATACCTTTTGAAATAAGTTTCTTATGACCTTCAGGTAAAGTACCCCTTTCGGATCTTCAATTTCAGCCAAAATCTATTAAATTACTTATATTGATGTAAGAGTCTAATTTACCAAATTTTAGATGTTTTAAATTTTATTTTAATTTACATTTTGATGAAAGACTAATATGACCTTCAAGTAAAGTACAACTTCCGGTTTTCCTATGTGTACCATAATTTATTATGTCGTTTATATTAATATGTGAGTCTTAAATACCAAATTTGAGAAGTTTTGCATAACATTTTAATATGATTTTTGATGAAAATCAGTTATGACCTTCAAGTAAAGTACCACTTCCGGTAATCATGCAGTGACCAAAAAAGGAGGTTCACAACTAGATTATATAATAAACCTTAATTTTATAAGAAATTTTAACTTTCTACGGCTAACCGTTTTTGAGTTATGCGAGATACGTACAGACGTCACGACGAAACTAGTCAAAATGGATTCAGGGATGGCCAAAATGGATATTTCCGTTGAAATCTGAAGACCGAAAATTTTCGCGATTACAATACTTCCTTTACTTCGTAAAAGTTTCCATGGAAACCTGCGCTGAAAACATGGATACAATGTCCAATATGCTTTAATACATTGTTCTTATATTTTTACTTCCTTGTACGAAGTAAACGAAGTATTGTATTCGCGAAAATTTTCAGTTTTCAGATTTCAACGGAAATATCCATTTTGACGATCCCTGAATCCATTTTGACTAATTTCGTCGTGGCGTCTATACGTACGTACGTACGTTCGTATCTCGCATAACTCAAAAACGGTTAGACGTAGAAAGTTGAAATTTTGTATTTAGGATTTTTGTAAAATCTAGTTGTGAACCTCCCTTTTTGGTCACTGCTTGATCACCGGAAGTGGTACTTTACTTGAAGATCATAATTTATTTTCATCAAAAATTATATCAAAATAATATGCAAAACGTCTAAAATTTAGTTTAATTTAAAACTTATATATTGATTTAAATAACATACTAGATTTTGGTTTAAATTGAAAAACCGGAAGCGGTACTTTACTTGAAGGTCATATTAGACTTTCATCAAAAATTATATTAAAATATAATGTAAAGCATCTCAAATTTGGTAAATAGAACTTTTATATCGATATGAATGTATTTACTATATTTTGGCTAAAATTGGTGAGCCGAAAAGGGTACTTTACTTGAAGCTCATAATAAGATTACATCCAAAATTATATTTAAATTAAATACATAAATCATATGTTTCGGTAATAAAGGTTACAAACGCAATTTGATTGCCAATACAATTAAACATTTTTATTACTTCTTTTAAGTGTTAAAATTGAGTGTAAAATACTGGTTTTCCTCCCCGTTTGTGTGTGTGTGTCAATAAATGGATTTCGCGACGCCGAGTATCGTTTTTGAGATACTGCAATCTTCGGAAACAAGTAACCAAACTTTTTGAGGCACCGATTTACAGTTTAACAGGGGTAAAAGGAAGTCATGTGTTGTCCACATCAGTTATTTAGTATTTTTGCTAATACTGGCCCAGCTTAGATGATTTTGTTTTGTTTTTTTGTATAGAATTTAATTATCTTTATGGTTTACCAGTACCTATGGTTTTCTAGAAGATGCATAGTTTTTGAGTTATTCGAGAAATAAATTTATTAGGATTTAGGATTTAGAATTTTTTTTTTCAACCACTTACATTATGATTTTTTCAAACCCCGCCTGCTTATAAACTTTCCATAAGTGCAAGCAATGAGTTGACGACGTTTCATTGCAATCGGATGAACGGTTTGGCAGCGCATAAAATACGAACAAACAAACCCAAACTCATTTTTATATATAAGATTATTGATTTACTAATCACATAATGATAAAACATTATCCGCCGTGATTTTATTACAAATAAGTATAGGATATTTATTACTCAAATAATAACAAATAACAGCCAATACTACCCGTAGTATTTAAAATAAGAGATATACCTTCAATTATTCTATTTTCTTTTCTTTAGATGTTGGACATTATTATGTAATTTATTGGTACATAATGGTTAAAATTTTATATAGACATAACCTAGCTTTATTATTGAAGCAGCCAAATTGACGGATCGTTGATTAAATAAGATCACTATTCCGCCACCGCTTGTATTTCTGCCTTTGCAATATAAATGAAAACCAGTAGATAAATTTGAGCCTAACATCTTTATTTATTAATATTTTAAACAAGCATGTTTTTGCGAGGGAAGTTAGGTGAGCAGTTTTAACGAAATAAACAAACATTAACAGTTAGCAGTAACGGTTGGTAAGCTGCAACTGCGGGCAGTACTAGCGGAAGTCCACCTCAACACTCAATATGAACATCGTTTTTACTTCCTTGTACGAAGTAAAGTAAGTATTGTAATCGCGAAAATTTTCAGTTTTCAGATTTCAACGGAAATATCCATTTTGACTAATTTCATCGTGGCGTCTGTACGTACGTACGTTCGTATCTCGCATAACTCAAAAACGGTTAGCCGTAGAAAGTTGAAATATTGTATTTAGGATTTTTGTAAAATCTAGTTGTGAACCTCCGTTTTTGGTCACTGCTTGATCACCGGAAGTGGTACTTTACTTGAAGGTCATAATTGATTTCCATCAAAAATTACATTAAAATACAATGCAAAACTTCTCAAATTTAGTATTTATAATTTATATATTGATTTAAATAACATACTAGATTTTGGTCTAAATTGGAAAACCGGAAGCGGTACTTTACTTGAAGGTCATATTAGACTTTCATCAAAAATTATATTAAAATATAATGTAAAGCATCTCAAATTTGGTAAATAGGACTTTTATCTCGATATGAATGTATTTACTATATTTTGGTTGAAATTGGTGAGCCGAAAAGTGTACTTTACTTGAAGCTCATAATAAGATTACATCCAAAATTATATTTAAATTAAATACATAAATCATATGTTTCGGTAATAAAGGTTACAAACGCAATTTGATTGCCAATACAATTAAACATTTTTATTACTTCTTTTAAGTGTTAAAATTGAGTGTAAAATATTGCTTTTCCTCCCATTTGTGAGATCAACAATTCTGCAGCATTAGTTATGTGGGTTTTTCCGCTTAAAATGTCGAAACTGTCCATTTCTAATGCTTTATCCAGTGGTATTGACAGCTTTATTGTTGTCATGGAACATGAAGAAATATCTTGGAAACTAGTTACCTACTGAAGGAAAACGACATATAACAACGGAATGAGACCTCCAGTAACAATAGTGTGAGTTTTTGTGTTTGTGTGTGTGTCAATAGATGAATGAAGCGACGCCGAATGTTTTTGAGGTACTGCAATCTTCGGAAACTAGTAACCAAATTCAGTATCACTTTTTGAGCCACGGATTTATAATTTAATAGGCGTACAAGGTAGTCAGTACTAGTAGATTTTTGTCACATTGAGAATATAATTGCATATAAATAATATCTCATTCATCCCACGATGAAAGTAAAAAGAAAAAAAAACCCATTGCCCATTCAATACTTTATATATGTATATGATAACTTTTTGTTCGGTTATTGGATTATTAACCTTAAAAAAAGAAAAAGAAAACCGGTCAACTAAAGTAAAAACACCGGTTTTTGGTTAAACTGGTCGGTTATTAGTCGTTTTTTCTCCGAAAAAAATAGACTAATGCAGTGGGTCGAAGGTCGGCGATTTCTATCCGTTTCATGAACCCTATAGTGCGAATATGGAAAATTTGGAGATGCCTGATATATATTTATACATATATATTTTTTTCCCGCTACATTTGAGCACCTCCAGCGGCCCCCTTTGAGTCAAATGAGTTGAAATTCGATATGTAGGGCTTTCTTCAAGGCAGAACGATACCATTAAACAATGGATAAATTCCAGTCAAAATTTCGGTATGTTTACCTGAAATTTCGGCGTTTTTTTAAGTTTTGCGCATCGCTACAGCTCCACCATATTAGTTTATAGGGCTGAAAATTTGTATGTGAATTGAGTTGGTGTCGGGGAAGTATCCTTTGGGGGTCTCGACTTGGTCCCCTAATCCCCTGGGTTTTCCGATTTTTTAAAACATTTGCGCACCTTTAAAACCCCTACAAGTTGAGTTAGGGAGCTCAACACCTGTTGTATTCGAAAGAAAATTAAATTACCTATAAAATAAAAGAAGTTTCATCGAAATCGGACGGCTATTTTTTCTATCTCTAGGCTATGGGAATCACATACCTTTATTCCAGTTTTTCACAGAACAGTTGAACCACTCGTTTCATTTGTCAGAAGAGCTTGTTCTATTCTAAACTGTGAAACTATTCTGTTGTGTTTCACCTCTATATTTCCTAGTGAGTATGCATTTAATTATATAATTGTGTAATAGTGCAATGATAATTTGTGGCCGGAAAAGTTATAATATAATAGTTATTTATAGCATTACAGTTGTGAGCATATTTCATTAAAGTCTCCTACTATAGATTTGTAAAACAAAATTATTCATCTTATTTATTAATTATTTAGCATTTAAACTTATTTTTTTTTTATGGATACTAACATGCTTTAAAGTTATTATACTTGATTGATATTTTTAGATTCGTATTGAAAATATTTTATTAATTAATTTATTAGTTACTAATAATTATTCGCAGCAATAGCCCTATAATAAATATTATCCTTTTTCTATAAATTCCTATATTTTTTAAACACTTTTGCCGGATCATGGGTATGCCATACCCATATTCTATACTATACTTAGTAGTGTAAGAGAGATTATTGTTGGTTCTGTGTGGCTTACTACTACTGACAGCTTCAGTTGGGATCTCAAGGTGAAGATAATGTTGCTTGCCCATAAACTTCTCACCATATGTAGGGATCTAAAATGTACGGAGTATGATTTGTATCCATAGTCCGGTTAATATATATTCATTTTTTATGCCTATGGGTATTTTGTACCTGTGGTTCACGGTTAGGTCTTTTATTTGTATTCCTACTATTATAACATATCATAGTATAACATACCTAGGGATGTAAATAGCAGGTGGCAAGGTGGTAAATATCATGGACCCTAGGGGGTCTCAGAGTGGCCTTTATTACAGTAAAATACAATATCAAATTATATAATATGTAGTAATACAATTAATAACTAACATTGTATTATTATGTATAACTCTGCCATATCTTCAAATTTTGAGTAAGAAGCTTAGGTGGCTGCCATGGGCCCTCTAAATACTTATTCTACTGAACATACCTAGTCCAGTTAGTGAATGCACAAGGACTTTTTTAACAACCTAGTATGTATAGGTATGCCAAGCCTATTTCCGGTTAGGTGAGAAAACAAACATGCCGGGCGAAGGATTAATAAAAATTCTTTTGGAGATAAAAATATTAAATTTTCATTGTTCTAGCGATTAAGCATAGCAAATTAATCTGATAATTTTTGTACTAACCTTAGGTTGGTGTTAAATGCACTTTTTTCTCTTGTCTGTTCATTTATTATTTTACTTGCAGGTATGGGTCTATTTTCATTCATAATTGTTGCTACAGTAGGAGGTGTAGCAACTATGATTTGCCCGCCTCTGGCTGCTCCAGTGGCGCATATGGTTGGCATATCGGCTACCGGTGTAGGAGCAGGCACTCTGGCTGCTTCTGCGCAAGCATATGTCGGAAATCTTGCTGCAGGTTCCATAATTAGCATGTTGCAAACAGCAGCTATGGCTCCAATCCTGCCATAAGTCGATCGACTTGAAAAACTTATGTAGACGACAAACCTAATGAAAAATATATATGCATTATAGATAATCATGTTTTTTATTGCATTTTTCCTCCTAATAATCCTTAATAAAATTGTTATTATTTTGCATCACTTTTTTTTCTATGATTCTTTTCAGTTTTTATCTAATTTTATTTAATTCGGTTTGATATAAACATGTTATTGAAATTATAATTTTTTCTTTATTCATACATAAGTTTATAATTGGTAGATTAACTGGGAAAAAGAAGATAACAGATACAAAGTGTTATTAATACCAGTGTAATATTCATAAGATGCCAGATGAATAATTAATATTCCACTCTATATTAAACTAATTAATCTCTCCTGCTCAAATAATGGAACGTCTCAAAACTGGTTGTTTTAATCTCGATTGAAATAGTTGTCAATTTGAATTTCTAGTCAATTTTTCACTTAATGTGTTTTAGACTGCAAATGGTTCTGATGATTTGCAGTCTAAAAACATTATGCAAAAAATTGACCAGAAATTTAAATTTACAATTATTTAAATTTAGATACATATTCACAAAATGATAATTACTGTGTTGTCCGTTATTAGAGCCAGAAGGCAATATTTTTTTAATGATAACTAGGCAATAATTCAGATTTGTTCTCTTACATGTTTTGTCACAATCCTTTTCTGTAATTGTGTTCTCTGACTATGGCAGAAAGAGTTCTAATAAGCAACAATTTTTTTTTTTTTTTTAATGTTGAATATATACCTTCTGAATGATTTGAGCTGAGTGTAAAGGGAAATTAATTTTGTGAGTAAATATAAACATTTCTAACATTTAAGTAAGGTTCATTAAGTAATCCAATTACAAAAGGAAAAATCAATATATTTAAAAGCTTTTAACTAAAACTACTTGCACATTATAAATATAAATTTAAAACAAAAACAAAATTAAGCATGCTTCTAATTTGACTATACAAATTGACTAAATTACTATACTAAAGAAAACAAAAATAAAATGTAAATAAACCTTCTTCTCCGTTGCGCAACCAATTCACTAACAATTATACAAAGAAAAAAAAAGGAAAAAATAAACAGACTATCCTACTATTTCTCTCAGCAACTACCACTACTAGCTACACAAAAATAAATATGTACAAAATTTGAGCAAGCACGTTACACCGGCAATCACACACAGAGGGATAACCTTAACATAACCAACGTGATATGAAGTCCCCAGCTGTAAGTGTCTTAGACGGTGTTATTACAGGGTGGCTGTGGCTAACCACATTAAGGGTCAGGAAATAAGATGTAGAATAATATTAATATTAGTATTTTTAGTGAAGAAGTTAGGAACACATAAAAATCACTGAATGTTTTAATTAATTATCACCTATTGAAGCTGAAATGAAATATTTTTGAATGAATACTGTGTTATTGGAGTCATTTCTGTTTTTGAAAATTATTATTATTCTGTCTATTCAAAGGATGATTGGGGCTGAATAGGATGATTGAAGTTTCTGGATTGTGTTTTTATAGGATGCTGATGGTAAGTTTGCTGATTATTGTTAAAATTTTTGTTTTGGAACGAATGAGAAGTAGATGGCGTCTTATGATTTTGGAACGAACAGGAAGTAGATGGAGTGTTATGATGCTGGAACGAATGAGAAGTAGATGGCGTCTTATGATGCTGGAACGAATGAGAAGTAGATGAAGTATTATGATGATGCTGGTGATTCTGTTTGTTATTATTATTAATATTATTCTTATTATTTAAATCCATAATTATAAAAGAGTATTTATTATAAATTATGCTTCTTACTTCATTGACAGTATTTGTGTTGAAAATCATTATGTGATTGCAAAGAGTATGAGGAAAACACAAATATGACATATGATTTCTTTATATGTCCTTATGACTATTTGAGTTATGGTTTCCTGAGTTAAACCATCCAATTTGAGTCTTACATATTAGTAATTAAAATCGATAGTATTTTAAGAAACTGCATCTCCAATAAACCAATAATAAGTTCGAATTAATATCGAAGAAGTTTAAAATGAAAAATGCTTCCCAAAATAATGATGGAGTATTTGAATCATGGAAAAGTATTCAAATCAAATCAACGGGTGAATACTTTTGCAATTAGGCTAAAATTTCAAGTACTTTTTGCATTTCTCTAACGTTGGGTAAGTATTTTTCCTTGAAAACCACTCAAATCATAAAAGTAATTCGAGATGGGAATCACATATCTTTTTTCCTGTGTTTTACAGAACAGCTTATTTAATCGCTTAGTATAAATGGACCTATGCCAGAAGAGCTTAAGGTGTCGTTCTGTTGAACTTTGAAACTTGCATTGTGATCCACCTCTAAATTTACTAGTGAGTATGCATTTAATTAAATAATTTTGTAATAGTGCAATGATAATTTGTGACAATAAAACTTATAATATTATAGTTATTTATAGAATAATAGTTGTGAATATATTTCAGAAAAGCCTCCCTCTATAAACTCCCTTTTTTAATGATTTCCTGTTTTTTTAAAATAAAAATTCTTATGGAGAAAAAAAATTAAATTTTCATTGTCCTAGTAATTAGGCATAACAATGAAAAAAAAAATTAATATACTAATTTGTGTCCTAACCATAGGTGAGTACCAAATGCACTTATATTGTTTTGTTTGTTCACCTATTATTTTAATTGCAGGTATGGGCCTTATGTCATTCCTAGTTGTTACTGCAGTAGGAGGTGCGGCCACATTGATTTTTCCACCTCTAGCTGCTCCAGTTGCGCATATGGTTGGCATATCAGCCACCGGTGTAGGAGCAGGGACTATGGCTGCTGCTGCACAGGCATATGTCGGGAACCTTGCTGCTGGTTCCATAATTAGCTTGTTGCAAACAGCAGCTATGGCTCCAGTTCTGCCATAATTCGACCGACGGGAAAAGCTTTCTTTTCCTATCTTTATGACAAACCTAAAGAAAAATATATATGCATTATAGGCAATCATGTTTTTTATTGCACTTTTCCTCCTAATAATCCTTAATAAAATTATTATTATGCTTCATTGTTTTTCTATGATTCTTTTCAGTTTTTGTTTAATTGTGTTGAAGTTCAGTTTGATAAAAACATATTATTAAAATTATCTTTTTTTCATTAATCATACATAACTTTATATTTGGTACATTAACTGGGAAAATATAATAACAGATTCAAAGTGTTCTTAATTCCATTGAAATATTCAGTCAGTGAATAATTAATAATCCTCCTACTCCTTATGTTTAAACTAGTTATGTCTGCCCGGCTCAAATAGTCCAACGTCTCAAAGCCGGTTGTTTAAATCTAAATTGAAATAGTTGTAAATTTTAATTGCTTATCAATTTTTCACTTAATGTGTTTTTAGATTGCTAAGGTTTCAAATTATTTGCGGTTAAAAAACACATTAGCTTAAAAATTGACAAGCAATTGAAATTTTTTACTATTTCAATTAAGTTACATATTCGCAAAATGAACATATTTGCGTCGTTCCGTTATCCGAGATAAAAGGCAATATTTTTTTAATGATAAAAAGGCAATAATTCTGGTTTGTTCTCTTCAATGTTTTGCCATAGTCCTTAACTTTAATTGTGAGCTCAGCACGAATTTTAAATTATATTAAAACAAAAACTAAATTTAGTCGAAAAGTCAATAAACGTGACAATTTTCACATATTTGTAATTTTAACCTCTTAGACCTTAATTGTTTTGTTTTTTTCAAATAATAATTTTTATTGTTTCTGACGTATGTAGACGACACGAAGAATTCAAATTGATTTCAGTTTTGTAATAAAATTTTATTTTAACAAAACTATTGCATAAAAAATATATTTTTTGTAATTAAAATAAAATGAAAAGGTATTTTTGTAATAAAGTTTTTTTTTTTAATGTTAATTATGAACCTCATGTACTAAGTATTTGAGCTGAGTGTTCAGGGAAAATAATTTTTGATTATAAATAACTGCCGTGGTGGCCAAGATTATTTAGGGGTATGGTTGGAATATCGAAACTCGATATGTCGGTTTTCGGAGTTGAAAAACCGAAATTTTCTATCAATATCTTAACATCTGATATATCGATGATATCAATATTTTACAACGATATATCGATGACACCGATATGTTACAGAGATGACACTGATAGAGTAGTGGGAGAGGGGGAGAGATGCCCATTCCTACTTAAGGGTTAAAGCTAGTACATAATAATGCCAATAATAATGGTTGAATATTTCATAGCATTACCTATTTATGCAGATCTATCTGAATCTTTTACCATATATTAATTTATTCATGCAATAAATTAAGTTTTTTTGTAACATTATTGTTTACATCCCTTTATGCCACCATAATTCATAATTACATCACTATTTAGACTCAGGTATTGTTAAATTACTAATGAGTCAATTGGTAAACAAAAATAAAACCTTGGAAAACAAATCAAGTTTTAATATTTTAGGACCAAAATAATAAGATCATACCACAATGAAATGCTTACAGACATAACAATATTTATGTTTGATTCTTATTTTTTTTATATTTTGAAAACAATTTTGTGTATCTAAAATTGTCTAAATTTTTACTCATATTTATTTTTCTCAATACTTTTTCTAATTCTTCAATGCATTGGAGTATAAAATAGGTGGTTAAGCTTGAACCTGGCCAGATCAACTGGTTGTATAACAGTCGGTAAAAAAACAATACTTCTACGGATCGGAGGACCCATGAATTATAGTGGTACATGTTTTTGTAAATAATTTTCTAAGTTAATTTTTATTCACATCCATCTATATTTCGTATATAGTGCCTTTTTAGTTTTATCGCCGTCCCTCAACTCACAAGTGGTAAAACATCAAGTCGTGCAGATAGATAGATAAAAAGTTTTATTTACATATGTACACTTTATCAATATTTTGAAGTATTTTAACATGATTTCGGGTAACTTATCCTTAAAATCAACAAATTTGATTTTTGAGAATAAGTCGTATCTCATAAGTGAATTTATATATTGGAACAACAGTAGGAAAAATTAATCAAAAACCTACATACACAAAACAATATTAATAATAATTATGAATGAATAATAAAAATAAATTAATAAAATAGAAAACTGATGACAATAAATAATTCATACGATATATATAATAAATCTAAACATTTAAAGCTATAATTAAGTTAATGAAAACATAATACAAATACGTGAATGAAAATTATTGTTAGTTTAATAATAAATGTTTTGTCCTTTTATGAGCGTATCGTTTTAGTGTACATTTTTTATAATTACCGATCTCTTTTATCAGTGAGTTTACACTGGCAGTTTTTTTACCAAAATATGTAGCAGTTTGTGATAAAGGTAGTTGTTGATTATTCTCATGCATAAGTTATCATAAGTTACATCACTCCTAGGTTAAATATTATAAAGTTATTAGTATGTATATATGATAAAATATTCATGTAATAAAGGATTGTTTTTATTACGAGTGAGAATATTGTTGCTCATCTAATCTAAAGCCATTATAAACTATAATAATACCATTATTTCTGTAAGTCTGGATATTAAGATTGACCAATTAGTAAATAATGGTAAACACAAAACAGGCCTTTGGAGAAGTATTCAATTTTGAGGACTTATAAGATTATTTTTTTTTTCTTCATTAACATAAATAATTTTGGAATAATTATCATCAATTATATATATATCTTATAATTCAAGTAAATATAACTTCTACTATTATATTAATTAATGAAAACTAAATGAAATTTCCATGAAAACTAAATGGAAACATTGGGATCAGCTGTTTGGGGCCTATTCCAAGAACTCACTCTTCGGGTCAGTCTCAAAGTTTTAGCTTCAGCTATTTATAAAGTGTTGCTTATGCTTTTATAAACTTATTAAGTGCAATTTGGATAATTTGAGGGCGCGTTTTCCATTATTTAATAGAAAAATAAGATATTTATTAGAAGTTAGGCGAATATTCGCCGTTTACAGGCGCCCAGAACTTTTGGCTCCGCAGCGATACCGACAGGCCTTACAATGTCCTCACTTTTTGTTAGTATGATGCAACCGACAAGTCAGAAGCAAGCTAGCCTCAACTCACCAGTAACAACCGCCAGTTATAACAAAGACAAAGTTAGGGAGCGATTTTCAAAAGGAGAAAAGCCATAATTTTACATACTTTTCCAAAAGTATATGCTTAAAATTGTAGCCTTCATTGATCCGTTATACCTCACGAATCTCCATCTCCCGATTTTGCATACACTTCAGTAATAAAGAAGCAGTAGATAGCCTTTTGAAAAATCATAAATCTTGCTCTTCCATACCTAACGAGGCTATTGAGAAAGAACTTAGGTTTGAGATTAGTTTCGCCCAGACATTTTCTCAGAGCCGGGCGCCAAGATCTAAGATTGGCCAATGTACTTAGTTTCCAAGTGTAAGTATACATTCCATCTGACGGCCTTAGTAAACTGGCATCATCCTTACTAATAAAACAGGAAAGTGTCTCTTATCAAATTTTTTTCAGTGAATATATTGTCAATTGTTACATTTGTATACAGCTGGGACACTTATTAGATTACCCTGATTGTGAAAATGACGATGGCATTGAAGAATCACATGGTAATGAAAAAGACAGTATCTTAATAAATTTAAATTCCAATATAATTGGAAAAACAAGTGCTGATCGCTCCCTATTAGATACACCTATCACATGTTATCTAATCACAGTATTACCGTACAACCAGCCCAGGGGAGTTGTCATGACGGCGCTCTCACCTCAACAGACAATAACCACAACAAAGAAAATAATGCCGAGAACAAATCTATTAAAGAAACAGCTGTAAATATAAGCAGTAATTTAATACTATCCCCTATGATAGTTTCTGGAATCAAACGATGTCACTCTAGTCTTTCTCCACCCACCGTATCTACTGTGGAACTAAACCAAAAAGAGGTAGTGAAATTGAGAAATTTATAAGTAATAATAATTATCTAATCTTAATTACTGGTCTTTCTGGACTATTGCTGACATTTATCAACAATTTCCTTAAAGAGAGAACATTTCAAGTTAAAGTTGGTCCCAATCTGTCTCTAATATTTCCACAGGAAAATGGTACGCCCCAAGAATCTCCTCTGAGCTTACCATTGGTTCTAATAGCTGTAAAAAGCATTGGAAATACAGTACCAGCTGGAGTAAAATGTTCTTTATTTGCTGATGATTTTGCAATTTACATAAGAAGCAAATCCATCGAATATCAATATATTTCAATATACATTCAGTAATGGAGATCGCAAAAAATATTAGAGAATCTTGAAAATTGGTCCAGAACTACTGGTTTCACCTTCTCAAGCAACAAAACAACAGCCATCCATTTCTGCCGAAAAAGAAAATGCCAAACACATCCGTCATTAACGTTATTACATCAACCTATTATTTAAGCAGATGTAAACAAATTCTTAGGGGTTTACTTTGACAAGAAGTTAACCTGGTCTCAACACATCCGTCATGTAAATTCAAAATGCCAGAAAGGACTAACTTTTAATAAAGTTAGTCCTTTTTGGCATTTTGAATTGAAGTTCTGGCTAGCACTCAGTGGGGATCAGACCGATGAAAACTATTAATGATGTACCGTATCCTGGTCAGGCCTATCATTGATTATGGGACTGTTTCTTACAGCACAAGTGCAATTTGAAATTATTGGACCCAGTGCATAACCAAGGACTTCGCCTCTGCACTGGTGCATTTAAGACCACACCCGTCGAAAGTTTGTATATAGAGAGTGTTGAACCTTCTTTGGAAACAATATCTGACCATGGCATATGGTGGCACACTGAAGTCTAGAAAAAACTTTATTGCACATAAACTCCCGGCCTTTCAATTGCAAATGAAGAGCACAAAATTTCCTGTAAATGTATCCATTGTAGGAGCAAGAAGTTGAAAAACGTATAATTTTTCCCGCATTCTTCATTCCAGATGATTCACTGCTTTATTGGATATCAATAAAAAGCCTGATTGACTACAGTTTAGCTCTTCTAACATATCATAAATTCTTGCTTTTATCCCTCCTATACGATTTTTATCAGTTAGTTCTTTAGCTCTTTTTATTAGATTGTTAGCGACGTTGAGCCTCTGCCAAAACGGATGTTTCGAGCAAAAATTCAGTATTACATTACTATTGGTATTTTTCTTGGTCCATTTTGTAGTTATTTTATTGTTATTTAGCATGGTATTCATATCTAAAAATCTTATTTTGTTATTTTTCTATTGTAAATTTTATTCAATTATGGTAACTATTTAAATGTGCCAATACTTCTTCATAGTTTTCTTTGTTTGTTAACACCATTAGATTGTCTATATGTTTTTTTATTAATAGTGGTTTTTTATTTACTAATTCCAATTTTCTATTCAATAAATTGTTCATATGAATATCGCTTATATTTGCTGACAGTGCTCCACCCATAGGTAATTCGTGCAACTGCTTATAGAATTGATTATTATAAGTGAAGAAGTTTTATACATAAGTTTAAACCTTCCATAAATATGTTTTTATCCTTTATGGTAGTGTTATTTTTGATTTTATCCCAATTATCTTCTAGGATTTTGATACATCCTTCTATATGAATAATAGTAAATAATGACTACATCTAGGCTCACTATTTCAGTATTATTTTCTATATTATTGATGGTTTTTAGAATCCTCTTTAATTCTAAAGAGTTCTTAATATCATTCACATTATCTCAATTTAATTCATTTAGTGATTGGTTCAAATATTTTGAAAGTGCTTCAGTTGGCCCCTCAATATTACTTAGTCTTAGATTGTGTTCTTTTTTATGTAACTTAATTAGTCCGTACAATCTGGGAGTTATATAATCAGTAACCTGTAATTTAGTTTTTACTCTTTTATCTATATAACCGTATTTATGTAATTTAGCTACATAAACGTTAATTTTGTATACCAGTTCCTTAAAAGGATCATTTCTTAATTTCTGTATGTCATTTTTTAATTTAATATTTCTTCTATTTTTTCTCTGAATTCATTCCTGTACATGAACACTATTTTTTTGGTTTTGACTGATTTTATGATTATAATGTCATTGTTGATGTCTTTTATGAATTTTTTAAAATCTTTTCTCTTATCTTTTGTTGCCTTTATATGATCATCAGATGATTCTATATTGTCATAAATATTTTTAAGATCTGTTATAATTTTGGCAATGTCTTTATCATTATTTTCAAATACAA
Organism: Rhaphigaster nebulosa; assembly: GCA_948150685.1. Taxonomy (NCBI): domain Eukaryota; kingdom Metazoa; phylum Arthropoda; class Insecta; order Hemiptera; family Pentatomidae; genus Rhaphigaster; species Rhaphigaster nebulosa. Next base: position 208,056,315 of record OX411306.1, read on the forward strand.
AATTGAACTTTTCTCCTTTTTTAAAATATAAAGTTAAAGACCAATGGGAAGTTGTCCTTCACAAAATAATTTACCAAGAAGAATATATTATAAAGAAAGTGGCCAATATATAAAGGACAGAATTTATGCATAAATGAAAATAATCTAAAAAAAAAAAAAAAAAACAGTTAGGACAGCATAATGCAGATAATATAAAGAGATTATGAAGGTGATTTTGAAGATGTTAAAATTATAAGAAGAGAATATTTCTAGAAAAAAATTATTACTATAATGAAAAATTTGGAAAATGCAATAAATTTTAAAACAGATTCTAGAAATATTGATACAACATATGCTGAGTTACCAAATGAATTAAAAAAATAATATACTGTACTATTTCTTTATTTTACAAACAAAAATAGTTGCAAAAGAAATGTTCATAGAAGGTGCTATAATATTGTTATTCTCATTTTCATTGAAATGAATATGGTTGATACGTATACCAATCAAGAAGTAATAGTGTGTTTTAAATAATTTACTAAGAAATGGAGAACAAGTTAAAATCAAATTATTTTCACTAAATTCAGTCAATGCGAATAAAATAAATTTTGTCAAAGTATAATTTTAATTTATTGTTTTAAAATGATTAAAATTGTTAAGTATGCGTAGAAACATATTTATTGAAATTATATTTTTAGAAATACCATGCCCCCAATTGGGAAATAACTGAATTGAATGCGCCAATATAAGAAAATTAGAAAGTTCAGAACAATTAAATTTTTAACAAATGCTGTTTCTATTAGCATGTTTAATAGTATTTTATGATTTGACAAGGATGACACAAAATATAGAGTTTGGAAATGGGCAAAAATATTGTTAAAAAAAAAGCCGAAAAGCCACACGAAATTAAATTAATGACGATTTTAAAAGGATTTATTAATAAAAAAAAGTGTGGGATTAAAGGGATTTGATTATCTCTTAATCTATACTGATTAATTTTATAAAGTATATTTTTTAAATAATTATTGGGTTTAGAAAATATCTTACTTTCCATAATACCAATTAAATATTCAAATTAGTATTTTATTTCATATAGTTACATTTATTATCCTTTTATTAATGACTCCAAGGCTCTGAAAAATGAATGAAACGTATATTAATGTAAAACAAAAATATAATTATTAAATAAAAAACTAATAATTTGCTTAACATTAATTTTCTTCTTATAAGTAAAATATGTAATTATTATTTATTATGTAAAGGCACTTACGTTTTGGAAAGCCATCTAAGGTTGACAGACATTACCACTTCAGCTAACTGAGAATCTCCAACGAAGTCCACAGCTATGACGTTGGGATGGATAACATTCGTCACATACGTCATTATGTCTCGCAGATTTTGATTAGTCCTTTGTGCAAACCTTCTGTTATTTCTTTTTTTGGTACACGTTGCTAATTTGATAGGACTTAGTGACACTACAAAGGAAAGGACAAAGTACCTCATGGGTGACACTTTCTCCATCTGCCAAACCTGATCGTCGAGCATTGTAAACGGGTCATCAGTGTCCGTTTCACTTTGGTAGATGTGGATATTTTTTGGACAGAAGTATCCTTTTCCAGCAAGATCTCCTAATTCCACTCCTGTGCCCCGATCGTAAACAATATAGAAAACTCCGGATCTATTCCCATTGTTTGTTATTTCTCCCAAAGTCATTATTTGTAGGTAAGAAGTTTCTGGGGCGTGAAACAGGTTTTTCGTGCTGTTAAGAAGATCAAAGAGCTTGTTCCAATCTTCTTGGTTGAACGGTCTATATTCCTCGACATCTGTATTGAGAGTGTGTGATAAGGTGATGATGATCAGTTCATTATGCTGTTTAGTAAAGTTATTAATGTCTTCTACGATTGATTCGATGGACTGTCCATATCCTCCTTCCCAAACGTTTTTTTTATTCTGGTCGTAGTTTCCAGTCATGAATTTTCCTTCGGATAAGACAGGCCTCACGTCTAAGTATCTTACACCTTTTTCTAGTTGATTCTGGACTGTCAGATCTTGAGTGAGTACTTTACAGCCCTTGACGTTTGGGGTTCCACCATTGAATTGATTCATCCCGGAGTTGTGTGATCCTGCCAAACAGAGCTGCATTAGCGTCAGCTTTCCAAGCCATTTTATGTTATTGCTCATCCAGTTTGCCTTATCCATGGCACTTTTTCCAAAATGCAGGACGTAGATCAAGTTTAGCCACAGGAAAGCTACCCGTATCGGAACCATCTTTCACCACTGAACCTGAAGCCAATCTGTGAAATAGTAAAATATTTCAAGAACAATATCTAAAATGTTTCTGTGATCAACAACTTTATTATAGTGGTTCATTTAATTAAATGGGATTTTTATTAAATTTATTATAGAAATCAATATAGATTAAGAAATGATAGAACCTCTTAATCCGAAGTTTATTTTGTTAATAAAAACTTTATACAATGTCATTATTATAAAACATTATTTTGTTTTGTAATATTTTGGCCCTCTTTTACAAAATTATTTGGCATTTTCAATCTCTTTCTTAAAATTCATTTTCTGTCACCTAAGTCAAAATATAAAATATTCTTAAACATACTACTGAAGACAGCACTAGTTTTAATTTTTTTTTTTTTTTGGCATATTCAATTCAAGTCTTTCCTTTTGGTGACTAGCTTTTCTTGTTCTTCATATCATACTTAAAGAACCAATTTTAGATTTAGATAGTATGACCACTGATCGTTAATATTAACAGTTAATATTGAAACTGTATTGATAATACAGTTTTACTACGACTGAAATGGGCTTGTAATGTTTTTAAATAAGACACTTATTCCGAGGAGATTATTGCTATAAATAAACACACACACACACACACACACACACACACACATAGGGGTAGGACCGGAACTAGGGTGAGGACAAACAGAACCCTTGCCCCGGGTGAAAGAATTTAGAGGACGAATGTGCGAAATTTTATTTTTAGATTAAGTGAACATACATCAATTAACAAGAAATGGCAGAAACGGAATATTAGCGTGCGAAGCCGCGGGCAACAGCTAGTGATATAATAAAGATTTTATAGAGGTAAGAAGGTCTATATTTCCTGACAAGTTAATCAAATTATTTGATATAACATTTTTTCTTCATTTAATTGATCTTTTTTAGCTATTGAAAATTATATTTAATGTAACCAAGTCACTAGTTTTATTTGATTGATTTTTTTTCCATAGCCTACATGTACATATCGATGAAAATGGACATAGGCTTATAAACTTTGCAACCACACATGACCTCTTCGTTGAAAGCACTAAGTACGCTCATAAAAATATTCAAAACGGTAACTGGAGATCTGCGAACGGAGTAAATCAGAGCTTCCAAATTCTGATCAGCTCCAGGAATAGATCTAATCTTCTGGAAGTCAGATCCGTTAGGGGTTAACGTGGACTCTGATCACTAGTCATTGCAAGCCTTAAGGACAGAACCTCAATGGTAAAGAACATAAAAGGACGAATAACAAAGATATAGAACATCCTGAAGCTTAAGGAAGATAGAATCTGTGTATCATACGTAGCTGACTTGGAATACGAAATGCGCAGACTAAAAATACCGGAAGATAAGTACAGTGAGTCAATTCATCAAGCAGCGAATAAAATATTGAGACAGCATCAGAAGGAAACCAGATCTTCTTGGTATGACGAACAAGGTGCGGATGTTAAAAGAAAAAAAATTAAGCGAACAGAGCCATATTGCAGAGGCGTACACGCAGTAGCCAGAAGCGACGAGATGAAAAGCGCCTGCATCGCAAAAGAAAGAGAGAATGTGAAAATCAAAAGCTGGAAGAACTCGAGAGACTAAGTAGTACAAAGAAGAACCGGAAGTTCTAACAAAAAGTTAATGAAGGCAGGAAACAATTTAAGCCCAGGTCGAGTGCCTGTAATGATTAAAATGGAATACTCCCGAATGAAAAGACGTAAGTACTTGCAAAATGGAGGCGGAATTTTAACGACCTCCTTAGTGAGGGATTATGGAAGGTGATGCCTCCCCTTTAATCTTGCTCTGGAAAAGGTGGTAAGAGATACCGGTATACAGACGAATCACTATCAGGACAGTCCTGTCACTATCTTTAACAGGACTGTCCTGCCTGGGCCTATACCTATGACATCGACATATTCTGGTGGTCAAGAGTGCATTAATGGCCCTAGAGGCTCTAGCAAAGAGACTGGATCTGGAAATTAATGAACGAAAGATCAAATTAATGGTATTAGGTCAGAAGGTCAATCAGAGGGAAAGAGTCACCATAGGAACCAACAGTTTTGAAAATGTGAATAACGATATGATAGCAGAGACAAGAAGGGGAATAATGCTTGCGAACAGAAGCTTCTTCGGATTGGGACACCTCTTTGTAATCCATCATCTCACTGGGCTAATAAAGTTAAGATTAAATAAAACCCTGATCGGTCCTATCTCGTTGTATGGCTTGGATTATCTCAAGGTCGGACGAGCAATGATTTCTTGTGTTTGAGTGGAAAATTCTACGCCGAATCGATGGCCCAGTAAAAGTAGGTGAGAACTGGAGACCGAGGAGTAACGTCGAGCTCTGCATGCTGACTTGGGAGCCGGACATTATTAGAGTCATCCGCATAGGGAGGCTTAGATGGGCTGGTCACCTTGCCAGGATGAATGAATAGAGCATTCCTAAAAAAATGCTATGGACCAAAAGGCATCGCGAGATCGAAATTGCGGCGTTATATATACGGTATGTAGATACGGAGTGAATCTAGAAATCTGTTTGGTATTCGGAATAGGATTGCGACTGCACAGGATAGAGAGCGATGTCGAAACCTTCTGGACCTTGACTCACTAACTGGGTTGTAACGCCGCTGATGATTTTTGTTTTTAATTAGTTTCATGAAGGAACTCATAATACAATTAATTTTCTCATTAAATTCAATTATTTCTATTGTTGAATATTAGGTAATTTTTAGTAATATAAAATTGGTTTTAAATGGTAAGAATACGTTCATTTATTTTATTATTATTTTTTAATAGAATATTGTTATTCTATTGCTACTGCAGCTGTTCGAGGAAGACAAATGTATATTTATCTATAACCCACTTATAGGCCATTTAAAATGAAGGATAATGATTGTTTGAGTGTAAAAATTATGAGAAGTATTGCAGTAGATGCACGGTATAAACGGGAGACTTGCATTCCTAATGAGACGTCACGATTGGAGGGGCCAGGCCCATACTTCAAGCCGGCCTTTCCTCAACTCCTTTATTTGATGTGGATGAGAGGCCGATCACCAACGCGTTGGCGTTTGCCCCAATACATTGGTTGTCGTTCGTTGGCCTTCGTTGGCACAATGTGTATTCGTTTTAACGCTAAGTGGGTGACTTTTCTGAGCTCATTAAATATGAATCGAAATCCGACTTGTTTCGTTGTATCTGTAAAAAGGTTTTTTACATTATTGCAAATATTATTATGAATATAACTTGCTCAGTCATTCCACATGTTGTAGTTCTTATACTAGCGTAAAAATGTAATATTCTCTTCTCCTAGGAAAGCTTGTGCCCTCAATATATTTTTCTACGTCATGATAGAAAATCCATGATCCGATCCTATTGGATGAGATTTCTATCTCGTTTTAGATGAATTGTAATAGAAAAAGAAATACAAAAATAAATAAATAAAAATTAATAAGGTTGAATAATAATTCTTTAAAAAAACGATTTAATACTTATATTTCACAGTAAAATTATACAAAAAATATCACGTTTTTCGTGTTTGAAATCACAAGTTCGTATAAGTATTAAATATGATTATTTTTTTTTTAATTTTCACTCCTTTATCGCTGTCCTTTTCGGTTCATATCCTGAAAAATGAACGAAATCTATATTAATGATAGTAATTTGTTTTTTCAATGGTTAGTCTTTATTTGTTTGGTTAATATAGCTTAAGGAATTTGAAAATTCATTTTTCTAATTGAAGAATATACAAAATTTATTATTTTATGTTATAATAGCAATACAGGCCCCTTTTAACCATTTATTTATTATTTGAATTTAACCTTTCGAGATCACAACTCCATCTCATAATCTTCTGTAGATCATTTTTAAGTGCATTGCTCAATTAACTATTTACTACTTCAAAAATACATTCTAAATAAACCAATAAGAAAATTAATTAATTACTTTATCTTTATTGTAGTGCTCTTAATGTCATTTTCATAGGGAAAAAAAATTAATATGTTGTCATTTAAATAAAACATTGCTAAGAACACACATCATCATTGGTTCCACTTGTCTAGAACTCAAATCAGTTGATTGAAAGATCTTGATTGCACTTGATTCTTAAGAATGTACTATTGTTATTTAGTTTTTTTTTTTTTTTTTTCTATTTTTATCATTATCATACATTGTATATACATTTTGTAATTATTTGCTGCCAATCTTTAGTTGATATATATAAAGTTCTTATTATTATTTATTGCTATTATTTAATTAAGATCAATTTACTTTTAGTTTAGAATGGCTTATATTGTCAGAATAGGTTACACTAAAATTTTGCGCTGTTTTATAATTCACGGTTTTAAAATTATTTTTTGTGTAAAACATACCATCTAACGTCCTTCCATTATTTGGTTTGTGTACCTTGCCTAATAATGTTGGTTTTATAGAATGGAATTAATGTTGTAATTTATATGTTAAAGCTGTAGGATTTATGTTTCATCAATTAGAAAAATGTTGATATTTTTTTTTTTTAATTTGTCATTTACAATGTGCTTATAAAACAATATGATTAACTCATACCTCTTCAAGCAAAATTATTAACTTCAATCCATTTAGCATTGATGGCCATTGACAATTCATTTGCCTTAGAAAATTCAATGTAGTTTGCGGATATGACGTTGGGATAAGCATCCTGTGTCACTTGATACATAATATCATTCATCTTTGGGTTTGTTTTCTTTGCGAGCGATTTGATACTTCTTAATTTCGGACACTTATCAATTTGTCTTGGTTGCTGAGTCACGATCCAAGAGAAGACGAAGAATGAATTCGGCGCCATCTTCCTCATTTTTACCGACTGATCCACGTACATGAAATTTAATTTATCCGTATCTGCAACATCATCGTAAAGTTTGAGACTTTTCTGATCGAAGATTCCCTTTCCAGCATAACTTCCTAAGGTGATATTCGGTTCATTGACGACGTAGAAAACAGTAGATTTGTTTCCATTGTTAGTCATCGTTCCCAAAGTAACCTCTAGCAAAGTATTCTCCGGGCCTTCGTATAGATTGTCCGTCTTGGCAATAATTTTAAAGAGATTGTCCCATTCGCCTTGTTCGAAAGGTTTAATATTCTGGTCACCCGAAGCCACATTGAGGGCGCGAGACAAGCTTGCAATGATTAGCTCATTATGGTCTTTCGTAAAGCTATTGATTTGTTTGACGATTGATTCCATATCCTGCCCGTATCCTCCCCGCCAGCCTACGTCAGTTACATTCTGGTAATGCCCCGTCCTTACGCCTTTGTCGGTTATGACAGGCCTCAAGTCGAGATATCTGACTCCATGCTTCAGCTGCTTCAGAATGTTCATACTCTGGCACCGGGTGTTGCAGGATTTGTAGCCTTTAATTCCACCACTGATCTTGTTCATCCCAGCCTCGTTTGCTCCTGGTAAACAGATCTGCATCAGCTTCAGTTTACTAATCCATTTTATGTTGAGTTTCATCCAGTTTTCCCAATCAGGCTCAACAGCATTGCTTCTGACAGACAGGACGTAGATCGTGCCTAGCCACATCAAAAAGGCCCGTATCGTAACCATCTTCCAGGGTGATATTAGAATCCGAATCTGTGAAATAGTAAAGTATTTGAACCATATTTATTATCATTTTATTTTCAATAAATAGATTTACAACTCAGATGTATTAACGTACAATACCATTATCGGCATGAAATTTATATGAAATTATCAAGTAAAATGTAACGTTTTGGTTTGAATTAGTCTGTTGCACGATAAAATCTGCAAAAATGTTCCTCAACGGTCAACATAAAGTACCGTTAAAGTAAATCAGCCGCCAAACACTTTCTTAATAATTGAGATGGAGGGAAGGAGAATTAATCAATATTTTGGAAACAATGTGGGCGATGTTTATGAAACTTGGTACATACACTTTTAAATTTAAAAAAACCTTGGTGCGGAATTAACCTTCTAACATTTTTGGTTAGCACCATAAACCCACATGAATAACAATAATCATTTAATTTTCCGTATGAGGAGTTGCCCAATCGTGTAACTACAGAAGTGGCGGCCCTGCGGACCTTAGTTGGGAGAGGTGGACCCGGCAACCAACTAAGGGATCGGACCCTAACAGAAAAGCCTTGGTAGAGGTAACCCGTCTAGGAGGAGTGCTCCGAAATTAATCCCCACCTGACCGTAGTTAAAAACCGCCAAAATGGTGAGGACCTGTAGAAATAATTATTCAATGCGATTGCCTGCGGAGGGCTCTGCTTCTAGAGCTGGCCCTAGAGGTAGCAGTGGTAGTGACCAGTGGCGGGAAAGGCTCCGCGTTCTCCGTCGGGGGGAAGATGACGTCCTGGAATCGGCTAGCGCTTCAACACCTTGCTCGAGCACGCCGAGCCGTATACGTGCCGGTACGAACATGGGTGGAGACGCCCAATGTTCGTACCGGCGTCATGCCTTCTTCGGAGGCCCAGATATCTGAGACCGGACAACCGGGGCCCACGAGGGAAAGGTTACCGCGGATTCGTTTAAAGTGGACAAATGTAATGAACGTTTTATTATGCGCACATTTTACCTTTTAACTGAAGCAAACAATGTCCAGCGGCCTTACAGAAAGGAGTTTTTAGGAGGTTCCGTTCTGCCTACCCAGGGATGAACGTAATGGAGCAGAGAGTTGCGGACCAAAAAAGAGTGATACCAGCGAATAGTCTTATGCCGGCACCCGCCCTAGAGCAGCTGAAGAGAGAAGTGGCAGCGGAAAATGCACCGGAGGCACGCCAGTAGGATAGAAGCCTGGTGTAGGATGAAGCGAGGCAAGACATAAGGTAGCTAAGAGAAGAATAGACATGGAAATGCCGCCGATTCGGAGTGTTGAGAATGCTGAAAATCCGACTTGCCGGTTGAGAACTGCTTTCGAGCGAAAGCTAATCGAATATGGTGGAAATGCGCCGCGTTGCAGACCCGCTATCCCGAAGCTGAGGAAAAAAGGAAATCTTAACAGGATAGTGAATTGCCCAACGATGCCATGAACCGTTAGTCATCGCCTAAAACTTTTATATAAATATAAATAATATAATAGATTTTGGTTGAAATTGGTGAGCCGATAGGGGTACTTTACTTGAAGGTCATAATAAACTTACATAAAAAATTATATTGACATTGAATACAGAGGTCATATGGTTCGGTGATAAAGATTACAAACGCGAATTTTTCCCCACCCTAATTAAATAATTTTATTACTTGTTTTAATAGTTAAAATTGAGTGGAAAAAACTCGTTTTCCTCTCCATTTGTGAGCCGAGGAAGTCCGCAGCAGAAGAATAGGTTATAAGTTAAGCGTGTTCTTACCCTTAAAATGTCGAAACCTTCCGTTTCCAATGCTTTATCTAGTGACATATACAGTACTAATGTTGTCACGGAACACGAAGTAATCTTTTGGGAACTTGTTATCTACTGAAAGAAAACAACATATGATAATGGTATGAGAACTTCAGAAACAAGAGCTTGTGTGTGTGTGTGTGTGTGTGTGTGTGAGTGTGTCTGTGTGTGTTAATAGACATACATCTCGACGCCGAGTGTCGTTTTTGAGATACTGCCATCTTCGGAAACTGGTAACCATAGAGTCCTGATTCCATTTTTTTAATTGGATTTCTAATCGGGCGTTTTTATTTCGTGATTGATGGAGTTTTCTATGATTAGGAATCGTTTATTAGGTTTTTAAGAGTTCCAATTCCATTTCTTGAAATGTATTTAGGATCGCGCATTCGAATTTCTCTTTTCCGGTACTGTTGAAGTTTTCTATGGTGTAGAGATAATTTTTAGGTTTTCTAAAGTTCTGATTCCATTTTTTGAATTGAATTTTTTATCTAGGATGCACATTTCGAATTACTTTTACAGTAAAGACGATTGATTACTGGTATCGTATATGTCTCTGTCCCTCACTCCGTTTGCTATTTATATTAATGATCTTCCCATCCTTATCCATAACTCCCAATATCATATTTATGCTGATGATTTCCAAATACATCTGTCCTTCCCATCTTCCGACCTATTACTACCCACAAAAAACTCCAAGAGGACTTGGATCGAAAAAGTCACTGGGCTTTTGCTAACAACCTGAAGTTGAAGACAAAAGCAATTGCAATATCTTCCCATCACCTCCTTAAAACTATTCCTCATATTCCAAACTTGTTGCTGAATAATAATCCCATAAAGTTCTATCCAACCATAAAAAACCTTGGAATCACCTTAGACCAAACTCTTTGCTGGAAAAACCATGTCTCTCGTCGCACCTTTTCCCATTTAAAGCGATTAAATCACATCCGTCACCTATTTCCATTTGGAATACGTAGACTCCTAGTTACCTCCTTAATATTTCTCCACTTTGATTACTGCTGTAAGGTGTACGGTGGCATCTCTGGGAATCTCGAGACGAAAATAAAACGTTTAATAAATTGCTTTGTACGATTTATCTTCAGGGTCTTGAGGGATGCCTCTGTCTCCCAATTTTATGAAGAGTTGAAGTGGCTTTATTCTTCCTACCGTTGTAAGTACTTCCTGGCATCCTTTCTCTGCCAAGTTATCCAAACCCGTCGTCCATCATACATCTTTGATCTCCAATTCAAATCTTCGGTCCATTTCCCCCATACCCGTTCTCGTCCTTCAGATTTATATACAGTGGCTCTAAGAACTGCAGATTTCGAGCGATCTTTTCTTATTCGTTCCTCATCCTTATGGAATTCCATTTCGTCTTCCATCCGCCGCTCCAATATCCTTCTCATCTTCAAATCCTGCTTACCAATTACTTCTTTTCCATCAAGTTCCAAAAGAATTGTAAACAGAGTTTTTTTCACTTCAATCAATATTTGTAAGTATGCACTAATAGATTTTGTGAATTATTAATTAGTCTAACCTCATTTTTAATTTGTATTATGTTTCATAAATACTAGAAGGTTCTATATTTTTTATTTAAAGGACTCAGATCAACAATACAAATTTCATGTGTTAAATGGTACCGCATTTATGACTAGTAATTTTCACTTCTATTTATTTATTGACTTTTTTATTTTTGTCATCTGTTAACTCAAACTTTCCTATTCCATCTACTCCAAGGCTCTCGAGCCCAACTATCACTGCCTGTAATTGTTAGTCTAAAGGGACTTGTCCCGGAATAAATAAAGAGTTTATTATTATATATAGTAGAATGGTAGTATTTTTATAAAGTGTACGTTTTATTGTTTACAAGAAGTAATTCATAACTGTTATCGCATTAATAAAATCAGTAAGGACCTATTGACAACTACTACTTCTGACGACTGCTTTATAACTTTATAACTTATAACTTTATAACTTTCATTATTTTTGGAAAGTTGGTTCAAGAATCTAAATTTGTTTTACAAACAGGTTTTAGTCACCATTTGCTTTGGAAGGCGGATCTCAAAATTTGGTTATTCTTAGTGAAAATAAAAACTTCCAGGTTCGAAATACAATTTATTAGATTAGGTTTTAATACAAGTTACAAAATTTATACATTGAAAATTTAAAAGATAAATATTTTTTCATTCATAAAAAAAAAAAAAAGTAGATTTGATCAATGTTTATGAAAAACCTATAGATTTAAAAATTAATAGTTAACAAGTTTTTGAAATACTTCTTTAAACGTTTGCTGTCCTCGGATTCTTCCTGTATTCTATGCTATTCTTCATCTTCTTGAAGAAAATCAAAGTAGTAGAACTGATAATTGAAAACCGGCAGCGCTACAGGCATGAACTACCTTGAACTTGGTCTTCACCCAATGGCTGTACTAATGAGAGTTACTTTTCTTTTTAGTATCAGCGCGCCAATTCTAACGGACACTCATAAAACTAATTGCTGAATAATAGTACGTTATCATTTATTATTCTCATGCTCCCTGAACTTTTGTTTATTTATTTGCATAAATGATTTACACATGTAAAACCCAACACATTTTAGTTTATGTAATCCATGTAATCTTAATTTTATGTAAATGTAATGTAATAATTTTAGTTTACGTAATCCAACGGAGAATTTTTTAGGTAACACACGCGTAATTGCGAAATATATACTATATAAGTAATAGTATCTTGGTGTCTGAAATGGGCGTGTAAAGTTTTTGGTCTTGGATAAGAATGGGATCACTACAATTAAAACTGAAATTAAACTAACGAGTATACATACGGTAGACCGAAACGTAATTGGGAGGATTGTGTTAGATCTGACTTCATAGATTGAATCGGAGCAGATAACTATATGTGAGAAGAAAAACCCCGTGACACGTTTTTGTAAATGAAATATTGCTAAATAACATTTATTTTAATATATTTTTTTAATTATATATGTTAGTATCTGTTTTAATAATAAGTCACGGCAAAGGCTGAAATACCCATGAAATTTTGGGATCATAAACGAACCAGTAACAAATAGGGTGTTACGAATAATATTTCGCTCATTGGTGAGTCCGAGCGCAATTTTCGATATAACTAATATTCGGTTTCTAAGGGTGTCCTATAAACTATATTTAAAGAGGCGATAGTAAACCTCAAGAGCAACATCAGACCCTGAATACCGTGAACCAGTCTGCCCCCCACACTCCTATAAAGTGTATATCGATGATATACTTGTGACTAATGATAAAAAAGAGCCAATATTCCCAGAAAAAAAAGTGTCCGCACCTTGCCAAAATGCCGTCAATAGAGACAAACTTGATTTAGTTTTTTGGTCACTGTCATTCAGCTTTAGGGTTAATTTCGCCATAATTGGCTTTGTTTCAAAGCTGAATAGTCAGAGAATAATAAGACATAGAATAATTTTAGAAAATAATTGGCTGGAACATTAAAAAGTACCATTAAAATCATTTTTTCACGTCGTCCACACGAAAGTTGAAATTTCAAGACCAGTAGCAAATAAACGGCCAGCAATAAAGAATTGTCTTTCTTATAGCAATAAAGAATTGTCTTCTAAGAGCTGAATAGTCTTTAAATAATAACATGTGGAGCGCTTATTCTTCTTTAAAAACCGATGGACTATTGGTTTCAAGAAAACCTGCTTTTCGCGACCTTTACAATCAGTATTTGCGTAGGATACGATTATGATGATTCGGAAATCGAAATTAGTTTCAACTTGAGATCACCTACCAAAAAGGTCAAACATTTTAATCTAAAACTAACGATATCGGACATACGGAGCGACAAATCAGTGACATTTTCGGTATTTCATGAAAATCTCTGCTGTTATTGGGATATCGTTTTTCAGGAAATATGCATTTAATTAAAAAAGTTTCAAAAAGTTATATATGTTAGCGCTTGTGAAGTTCGAGCATTAAATTATAAAATCATTAAAGTGGGATACTGTCAGAGAACGGCGCTGAGGAGTGCTGCACTCTAACGGTACTTCACGAAACTTTAGAAAAGGAGAAAAGGGCTGCAATCTGTGAGAGCTTTGACTAGTTCCGCAATTCAGTAGACTGCACTTCCAGAGGAAGCGGTTTTCAATTTTGGGCTTGAGCTAGTAGACGATTGAGATACCTTGTTGGAATATATATTGACCTAGAAATGTAGAATGAACCAGAAACCATTTCCTGTTTGAACAATTATTTACATGCACTAAAGCATAGCCTAATCTTAAAAATAGAAAATATTGACTTTTTTTTCAAATCCAAGAACGGGTTCATACCTTCTTTGCCACTAATAACTCATTTAAGATTGGAGATTTTTCTTTCATTGAAGGATTCAACCACAAATCACTATATATTATTTTTATAAAGAACATTAAATACATTACAAAATATTTTTTTAACAATTAAAATTTATAAAATTTTTATAACAGAATAACAATAAAAAGTTTAAAACAGGCTTCAGCCAGTGTTGCTAAAACGTAATACAGATGCACTATAAAAAAAGTAACCACTTGGTTGAATCCAAACTATCTTATTGCCCTTGATTAAACATTTTTGATTTCTTGAAAATCATACTAATAAATGAAGCAAATAGTGGAAATAATAAAAAAAATGATGCATAAAACAATAATTACACATTTTATTCATGATAAATTGATAATTTTGTTACATTTATAATATTTTCTCTTTAGTTAACCTTCTTCTTTATTCAGATTCAATATTTACGTTGAAGCTCTCTGAAAAATGAGAAGTATATTAACGTATGAGATTAGAATAAGACAAAAAAAATAATAATAATTTGTTACTGAGTTTTCAGGGCTCATTAATTGTTTCATTTGTTAATAAAGCTTTAGATGTTGCTTGATTCTTCTCTTGAAAACTCATTATTCTATATTTACAGTTAGCACAATATATAATTATTATTAATTTAAGTATTTAATTAATTTAAGAGTAGATAGCTAGGGTGGCGTTCAAAATTAAATCAATATATAGGGTAAAACTTTTTTATGACTACCACTTTACATGTGGATCGTAAAGGAACATTTTCAATGAGAGTATATAAATGGTAAAATATAAATATAACGTAAGTAGTCCAGTGCATTTAGGTCATATTTTTGAAACCCTGTAACAATAAATGGATTTAAATTTTTTCATTGAGGTTCTGACGTCAAGAAGTAAAAAGTTTACTCATTAAAAATTCCGCTTTTCTCTTTTATGTATATATATATATATATATATATATATATATATATATATATATATATATATATATATATATATATATGTAGGTGGACATGGATCACTCCCTATAGATTCCAGAGTATTTGAAATAACGCTATGAAACTCGATCGATGGGTCTTTGTTATGAATTATGCAGAATCTTTTTAAGATATTACCCTCACGTAACCTTCTCCAGTTCCTCTACAGCGAACCAAACTCTGGAATTTCAAATGCAATACGGATTCTGAGAAGACATAAAATTTTAAGACGGATTCATATCGGTTAATTTTTTTATCCGATGCTTCACGAGGACGAAAATCGCAAAAGCACGGTTTTTGTACAAAGTTCCAAATTTATCTCAAGGAAATTTTTTTAGAAAACAATTGAACTAAACATGGTACAGAATCAAAACCATCTTGAATGAGTCATTTTATTCTATTTTATTCTTGTGATTTAAAAAAAAATATACTCGTCAATCAGGATTCAAGGAAAGAGACTATCTATCTTGATACAATATTAAGAACATAAAGTCATATATAGAAAATATAATGCGTTTTTAAGCGTTAAAAACAACACATATTGACAACTCATTTTCTCATATAACTCATGAAAAGTTTCACAATCTTTTTTTTTTTTTACATTCAATGAAATACTTCCTTGATCCGCATGACTACATTGTGCGCCTATCAAACCATAAATCGGTGGCTCAAAAAGTGATACTGAATTTAGTTACTAGTTTCCGAAACGATAGCAGTATATCAAAAACGACGGACGGTGTCCCGACGTCCATCAACTGACAGACGAAGAGACACACACACATACATAAGCTCTTCTTTCCGGGGCCTCTTTCCGTTATTATATGTCGTTTACATTTCAGTAGGTAACAAGTTCCCAAGAGATTTCTTCGTGCTCCGTGACAACATTAAAACTGTCTATGCTACTAGATAAAGCAATGGTTTCGACATTTTAAGCGGGTTAATCCTTAAGGAGAGGAAAACAAGTATTTTATATTTAATTTTAACACTTAAAACAAGCAATTAAATTTTTAAATTAGAGTGAAAAAAAAAATCGCGTTTTAACCTTTATTACCAAACCTTATGACCTCAGTATTAAATTTTAATATAATTTTTGATGAAAATTTATTATGACCTCCAACCAAAATCTAGTTTATTATTTATATTGATATGTAAGTCTTATTTACCAAATTTGAGATGTTTTACATTACATTTTAAGATAATTTTTGATGAAAGTTTATTATGATCTTCAAGCAAAGTATCGCTTCCGGTTTACTAATTTATACCAAAATCTATTATGTTATTTAAATAAATATATAAATCATAAATACCAAATTTGAGAAGCTTTGCGTTGTAGTTTAATATAATTTTTGATGGAAAGTAACCTTCAAGTAAAGTAATACTTCACTGTAATACTTTAGGTGCGCTGTAGAAGAACTGGAGAAGGTTGTTACGAGGACGGTTATGTCACAAAAGTATATATATACATGATATGTAGTTGTAATGGCAACGAAACGCACCTAAGTTCGACACTTTTTCTCTTAGCAATTAATTTATGGTTACTGTTCCGTTGCAGTGGGTCGTAGCGTGATATTATAAAGTCTAACGCCTTCCTCAATGACCGGTCTATCTAGCCCAAAAAAATTTCGGACTCATAGTTCCTGAAATTAGCGTGTTCAGACACCCAAACTCTTCAGCGTCATATAATAGCATAGATTAATCTCACTATTTATTTTTATTTTACCATTTATATAATTTCATACAGTTTATTTCTATGATTCTCATATTCATAGTATCTTATCTTAGAGTCCCTGAACGCCAGCATTTGTTAAATAGTTTCATACCACTTTTTATTTTAATTTGTACTGACACACTATCCATGTTCTTCTAAATATTATTTATTATGTACGATATACAATACAGTAATTAAATATTTTAATCTATTTCTTACTTTTCAGAAAGCCATTTGAGGTTGATAGTCATTGCGAGTTCAGCTACGTCAGTATTTTCAACGTAGTCCACGGATATGATGTTAGGATAGACCGTTTTTGACACTTGTGACAATATTGATCTTAGCTTTCTTTTCGCTTGTAGGGCAAGGTCTTTGATACTTTTCCCCATCGATGGACACATTGTCGCATCAAATGCGTTCTGAGTAAGTGTCCAAGAGAGTAGGAAGTACCTTGACTTTGAATATTTCTTCATCTTAGCAATCTGGTCCATGTACAAGAAATCTATCTTGTCCGTCGATGAATACTTGTCATATACATGAAGACTGTAATAGTAGAAGAACCCTTTGCCTATTCGGCTTCCGAGGTTTATTTTGTTCTTCGGTTCGTCGATGATGTAGATAACTGCAGCTTGGGTCCCATTTTTAGTAAATGATTCCAAAGACATTAGTGGTAGATAGGCATCTTCTTGAGCGCGGAACAGATTTTCTGTCTTATCAAGAATTTTTAGAAGGTTTTTCCACTCTTCTTGGTTGAAAGGTTTATAATCTTGTCGCGCGTTGTCGGTGTTGAGCGAGTGGGACAAACGGACGAATATCAACTCATTATGCTGTTTGTTGAACATGTTGATGTTTTTGACGACTGACTTCATGGTATGTCCGTAACCTCCTTGCCAAACACTACCAAAAATCTGGCCATAGTGACCAGTCTTGTATGTTCCGCCGGATATTATCGGTCTTATGTCAAAGAATCTGATCCCCAGTTCCAGCTGCCTCCGAATATTCCTAGCCTGGTTCACGGTGTTGCAAGGCTTAGCGAAGCATGTTCCTCCGAATAGTTTACTCAGGGCAGAGTTGTGAGATCCTGGCATACAGATCTCCTTCAGCGTCTTTCCGCCAAGCCATCCGATGCTGCTTCTCATCCAGTTTGCAGCGTCCAAGTTAGAGGTTGAGAGAGACATTGCTTTGCTGAAGCATATGCAAAGCAAAGAAATCCGTACTTTAAACATCTTCCACCAATGTACCCGAAGCCAATCTGTGAAATAGTAAACTATTTCAAGAACGATGAATACTCTTTTATTTTTTATTCTTTTTTTTTTATAAAATAAAATTACAACTCAGATTTATTTAGATACATATCAAGAATATTAAATTCTTGATAACAACGACCAAACCACTGCTAAGATGCTTCTCAAAATCCCTTTTCTATAGGAATATCACCTGATTCTGGAATTGATACATTTAACAAAGACAAACAAAAACCTGATTCCTACTTATCAGATAGCCTTCTTCCGATCAGAGTAGGGCATTAGTTTACTAAATTTGTTTACAAAATAACAAATAATTGTTAAATTAGTTGCAATTAAAATATAAATAATTTAGTTATTAGTTACTGTTTGGTATCTAATTTTTAACCATTTAATTAGTTGTTGTTATGGTGGACAACTAAATTTTTTATTCGTGAAAAATAAATTGCCCATGGCAATTGAAAACTAATCATTTATATCCATAGTTGCCGAATTGCTATTGACAATTAATATTGTGTTCTATTAATTGTATAGCATTTCCAAGTCAATTAATTGTAACATTTCCAAATCAATTGCCATCAATTTTCCGTTCCAATTGTAACCTTTTCCATCTCACTTGTAACCTTTTTCATTTCAATTGTAAATCTTTCCAATGTAAACGTAACTTTTCTCATTTCAATTGTAACACAACCGAACATGAATTAATTCTACTTTTATTTTATTTTTATTATTGAAAAATAATAATTTGAATAAAAATTATGTCTAAATTGGAATGACTGAAATTTTGGCTTATTCTTTGAACATTTTTTCATTTATTAGATAATGCAATTCAGTGATAATTTCAACTAGTTAAAATGTTTATAAAAAAATGTTTATTTATTTTTAAATATTTATTATTATTCATTAATTGAGGGACAGTATTAGGGTAGGAACATCGAAAGTAAAATATCAATATTCGATATTTTGCGATATCGCAAAACCAAATATCGATATCCACCGATAATGGCTAGAAAAATATCGATATATCTATATGTCGAAAGGAAATGGAAGAAAACTCATAGAAATGTGCATCAAATGAGTATAATGATGAACTGTGAAGAAGGCTATGAAATAATATAATTATTATTACTTATAGAAAAATATTTTTATTAGCCATGAATCATTAAAAAAATGATGAAAAAGAATTATACTTAAAAAAAAATGTTATAACATATTTCTTTTTTGAAGACTTTTAGCCATATTTCATATGTTATAGTCTTCTAGAAGTTTTTCAATAATAAACTCTAAAAATTTTATTTATCTTATAATGCTTCCGACAATATTGTGCATTCTCAAAATATTCATCTAAAAGCATGTGATTCATTTAATATAGACCTCAGTACAATCATCATTTATAAAATTATCAATTTGTCTTTACATAGGATTAACTAACATTATTTTGTATATAAATCTTATCTACTAATTATTGTTTGGTAATTAAATATTGTTTATTGTTATTTTTACTTGTAAAACTCCAAAGTCGTGACCGTCGAAATGACGGACATCCAAATTTTTAAGACCTGACTGATCTTAAAAATCAAACCTCCGCCGTGTTGGGATTACGATTCTGTAGTTCTACCGAATAAAGGAAATTATTACTTAAAGTAAAATACAGCTTAAGCTCGATAATTCAAGAATTCAAAGGGTAAAAATGAATTATCGAGATATCCAAATTATCGAGATTTCCAATAATCGGTGGTAAAAAATAGGAAATATCAAAATTGTATTAATGTGATTGGACATACAAACGATATGGTTAAATCAACAAAACCTTAAAGTATCACATCTGAAAAAAATTCCGTTATTTTCTTTTGATGCAATCCTTGAAGACAGGTCTTATCGATGGCTTGTTGTTTAGAACAGAAAATTTACACAAACATCCGATTTTGCTAAGAAATGGCACACATTGCAGATGTATTATTTCGCCATTTTAGAACTAATCGTCGGCACATAAATTTTTTCTTCATTTCCTTTTCATACGGAGTCGAAATTTCTTTGTCTTGCTCCCGCTAAATCTTCGTCAAAATAGGCGAAATCTCGAAAAGTTATGGGAGTTTCTTAATTTTGAAGTAGGTGATTCCCATCCTCGATGCTTTTTAAGAGTTGCGTCCACTACTTCCTTGCATTAAATATATAAAATTGTTTAATTATGGCGAAATCTAGAGACTGCAGCTTAGAGGTTGTGTTGGAAGGCAAAAAACAGAAGATTAACGTCGCTGAGTGATGTAGTACTGTTGTGGGCTGTATAATTATCAATAAACAGTTGAAAATTTTCGCTGTTTTTTATTCTATATCTGTACCTATTCGTTGAAAATTTCGCTTGTGGTACATGCTTTTGTATTTGCACGATACGTAACGTTTTTCTTTAACCTTGCTTTCGCGGATTTTGCAGTAATGAGCGGTCTTAATTTTTCAGATCAATCCATGTTGGCGGCTAACAGTATGGTTACAGGTTTTTCACATTTTTTTTTAAAGAGAGCTAAATAGAAAAAATGTAAAATAAGGTAAACCGACCGAAATTCATAGAAACGATTCCTCTCTCACCCCCCCCCCCCCTCCCCCTCTCTTGAAAAGATTAAGAGTTCATCATTACTTGGAAGACGAAAATAATAAATAAAGGAATAATTTCCAGAGACCAGAAAATCCTTACGAATTACCGGGATATGAATTATCGAGATTGTCATCATTACTCGATGACATAAATTCAGTCTTCTCAGCATTTTGTTGATATTCCTTCTTTGACTTTCCCAATACGTAACCAGGATCTTATGTATCCTAGGCGATGATTATTTGGTTGTCTGCAAATGATAATTTATAGAGGAATACATCTTCTTTCAACGGAATCTCGATGGGTTTACATCTTTTCCTCCATTATTCAGACATATTTCAAGAAAAATCTTGAACAGGGAGGGAGATGCATTACACGCCTGGAGTAATCCTTTACTAGTTCGGAAAGGCTCCGAAAGATAATGTCCAATTTTTAGATGACATGTTTTCCCTTTAAACATTTCTCTTATTATTTTTATCAGATCTGTATTAATGCCTGCATTTTGTAGGGCTTGCTACCACAATCTTTGAGGAACACTATCGTACGCTTTCTCCAGTTCTATAAATATTAATTCAATATCCCGAGATACTGCTTGTCTTAAAGTAAATATATGGTCGATGCATTCATGATTTTCCTGATGTAAATTCAAATTGATCATCTGACCCTTTTAATTGGTTTCTGATGATTTTGCCAAAGACTTTTACAAAGAGATTTGCAACACAATTTCCTAAGTAATTTTTGCAATGCTTTTTGTTCCATTTTTATAAATTGGGCTGAGGTATCCGAGCTTCATTTCTTTCAGTATTTGGTCACCAGCTAATATTCTGTTATACAATTTTTTTAGCAGCTCGAAATTAATTTCACCTGGGTCCTAATGCTTTATTATTTTTTCCTAGCTTGAGTTCTTTTCCGACGTGTTCCTGATATAATCTCATTTCCGTCCCTTCATATAACCAACTATAATCTTCATTCATCAAATCATTGTAATTTTTCCATTCAGGTAAGTTGATGAGCTAGAGATGTGACTTAGGTGTTACCTGAATCCTAATACTCTTTAGTGTAGTTGCTGATCTATTATAGCCTAATTGACTATTTATATTTGCACAAAGTTTTTTCCATTCTTCATTTCGAGCGAGCCTTACTTCTTTACGTGTTACGTGTTAGTGTACTGATAATAAAAAACGCTTACAAATTATTACACAATGGTTCTTTATTTCCAAATAGTAATATTTCAAAAATGTCCTGTCTGTCTATTCACTGTACTTTCCGTATTGCTTTGATTTACAGTTCAGATAATTAGATTATTTTTCAAATGAGCATTTAGAGTGTTTTGTGAAAGAAACATGTGCACAATACTTTATAAAACATAACTACCAAGTTCAGCAAGCAGGCACTAAAGGAACAGACATTTTAAGATTCTCCCAAGATGACCGCCGTGAGAGTGCCGAATGGGAGTGTTAAGAAGAAACTGTGTCAATGCAAGTAGGCTGAGATGGCTAGGGCATGTAATCAGAAGGTAAAATGGTACAGAGGAAATATTGGATGTGCACTTCAGTATGAAAAGAAAAAAGAAAGACCAAGAAACTAAAGGAAGTGCAGAATTAATCCAAGGAAGGAAAAAGTAGAGATATACGAGGAAGTCGGAAAGCCAATTTATTATAGTTAGGAGACCTTGTGCCACGATGACCAGCAGCGCCGGAGAATAAGTTTACGAAGTTCTGGTCCGATTTAAATGATTTTTTTTCCTTTTGTAGGGAATTTTATCACCTTTCGCTTGATCATAACCAAACCACAAACAAATTTTGCGGACGAATTTTTTTTTTTCGATATTTCGATTCAAACGTAAAGCCTCAAATTTTGAAGGGGTTTACAAATTTTTTTTATTGGTCGGTTAGAAAGGTCTATTATTGAAAATAATAAACCAAAAGCATTTATATAGATTTTTTTTTAATGCCTTATGCTGATTCCATAACACTTTACATTTCCCCTCTATCTTTATAAATGACCGAGTTTTGGGCTCATAAGATCTCTAATCGGTCGCCATTTTGAAACTGGTATGGTAATGGTAGAGTTCGGAGGATCATCCTGGGGTGACCTGTGACATTGGTGCTGAATCTCGAGATAATCGGTCCTGTAGTCTTGGACTTGAAAAAATCTCGAACGGCTTACCTTGAAAAGTTAAGCTTCAAATTTTGAGGGGGATTACAAAATTTTGTTTCTTGGTCTATTACAAAGGTCTATTATTGAATATAATAAACCGAAAACTAAGAAAATGTGTTACTTATTGGGCCTTTGTTAATGAACGCATGCTTATTGTGTATCTGACAGTATAATATGTATAATTGGAGCATATGCCCCAATTGATAGCAGTTCTGATTGTGAAAAGGATATTTTTTGGGAAGCAGTGGAAGGTAATATCCAGAAGATTCCTAATAGAAAAGAAATAAGATTTATGGGTGATCTAAATGGCTGAGTTGGATTTCCATAATAGCATTTGCTACTAATAGAAGAATTATTGGAAAGTTTGGAGAAAATGAAGTCATTAATAACAGGGAAAAGATAATCCAAATATGCCAGAATTTTGATCTAAAAATAAATAATACATTCTCCCAACATCGCAAAATTCATAGATACACATGTCTCCAGCCAACAAGGAATCTTTAATCAATCATACATTATGTGATAACAAAGCAAAGTGCATCGATGACTCAAGAGCTTATAGCAGGATTGAATGTGGCACAGATCATTACTTCATAAAAGCTAAAATAGGTTTTCCTCGGAAAAAAAATAAATGCATCAAAGATTAGAAAACAAGAAGAAAAGATGGATGGTGGAAATCCAGCTATTGCAGGATGAAAGTATAAAAGGAATGTACCAAAGAAGATTTGATCAAAGCTTAGATGCTGCGGAGGTGTACGAATACTTAAAAGGTACTGTAAGGAAGATTGGTGCAAAAGTATTAGGTCCCAAAACAGATAGATATACGAAAAGCAGCAAATGCATGACCAATAGCTTTCTAGAACTGATAAAAAAAGAAGATTGAAGCATACCTCTCCTGGTTAAATTAGAAGGATAGTAACACATTGCCCACTTACAATCATATGAAAAAAAATCAGTGTTTAAAGAACTATTAATATTTAATAAAAATAATTATTTTTAATAATAAAATATAATTAATTCCCGAAGGGTAAAGGAGTGTGCCTCAAGTTGATATAATACCTATAACCAGCTAACAAAAACAAATGATAAGTACTTAAAAAAAAAATTACTTAATAAGTTAATCGTCAAATACGAATACCATTAAATAGTTGTAATTACCATTGAACCTAACATTTCATAGTAAAAAAAAGAAAAAATTAGTTACCCATTTAGTTATAAAAGTTAGTTATCTGCCGACGAATAACTAATGGTTCAGTTTTGAGTTCAACATAATTACAACTAAGAAAGTTGTGATTCTTAGTTATTAGTTATAGCTAATTTTTGAACATTTCTGCATCTTATGAGTTCCAACATTGTTGAGAAAACATTATATGACCGTCTTCTTTAACTAAAACCGTCATCATGCACTAATTACTTGTTTTAATAACCCAATCACTCGGACCGATTCTTCTAAATCCGATAAACCAAAGAATTTTATTTCAATTATTAGCTCAACAACTTGATTTACATATAAAATACAATATATGGATAAAAAACACAACGCCATAAAACAAAATCTAGGTACGTAGAACATCATTTAAAGATTTTGCTTTACTTTTGAACACTTCTTTATAAGAACATGCTGAGCATTCATAAAACCTTGACTAATTCTTTCTTACATCATTACTCGAGCAGCCCATGGTCAGTTGATTTTATTTTTGGCCAATGGTAGGGGAATATTTTGTTGTTTTTTGGAGAAAATTTTGAGACGTTATTTTTTTTCCATGTATGATTTAAACATTTCTCTCAATCGTCTCCAATTAAATGAGAAGCAAAAAGTCTGAGAAATGAAAAGAAAAAAAATTACAAATAGCAAAAATCAATTACCGCAAAAATTGTATAACTTTTTCAATGTTTTATAACATGGAAACAATTTTTAATTTCCTTGTACGAAGTAAAGGAAGTATTGTAATCGCGAAAATTTTTGGTTTTCAGATTTCAAAGGAAATATCCATTTTTATCATCCCTGAATCCATTTTGACTCGTTTCGTCGTGACGTCTGTACGTAGGTTCGTATGTGCGTAGCTCGCATAACTCAAAAACGGTTAGTTGTAGAAAGTTAAAATTTTGTATTTAGGATGCTGCAAAACCTAGTTGTGAACCTCTCTTTTTGGTAAATGCATGATCACCGGAAGAGGTACTTTACTTGAAGGTAATGAATTTTCATAAAAAAATTATATTAAAATATAATGAAAAAATTCTCAAATTTAGTATTTATAATTTATATATTTATTTAAATAATATTTAGATTTTGGTTGGAATTGGTGAGCCGAAAGAGGTACTATACTTGAAGGTCTTAATAACCTTACATCAAAAATTTATTAAAATTAAATGCAGAGATCATGCGGTTAGGTAATAAAGGTTATAAATGCGATTTTTTTTCCACTCTGCTTAATCATTTTTATTACATGTTTTAAGTGTTAAAATTGAGTGTAAAATACTTGTTTTCCTACCCATTTGTGAGCTGAACAAGTCTGCAGCAGGAGAATAAGATATAAGCTAAGTGGGCTCTTCCGCTTAAAATGTCGAAACAGTCGATTTCCAATGCTTTATCTAGTGACATTGACAATTCTAATGTTGTCACGGAACATGAAAAAACCTCTCAGGAACTTATTACCTACTGAAAGAAAACGCCATATAATAACGAAATGAGACCTCCAGTAACAAGAGCTTGTGTGTGTCAATAAATGGATGTCGCAAAGCCGAGTGTAGTTTTTGAGATTCTGCAATCTTCGGAAACTAATAACCAAATTCAGTGTCAAACTTTTTGAGCCAGCGATTTATAGTTTAATAAGCGTACAAGGAAGTTATTTGTTGTCCACATCAGATATTTTTTTAAAGCAGTCAAATAATTAAAGAATATTGCGATAATTATTTAATAAATTATAGAAACAACGCAGTCTTCATCATTATTTTAGCATTTGAGAATCACTGAACAAATTACATGGATCTTACTAAATATAAAATATAAAATTAATTGGTTAAATCTTTTTTATCACAAATTTTATTATTTTGTACTATTCTCTTAAAACTGGTTTAAAACCAAAATACTAAAACTATAAAATAAAATAAAACGTATCCTCCATTATCTAGTTATACTGTACACATTGTTATAAGAAAATAGTATATAAAAGCAATATAATAAAAAGCAGTCAAAGCGAAACAACCAAGTCCAGTAAAATCATAAAAAGTGAAAAATAAATAACAGTAAGCGGAATATAAAAAAATTGTAACTCATTAAAATTTTAAAATTTAATATTATTTCAAAGATTTATAAAAGTCAGCATAAACTGGTTTAATATGTTTATTGTCAATTGAGAGCCATTTTTTTATTTCCTGGGATCAGTAACAACGAATGGTAGACTTTGATTGTCTACAAACTTAAGTCTATATATTATGTTTATAGCATTTACAAGTCAATTGTAACCTTTTTTAAATCAATTGTCACCTGTTTCATTTCAATTGTCACCATTTCCAATTCAATTGTAGCATTTTCCATTTTAATTGTAACTTTTTCCATTTCAAATGTAACCCAACCGGACATAAATTAATTCAATTTTATTTTATTTTAATATAGAAAAATAATTCTTTTAATTACAATAATGACTTCTGAAATAATTTTGGCTTATTCTTCCAACACGTTTTTAATTTATTACATAGTTTATATTAAGTGCTGATTTAAAGTAGTTTACATTTTTGAAATAAAATTGTTGTATATTTATTATTTTTTATTTAATTTAAGGGGAGGAGGAAGAGGAGAGAGAGTGGATTTCATCGATTTTGTGATGGTTCGTTAGGTTTTTGAAGTTGCAAATATCATATTTACTACCGAAATTGAATTCAGCCACGAGAACCTTTTTACGAAATTATTAGTTTTGAAAATTCATCGAAATATGTATCTTTTATTTAGTTTTCAAAGGCGCTATTTCCGAATTCACTATCGGAATGTTCGCTCATGAGCATTTCTGAGTAGAGGGAAAATGGGGGAGCTGGTGCACCGATAGGAGCAGCCAATCAGAAACCAGCATTTCGTCACGTGACCAATGGCGGGAAATTTGAATTTGAATTTTCACCTCGACCTAACCTTAACTGCCACGTGCTCTTGCCTCTACCTAACCTTAACTACCACGTGGTCTCACCTCGACCTAACCTTAACTATCGGGCCACGCCCCTTTTATCCCTATCCCTCTCCAACCAGCCAATTATATTGTTTCATCCTGATTACCCCCACCCTAAGCAGCTATTTTGTTTATAATGACGTGGTCAGCATCCACGCTTAACCACCAGGTTTATCCCCTGCACCAATTGAAGGGTCAGGTACCCACTTCATAATCTGTAACCTCCCCTACGGTTATATAATCATAACCTATACGATGAAGGGTCAGGTATCCACTTTATAGTATGTAACCTCCCCTATGGATATATAATCATAACCTATTCGATGAAGGGTCGGGCACCCACTTTATAGTATGTAACCTCCCCTATTAGGCCACGCCCCTTTTTAGTCACGTGACACCTATGCTACGCCCCCTTTTAGTCACGTGATCCTTATGCCCCGCCCCTTTTTAGTGTCACGTGACCCGCGGAACCTCCTGGTCTATGCTCCGCCCACAAGGATTAGTCGCGTGATCCAGTCTATGCTCCGCCCACAAGATTTACCCCTTCCACCCATTGAAGGGTCAGGTGTCCATCTTATAGAGCATGAGTGTACTCAGCCGCCATTTTGTTTTTCTTCCGTTTGAGAGACTCAAGATTTTGTCGAAGGGTCAGGTACCCACCTTATAGAGCATGAGTGTACCCGGTCGCCATTTTGTTTTTCTTACGCCACCATTTTGTTTTTCTACCGTTTGAGAGACTTGAGGTATTGTTGGAGGGTCAGGTACCCACTTTAAAGCCTGTAACCTTCCCAATGTTTACATAACCTTTACAGTATTTAACTTTACCAACATGTAAACAGGTTGTAACATGTATAGACAAGTTGGATGATGCCCAGGTGAAATGCAAACATGGACTTTGAACTCTTAATCCCTAAAACATAAATATATAGTAGGGCTCGTTAATCCTATAACATCTTTTGGACTTTGAACTCTTAATCCCCAAACAAAACAACTTTTTAATGTACTACGTATTTTTCATATCTGATAGTATAAATAATGGTCTTAAAAGGATTAACTTTTAATCCTTTAAGTTCCTATCGAACTTTTAATCTCTAAAATACATCCACAAATCAAAACGACGGTATCACGCTGGTCAAAGAGGTTATACCTTTTCATAGCTTTGAAACATTTTCAAAGTAAATTTTAATTGATGAATATTAATTAATCATATAATAATTAATTCATGTTCAATTTTTATACGTACACAAAACAACATTTTAATCTTCTATGTATTTTAATCTCTGATTGTATAATCAATGGACTTACAAATTTACAAATATATCGACAAATTCGAAATGAGTGTATCACGCTGGCCCAAGAGGTTGCACCTTTTCATAGCTTTGAAATATTTTCAAAGTACACGAGTTGGTATTGGCAACTTCGAATACGATGCAGTAAATTTTAATTAATGAATATTAATTAATCATTAATTAATACTAATTCTTAATCCTTTAACAGCTTTTGGACCTTGAGCTGTTAATTCCAAAGTATAAAGATTGATTTAGGACTTGTTAATCCTTCCGCTAAAAAGTAAACAAATTTAGCTTTCGCAATAATGCTCTATCTCTTAATCCTTCCTTTAAAAGTAAACAATGGACTTTGAACTGTTAATCCTCTATCATTACTCATCTCGCTGAAACATAAACAAAACAACTTTTTATTCTTATATGTATTTTTTATCTCTCATAGTATAAACTATTAAAACGCCGTAAAAGAATTAAATATTAAATCCTTAAAGTTTCTTTATCATTTACAAATAATGATATAGAGCCTTTTAATTCTTTCATAATATCAGCATAAATGACGCCATTATTATTAGCTATTATTTTATGCAATTTTTCCAATTTTTAACTTTACCTATTTCTTTTTTTTTTTTTAATTGTCTATAACCTTCTCAAGGTTTATACATTTTCGGTCCGCTAGGGCGCAGCACCTTACTCCACTAGGGAATTTTCCTGGCTAGTTTACATAATGTTCTCAATGTCTATGATTTATGCAAACTTCCCAATGTTTACCTTTACCTATCTATTTGTTTACGTTTTCTTTAACCTTCCCAATATTTAAATCTTATGTAAATATAGTCTTCTCAACTGATTTTTTTTTTTGCCTTTCCTAAATTGTTTTTTCCCCTTTTCTGAACTTGATTTAATTATAATTAACAACCTTGGTTCCTAATTGCAATCGTGTCAGACCTTGCGATATCATCGGCTCCTTTCGGCTACTCGGATACCCTCGGAGCAGAGCGGCCGGGCCCCGATTATTGTCCTCGGTGACGCTCGTTCGTCCTCGTTTTTCCTCGGGCCCCCACCTCGATCTCCCTAGTCTGCCTTAGGGTGCTCTCGATTCGAGAATAGCCGGACTCCTCCGGCCTCATATGATCATCCAGAATCACTAGGAAAAATTTGAAAAAATCTCCTCTTCTCACCTGGACTTCTTCTCCTACGGTTCCAAACCTTCATTTTTACTCAGCACATAGAGGTCTCTCGTCTACGTACCCCTTGATCAACTCTAAATATTTACATTTTTCATAACTTGATGTACCATAATTTTATTGGTTTTTAGTAATTTTAGCGGTTTTTATTGATTTTACTTATTTCTCATCAACTTCTAATGGCAAAATACAGTTCGGCAATAATACCATGCTTAATGTTTAACCGAATCCATCATTTTCTTTCAATTCATTGATAATATCTTTTGAGTAGGTGTTTTACTGCTTTATTGGTCTTTTACCTATAATTTTTGACATAGCTTTATATTTTTTAGTATATTTTAACCAATTTTAGATATTATTTTTTGTTTTTATAATTGATTTTGCCTGTTACTTTATTTTAGTAAATTTTAATGATTTTAGAAATAAAATAAAACATTTTATTAGCAAATATTTGTATATAAATCTGTTTTGAGATGATTTATTATCTCTAGTTGATATTATTTGAGAATGTTGATGTAAGATGTGCTATATTTGGTCCCCATTTGTATGATATTATGTTGTTTTTTTGTTTTTTTTCACTCCTAATGATGATCGAATTGGCGAAACGTTAACTGGTCAAATATTTTCTGCTGTTTAAGAGACTCAAATCTATATTCAGGATTCTTCCAGAAATATACTGATAATTTAGAAATATTCATATTAATCCGTCTCCATACTCGCTTCATAATTCAAATTGTTTGATTTCTTTCTTGAAATGATAACTATTCATTAGATATTTCTATATCGTCTCCGAGTCAAAATGTCTTGTTTTGTGCAGGTGACTGTCAATATCAGAATGTTTAGCATGATCGGATTATAGATAATACTAAAATTAACTCATATGAGCACAATTATGACTTTTTCCCAAAAATATCATAAGTTCGCCTATGAGCGAACTTGTTTCCTCATCGAAGTTTGTTTATCGATTAATCAACAATAAGTTTCATCAATTTGCGACCAACTAGCCCATCTTTCTTTTGCACACTAACTTTCTGTTGGACAGAACATTTATGGACTTCACCAGGATGATTACCATTGT
The DNA here is from genome assembly GCA_948150685.1 of Rhaphigaster nebulosa. Lineage (NCBI taxonomy): Eukaryota > Metazoa > Arthropoda > Insecta > Hemiptera > Pentatomidae > Rhaphigaster > Rhaphigaster nebulosa. Next base: position 208,086,638 of record OX411306.1, read on the forward strand.
TAAGAGGTGTTTCATAGCACCCTAGGATTTTAAAATGAGTAGCTGATAGAGGGAAAATGAGGTAGTTCGAGCACAAGCATATGCTGATCACACTTTCTACGAAGAATAGCATCAGGTCTCGTCTATGAGACATTTTTCCCAGTTACTTTCGCCTTGCCGAGGTGTGTTTATTGGTAAACACAGCAATCACATACTAGATTTTATTTGTTTTGATTTGACTGATATTTTATTTTTTATTAAGAGGCGGAAGCTGGACCTCATTAAGACTCCAATATTGTTTGGTAATCAACTCCAATCAATCCAAAATGTTAAATATTTCCTCGAAAAAACATAAATTTAACGGAAGGCATTAGCTCCGTTCTCATTTCATAATTCAAATTATTTGATATCTTTCATGAAATGATAACTATTTATCATATATTTCTATATCGTCTTCGGATCAAAATGCCATGGCTTGTGTAGGTAGGTGACTGTAAATATTAGAATGTTTTGCCATCATCGGATGACAGATAATATTAACAGTGACTAATATGAACAAAATCGTGGTAGTTAGAGCACAATTCTGACCACAGTTTCCTCCAAAAATACCATAAGTTCCTCTGTGAGGCACCTCTACCTAGTACCTGTTCCCTCATCGAAGTTTGTTTATCAATAAATCAACAATCAGTTCAATCAATTTTAACCAGTCCATCGTGCTTTTTCATTTATTTGTTTATCAAGAGGCGGAAGTTGGATGACTTTAAGACTCCAATATCTTTTGGTAATCGACTCCAATCAACTCAGAATATTAAATATTACCCCGAAAAGACAGAAATTTTACAGAAGGCATTGATCACTTTCTGAAAAGTTAGACGAGCTGCGGACATTACATGGGAATATAATCCAAGAGTCATAATATTAATCATGGATGGGTGACCTTAGTAGTTGAGCTCCTCTAAATACCTACACTCTTAATACGAATATAAAATTTTTAGTCCAATTTATCACTTTTGCAGTGGAACTGCTGCAGTATATCGATTATTATTAAAACTATCAATACAACTGCATGCGAATCTGCTGACCTCTATTGTCTGTTTTAAGAGCTATTATTCAGCTTTCATATCACACGAGGGGGGTTGTAGATCGGTATGGTCAAGGTATGGCTTAAGGTAGTGATGGAGGGTAAGGGATGATCTGGAATGTGGTACAGGATGATTTAGGGATGTTCAGACATGGTTTGAGATAGTTAGCGGTGGTATGGGATGGTCAGAGATGGTTTGAGATGGTTAAGGGTGGTATGGGGTGGTCAGAGATGGTTTGAGATGGTTAAGGGTGGTATGGGGTGGTCAGACATGGTTGGAGATGGTTTTAAAAATATCTATTAACAATATCTTAGAGATATTAAAAATATACCATCTCTCTGAAGAAACTTTAAGGATTTAATATTTAATTCTTTTACGGCGTTTTAATAGTTTATACTATGAGAGATAAAAAATACACATCAGAATAAAAAGTTGTTTTGTTTATGTTTCAGTGAGATGAGTAATGATAGAGGATTAACAGTTCAAAGTCCATTGTTTACTTTTAAAGGAAGGATTAAGAGATAGAGCATTATTGCGAAAGCTAAATTTGTTTTCTTTTTAGCGGAAGGATTAACAAGTCCTAAATCAATCTTTATACTTTGGTATTAACAGCTCAAGGTCCAAAAGCTGTTAAAGGATTAAGAATTAGTATTAATTAATGATTAATTAATATTCATTAATTAAAATTTACTGCATCGTATTCGAAGTTGCCAATACCAACTCGTGTACTTTGAAAATATTTCAAAGCTATGAAAAGGTGCAACCTCTTTGGCCAGCGTGATACACTCATTTCGAATTTGTCGATATATTTGTAAATTTGTAAGTCCATTGATTATACAATCAGAGATTAAAATACATAGAAGATTAAAATGTTGTTTTGTGTACGTATAAAAATTGAACATGAATTAATTATTATATGATTAATTAATATTCATCAATTAAAATTTACTTCATCGTGTTCGTAGTTATTAATACCGACTCGTGTACTTTGAAAATATTTCAAAGCTATGAAAAGGTATAACCTCTTTGACCAGCGTGATACCGTCGTTTTGATTTGTGGATGTATTTTAGAGATTAAAAGTTCGATAGGAACTTAAAGGATTAAAAGTTAATCCTTTTAAGACCATTATTTATACTATCAGATAAGAAAAATACGTAGTACATTGAAAAGTTGTTTTGCTTGGGGATTAAGAGTTCAAAGTCCAAAAGCTGTTATAGGATTAACGAGCCCTACTATTTATTTATGTTTTAGGGATTAAGAGTTCAAAGTCCATGTTTGCATTTCACCTGGGCATCATCCAACTTGTCTATACATGTTCCAACCTGTTTACATGTTGGTAGAGTTAAATACTGTAAAGGTTATGTAAAACATTGGGAAGGTTACAGGCTTTAAAGTGGGTACCTGACCCTCCAACAAAACCTCAAGTCTCTCAAACGGTAGAAAAACAAAATGGCGGCGTAAGAAAAACAAAATGGCGGCTGAGTACACTCACGCTCTATAAGGTGGGCACCTGACTCTTCAATGGGTGGAGGGGGTAAATCTTGTGGGCGGAGCATAGACTGGATCACGTGACTAATCCTTGTGGGCGGAGCATATACCAGGAGGTTCCGCGGGTCACGTGACACTAAAAAGGGGGCGTGGCATAGGTGGCACGTGACTAAAAAGGGCGTGGCCTAATAGGGGAGGTTACATACTATAAAGTGGGTGCCGGACCCTTCATCGTATAGGTTATGATTATATAACCATAGGGGAGGTTACATACTATAAAGTGGATACCTGACCCTTCATCGTATAGGTTATGATTATATAACCGTAGGGGAGGTTACAGATTATGAAGTGGGTACCTGACCCTTCAATTGGTGCAGGGGATAAACCTGGTGGTTAAGCGTGGATGCTGACCACGTCATTATAAACAAAGTAGCTGCTTAGGGTGGGTGTAATCAGGATGAAGCAATATGATTGGCTGGTTGGAGAGGGATAGAGATAAAAGGGGCGGGGCCTAACAGTCACGTGACTAAAAAGGGGCGTGGCCCGATAGTTAAGGTTAGGTCGAGGTGAGACCACGTGGTAGTTAAGGTTAGGTAGAGGCAAGAGCACGTGGCAGTTAAGGTTAGGTCGAGGTGAAAATTCAAATTCAAATTTCCCGCCATTGGTCACGTGACGAAATGCTGGTTTCTGATTGGCTGCTCCTATCGGTGCACCAGCTCCCCCATTTTCCCTCTACTTTTCTGTTTTCCGTTGCTGTTTAAGTTTTCTTTGATAAAGGGATCGTTTATTAGGTTTTCGGGATTTCTGATTCCATATTTACTTCCTTGTACGAAGTAAAGGAAGTATTGTAATCGCGAAAATTTTCGGTTTTCAGATTTCAACGGAAATATCCATTTTGATCGCTGAATCCATTTTGACTAGTTTCGTCGTGACGTCTGTACGTGCGTTAGTATGTCCTTACATGCGTATCTCGCATCACTCAAAAATGGTTAGCTGTAGAAAGTTAAGATTTTGCATTTAGGATTGCTGAAAAATATATTTGTGAACCTCTCTTTTTGGTTCTTACATGATTTTTTTCTCTTATTCGTAACTATCAGAGGATAATTGAAAAAATAGGTGAAATATAAGATTATTAATATTTATTGTACTATATTGCATGGTTTATGAGGTCGTCATTTATCAATAAATATTAATGAAATACTAATAATAACAAGAGTTCAGAATAGATTTTTACTTGCTTGTTAATATTTGGTACATTGAAATTATTTCAACAATTATGGCCATAAGAAAACTTCTTCTTCTTCATCTTCCTCCTTTGCGGCTCTTAGCGTGGAGGTGCCTCAGTCCATTCATCCAAGGATCCCGAGCCAGCGCTCTCATGGAGTTCAGACTTTTTCCCTTTTTCTGTCCTATCCTGGAGAAATGATCGGTCCATAACAGTCCGGGTCTTCCTCGAGGGCGACGTCCAGTGGGCCTGGCTTCAAAAAACTTTCGTGGATCCCGTTCTTCATTCATTTGACACAGATGACCGAACCACTTTAGCTGCCTCTTTTTGACATTGCCCTAAAGGCGGGTACTCTAAGGTCGCCCCGTATCCTCTCATTTCTGACCTCTCCTTGTTCGGCCTGCCACTCTTCGGAGGTACTTCATTTCAGCGGCTGTAGCTTTGCCCAAGGGCCTGTCCAGCGGGACACAGCTTTCAGTGCCATAAAGAATGGTAGGTAGGTAGATGGCTTTGAATATGGGCAGAAAAGTTAAAATTTTTAATATTCTACAACTCCTGATTTATTAAGGATGGAATTTAAATTTTCCGGATCTCCTAATTCTAGAAGAAGATCCGAAGATAAGAGAAGATCTAGGAGGAAGGAGTCAACTAGTCAAATCAAGATTAGAGAGATATAGATTGGGGGAAAAAAAAGACAGCTGGTTCAGAAAAATTACGTTCCCATTAGTGTTTACAAGCGGCCTAATCACGCTATGACACGTTTGGGTAGAAGGATTAAGATGAAGGCCGAAATGAATCTCGTATACTGCTGTATAAACTTAATATGATTCTGATCTCGAATGGTCACAGAAATATAGCCTGTTCATAACACTGACTACAGAGCGAGGTTTTTTAAAAGAATTATTTTGTAAATAAAATATTTAATCATTATTTGGTATGTACAATAATTAATACAGAATGTTAAACTCTAATATTTTTAAAAATACAGTTTACTATTGACGGCCATTACTATTTCTGCCAAAGCAGGAGTTTCGACAAAATCAACAGATATAATATTGGGATAGGCGTGGTTAGACACTTCTGGTAAAATCATTCTAAGTTTGCTGTTGGCCTCCTTGGCGAGTTGGCTGAGGCTCCTTCCTAATGGGCAAATACTCGCTTCAAGTGGGCTCTGTGTGAGCGTCCATGAAAGAAGAAAATACCTTCTATGCGAAACGGCCTTCATCTTCATAATCTGATCCTGGAACATTGTAGAAACTTTGTTTGATTGAGAGTAATGGTTGAACGGAGTGAGACTATTTGGGTAAAAGTACCCTGTACCAACACGCTTCCCGAGGAACACTCCAGTGAACAGACTATCTACAATGTAGAAAACTGCAGGCGTGGTTCCGTTGTTGGTAAGTTCTTTCAAAGTCATCTTCTGAAAGGATATGTACGGCGAGGCTTTGATCATATATTTTGTCTCGTCAAGAAGCTGAAAAAGCCTGTTCCACTCGTCTTTGATAAAACTTCTATATCTCTTGTTACCGACATCTGTATTCAGGGCATGAGAAAGTCTGACAATGATAAGCTCATTATGGGATCTGGTGAAGGTGTTGATGTCATTGACAATTGAATTCATGTACTGGCCATTTCCTCCTTGCCAACTGTTGATTATCTTAGTGTAGTGCCCCGACATTAGATAGCCGCCGGATATGACTGGCCTTACGTCAAAATATCTGATCCCCAGCTCCAGCTGCTTCAGGATACTCTGACTTTGGTTTAGGGTGTTACAGCTCCTTGCGAAGGCACTTCCTCCATTGAATGTGCTCATACCAGAGTTGTGTGATCCTGGAATACAGAGCTTCTTTAGTGTCCTTTGGCCAAGCCAGGCCACGTTATGGTTCATCCAGTTGGCAGTATCCAAATTACAGTTTACAAACGATAGAGCATTGCTCAAGCATAGACAGACGATGGAAGTCCGTGCTTTAAACATCCTCCACTACTGTGACCGAAGCCAATCTGTGAAATTTTAAATTATTTCAAGATTGATGAAGATATTTTTTAATTACAAATTTATTATAGTAATCTACAATTTTTTTTTTTTTATTTTTATATTATTTAACTTGTTTAAGTGCCAAAAGTTTAAACAGGCAACATAATATATATTTAGTTACTGATGACTTCGGCGATATAGTTGTAATTCAGGAATCGCTTGAATATGCAGAGAAGTTTAAGCTTTTGGGTATGTATTAATATTTTGGCCAAAGACAAAGCGCTTAGAGAACCACATATATCAACAAGAAAGGAAAAAGCTCCATTAGGATGTTCTTCCCAGATTAGCTGTACGAAGTGGTTGAGAGTAAAAGAAACAGAAAAAATCCAATGTGGCCTGCTGTGGAGCATCAGAAAATTTAAACAAATCAAAATCTCGTCGCTTTTGGCGTATCTCAGGATTTAAGCTTGCGAAGGAACATGGGAAATCCCTGTTTCTACCTCTAGGCCTCTTTTTGTCACAGTTACCAGGATAGGTCCGACCGAAATCAGTTTTTGTAGTTTATTTATTAAAACCACTACAATTGGTGCTAACATAGCGCCTTAGTTCTCACGGAATCGTACGGACGATAGCTAGCGGCATTAATAATTGGGTTGCAGGATCTGAAAAAGGACTCGAGGTCTTGCAGGCTAACGCAGGTTGGAAGTGAAGGTATATAAGATAAATATGCTGTAGAGACTATCATATTAGGAGCGTGGATCACCGTCTAAATATACGCTGAATGCGATAGCAACCCAAACTTTTCTGAGCTTGGTTTCTGATTTTGCCCAACGTTGTAAATATATATGCTCGATTGCATCCTTGAATCTGAAACGTTACTCTGAGAAGTCCATCGGATATCTTTGATTTATTAATGATGGAAACATCTTTTTTATCGCCAGCATCAGGAAAAAAAATCAAATAAACAAATTATTACTGTTCTAATTAGATTAATTTTAGAGCACACCGAGATTTTTGATGAACCTTAAATTGATACAATTATTGCCTAGTGCTGTAGTAGGGGTTTCGATAAAAGACTGATTAAACTCTCTGAGCATGGATGTTTGACTCTTTGGCTTATCACCTTTTCGAAAAAGCTTTAATCGATCGAGTTTTTTTTACGGGTATAACTATATTCCTCTTGAAATACTCTTTCCGACCGAATATGATTATTTTTCAATTTGGCTCTTCAACGGAACATAATGAAAGGAGACATAAACAAAATATTCGAACCCACCGATTATTTACATATATGAAAAGTGGATTCCAAATTAAGCCAGATTATGGTGAATGGCGCGGAATGCTTTATCAGAATAAAAGTAGGCAGGGCTTAGTGAAAATTGCCAACACCATCAATAAACTTGAGTCTAGGAATTTCTTGATCTCTCAACAACTGTTAGTTAACCCAGAATGCAGACATCAGCTACTTTTTAATAGACCAGTTAAGTTTATTTTCTACATATATCTCAAAGATCCTTCTTGCTTTGGAAAAAACGTAAAAAAACTCGTGTTGCCGAAAGGCAAGGATAAAGGATGTCAATAATTAAATAATGCTCTCAGTGAACTCAACAGAATACGAGGGCCATCTTTAGGAAGCCCTGATCCGTTAATTCCTAACGTAAGGAAATGAGTCAGTCGTTGACTTGAACTAACTCTCCTTATCCACTAAAGGAAGATCATGCGATGCACGAATTGGGAATGATAGATCGATAGGAATCGCAGGGAGAAACAAATTGGAACTTTACATCCAAAGTAAATAACCTAATTTATACAAATACGTACGTCTTGTCAGGATCAAAATAGGTGATGTGAACAGGATGGGTGAGGGCGAAACAAAGAATAATAAATGGATAAAGACGGGTTGGCACAGAATAGCTACCGGGGAATTTCTTACATTCGGTGTTATAAGGTATTTACATAAAATCTAATTACAAGTATTTATTTAATTTCAAACCAGCCGAATCATGGAATACACCTAGAAAATTATAGGAGTTTATCATTGATGCATTTCTTTCCCAATTTGCATGGAGAACTACCTGATGAGCACGAGATGAGATCAAAGATATCAATGAATTGCATCATAACATTACTTTTCGCGATTTCTCTTTTCCTCAAATATCTTGCTGGTATGACGAGCGAGAGTGGCTTGGTACTTATTTCCAACGACATTACCATCTTGCAGCCTTATTCCAATCATAATGAAGCAAAAAACCTTCCTGTATACTTGACCTCCTCACCTTGCGTTCTTTCATCCACCGTTTAAATACTAGATCATAGCGATCGTACCTTTTAAACACTAGGGCGTAGCGAAACACTGACAACACCATCAATGAACTTGAGACTGGAATATGGTCTCTCAACAACTGTTAGGCAACCCAGGATACAGACATCCGACATTTTTTTAATAGATCAGTAATACTTTTCATAATAATTCCTATTTCATAATAATAATAATTTCATAATAATTATTCCTTGGAGACTATATGTTCCAGAATAAAGATTACTTTCCCATTCCATATGAATGCTGATTTCGAAGAGATCGTTGGACCATCGAACAAAAACTTTACCTAGGCAAATCTATATAATAAAACCCTTCGGTGCGTCCGACCGCGTCTGTCGTTTAGACCTGCTAAATCCTCACAACCGTTCAAGTACTGTGTATCCTGCACCTTGTCTATCTATAAGTTATATAAATAGAAAATGTATGAACGTCTTATAGTGAATATAGAGAATATCTTTATTGTGGGGGTCCATAAATAATACGGGCTCTATTATAAGGATAAATAAATAATAAAATGATTAATAAATTAAGGCTAAATAAATAAATATTGCGTTTTGTAATTTTTCTTAGTGATGAAAACCGTCCTTGGTGGACTCTCCCCTTATCTAGTGTTAGAATAAAAAGGCGTAATTCATCAGCTCTATATCTATTTTAAATAGGCCTAAGATTCTATTGTGGTGTTCCTGAAGGTATGGCTTTCTCTCACCTATGTTATTAAACATCTGCATAGCTTGCATAGTAGGAGAAAGCTGCAATAATTTAAAAGTAATGGCATTAGCTAGCGACCTTGCCATTTGCAGGTAAAGTTTACCTACGGCAATGAGGCAAGTGGAAGGCACTCGCAACGAAACAGTGGAGAAAATCAAAAACTAGAATGCAATGGCAAAACAGATAGAATTATTTTCTAGTATCGGAAGAAATTACTAATTAAGAAAAAAAAATCTACATCTGTATAAATCTCGGTACACATTTAATTTTTCCCAGACATTTCTGAAAAAAATAAAGTCAACACTGGCTGCTGTCAGAACAAAATCTTAAGGTCGAGACCTTAAGATCTCGAAATCGAGACCGGAATGATAGATATACTCTCGAGAGTAAAACGTGTAAAATTGTGAACCCTCTGAGAGTTGGTGGGAGAGCTCTACGATAGTAGTAATTTCATGTCGCAATAGGTGTAAATCTCAGTAATCCTGTGTAAAAAAATCGTATCCTCCCTCCTCTGGAGAGTAATCTCAGGAAATTCAAACATATTTAAATGACTGATACAACTCTCCGAGAGGAGGCAGTGAACGTTTAAACCAGCTTTCACGTTACGTTACAACTCTCAGAGAGGAGATAGTGAACGAGCTGGTGTAAACCAGCTTTGACGTTACGTTACAACTCTCAGAGAGCTCAAGCCTGGAACTCTCAGATGGCTTTTTACATTTTTAGCTTCATTTTCAAGGATACATCTACCTCTCGAGAGTGAAAAAATCGCTCGAGTAAACGTGCCTTCCTATATTAGCTCGCTTTCCCACACCAGCATACTAAGTCTGTGACTCAAGAAAATAATCTACAATAGTATCATTCGGCCAGCTATCTTATATGGTGCTCCAATTTTCTTTATCTTTACCGATCATTTAGCAAAGGTGTTCCAAATAGTCCAAAATGAGGTAGTTAGAAAAAACATGAAATGACTCATCAGGTGATGGTAAATTTTCGGAAACGCCATCGGCAAGGCGTAGTCAATAACGGCCGAGATTTGGAAGGTGTAATTTTTAAAATCCACTGAAATAAAATTATTTTCAATATAATTTTTTGAAATAATACCATTTGTTTTCTAGATACAATGGTTTGTTTTTTACAGCCCTCAAAATGTGTCAGTTATTTCTGTCCTACCCTGTAGAGTAAGTCCCTTAAGATGGATATTTCTTTTAAAATATAAAAAAATAATGAAAAAATGGAATAAAAAAAAAGTGAATTTGGGATTGAAAAATATAAATTTATTTGATTTAGTAGTAATTTAGGTTTAACTTGGTGGTACTTGTATTTATTGATGATTTGATAGAGTTGGTTGTAGAAGCGGAGATAATTACATAAAATACAGCTGTGTTAATAGATGCCAAGATAGAATTAGGAGTCGAATAAATATGGATATGACAAATTATTTGGTTATTCATAGAAACCGCGATGTTTTCAATAACAGATATACCGAGTTAAAGTATCTATGGTTTACAAGTTCTAAAAGAAACGAAATTCAAGGGAAAATAAAGACAAAAGGCTACGAAATTATCATTACATGTCCGACGGAAAATGTTTCAGTTCGCGCCTACTCTCCATAAACCCGCAAGTTAGAATTTAAATGCAAATGGTACATCGGAACATGTCCGCTTAGGTAGGAGAAAGGATAACGACATTACATCTACGAACATATTGCGTAGAATATTTTGCTCAAAGGATGAATCCAATGTAGAGTTCAGCCGTCTACACAGCGCGGAATCGCGTGACATGCGTAAGGAAAATATAATTAAACTTAGATCGTCGTGGCGACTGGATGTTGTTAGTCTTGATAATGAAGGTAATCAGCGCTGGAGAACGTCCGAGAGGTAGATTCTGGCGTAGGTAGGAGGATAGCGGCAGGTCTGATCTCACAGGTCTGAGTTGACGGAATGTAAATTCTCGACATCGACCGATAAGTGCTTCCATCTAATCTGGTCGAGAATAATTGAATCGGAGGTTTGATATTTATTGAGGACTTATATTGTTAGTATCATAGTGAGCTCAGGACAGGAATTTTAAACTCACAGATTAAATTGTTTTAAAAGAGACCAGGAGTTGGAACATTGATATTATTTTTACATTTGATGATAGAGATCATTTTTATTTATCGGAAAGAACGGGATATATTATTAACATTTTTTTTTGGAACATTGTTTTGGAACATATGAAATGTCAGTTCTAAGGGTACGAGCGAATTAAAGTAAAACAAACTTAAACTTTATTATATCTCATTTAAAATAACTTCTGTCAGATTCTGCACATTTCTTCCTTCCCCCACAAGATTTTTTATCCCTTGGATTTTTTATCGAAGAAACTTTTTGGCTTTGAATCAATAAACTAGAGAAATGAAAAATTTAATTCGTTTTTATTTTTAAAAATGTCTCAAGTGCTCTGAAGAAATGGAAGTCAGTTGGGGACGAATCATGTCAATATTGTGGAGGTGGTAGAACTACCATTTTCAGATCCCTTAATTTTTTTTAAATTAGCTTGCAAACATGTGGTCTTAAAGAAGTATTTATTTATTCCCTCTTTCCTGTCTTTCGGCAACACGGGTTTCGGCACCATTAATATATTACACTGATGGTTATGCGTACATTTTAATGTTACCATACATTTTAATGTTATCAATAAACTTCATTAAGATATAATGTTTCCATTTCCACTCTATTCCATCCATGCTATTCATCTCCAAGGTGACCTCCGGTTTCTTCTGAGCCTCCTCCGTCCGGTGGCCTTCTTAGAGGCACTTCTTGTTCTTCCGAGATTAAAACGGGCTGGTCCTAATGCCGTTTTCCACCCGAACACAAAATCTTTATAATACAGGTAGTTATTCTCGGTCACTAGCTGAGGAAAATCATTCTCTGAGAGGACAAAGAGTCCGGCTGCGAGATCCATAATTCCAGGAGGACCCATTTCTCTTATGGCCAAATAATATACTGCCGTCAAAAGCTAATTGGCTCTAACTCCAAATCATTTTTTTAAAATACATTTTATTATTCTACCCGCATTGAACTAAAAACTAAACCTTTTTATGACATTAGAAAGCCCTAAACCCAATGATTAGGATGTAACCATTGAATTTAGGGCTTTCTAGTGCCATAAAAAGATATAATTTTTAGAGTAATTACCAGAGTCATACACCACCAAACTGTCACCATTAGGGGTACTTTTCTTGGGCGTAATGGAGGTTTCCCTACTAGTTGAGTTGGTTAATCATAATGCAACCATTGCCTGCTGTGATTATCATATAACATGACCACAACAGCATTATGTACAAGTTTTAATTCATATAAGAATACAAAGCGTAATTTACCAGATTCCATGGAAGACATTATAACAATAAATTACACAAGCACAATTCACTAAAAGATATGGAATGAAAATAAAATAGAAATGTCAACAGATTAATTTAATACCCATTGTGTTGGTATTTGTAAAATGGTTTCTTACCTTAATGATTACATCAAAATAAACGAATCTCTGGGTATTTCATCAGTTACTACCCAACACTTCATTTAGTGTTAAAGAGTTTTTTTTTATACTTTAATCCCAACTACTTAAAGCTAAACAAATTTTTCATTGGTCAATAATATATTTATAATAATAAATAGAAATAGCAAGCGATTTTCGAAGATTTTTCTAAACATAATATATATTTCTAAACATACTGATATATATAAAAAAAAAACAATTTTTTTTTTTATTGTGTAATAATTTCATTCTCTGAATCTTCTCAGGATCAGATTCAACATTGAAAAAATTTTAATGAAAAGTTTCTACCATTTTATTGGCTTTGTCTTAAAAATAATCCCATAAATGTTTCGTAAAAGTATGGTTGACCGTGAAAATATTTGTAGGAGAAGCTTGGTTGGGTTTAAGGTCAATGAAGAAACTTATTATATTGTGTGCAGACGTTTCGGCCTAAGTTTTAGGCCATCATCAGGACAGAATTGCGCACATTTAAGTGCCAACTGGAATATTACCTTAACCTTATTTGTGAGTTTCTTCATTGACCGCACACCCTACCAAGCTTCTTCGAAAGATTTTTTTTTTTTAAACAACCGAATTCAAAGAAATGTCTAGAGATTTTTTTCAACAAAACAGAAATATGAAATTATTAAAAGTTATTTTGAAAAGTAATGAATTAGAAAATATATTAAAATTATTCTAAAAACGTGTAATGATACTAATTGAGCATTTTTAGCAGAACCTGTTGGCATTTTTGAGAACTTAAATTCAATTGTTTAAATACAAAATATATAAATTAAAGTTAATCATGATTGTATTTAATCAACCTTTTTCTAACTTCAAACTAAATTTTGAATCAAAGTTAATATTCTATTCTGATTTGATGAAAATAACTTTGAAATCAAATGTTAAAAATTTGTTAAATTGAGGAAAACATTGTATTTTTTTTTTAAATGCTTCGACTCCTGACTTAGTCATTATCGTTTAAAAAATAATTTTGAAATTCCAAACAAAATTAATGGCTTAGTCATTTTTTCCACTTACCTCAATAAACCAATGGACACAATCGACTGTAAACCAGCATTATCATTTGTCTTTTATGAAGCGTTGCAATCTATGCACTGTAACAATTATTATTGCCATTCATACCGATACAGATCATTAATTTATGATTTCAATTAAAATTATATCCTGAATTGAATAGTAAAATTGTATTAATTTAACAAACTAATTACACTTCAGTAATTTATATCAGAAGAGTTCTTAAGATATCTCCAGTAATATATATAGAAGAGGTTCAGTCCATTATTAGGGATTTCGAAGATTCCAAGAATTAAAAATTAATAACATACCAGTAATTAATAAATAAGTTACATTTAAAAGACTATTGTATTAAATGAATGAGTTAGATATAAATTTGTGACAATAAATAACTCAGAACTGCTTTGGCATTCATTTTATTACTACTTCGTCCTGAGCTTAAGTAATTCCATTATGTCAGTTGATTGAGTATTTTTAATTAGCCATAAAAAGAAATATCATGACAGTGTTCTCTGATTGATTATTGAGCTAAACCTCAAATTCTCTCCAATTAGAGCAGGTTGGAAGGATTATTCTTCATCAGTGGCTCTCAAACTTTTTTGCTTGGTGGAACATTGAAATTATTAACACAATTCTCGGCATTTCTATTATTTTTTTGATTAATAAAACAATAAATCATAGAAGTAAATAAAATAGAAACATAAAACCTATATAATTGAATTATAAAGCCAATTTTAATATCTTACAATTGTTTTAATTATTTATTTATAATAATTTAATAGTTAAATGTAATTATTTAAATTTCCGTGACACCTTTTTAGCGTACATGCAGCATCCTAAAGTGCCGCGGAACCCAAATTGGCGACGTAGGCCTGCAAAAAAAAAAGAAGCAACAAATCGACCTACCAAAATCGACACACCGACTCCACCCGAAAATACATTTTTTGTACTCAGAGGGCTCTGAAACGCATAGGTCCGTTGAAAATTGCACACCGAAAATTTAATCCGATTTCAATACCTACATTCCTTACCTAGCTGGTTGAGGAAAGTAAAACGAATATTAATTTTTTTTGGCCTTTACCTCAATTGTTCCAAAACATTCTAAATTGTTCCTCTATCTTCGTAAATGACCAAGATATAAAAGCTCTGATCGGCTGGAATTTAAAAAAAAAAGAAAGAAGCGGTTGGCACTTTCGAGTTTGGAGGATCATCCTGGAATCAATAATAAACCAGTGGCTTAGGTGTCAAATCTGACAAACAAATTTGAAAAATCCATCAGTCTCGGAGAAAAGTCGGATTTGATTTTTCTTCCTCCTGTAAAATTTACTTGATTTACGAGCTGTCGCAGCTTAAACGACTATATTTATAAATATATATATTCATCGAAACCCTTAGCTCATTTCAGTACTCTAAGCTACGAATTTGCCCAGGAAGAAACATAGGAGATAATTAGAATACAATCGAACATCAAACTACAAGAAGAGAGCTACAAGACGTCTTGTATTTGAATATTTAAACATAATCGTCTGAGGATATTAAAAAAAAAAAAAGAGGAAAAACCTAGCAAAAATTAAAATTTTACAGTCACACAAAGTACAACTTTGTAAAATTTAGTGCGCACTTGCTCCCATCTATTGATTGTTTCCTGTAGTTTGTACAGTATCGGCTTTAGATTTAACGCTGAAAAAAGCCCTTTATTACTAATGCTGGTCACCTTATTAACATTTGTTTTTCTGC
The DNA here is from genome assembly GCA_948150685.1 of Rhaphigaster nebulosa. Classification (NCBI taxonomy): domain Eukaryota; kingdom Metazoa; phylum Arthropoda; class Insecta; order Hemiptera; family Pentatomidae; genus Rhaphigaster; species Rhaphigaster nebulosa. Next base: position 208,101,713 of record OX411306.1, read on the forward strand.
AAAGAAATGTGGCTATTTATTAACAGTAGCCAAAACTCATATTGTATCCTGTTTATTATGCATAGTCAAATCAGTTTGATTTGATTATACGAAGTATATACTGAGTGTCAAAATTACAGTTTTTTTTTTTTCATTTAATAAAATTTTTTTCACAAATTTCACTTTATATATATTATATATATATTTTTTTTAATTATAACTCTTTTAAAGAGATTCCTAAGAAGTAAAATCAATAGCCAGATAAGAGAAAAGTTTATATATTTATCAAAATTCAGCCTCTGTATGCTTGTCCTCGCAAAACTGGAAAATAGTCTATCGATTTTGATGGGATTTTCACTTTCATCATATGTTGTGCTAAGAGCTGTCAATGCGCTTCTACCTCTATGAACAAAGTTTAAAAGAACTTTCATAGCGGTAGTAGGAGTGGTGCTCATGGCACCAGTTGTCATAAGGCATACCAGACTTTGTAGCTTGTCAATCAAGGCTCTAGGTTTTCTTGCAATAGCCTTACACCATCATACTATGGCACAGTGGTTCTCAATCTGGGGGGGGGGGGGGGGGGCGCGCCTCCTAGTCCAGGAGCAAAAAATCTCACCCATAAAACATACACCTAAAAATTTCAGCATAAGTAGAAACACCAGAGTGTAGTTCAAAACCGCCCGTCTGGCAGAGATAAAATTCTTACTAATACTTTAAAAATTAATTTTAATAATTATTTTTTTCACAAAAATTCACCCATAAAACATACGGCTGGAATTAGGCTTAATCGTTTGGTTTTTATTCGTAGAGAAAGGAAAAAACCGTCTGGCAGCGAAAAAACTCTTACTAGTGCCCGCCAGATGCTCGCAAACGGTGCGTGAAAATCACAAAAACTCACCCATAAAACATACGATTGATTCTTGTGAAAATCGATTCAAAAAGATTCCTAAATGCAAAATCCCGTCGTCTGGTTGATTAAAAATTCTTACTAATATCCGCCAGACGCGTAAATACGTAATAAGTTGTTCTGAGAAAGGTGTACATTTTTTTTTTTCATCTTATTTTATTTGTCCGAATTCCTATATTGGATCGTAATATCCATATTTAATAATAACAATAATTATTTTTGCTGATAATTATTTATATTAGAGATAAAATCCTGCAAATAGTACTTAACTTAGGACGACGAGGAGTTATTTATTGCCCAATTTTTATTGTTTTTTATGCTAATTATTCCAAAAATAATAATTAGTTATAATTTACTGTATTATTATTGATTTATTTGTTAATCGAACAGACAATTTCATTAAACTATCTGAATTAGTAGTAATAAATTACGACTGTACTCAGCTACTATTTTTTTTTACGATTGAGCAAATATGACAGCTATATTGCAGTTGTTTTAATTTGTTTTATAAACAACATATATTATGTATTACGTTTTTATTTATAATCAACTGTGTGCGTTAAATGATTAGATTAATTGTGAAAATGTACTCATCATTTAGTTTTAGACAATTAGAAAGACATGTATCCGAGATTTGCTAAAATTTGTAAAAAAAATAATTGTTTTTTTTTTAAATAATTATATATTACTTATTATTCGTAATATGTACTGAATGTTGCCTATTGCATTTTTATTGTAATTAGAAACAAAATAAATAAATAAAAGTTACAGGTAAATAAAAACTATAAATAAAGAAACAAGTTTTATTGAACATAGATATATACACATAGGAAAAAATCACACCAAATATCACAATTGGATAAAACAAATCAAATTAGAAAAAAGTCAAAATAATTATTCGTCATCTGAAACTTCATCATCAGAATCATGACCGATATGGTCATTATGTTCTTATTCTGTAGCATCGACATGATGAAGATGCTCCTTTTGTTTCGTATACTCTTTTCAATATTAATAATCTTGCTAAATCACAAGAAGAACAGTTTTTCACACCATTTTAAAGACACACAAACTCTTCTATACCTTCTCGATCAATTGAAGTTGGAAAAATCGTTGAACAAAATGTAGAAAAAAGTCCTTGGAACTGCAGATTTTTCAATATCAAATTAAATGGTTTATTCTTTCCTTTCCCAAAAAAAGAAGCTGTAAAATCGCACCCAGTTAAAGCATGAAATGCAGGCAGCGCTTTAGAAATTTGTCCCTCCCACTTTTCACACAATGCATTTATCTTGATAACAGGTTTGTCTTTTGATATTTCCAACCATATTCCACAACCGCTGAGAGATGTGACGTGATAAAGTAAGATAATTAGCACATCGGTGTCACTCGATTTAATTTTGATACTTGTCGTGCCTCGTGCAGCTTCCCAAGTAGCGTGTAGTATCATTCGTGTGTCTGCCTCTTCATGGTTGTTCCTGAGATCTTCTACTTCTTGAAAACGGAGTTCATTACCCTTCAAAAAATATAAACCGCACTTGTCATCGATAGAAAGATATATAACTTTGTTATCAAAATTACGAATTAATACGGTGGTTTTCCAATGATCCCACAAAAAATGTGTCAGGGATTTTTTAAAATTATCATTCCTCAAAGCTTTGATGAAATCTGTTGGCACCATCTGTTGAGGACCAAATGAGTAAAAAGGCACTGACTGACCTGTCATCAACACCAGCTCTTTTTTCCCTTTTCATATCTTTGATAGTTGGAACTTTGATGGCATTGAAAATGAGATGGATTTTTTTCGCCTTGGTTGAAATTACTTTGTTCAATATTCTTTGGGCTATATTTTCATATTTCTTTAAGTCCCCCCCCCCCCCCCCCCGAGAAGATGTAACATGTAGAAAGCATCAATAATCTCGCACTCATGTTCGATTGATGTATTAGTTTCGTCAAAGCCTTCTAAAACACATTTTTGAAGGACTACTTTTGAAATTGTGTGCGTAGACCCATCTAAATGACACAATGAGGTGGGAATTGGTGTTAGAGGGTTAGTAAAACTTTAGCCATATCAATATTTTGGTCTATATAAATACCCAGCAGAGTGCCGAACAGATTTTTTTCCATTTTTAATCCTGATAGTTTACCTTGTGAAGATCTAATTTTTTTGACCACTGCTCCACTCGAGATATTCATTACTTTTGTATTAGGTATCCGTATTTCAAAATTTGATGTGGCTTCCCAGTTGCTAAGTTGAAAAGAAATAGCTTTTTGATGGTTTCATCAAAAGGATTCATGCAATTCTGAATATCATCCACTAACTTTCGCAAGTTTTTATGATCATTTTTCATTTTATTGTTCATTCTATTGATGGGGATTTTCAGAATTTCTGTTCAAATCTAAATCCTCCAACAAGGATGAAATGACTTTTGTTCTTGATGCATGCTCAAGGCGCCATCTTTATTCACAGTCTGTTCCAAGCACACGTCAACAGGCGCTCGAGAAAATGAGCTGGCGTTCTTTAATGGAGAAGATTCCTGTTCTCAAATGATTCAGCAAAGTGGGGTTCTCTTCCTCTAATCTTAGTATATGGCCATTATGAAGTGTAAGCCACGGAGAATAATTTGGCTGATTGAAAGCGAACAATAGATCAGTATAAAAAGGCAGAACGTAAGTGTAGAGATCAAAATCACTAGTTTTAACAGCTCTTTGAAACTATAAGTGGTATTCCACCAATCGCATTATTTTTGCTGGTTTTTAACTCTAATATAAATAATTATCATCAACAATAATTAGTGTTATTACTAAATATGGATATTACGATCCTATAACTAATTTATTTGGAACATTGAGCTATTCATACAAATAAAATAAGAGGAAAAAAATGCAAAATGTTCGCCGGTATCAGAACAATTTATGCGTCTGGCGAGTATTAGTAAGAATTTTTAATCAGCCAGACGCCTGAATTTTGCATTTAGGAATCTTTTTGAATCGATTTTCATAAGAATCAACCGTATGTTTTATGGGTGAGTTTTTGTGATTTTCACGCACCGTTTGCGAGCGTCTGGCGGGCACTACTAAGAGTTTTTTCGCTGCCAGACGGTTTTTTCCTTTCTCTTCGAATAAAAACCAAACGATTAAGCCTAATTCCAGCCGTATGTTTTATGGGTGAATTTTTGTGAAAAAAATAATTATTAAAATTAATTTTTAAAGCATTAGTAAGAATTTTATTTCTGCCAGACGGGCGGTTTTGAACTACACTCTGGTATTTCTACTTATGCTGAATTTTTTAGGTGCATGTTTTATGGATGAAATTTTTTGCATTGGGCTCCCGTAATATCCCTACGGGAGCGTGATAAAACTGAATGGAGGCCCGAGTATATCAAGAAAACATAGATCGACAAATAATAATAAAAAAATATTTATTTTACAGAAAACATTCTGACATAGTAAAAAATAAAATACACTTTACACTTATAAATAGGTATTGCACAATGCATATAATAATTAACTTATCAAAATTAAATTAAAAACAAGATTTATACTTATTAGTGACTCCCTTGGGCATGTCTTGAAGAGTTTTTCAAATAAAGGTTTAATATTAGAAATTGCCACTCTGAGCTCTTTTTCTATATTTAACTGAGATCTTTGTCTTTAAAGCAACCACATCAGAAAATCCGATTTCACAAAGGTAGGTTGTTGAAAATGGTAATACGAAATGCTTTATTTTTTAGTGCAGAAAACTCACTATCCAAACATATCCAAAATTCAAGGAGTGATTTATTACTAAATTGTTTCTTGATTTCGTCACTTGCCGTGAAGTCTATATAGATTTCTTCTTCAGCTGTTGAGAGACCTTCGGGAATATTTTGAAATTGGTCCCTAACCCATTCGTAACTTGCTATCAAGTTGAAGTCAGCATGAAAATACTTTTTAAAATTCTTTGCCAGCATGGTTAAATGATTTTCAATTGTTACAAAAACAACTTCCACATGTCGTTCTTCAGTCTTGTAAGTTTTAACACATTTACAAATATTTCTAGGTTTTTTTTGCTTCACATTTCTGCTCCACAATTCAATTTTTATATAAAAAGCATTAACTTTATCACTCGTATCGAACAAATGTGTATTTGTTCCTTGGAGTTGAAGATTCGAGATATTTAATTTCTCGAATATGTCAACCAGGTAGTTCTATTTCATCAGAAATAAATCATCTCGAAAGATCTTGGCTTCCGGTCGGTTTACCTCTTCTAGAAAAGTGGCCATTTCATATCTTAATTCCTAAACAGGTTGCAAAATTGTCCCACGTGATAACCATCATGGCTCGCATAAAACAGTAACGCTGAATGTGCTGCTACCATGTGTTTACAAAGTGCAGAAAACATTCTTGATTATAGGGGTCTCATTTTTATATAATTTACTACCGTTACCACAGTCGTTAGCACAATATTCAGACCACGATTTATTTCTTGGTATAATTAATTTCTTGGTAAGGTCTCTACCTTGTATATTGTAATTTAATGTATTATATTGTAATTTGGTAGAAGGATCGACTCGACTGAGACTGGCGGAACGAGATGCAACATTTATATCCGTCACGCAGAATGTTCGAGACAAATCTATGCATTCAAATTTTGAATATTGAATTGATATATGATATATTTGAAAATTAGAATTGATTATGTAAACTAAATTAAATAGGAACTAATATTACGATCACAGCACGATTTCAGTGAAAATCATTGCATGGAGAGGGCGCGATGAAAATTGTGTATGAAAATTGGGTCGAAAATACAAAAAGGTTGAGAAACACTGTCATATCAGCATAAAGAGCTATAAAACTAATTGCAACTGATTATAACCAAAGAACTATTTTGCTCCAGGTTTTACCTCAGTTTTATGACCTCAGTGAATGCATCGTAGTTGCTCCCAATTAGTACAGCTAAATCGTCATGAACCCCCTGTGTCTGAAATCCTGCAGTGTTTAGTTTTAAATTTTGTAAGTTTTTAATTTGTAAACTAAATTAAATAGGAACTAATATTACGATCACAGCACGATTTCAGTGAAAATCATTGCATGGAGAGGGCGCGATGAAAATTGTGTATGAAAATTGGGTCGAAAATACAAAAAGGTTGAGAAACACTGTCATATCAGCATAAAGAGCTATAAAACTAATTGCAACTGATTATAACCAAAGAACTATTTTGCTCCAGGTTTTACCTCAGTTTTATGACCTCAGTGAATGCATCGTAGTTGCTCCCAATTAGTACAGCTAAATCGTCATGAACCCCCTGTGTCTGAAATCCTGCAGTGTTTAGTTTTATTAACAGAATCAACAACCGACAATTTTCCACCAATTTCTACTTTGTTAACTTAAATTTTTCCAAGAAATATAAAAAAAAAAGTTGATAAAATTAAATTAATTTCGTCATTCCGTCTCATAATACCAACTCTTGCTTGCTTCAAAATGGAGCGGCAAAACAAAAATGAAATTATTAGAGTCAAAATTATAGGCAATTTACTCATCTTTAATTTAGTATTAAAGCTTTTCATTCAGTCAACTAGCAGCCGGCGTCTACGCAATGCTAAGCTTTAACAGCCTCGAACTTTGTTGTTTCTTTTCAAATTTTTATTTTATTTAAGACAAAATATTTTTCTGATTTTATTTGTAATTGTTAGTCTATATTGTTTCACTCACGGCAACATGGCCACTTTCAGAGTGCCGCTTACGTCATGGATGAACCAATACCAGGTACATCAACATCAACTATGAACCAAGCTTCAAAACGGAAAAGAGGTGAGTCTATTCAGTATAATATAGACATCTCTAACAGCTACGATATTTTCTCAGATATCGATGAAGAAGAAAAAAACAATATCCTCCTATAATCATCAACATCTCATTCAACAACATCAGGGATAAAATAAACAATTTAAGAGCTAAAGTCAAAAAAATTAAAATGAAATACAACTTAAATAAAATAATATTTTACGTATATAACGGAGAAGATACTGAATTAGTCAAAAAGGAATTAAAAAATCTAAATCTAGGTTTTCATTCATTCACACCGAAGAATGAAATAAAACCTAAGTTAGTACTAAAAGATACGCCTCCTGATCTTCCCGTCGAATAAATCTCAAACGATTTACGAAGTCAAGGTCTAGGCATCCACAAAATTTACCAAATGGAAAAGAAATCCAAAAATGGTCCGATAAAAGTACCTTTATCTATTATAATTCTTGAAAATAAAGAGCAATTAACGAAAATAAATCGCATAAAATACTGTTGTGATTTGGTCATAAATGGGAAAAATATAGATCAAATAAAATCCTGACTCAATGCTATATTTGCCAGGAATTTAATCACGTGACAATAAATTGTTTTATAAAACCTAAATGTTTGAAATGTTCCGAAGAAAACCTATCAAAGGATTGCCAAAATTCGTTAACTGATGGATTTAAACCAAGATGCTGCAACTGCTCCGATGAACATTTCTCAAATTCTACACAATGTACGAAATACTAAAAAAACCTGGAACTACATCTGAGTAAGAAAAATCCAATACCACGGAAAATATTCAAGCAAACCGACCAAGCATTTCCAGCTCTACCAACCCCGAAATCTCAATGGCTTCAAAACACCTCCCCGATTGACAATAACAATAATGAATCATCAATAACTGACTGTTTTAAAGAAATAAAAAATATTTTTAGTTTATTTAACGCAAGATAATTACAAACTATAAAGAAATGTTATCACAATTAAAAAATGCCGAAGACGACATGTCAAAAATATTTATTCTAATAGAAAGATTGCTTTCCTTTATTGATTAATGGATGTTTTATTGTTTAACTCATATATTTAATATCTCATGAAGTAATTGTAGAATTACTTATGTACTCCAGCTCACTAAACCCCAAATACAAAAGCAACATATACACTAGCTTCTTCTCAACAACAATAAACAATTAAAAACCTCATAATAAATATTGTAACATAATAATTCATTCTCGTTAATGTTACAATGGATGCTAAAAAAATATTAACTCATTCCTCTTATTTTTCTACATTTATATTTTTATTTTTCAGTTTATCTTGTTGACCGTGTTCCAATAAGATGGCAACTGACAATTAACAACAGTAAAATTAAATTTATGACGAGGAATGCCCAAACGATCCGAGGTAACGACCTGGAGTTTAAATTATTTCTAAAACATAATCAACCTCATATTATCTCAGTTTGTGAGACCCGACTTTCCCAAAATGACAGATTCACAGTTCCGGGACTCGACATTTATAGACGAGATCGAAGTAGAGCAGGAGGGGAGTCATGCTTTTAGTCCGTTCTGATGTTCATCACTTCATTTAAGTCCCTGACTTAACGTTTATCGAAGCTGTTGCAATTAATACCAGAATTAATAACAAATCAACCACCGTCATATACGTCTATATCCCACCTAATAAAATAAATATCCCAGACCTCTCTAAATTATTTCATTTAAATAAACAAGTAATACTTTTTGGCAACGTGAATGCAAAACACATCCAGTGGAATTGTAGCAATACCAACAAAAACGGTAAACTTATATTAAACTTCATAGTCAAGAACCAAATACAGTTACACAGTCTGTTTGAACCAACCCATATTCCGAGGCACCGTAATTATAAACCGAGTATTATCGATATAGCTGTTACTAAAAATATATATATGATTTATCGCCACGCATTGCCTTATCATGTCTGAATTCGAATCACAATCCCGTGATTTTTTCCTCTTTACCCATATATTCAAAAATAAACAATTTTTTATTATATGGGTAAAAAACAAAACGTGTACTCAAAAAGACTGGCTAATGTTCCGGAAAGAGTTACATTCCCGAATAACCATAAACCCGACCTTTATTGATCCAATAGAAATCATAGAACATTAATTAAATTAAATTACTATATCAAAGTATCTATGACGGCATCCATTCCACAGCATTCCAATCTGCCTCACAATATCATTAATTTACTTTTCCGATTAAAAGTTCTAATAAACATAAGAGATAGATTTTTTTTTTAATTTCTACAAACCAAAAACCAACAGAATAAATCAGTTTCTTATAAACAAAATAATTATGTCAGAACCCTTCTAAATAGTTGGAAACACGAAAATAGGGCAACAGTTTTGAAATCATGTTGGCCTTGGGAAAATAATTTGTGGAAAATCCACAAAACTTTTTCTAAAGTATCACCGAAAATTTCTCCTTTAAAACATAATAACATCTATGTCTACCTGGGCAAAGATAAAGCTCAATTACTTGCTACTCATTTTCAAACAACCCTCACGATCACTTCATCATTGAGATCAAGTCATCATAACCGTAAAATTACTAAATCTGAATTTGAATACAAATGACTTCCCTTCTATCTCTCCAAAAGAAACTGGAAAAATCATTAAGGAACTAAAATCAAAGAAAGCTTCAGGTGACGATGGTATTCCCTCATTGGTTATCAAAAATCTTAGTCGAAAAATCATTTATTTCTTAACTAAAATATTTAAATCCATATTAAGATTTAGATACTTCCCCACTATCTGGAAATCATCTAAAACCATTGTAATAAAAAAAACAAATAAAGACCCAGGCGATGTTTCAAATTACAGACCTATAAGCCTACTGAATATAATCTCCAAAATCCTAGAGAAATTAATACTCAAAAGAATTAATAGACATGTCAGAATGCATTACTTCTTAATAGATGAATAGTTTGGTTTCAGAGAATACAACTCCATTAATGACCAACTGGCACGCCTCACAAAGCCAGAGCCTTTAATGAATGAAAACACACTGATATACTTCTATGAGACCTAGAAAAAGCATTCGACACTGTTTGGCATATTGGACTGAAACATAAATTAATCACGTACAAATTCTCCCCGTACCTGATCCATACCATCCACTCGTACCTATCCAATAGACAATTTTACATTCATATTAACAAATCTACCTTCAATGTACTTCCTATTACTGCTGGTCCCCCACGAGGTTTACGTCTATCTCCAACACTCTTTAATCTATTCATATCTGACTTTCCCACCCACCCCAAAGTTATGAGATCCTTACACGCTGATGATACAGCTTTGTACACATCTTCCTATCGAATAGATGCAATAGCCTAACCGTTTACAAAAAAACTTCAAAAAAATAAACAAATATTGCCTAAAATGGAAATTAAAAATCAATCCAAGTAAATCTGAACCCATATTTTTACAAAGCGCCGATGACATATAAATAATCTTTTTTTCATAAACTCAGCCCTTATCTCTTGGTCTAAATCCATACAATACCTTGGTCTAACTTTGGACAGACCTCTCACATTCACAGAACATACCAATAGAAAGAAAGATGAAGCAAAAAAAATAATTTTCAAAATGTTCCCATATTTTAATAAAAAATCCAAATTAAGTCCCCAAAATAATCCTGTATAAATTAGTTATCCGTCTTCATATCACTTATGTTTCATCCGTTTGGAGCTCAACTTGCTTAACAAATTACAGAAAAATGGAAAGAATACAAAATTTATTCATGAGAATTATAAACGACTACCCTCGCTACACAAAAATATCTACATCGCAACTAGACTTGCAATTTCCTTCAATACAACAACTTTTCTTAAAACAAACTGCTAAATATTTCAATAAAACAATCGCTTCTGAAAATCTATTAATTAAAGAAATTTGCAACCATAACAAATCCTCTCTTAAACGCTACTCATAAAAGAACAAAACATGCATTACTAAAGTAAGTTAATATTGTTTATTTAATTTATTATTATTTTTCATCTATTCTATTTATTTATTTTTTTATTTTTATTTTTCCTACTATTAGAACTTAAAATAATGTTAAACTTATAATTTAAATCAAATTTTATTTCCATGCTAAAGATATCAAATCTAAAATTGTTTGATTGTAAGATGTGGCATCCGTAATCATATAAAATAATAATTTTTGATTCTGTAAATTTGTAAATATAAGCTTTATTATTATAATTAATATTAGAATTTATTCGAATGTTATGCGGTTTTCAAGTTATAAGCAAAAAAGAGAACATTTTTTTAAATATATATTTCACTGAAAAATTCGAGGTAAAAAAATTGATATTCATAATAACAAAACCTTCAATAACAAAATTATTCTTGTGTTAATGTTTACTTTGATTTATCCTTTAATTCCTTGTGACTTGAGTTGGCTTTATGGGGTCATATACATTTTTAAAACGCAAGTGCAATGCCAGAAGAAAAATCGTGATTCGCGGTCTTTTGAGAAATTACTGAAAAAAAAATGGTTTATATGCAAAGACCATTAAAGAGATAAGCCATTTTATGACATGACAATGCCCCTGCACATCGTTCTCGTTTGACAAAGGAAAAATTATCGGAACTGTAAGGAGTAAACGTTTTGCCCCATCCTGCGTATATCCCAGATATTAAACCATCAGATTATAGTTTGTGTTGATCAACGGGTCATTTTTTAAAAGGTCGTATATTTGATAATTACGAGGACGTAAAAATTGGATCTGAAGACTTCTTTGCCTCAATACCAAAGATCATCAAATCCAATTACTGGAAGAAAGATGGGTGAAAGTAGTTGAAAACAATAGACTTTACTTTTAAGGGTAGAATTCAATAATGTATAAAATATGTAATCTGAAATAAAGCTATACTAATGCACAAGGACATTTGTAACACCATAGTATTAAGGGATTGAGATCGAATATGTAGTAGCCAATAGTGGTTAGTTTATTTCGGAACTTTTTAATATTGATTTATAGTTTCGCTTACCTCTATATGAAAGATATAGTAAGAAAGAGGTGTAATGATCGTAGACAATTTCGAATCTGAGTTATCAACGCACATGCATGTAAATAACCAACTCTCGCTAAATATTCTTTGCATACATGGGTGCTTGTGTGATAAATCAATTGTTTCAATTTCTAACGAAGATATTTGTAATATCTTATATTTTTGAATTTCTAAAAATTGGTGATAGAAGTTATTATGAAACGAAAATTGGAAAGTAAAGTAACATGGATTTCTTTTATTTTTTTCATTTTCTAAAAAAGTGGTATATGTATATTACCAACTGTGATTACCAAAAGTATAGGAGACATCCAGTTTACCACATTTGATGCACTTACATCCAATTAGTGCATCAAATGTGAAAAACCAATTTGTCTTGGAATGCTCAAGAATAATTTACATTCAGTACAGTAAATCAAATAACTAGTACACAAGAAGAATTTCATATCCCATTTGAATCATTTATTTGCAGAATATTTGTTAGGAAAATTAATGTTATTTTTTATTAAAAACTGAAAAATGATATTAAGACACTTGTAGGAACATAAAATTAAATGATCATCAAGTTTTGATTTTTATTTACCAGAAGGATGTGAAGAGAATTGGGAATTTCAATAAACATTACTTGCTAAAACCGCAACTTGTTTATTAGCACAAAAAATAAATACACTAAAACAAGACGAATAACAATAGTCTTTTTTATAATTACCTATGTATGTACAGGGTGCTTTGACTAGTCTTCGTATCTTACGAATTTTTGTACCATCTCTTATCTAGTAATAATTTAGTGTTTTATAAATATATATGTATATATATTTTTTTTCAATATTTATATCCAAAGGCAGTCAATTTTTACTGTTAAGTAAGTTCGCTTAACAGTAAAATGAAATGCATTTCACACCTTCCCCTGTCCATACACTATTTTACATAATAAATAAACAATTTTCACAATTAATTATTTATAAAATCTTGAGGATTTTGATAAGCTGAAAAAATAAAATAAATAATAGGAATGTATGTTTTGATAAAGCTAAATAAATTATTTATATAATATATACATATGAATATATGTATCATAAAACAAATATAATGCATTTATTACAAACAGCAAAATGTATTCTTTTAATTTTAAATCTGTTCTTGTTCTTTTTTATGATAAGTCCTTCGGTTTCTTTAATATTATTTTTTATTTACAAAAATTCAGTGCTTTATATTACATTATCTTCTATTTTAATTATTTTTTTTCTTAAGTAGTCAAACTAATACAATGATATTTAGCAAGGCCAAAATACAGTTTTCTAATTTACTTGGTAAAGATATATTTAATGCTTGATGAATGAGTTGAAATTATTTTCCAATTTATATAATATAGAGAACTATGTTGCCGCTGGCTAAACGAGTAGAGGAAGCAGAAATAGGCCAGCCTGAGAAACGTAGGCTCACCTTACGAGATTGTCAAACTTAAGACAAACAGTAATTACATATCATTTCATCTCTTTTAAAACCTCACATACTTTTTTTTTCATTTTTCAATATATGTTTTTTAAAAATTCACTCCTTGCATTTTTAACTGTCCAAGTTTTTTTAGCCATTAATTAGCTACTCAATGATGATACGCATAAACTGAGGTTATTTTTTAATAGAAATAATGGGCAAAAACCATACTTGTAATATATAAAAATTATTGATAAGCATTTAATATTTAAACAATTCTTTCTTCAAATCACTGGCACAATTGGATCATTGGCTCAGTTTATTGAGTATAATTATTAAATCGTGTATTCATTATTGCATGTGAATCATATATACAGTAGTATATTTAAAACAATCAAACAGATATATTTAATTTTAATATATAGTCAAAACATGACATTTTGTCAACTATATTGTTTTACTGAAACATAGATCCAAAAAAAGTAGTTAATAAACCTCCTTTGGAATGCTACCGATGGGTTTTCTCATCGGTTTGGAGGTAAAAGTGATCAATTGCATTTTTGTGAAGATAAAAATTTATTGCTATTTGCCTGTGACTGAACCCAATTTACTCTTCGTTATTGACAAAATTGTGAAATTATCATTAATTATTAGTTAATTATTGAGAATTTCCTAATTTTGTCAATAATGAAGCGTAAATTTAGTTCAGGCACTGATAAATAGCAACAAACTTTTGTCTTCACAAAAATGCAGTTGATCACTTTAGCTCCAAACCTATGATATATTAATCAGGCAGTTTATTTACTCATTCTGTTTGTACATTAATAAGTCTATTCCGATTCTGTACAAAGGAAAATGTTCCTATAATGTTGTGGTACAAATTAATGATAGAACGCTGGAAGGACATTGTCTGCCGGTGTGATTCTTCTTTATGATAGTATAGAGGCTTTTTTGTCCTTCTGACAGGAGAGCCGATACTACCACCAGAAAATTCTGAGTTGGTACAAAAAAAATTGAACTTTTACTACTTATACTACACGAGGATTTGAAAATTCAAAGGTCCTTCTGGCAGGACTTTGCTCTGTACGTTTTATCATTAAGTTTATTAGATTGCATTCAATTACGAAAAAAGCATGGAAAATCAGATTGATGTTTTAATTTTTAAATACTGTGATGAAAAATGTAGCAATGCCAAATATTAAGATTGGCATATCAAAATAATATTTTCTAACATACCTCGTAACCTAAGATCACTAAGGATCAACTTAGTTATATTATCTATAACTTTATCAAAAAACTTTATTTTATCAAGTCCTTTCAAAAAATACATTATTCATAAAAATCAGGTATCCATATAAAGATATATTTTGGAATATTCTTTCTAGTCAAATATTTAAAATTTCCAAAGGAACACTTACAGCTTGTATATTAATTTTCACTATCACGTATTCTGTCTAAAAAGTTCCTTTAGAAATTTTAAATATTTGAAAAAATATGACAAAATATAACATGTATACCTGATTTTTTTAAAGGAAAATAAAAAAAAATTATATGTTGAACTTTAAATAATAAGATATGAAATAAGGAAGAGGCAAATGCCACAAAATATTGGACTTAACATAAAAAGCTGAATAAAGTTATAAGGAAGAATTTTTTTAGTTCACGATTACCTTAAAGAACTTATAAAATAAATCTTCCATAATAAATTAAATTGTTCTAATGTTATTTTAATACTATACATCATAATTCCACTAATTGTTTGAATCAAAACAGTTTTTAAGTTAGTTAAAATGCTCAAAAATGTCATGATTTAATAAAATTATTGTTGATTTTAAAAATTATAATTCATCTTTTAAAGACTTGTCATCCATTATACCTGGATCTCTGTTTATGCGCATAATCATTCTTAATACTTTTTCAGGACAATTTTGAATTGATCTCACACTCAGACCAATTAATACATTAAATACATTTCATAAGTACATAAATATACATTGCAGCACTATTTATTGCCTACGTTTATATTTTATAGTTATATATACATACATGTTAAATGTGTGTCTATATTATTTTACAATTATTCTTATCGTTTTACATTTCTACAGTAATGTCTAAAAAGAATTCTCATAGTTTTGTTTAAATAAAATTAGGCAATGTCGTACAAGTTTGTGCTTTTTAGATTGTTTAGAAGATATTTTGCAGCTTATTCAGAAAAAAAAATGTACAATTAGTCGTGTTACAACAATAACCTGATTAGTAAATACACGTTCTATCTATACAAGGCGTAATCTTCAATTTAAAAAAAAAATATTAAAAAAGTAATGCAAATACTTTCGATAATCTTTTCATTGTTGTATCACAAATAATTGTGTACATTTAAATATTAAATACCACAGTATCTGAACAAATCAAAACAACTTTTTTTAGTAGTGTTGTATTGAATTTTCCACATAGCTTAAACTTTTAGGTCACCATTTTATCAAAATAAATAATGAGAAAAAACCCAATCAATTTTTTTTAAACCCACATTTTGAAAAGTAAACCCCCTTCTCATGCTTTACTGAAGGTCCTATAAAAACATACTTCACATAAATAACAGATTTAATTCCGAACAGCTACAATGAAAACCGTTTTACCGTAAAAGAAAAAAAGTATTATTTTTTCAAGCTCAATATAAACTAAAAATTGGTTATAATGCATTAAAAACTAAACATTATAGATATCACTCATCTCCCTTTCTCCCATCCCCTTCGCCCCAAGAAAGGTTTTTTAATATATTTGGTAGATATTGAGTTATACTAAAGATAATGAGTGTTACTCAGGTATTGTTTAAGACATTGAGATATACTTCAAGAGTATACCCAATATACCTACTAATAAATCTGTTTTGTTGGTACCTACATGATACTTTGTTGGTTGTATCAAATAAACTATTAACTAAAAAATTTGTTGGCTCTGTATACCTCAGTGTGAAATCATTATTGGAAAATTTATGTTTTCATAAACAAATTTTAAAATATTTTTTGTTTAGATATGGTAACAGTTTTAATTTTTTTAATTGCAATCCAAATTTTTTTTTAATATAAAAGTATAAACTCCATCAGGGATTTGTTCAGATATTAAAGGATGCTGCTGACCCTTTGATGATATATTACAAACTATTTTAATTTTTTTACCACACACAAATGCATGTGAATTGAAAGTGGTGTAATCCAGGAACTAGAAATTTCAAAAACATTTCAATTTTTTTCTTCTCAAAAACCACAAGTGACAACATACAAAAGTTTTCAAAAACATTTTATTGCATTCACATTCATTTCAGTGTGAGCGATTCAGGCAATCATCAGTGATTTTCTATTAGATTCAATCATCAAAGAACAAAACAGGAAGTTGAACTTTTAAAGATAGATTTGTAGTTTTCAGTAAAACCTCAATCAATCGAATTTAAAAAGAGGAACATTATTCAAAATAAACATGTATTTGTTAATGTTAAGTTGATCAAGATGATTGACGATTCTTTGATTGATAAATTAAAAAACTAGAAAGTTTATATATTTCTTAACAGAATAAAAATAAATTATAGAGTGACTTGCAAAAAAAAATTTAGCAATTAAAAAGACGAAAAAAAAATTATTGTACAATATTATACAAATAATAATTAGTTTTTTGAAAATCTCTCACGTCTCAATATCAATCGGAAACATGAGTAATCAAGGTTTTGCTATTTATTCATTTTTATTCCAGTAAATACACCACCCCTCAACCATACTTCAATAGGTTGCCACAATTCGACTAATATAGACTTCAATATATATTCTAAAAAATAATAATACAATCGACGAAATTATTTTTCCATAAATCGCTCAAACTTTTCCTCACCCTAAACAAGAGGTATCTCTAGTCAGTCTCAAGTCTATAGGAATAAAGAAGCGAAAACTTCTGGCAACTCAATATCGGCCAAAACGACAACTATTTACAAATAATTATTGCCCCTATATTAAAAACGAACAACCATTAAAGACTAGACAGCTTGCAGGGAAGAGTTTAAATTGGTCTCTAACGACCTATTCTTACGACTGTCGCCACCGCTAAGAGTAAGAGGATCAGTTGTAAGTATCGAGGCTGATGTTGGAGAAGCACAACCCCAACCAGCGCTGCATGATAACTTCCCATCCTGGAAAGAAGAAAAATAGAAAAAATTATAACTAGAAATAATAATAAAAAATTAAAAGAGTAAATGAAAATTAAAAGAAAAAGCTGGACAACAATTGATATATAATTATGCATTATGAATGTTTTTATATAATTTTTTTAATTTTTTTAACTGAAATTAAATGATAGGATTTTTTAAATTATAAAATTAAAATTGTTATCAATCAGTGTAAACTACTAGAAAAATATATTTTATATTTTTGTTCGTTTTATCTTACATTGAAAATATATAAATTCTATTGAAAATACAAATGAAAATATTTATTTAAAATTATAAAATTAAACTTTTTCTATTGCTTTATCTAATAATTTAATATTTTCTAAAAATCTAAAGTATTTAAATATTCGACTTAAAAGCATTCCAGAATAGTGAGATTGGACTAGAGGGAAGTTGTTGATATGATTCTTTCTATTAGATATATGTTATTGATTTGATAAAATGTGCACATAGACAATACAAAAAAAAGTCTTTTGAGTTATCTTTTTATTAATTTTTGTGGTTTGATGATGGTCTATGAAGGTTGTCTGCATCAACAGGCCCACCAGTGACCTATCTATGTATCTATCTATCACTACCAAATGACCAACAGATAGTCCAGTCTTGTCGGCCCTTGAAAAAAATATGGTAATGAAATCTACTAACCACTATTGCTTTCACAGGTATGCAGCCCTACCTTCCCTCACAGGTAGAATAACTACCTCAAATTTAATTAAATTTGATCATATCAAAGCTCATACTTTTTAATAGCTATACAATGAACAATTTTTACTCTATCTTGTGGAAAGATGGAAAGTTCTGTATTGGTATGCTATACCTTGCCCAAAGTTAGATGGCATTCCAACAGCAAAATCATGCAGCACTAAATTGAAACTAACTTTTTTTTTCTTTACTCTCGGATTTTTTATTTACAAAATATTTATATATTACAAGATGGTATTGCTATCTTGTAATATATGTATATATTTGTAAATATTTTGTATATAAATTCCAATAATAAAGAAAAAAACAACCTTAGTTTCAACTAAATGCCGCATGAGTTCACCCTCGGACTGTCAACAGTTGGTCAACTAGAGTTGGTAAAATAGTAGCACAACACCGATTAAAATGTTTTGACCATCAGTGATGAAAGGAAGATTAAATGGTTGATGGATGCCAGATCAAAAGGAAAGCGCCCGTGAGGGCAACCGAGGTAGATTTATGCTGATTACATCACCAGACTTGGGAGAGAAAGAGGCTGTTATCTGAGAAATATGAACTGTATGGTGAAATATTGTAAATAATTTGTTAATGTGAAGATGTCTCAAGATAGTTAAGATTATTTCAGTTCCTGACATCCAATTTTTAATTTAAATATAAAGTCAGAAAGGCTATTGGCTCAAGAAAAATTGAAGACTGGTGATTATAAGAACAATTTAGAAAGTGACATTCTTCAGAAAATATTAGTAATAAAATTATACTAAAAAATAAAAGTACAAAAAAATAAATAAATAAAACAAAGCACTAATATTTAAGTGTGTCTCATTGTTCATTATTTGAAATAAATATATAAGAATAATTTACATGTTTTTTAATTAAGCAATTTCCTACACAATCTAAAAATAACAGTTATGTTAAAACTATTATTTTAAAGTTCTTGCATTGTATAATTCAGTGTAAGATAATTCTGAATCTACAACATAGACTATTTACTAGCTGACACTATACGAATTATAGTAATAGTAATACAAAATTTTAAAACCATTGATTTGCTTTTATCTGTTGGTTTAAATTAATTAACACAATTTTGTTTATAGTTAAAGATTAAATTAGCAATATCATGGGGAAAAGACCATTTCATTGATATTTTTAAAAGCATATTCAAACATCTGTCAAAGGGACCCATACATTATATAAATCATTGCATATGCATTGTCAATTGATATATTTAAAAATTAATAAGACGGTTGGTTTGTAATTGAATGATTTACAGCGTGAATGAAAGACTAAACTAATTACTTTGTAAAAATGTTAAATTGTAATATGAAGACAAGCTTTGACCAGATTTATTTAAATTATGAAACTTAATGATGAAAATATACCCTATTAAGTTTATTTTATTGGATAGAATTCAGATTTTCATATTTGCCAGTATTTATTTTGAATTTGTAATTTGTTCTGAAGTCTTCATTTCTAATTACATTTTGACTTAAATCAAAATCAGATCGAAACAGTATGAACTCAAAAATTGAGATTTTTTAGTTAATCTTTTATTCATAATTTAAAAATGAAGGTATATGCACTAAAAAAATACAAATAAAAAGTTAACTACAAAATCTCATTTTTGCAGTTAACTTTGTGTCATTGCTTTATTTCTAGGATATTGTGTCAAGGACAAAAATAATTATTGATACACTGATCAATTTCATAAAAATTTTAGTATTGAGTCATTAAAATATTATCTCATTTAAATCGACGTACAGGGAAGGAGACTAATTGATCAAAAGCACTATTAACTGTTCCAAGAACCTGATGAGGGTTTTGGGCTTGCAATCAGCATCAAGTACAATAGGAAGTCCAAGTCTATTGGGAATCAGCCTCACAAAACTTTCTGACAATACCGTTTATAAAATATTGTATATATAACTGTATATAAAAGGTAAGCTGTCATAATTCCAATTTTATTGATTTCGATTATATTATTGTATTGTATTATTCGAATCATATTTTTTTAATTTTGCAAATAAACTAAAAGAGTAATGAAATATACAACACTTCAAATATAAAGATGGACCACTCTCCACAACAGGAATTAATATGCAATCTGAAACTTCTTTTTGCTCTCCTTTAAAACTTTGAAAATATTTCAATATTTATTAGTGAACTAGGACTCCCTTTTCATTGACTTATTCATTTTACATTCACATTTCTTTTCAAATTTAATGTTTTGTGGTCTTATCCCTATCATCAGAACATAAATTTTTTTTTACTCCTATTTTTCATACTTTCAATCTTACAATATCTTCCTTAATAAATAAATGAAATCATAATGCTCAATATAAATTTGGATAGGAATGTCGACATATTTCAAATATCTCTTCCCTGTCAAAATTGACAAAAAAGCGAACATTTTATTTATTTATTAAGAACAATATTGTAAGACTAAAAGTATGACAAATAGGAGTAAAGAAAAATTGAGGTGCTGAAGATGCGGTATAATCCCAAAACGTGAAAATTGAAATGAAATATAAGTGATAAATAAATGAATCAATTATAGGAAGCCCTAGTTCACTAGTAAATATTGAAATTACTGAAGACTTCCTTCTAAATTATAATATATTTGAAAATGTTACTTAAGACTGTTTATCTCTGACATACAGAATTGCTGTCAGGAAATTTTAAATCAGGATTAGATTGTAGCACTATTTAAAAATATTATTTATTTATTTATCTTTCTCCCCACTGGAACTATTGAGCACGAAGTTCTTAAACCGCATGTTAAGCTCACGTGCTGTGAACCATCTATTAAGTTTGTATTGGTATTTACCACAACATAATAATTAGTTCTATATTTGGGAAAAATTCGGCAAATTTCTTCTGACCACCATTATGGACTGCCTTGAACCTGAGTGTTTGAATTATTCAAACACTCAGGTTCAAGGCAGTGACTAATCAACCAAGGTCCATGAATTATGGCTGTTCAAGTTCAATAATAAGATTAGACTATGAGTATCCTAGTCAATGCGGTACTCTACGGTGGACAACCACCTGTTATCGAGTAATTTACCCATTGTGCTAACCATGCTCTCTACTGTGCTTAACTTTTAATACCTATTATTTGTATGCTAGCCCGCTTGGTCACCCCTTCCATTAGTTGTAGTACTTCTGTAATAAAATTGTTAATAATTAAAATGCAACAAATTTTTCAATAAATTCAAAATATATCCCAACCCTATTTTATAGATGATTGATAGTTAACTGTGTCTATTATATCAGAAATACATACTAATGCCCATAATAGTTACTAGGTATCTATTAGATACCTTACATAGCTCATATGGAATACACATTTTTTTTATTTTATTAGGTTCCTCTCCTTTTTTGCCTGTTGTTTATATGATAAAAAAGGTATATTTAAAAATTATGTATACCTAACATATATATAAGCTTATAGGAAGTTAATAGAACTCTTAAAAAGAAACTGTCTGTCCTAGAAATGATTCATCCATGATAATAGAAGTCAATCAAATAAATTTAATGAACAGAACTTTGCTATACTGATTACCAGAAGAAAGGGATATCTTTTCGTTCCTGGTACTGATTGAAAATTTACACAGCTGGAAATTCAATGAACCAAAAACTGATGTTCTAAAAACCAATACTAATGTGTTCAATTTAAAAATTATTTTAGGGGACAGGAGGGCTGGTTGGCATAAGGGGTAGATTGGCCAACTTTTTATTCTTACTACTAGAGGCTCTGGAATGCAACCTTCTCATCATGTGATGTTCTACTCTATAGGTGGTTATTGCAGTTTTCAGTGTCATGTGAGCTTCCATGGAAGAGTGGTTTACAAAACTTTGTTTTTTAGCATGATGAGTAAATTTTTTCTTTAATTTTCTTTTACTTCAACAGCATTCGCATGTCAAGCAATTCTTCAATTCTTTGTCACATATTATTATCTTTTCCATTATGATTATTGTAGTGTAAAACTCCTCGATTTTTTGTTATCTTGCCAGCTATTTTTGTTTTAAAATCTGGTTTGGGGCTGGTTGGCCAACATGTTCACATTGTGAATATTAATGTGATATTATTGTAATATATGATGCGATATAATTATAAATAAAAAGATTACTGAAAAGACTAGTAAACAAACATTGTAAAATTAAAATGAAAAAATAGCCTTCCTAAAGCGCACAAAAAAAAAAAAAAAAAAAAAAATGTACATATGTTAAATTTGTTTTATTTTTATACAATTGACTACTGTTCCTTTATAATGTTTTACAAAATAAATCCTTGTTTGGAATTGTTATTCAGTCATTTATGAGAAATTTCCAAACTGTGCAAACCGACCCGTTGGCTTTTTGGCTTGGAGGTTTTCCTGAGAACTCAGCACTTCAAATGAAGGTCTGAAAAAAGTACGATAGCATAGCCTCAATGATGTAGCATTCAAAGAGACCAAGAGCATTTGCACATAAAGATTTGCATGGAAAATAAAAGCATGAAAAGTGTTGCCAACTAACCCCAATCTCCCCAACCAAATATATTATTAAAGTTTTCAAAACAAATACTGATTGAATTGAGGATAAAACTGCCTACCTCTAAAAAAATTATATGGCACGAATTTCCTTAAATAGGAGATTCCAACTTTTTAGAAAAAATCTAATCAATAGGCCCAAGTTATAATATCGTATATTATTTTAAGTTATTTACTATTACTGGTATATTTTAAAACAATTTAAATCAATTTTTTCATATGTTTTGAAATTTACTATATTGAGAAATTAGCATACATTTGTATCAATGATAAAAATATTTAATAAAATACTATTCAAAATTTAAAGACTTGATAATTTACAAACTTTAATTGTTAGTACACAATTATATTATTAAAATCTCCGTAATATTTTATTGTACACTTTTTATGAAACATTTTAATGTATAAATTCTTGCCATCTACCAATAGTTGTTGGAATTTGTTTGTGCACAATTGTAGACTTTCTGAATAAAATTGCATTCAATTATAAAGCTATAGCAACCTTTCCCAAATACGTCTGTACTAGACAATGGCTTTCCAACACATTGCCCTCCTCAAATGTGAATTACAGACTAACCAGCTTCCTTAAATGATTTCTCATTTATATTTTTCTGCCACATATTTAAGTCCTAGTAAGGAGATACTGGTACTGCTATTTATAAAAGAAACTATTCTGGCAAATAGGCCTTTTAGTTCTTTTTGCCATTCCCAGATTGTTTGCTAAGGTTCACCACCCAGTCCTAACTAGAGTGGAAGTGCCCTTCTATGCACAACCACAATGTAAATATTAACTGACCTAGGTGGGAATCGAGGCTATAATTCCCTGATACGGAAGACTTTTAATTTTAATTTTTGGATTTCTTTCTAGCATCATCTCAAGTGAAATTGGCTGTGTATTGGATAAACTGAAAGAAATCAACCCTGGCACTGAATGGGCTCAGTCATGTCCATGGCGCCTCAGAAACTCGGTGAGGAGTAGTGTTGGATATTCTGAGGTATGTGTCCCCAGCCTGGAACCAAAATCTCTCCCAACAGAAAAACAGGTTGGAGAATGGCCTTCCTGCAGGTAACTAAGGCCTAAAGGACTGTATCTCGCGAGGAGCAAATCTTAGTGGGAGGGGTGCCTCTCGACCTCATTCTGCTAAAAAATGCTTTAATGTACAGTTATAAGAGAGAAGGCTTGGCAGGACTTCTGGAGACACTCTGGGTAAGGATTGCGGGTCATCCTAACAGATGAAAACAGACAATCTAGGAGCACCATATAGAGGAACAGAACTGATATCAGCCGACAAACACGAAAGGGGCAACTTTGAGAAAATACTTTCCTACTGTCCAGTCTCAGTTTGTGGCTAAGTGGGTACCTCCAGTCTCACTAGTCCTCGCAGGTGATAGGGGCTTTTTGGAGCTTTGGCAAGGACATTGATCCTCTATGCCCTAGGTGTGATGTTCCATAATCTGCTGAGTACCTAGTAACAATCTGCACCCCATTTGAAGCACTAAGGAATACGCACTGAAGGAAGATGGGGTTATACGTTCTCACTGAGAGTGACTTCCTCCTGCATAAAAAAAGAGAACTGCCCTACCTCAAACCATATGTGTATGGGTGGAAGGTTACGGTTGGACTAGAGTAGTCCAACATCGGTCCCCCAATGAGGTGGGAGCTGGCCAATGGAGGAATCCATGATGGACAGATGTGAAGACGATCTTAAAGATTTTCATTGTTTGGTTTATTAACAGATGCTTATGATACTAACCCTGCCGAAACCTGTAGTGCCTTAAGGCAAAGAAGGGTGTAAATAAATAAACAAAGAATAAATATTTAAGAAAACCAAAATAGCTGGCCATTATATGCTCATACATGGCGAGACAGGCTATATTTTCATTCCTATTACTAGGAATCCTGCCATATTATTGGATTAAAAATACATTAATCTTCTGCTAGGTGCACAACTGTTCCAAACACTCATAGCTGCCTGCACCTATGAGGTGCTCTCCTATTTTTTCATCCTAATATTTCAAGCCAAAGAATGAATTTAAACCTGAGGTAATAATGGTAAAACCATTAAATATTATACAAATAGCACATTTATTGCAAAAAATAGCCATCTGTTTTGGAAGATATTAACTAAAATAAAAACAATTAAATATAAAAGCCATTAAAATGTCAGTAAATTCTGTGTAGCTTCAAATTAAATATATAAAACTTTGAAAAATATTCAAACAGCCTAAAATTTAAATACTTTCAATGTCAGTAATCCTGTTATTTTTAGGAGAACTCCGGTCACAAAATTTATATATTGATTTACTTATGAGTTGTTTGATGGGGGTAGGGAGGGAGAGAAATGCCATAAGGCAAAACAAAAGTTAGGAAGATAGAAGGCTTACCCTTCGTACGAAATACCCTTTGGGCATATGCTTAACCCTGGCGGGAATAAGAAAAAAATCATTCACGTGTCAATTGCACGTAACTAACGGAAGGTTAAAAATGTATGGTTTGACGAAGTTTTGGCTTTGTTTTTAAAATCTAAATTGTTTTATTTAATTGATATCAATAATAGTTAAATAAAATATTTCTGAATAAATACTTGATTTCTACTCATGCTTCGGAAGACCAATTTTTTAAAATATACATTAGTATTGAAAAAAAAATATCTAAATTAAATTTATGAAGGAATAAATTATATATAAATTAAAAAAAAAAGAATAATAATAAATAAACAAACTGATGGAAGTGCAAGTGTAGGAACATGCTATAATTTTTTTACTACAATCTAAAACAAACCAAAATCAAAAATTTGAAATGGAAAAATGTTCTTGTTTCAAGAGATATGACTAGGGTTTTGATCCCGAGTCATTAGACAAACCATGCATTTTCTTATGCACTGCACTATCACATTAGTTTTTCATTTCCAAACTTTTCATGAAATCAACTCATTCATTGTGCATTAACATATCAACATATACCTCGCATGTGTATAGGAAAAAAAAAAAAAAAAAGATAGCACAAAACTAAAAGGCTAGTTTCAAACCTGTCAAAAAACCATATATATACAAGCTGATTCGATAAATTTTCATTAGTATGTATCATACTATTGTAAAACAATATGCTTTATTAGACAAATAATTTTAATAATCATTGATAAATAGCAGATTTAGAAACCGTATAAAAGAAACACTAGTGCAAAACACAAAACAGAAAAATGACTATAATGAAATTGAAATTTATTCACAGTGAAATGTGAAAACTAATGCTGCAGATGAAGGTAAGCAAACATTGAAAACTTGAAAGAAAAGAGAGTGGTAAAGAATCTTAAAAGAATCATTAAGAGTTCACTAGAAAGTTTAAGTTTGCTTTCAGTGGGAAAAGGTGATATTTCCAAGCAACAGGTTTTTTTATACAGAGGTCAAAAACAAACTGATAACAAAAATTAAGTAAAAATTGTTTGTATAGGGAGAATTAGAATGATGGATCACTTTTCAATCTCTGAAGCTAAGTAATCAATAGAATTGGTGTTTGGTGTTGACACCAACTTTTATGCAAGAGGGCGGATAGGTGAGTGAAAATTAAATGAAGTAGGATTTGAATTAAAGAGGACCAAAAAATACTAACTTTTAAAATAAAATTTAGCGAAATTCATCTAATTTTATTCTATAAATACAAATAGATATTTATTAGATATTTTATTATTAGATAATGTAATTAGATAAATATTTAATAACTATTATAAAACTTTATAATTAGACAGTTTACAGTAGGGTATTTGGTTGTTGTAGTTCTGGAAAGTGGATGCTAATGAAAAAGATTTAATATATTTTTAGAAAAATTATGGTTGTGTAGAACATCTTTCCATTCACAACTATCTTCCTTGGAAGTTTAGAAATAAATAAAATTCAAATCCACGACTAGGAAAAAACATAATTTTGGACTTTATTGGTATTGTAGGCTATATATTATAGCCAGTAATCAATCAATATCTAATGCATCTACAACATACATTGTTTTATTACCAATTATTATCTCAGTTAATGTTATTACTTTATATGCTACGTATCTAAGATTCTTCTTAGGATTGATCAGTAAGCTGTGCCAATTTAACGAAATCGAGCATCCTTTCACTGTTATGCTCGGAATTTAGTTAAAAATTGTTGTGATATTTTTATATAAAAATTTATTTTTGGAAAATAAAAAAAATCTACTGCTGCAAAAATGGAATCAGTATTCATCTTTCAGCTTATGTAGCAGAAAAAAAAAATCCTGTTGCTAGAAAAAACATAGGTTTTAATTTGATAAAAATGATATGCTTAAGCAACATATAATAAGCCAACTAAATTTTTTGACAGGTTTGTGTATTAAGTGATGGGTACGTGATTACCGATGCACACAAAACCCATTGTTGCTCACCAAAAGGTCACAAAATGGCACCTGAAACAAAAGAAACAAAATGTGTAAATATAACAATTACAATTAAAAAAACAATCTTATAATGAAATAATTTGTATGTTCTATTTATTTGGAAGAATGAAACAGTTGGTATATGAAACATTTTAGAAAGACAAATTTTGATTAGAAAATATTGCTTTGAAAAATTTAAGATCTAAATATGGATGATTCTCTTCTTCCGATTCATTAAAATTTAGTCAAACCTATTTCATGCTATTAACATTTCAAAAGTGAAAGAGGTAGTGTCAGTATTAGTATTAGTGATACTAATGATGATAATTTGATGTTCATAGTTCAAGATGGCCATCTAATTATTGTTATTAAATCCACTAGCTGGGATGAACTGAGCGTATATGTGGTAAGAAGAATTATTCTAATGGCTTACAGGAATTCGGAATAGCTTTAGATTCAGGTAGCCATTCAAGTAAGAGGAGGCAATTTCCATTAATGAAAGTTTATTTTCTTTGACAAATTCTGGATGTTTTAATTTGCTTGTGTTGTTCAATGCATATATATAAAAAAAAAGTTAAAAAATTTCTGTCAGTCTATACTGATGCTGATGGCTGATTTCACTTGCTATTCCATTGCCAATCAGCCAATAGATTTCTCATTAAGTAATAAGAATTCCAAAAAACTCCAGTCAAATCTGTTTTAATTTTAAGAAAAAAAAATATAAAATTTAATAATTATTATTTGGCAAATAGAACAGAACTGAATGCTTATCTTGGTGTCAATTATTTATTCTAAGATTATAGACCATTTTGAGCCCACGATATAAATAAAATAGTTTTTAAAAATTTACATAGTTTTGGGCCAATAAATGACTGGATTAATATATCTTTAATATCTTGAAACTTTTTTAAAGTTGATAGTAGTCCAGAAGCCAACATGAAAAAAGTCGACTCATTCATACTAAGTTAAAACTTTAACGAGAACGTAAAAATTGAATATGAAGAGTTCTTTGCCTCAAAATCGAAGGAGTGATACTGGCATCAAATCCAATTACTGGCAGAAAGATGGGTGAAAGTAGTTGAAAACAATGGACTTTACTTTGAAGAGTAGAGTAGTATTCATTAATGTTTAAAATATGTAATCTGAAATAATGCTATACTAATGTACAAGGACTTTTATAAAAACCTAGTAGTATAATAAGTCTACTTTTTGCACATGGGCTCCAGAACCAATATTTCAAAGTTTTATAAAATAAATTTAAAGTTGTAAATAGTGTTTTATTTTGTTGAAGACATGCTGCTTGAAAATGGCGAGATCATTACATAAGAAATAGAAGCAGATAGTATAAGTATAAAGTGTTGATTTTATTTAATGGAAAAAAAAATATAGTTTTATCATTAATTGTTATAAAAAAAAATTTATTTATTTGAAAGTTCAAACCTTTTTTTTTCTTACAGCAATTCTGACCATTTTTTTTTTTTTCCTATCAGAATTTCACTATGATTTGTTAACAAAATTAACAAAAAATAAATTTTATTATAAAACATACTGTCCTCATATGATTCACAATTGTACAGATTAAAGATATTACAGATAATACTGATTAGTGTGGCAGATCAGCTTATACTCACCCTAATGGACAATAATAAATACCTAAAGTGTTCTTAACATTTATGATACTAATGTTACTGCTGAATAATTATAAATTCTATATGATTTCATACTGTCTATGTTATTAGAGCTAAACATTAGCAGGTTCAGTACTTACCCTACAGTTACAGGAGGCGCAAGAGGGTGCCCAGACGTGAGGCTGATACAGAAGAGGACAGGTGGTATTTGCTGGACAAGATGAGGGGCAACGAGGACAACAATCCGAAGTTGAAAGTACTGCTGACTCGCACCATATTGGAGGACATTCTACCTCCCAACAGTCTATCTCACCCATCTAAAGAACATGTAATATGTTATTATGACATAAAGAATATATATTATATCATTGCATTAACCCTTTTTGGGTTTCGGTATACTGTCCCATTTATGAGACACCCTGTCCCATTAACATTATAAATATAAAATAATTTATTTTTATTTTTTCTCTCATAAATACCTATTTTTGGTCCCTAGTAGAAAACAATGTTAATTTTTATTAAAATGTCTTTATAAATATATCAGTTTTCATCATTTTACTGTGTTGTTTGTATTCCTAAACACCATAACCATATTATTATAATAAGGCCAATATGATCAAGAAAACAAAAAAAATCATTGCTGGAAGAGAAACTTCAATGGAATGATGCATCTCCCAAGATATATGAAAGTAATTTTTTCTAGAATTATGGAGGACATTTTTTTGTTTTGTCATTACTTTATCTAAAGCCCATTAATGAAGGAAAATAATAAAAAAATTGATTTTTTCTCTTGTTGTCCCATAAAGGGTTAATAATATCAATGCACTTACAAGACATTCACAGGTCTGGCATTGATATATCCAACGCTCGCCAGACCTGAAGATGACATGAGGTAGCTCCTGGTGCACGCAGGATGTTGCAGTTGGGTAGCAGTGTGGGCAGCAGTGCACCGCAGGGGACAGAGCACAATCGCAGCTGATCTGTGTGCAATGGACCACGCCGTCGACACATCTACATTCCTCACACTCCCCTCTTGGTATTATTCCTCCGTTCTCCACTTCCTGACCATTTATCACACAACCTACAAACATATTATGAAATAATACATTAAAATAAAGCTTTATTTTCAGATACATTGTTTCCTAAGAATAATGTGATGAAATCTATTAAAGGTGCTGGCTTAGCATGATATATTTATACATTCTGACTTCAGATCGTCAATGCATCTGATTAAATACTTTTTGAATTTGTGCATTATGCCAAAAATTACAAAATGGAAGAAAAAATGGTGCTAAATCTATACTTAATTTTTAAAAATAAATAAATAATGGCTAAGTGATTTCACAGATTTGATGTCAATAACACTAATTGTCCATGAAATAATGGACTCCTCCATTGCTCTGTGTAATCCAAACCAGCAAGGTTTGCTTTAGACATGGGCATGAAATTTTTGAAAAAGGTAACAAGTATATAATATAAACAAGTATAATAAAGAATTTGGTCAAAAACCATTCTTTGAAATTGAAATGAAATGAACAGCCTTTGACCATAAAAAAAGTAGAAGGAAAATAATTTAAAATAGTAGATATGAACTTGTATAATTCATTATTACTTGAAAAAACAATATGCAAGTGTTGTCATGTCAAATTCCTTGCTCCTACATGGCAAGAAGCAAGTCCTAAAATATCAGACCAAACCTATAGATACAACAGGTGATCTACCAGCAACATGCATTAGAGGAAACACCCTGGGGAATTCTATATTGAGCTTGATCTGTGTCTATTAACTAATTGTTCTAACAAAAATGTGTTTTAACAAAGAAGAATATGAAATTTTTACTAGGTATAAATTCAGGTATTAGTTATAAATGAAAACATACTCAAGCGACAGTCGGTTGAGTTGGCAGGACACTGACATCTGAAACCTCCTTCTACATTTATACAATCTGCAGTCTCATGACAAGTATGGTTCCCGATGACACATTCATCCACATCTAAAAAAATACAGCTTGTTAAAAAAATACTTAATATAAGAACAGAGTGAAACTTATATGATGAGACTCATAAAATATAAAATGTCAAACTTATGGCTCCTGAATCAAAAATAAAATTAATTATGGTAGTAATTATCAATAAGCATGAGCTACATACTATCCTCATTTTTTATGGTAGCGATTGTAATAATTGGGTTTGGTTATGATATCGGTAATTTATTTAATTTATTATTATTTTTTAAAAAATTGGAAGTTGTCTCTTAAAATAATATACTCTTTAATATTTTGTATGACTGTTGATGTTGAGAGGCTACAAATATTCAGAAACTACTGCCCAGTTCTGAATTATTTTTCTATCACTGATTAGTTTCATTTCTGTCATTTTTCATAAATAAATTTTATGAATTTAGTACTTGTTATTTATCTGAACAGATTCTTGCTTTCTAGAACCATTATTACAAATGCCAATTTTTTTAGTGCCGATCATGTATCTGAACCTGGTTGTGCCATTGGGCCCAATGGAAGTGATTTGTACACCCTTTGTACCTCCTCTAAAATAACTGATAAAGTTCAGCAAAAACTTGTTCTCTTATTACCTTTGCATTGTAAAAAAATGAATCAGGTAGTTTTGAAATCATTAACTGAACAAATTCTGTTATCTTTATTAATCCACCTCACTACATTTTATAAAAACATGCATAGATGTAATATATTTATGTGTGCATATATATTATATATAAATCACTACAAAATCATATTTAGATAAAATTTTAGAATAATGAAAAATTAAAGTTTTCAACATCAAACATTTTTTTTAATATTGGTAATGTGTAGATGGTAGATTGGTAATGTGTAACCTTAGAGACTTATATAAATAAGTAAATAAATAAGTGATTATTATAAGCAAGATAACACATGCATGTGTTAGAATTCATACAATATTGTAACGTTCCGTTTTTGGGGAAATAAATAAATGAAACTTATTTTCCCTTTTTTAATATATTTATTTGTTTTATAAAACTTTGACTGTAATTCTCAACTGTAATAATCAGTTGCTAGACAATCAGACACAGACACACAGAACTATAACTATTACAAACATATGAATAACGTGAAGCGTCAATATATCTTAAATTATACACTTTCTTCTTGTAGAATGATGACGGTGGTTTATGGGATATAATTAAATGTGTTACCAAATGATGTGGATCTGGTGGATGAAGTTTCACGGGAGCTCTTAAGACGTCTACGCCGGTGCCTGGTCCTCACAAGAATGATGCTACTTTTCCTTTGTTGTCCGTTACACCACTCGATTTCAAAATGGCGAACTGCCATTTTGATTATCTAATACAAATGGACCATTTATGATTTTGTGAAGTTCTCATTTGATGAAAATCTCTTCTACTTCTTTTTGATTTTCTTAGATCAGGTTTATTGTCGAAGTATTGACAAATTGATCATCTTCACCCACTCGTTCATTATGGCAGAGGTTCTGTTGAAGTCAAACATAGAGCCGCCATGTTTTAAAATAAAACAGTCTATTTTGGTTCCATTTATGATGATTGCAGTCAGGATAAATAAATGTTGTATTATTTTCCTGAGAATCCCTATTTCCAAATATTAAATCTAATTTAAGATATCTAAAACAATTATTTACTACGTACCTATAATATGAAAAAAATGTGTATATTACAATATATTTTAATTATCCACACTACATATCCTAAGCAACTTGCTATTTAGCTTGCTTTGCTTAATTTTTATCCCTTTGTAACTTTATTCTTTATATACCAGCAGAGATCAAAACTAAGCTATTAAATTCCTGCATATTCTATATAGAAAATCTGGAATATTACCTATACAGAGAGTAGGCGAAAGATGAGTGAGAGCAGGAACATATCCCTGTCGACAGGCACAGTAATACCAGCCTGGCATGTTAACGCACTGTGTACTAAGATCGCAATGACCTATCCCAGCTTCACACTCGTTAAGATCTAGAGAGCAGTCCTGCCCAGTGTAACCCGTTCTACAGGCACACTCGCCATCTTCGCTGCAGCTTCCTCCATTCTGGCATGGAGCTGGGCACGTTCCTGAAATGGAATATTTATATATATTGTAAAGATAAAATTTAATTAGAGATAAATTTTATAAACGGTTTATGGGTGTAATAATTGATTTTTGTTTTAAATCTTTGTGGTGTTCAAGATAAAATTTAAATTAAGTTGTCATATTTCATAATTATTTTTAATATTTAAATGTAAAGAAGAAAGTTAATTAGTCATAGTTTTTAAGGAAATTTGAAATATTTCAATGGGAATATTAATATAATCAGGTTTGCATTGAAAAAAATATTTGTTTGTTAAAAAATGTCTGAAAAAAGTAAATAAGAGATGGTGTTTTTATATAAATGCTGATTTTTTTTTTTATTTAAAAACTTATTTTCAACTGGAAATAAACTTTATAAAATCTGAAATGAGAAACGCTTGTGGAATTTAATGAAGTACAAATAGAAAATGAGGAAATAAGAAATAATGGCGGGTTATGTTTTTCTTGTCATGAGTGTTTGGCATGGTTAAGCTTACAGCAGAGTCAGCTGAGAATAGACTGACAGATTGAGAAAATGAGTTGAGCTCCAGACAATTACTGTGTTCAGTGCAATCTAGTGTATGAATCTAATAATAGCCATTGGCCAGTTAAACTTAGAAATGTGTTAATGTAAATATCAAAATTGAAAATTACTACAATTAAGAATATTCCCAGCTGGTGCAACAAAAAAATCAAGACGAGAAAAGAGATCCAAAGATTTCGGCAAGAAAAAATACATCAAGCTGTAAATTTTTTAAATTCATATGTATATTTTGTTATATATGCATAAGATTAACTAATTTAAATTTCTCATTTATAGATTTAAGCCAGAGGTCCAAAATAACTGTGCACTTTTATTTTGAAAAAGTTCTTGTTCTAAATTAAAGTTTTTCTGAAGAACTTTTTTGAAAGAGTTCATGCAAGAACTTTTATTTTAAAACTTTTATTAAAGAATTTTTTGGTCAGGACTTATATAATATAAGTTTTTTGAAAACTTTATCATAAGAAATTTGGTATACAAGTTCTATACTAAAAAAGTTCTTGTTAGAGCTTTTTAGTAAGACTATTATAAAAGTTCTCATTATTAAAGTTCCCAATTAAATGTGGAAAATATATATGGAATTGTGTTTTGAAAGGTTTCTTATCTTAAAATGTAATTTCTTTAAATAAATATTCTGTAGGTGATTTAATTAAAATTAAAGCAGTTTTTCTATTGAAATTAAATATTAAATAAAATGGTAGTTGTTTTTCTATTTGTTCAACATTTTATTTATTATCTATACTTTTCGTTAATATTTTTTTTTTATTTTTTCAACAATACTTCCGAGGTTTCCCCCACTTCCTGAAGATTCCTCTCAAGCTTTGCCCCATGAGTATGTGAAAACTTATAACTGATAACTTATATTTATAATTTTCTAGTGGGAACTTCTGTTAACAGAACTTTTATAAAAAAAAAAGCTTTGGCAAGAACTTATATTAACAGAACTTTTATCAAAAACTTTTAATGAAATAACTTCTTAAGGAACTTTTTATCAGAAGGTTCTTTTGTGTAGAACTTTTATGTTAATACTTTAATCGTAAAAGTTCTAACAAAATAGTTAAACTACCAGTTCTTATAAACAGTTAATACTTTTAAAAAAAGTTCAATAACTGTTTCGAGCCCTAATTTAAGCAAATAAGCTGCGGGTTTCTCTC
Organism: Rhaphigaster nebulosa; assembly: GCA_948150685.1. Classification (NCBI taxonomy): domain Eukaryota; kingdom Metazoa; phylum Arthropoda; class Insecta; order Hemiptera; family Pentatomidae; genus Rhaphigaster; species Rhaphigaster nebulosa. The sequence goes on from OX411306.1 coordinate 208,136,112, forward strand.
AAAATTATATCAATCCTCGTTTTTCTTTGTAGATTTTAAAAATAACTTTTAATTTAAAAACAATTTAATTTTCAATTTGTATGCCTTTTTGTAAAATTCATAACAACGATATTTATCATAAAAAAATTCATAAAGTCAGCATCTTTTCACGTCTCTGGTCATAAAATGTTTTTTTCATGTTTCAGAAATGAATTTTTTTTTTAACAATAAAAAGTAGTATTCAATAGCGTTTAAAAATACAGAAAAAATTAGTTTCAAACAATTGAAAGTGATCAGCAACTATTTGTAAAGATTTGAAGAGTGCCGCAATATGAACAATTTTGGGCATTTCAATACAGGGCTTGTAATTATAACAGGAACTTATAACAGGACTTAAATAACAACTGTTGTTAGTGCCTATCTATAACAAAAATTTTATGCAAAGAAAATAATGACATTTCCTGGAAACTGAGAAAATGATAAAACATTTGTTATCGAAAAAAAAAATTGAACAAAGGCCAAAATGGCTCTAGAAACAATTTTAAAGTGTTATTTGTTCCCAAGGAGTTTTTCTACGACCCTATTTTCATGAAATATATGTGACGTTCGATTAAATACCTAAAAAACCGTGTTTGAACATAGAGATCTTTCTTCCTCCAGCTGGCAGTGGTGAGGTAGAGTAGAAGAAGTGACAAAGGGTGGAGGAAGGCTCTATCACTTTCCAGCACTTTCTCCCACACTTCGTCACTTCCCCTACACTATCTTGCCATTAATAATAATTATTTAATCTCCAACTTTTTGGTACAGATAATTTTTTATATAAAGCCTCACTGTTCACTTGATCTACACCTTATTTATTATTTCCAGGTTGAAAATTTTAAATGTACATAATATAATATATTTGTAATAATTATTTTAAAGAGTTAGAAACTTACTCTGACAGTGTATGCCATCCCCAGAATAGCCCTCTTTACACGTACAATGGTAAGAACCTAGCGTGTTAACGCATAATGCTTGCACATGACATTCATGTGTCCCTGCTGCACATTCATCTATTTCGGCACAATTAAACCTAAAATAAATTAACAAAAAAAATATAATAAAAAAAAGATTTATGAATCATAAAATTAAATTTATAATGGTTTTTTTTCTTATTCCCAATAATTTATCATATATTTGTGATCAATAAGCCAAGAATTTTCATGTAAATACATATTGTTTTTAACCAAGATATAACAAATTATCTACCCATTGTTTATATATTGGCATATTTGGGATCAATTTAAATTTACATGTTTCACTTAATTTATATATTTCATATATTGTTACATATTTCACTCCATATTTGTTATTTTTATTTACATCAGAACATGAATAACGATGGGCAGGAGAATTTTTTTTTTTTGAATATCAGTTGCCATTCAAAGTTGATTAACAAAAGTCATCAGAATTGGTCGTAAGTTTCTTCCTCGAAGTCATACGTTTCTCCTCAATTGCCAAGAGTTGGAAAAAAACAATCATACGGTCTTTTAAATCCATGAATCTTCTTGATCCAAAAGGTATGCTACTTAGAAAAGTGTTAACATTTTTGTCAGGCAGCGCTACATACAGATCAAAGCAGAAAAGTCCAGTAAAGTGTTTTATCCTGAAATGCTTCGTCACATATCTTGTGCATACGTTCTATCATGTTTTTGAAGTTGTTCGGTCAGCATTTCTGGAGGTAGATTTTGTTTATTAACAGACTTTTTTAAAACCTCCAAACTGATTGCAAATTTCCAAAGAAAATTACTCAGAATTGACCTTACCTCCTCAGCCAGTAGTCACAAGATACGGAACTGGTTGAGCCTATTGTGCAGGTACTATACCAGGAATTTTGACAAAATAGAGGACATTATTTCAAAGCTAAATGATGATTCAGTCCCAGCCATATCTCAAGAAATTTTTCGAAAATCCGATTTAGAAAAATAATCCGACTTTCATCACCAGAAATTGTGCTTTCACGCATCATGCAGTTTGAATTACAGTGTATCTCTATTAAAAAGTATACAGCTTACTAATGAAGCAATTCGAAAAATGGAAGACACATCAGGAAAATTAGGAAACAGAAGCCAGACGAAAGTGAAATAGGTCTTACAAAACAATCCAGGTTGAAAAAACATGCTGCATATTCCCAACGTCATCAGTGAAAAGGAGATGGTAATGAAACTGTCAATTGATTGGAACCCTTTTGAAATAGTAACTTTATGAATCACATTAGGGATTCATAAATTATTTGCCACTCCTATAATTTTGTTTTTATTGAAAACTAGTTTCCAATGTTATACATTCATCTTCAGTTCTAAAACACACACAAAAATATGCAATTCAAAATACAGTTTGATATTATTATAAATATTAAATTAAATGTAATATAAATAATTAATTTAATATGTATAATAATACCAAACTGTATTTTGAATTGCTTATTTTTGAATTTTTTTGTGTTTTTAGAACTGAAGATGAATGTACAAATTCGAAACTAGTTTTCAAAATAAACAAAATTATAGAAGTGGCAAATAATTTATCAATCCCTAATTAGATTGATCCTTCTATACCATCATGCGAATGTCAACTGTTTATGAATCACTTCAAATAAGTACTTCAGTAGATGTGACCGTTCTTTCAAAAGATACATGTTGGTACTAAGGCTCGATTGACGTAGTTTTACGTTTGAAATTTTAAAAATGCATTTACTTTTCAACTCTTTTCCTTAATTAGTAGTAGTAGATAGTAGATAGTAGATAGTAGATAGATAGATAGTAGTAGATAGTATAATTAGTAGATGGTAGATGGAAGATTGGTAGATGGAAATGTATAATTAAATAATTTTAATATATTGACATATTTCATGTATTCACATAATCTTTACACACATAAGTACATTTTTGGCATTTTTAATTATATGAAAATCCTCGCCCTAGTGATCAACAACTTTATTATGATTATTCATTTTATATTAAGTGAAATTTAATTTACAATATTAATCAACATGGAATAAGAAATGAAAGAATCACTTTATCTCACTTTTATTTTATTAATAAAAACATTTTTACAAAATCTCTATTTTAACACATCATTATTCTTTTATTTTTTTACAATATTATTGGCCATTTTCAAACTACTTTGCTGTCACCTTAGAAAACAAAAAAATATTCTTAACATACTAAGGCAGTACTAGTTAATTTTTTTTTTTAATGTTCAGAATTTCTTAAATGTTCCTTGAAATTTCTTAAATCTTTTTTGAAACATTTAGGTCAAATCTTGCATGTTGGTGAGTTGGAATTTCAAAAAAACATAATTAATATTTTACAAAACACACTTAAAACTTTTATTGTTATATATAATTTATAATTTAAAATCTAGTTTTAAATTAATATTTGGCGAACTATATTTTATTTATTAATTCATTTTATTAAATTTAGTAAAACCAATTTTTATTACTTGTTCTCCATACCCTAAAACAATATTTTTTAAAATATTATTACTTTCTCAAACATACCCCGGAGGTGACAGGGATACTTGTATTAATTTAGTTGAAAATGAGAGATAAGATTGTTTTACACAGTCTTTGGGGATTCCTTTAGAAAATGTTTATGAATTTATAATTAAAGTAATTAGATGAATATTAAAACATTACATGTTTCATGATCGATCAAATTTTAAAAGGTTATCAGTAATATTTATCCTTAAAATATTTTAAGAGGTTCGTTACCTATCAACTCTTCTATGACCAGGAAGACACTCGCATTCATACCCTCCCCTAGTATTGAGGCATTTAGTGTTACTACGGCAGTGATGTCCCTCCAAACCACCTTCGCTGGCACATTCGTCTATATCTGAAAAACAAAAATTAATCTTGACAAATTCATATTTTGCAATCTCAAAACAAATTACTCCTGATCCATACTAAAATATTTAAACTTTTATTATTATAATAACCACATGATCCTTTTAGAACTCTACACCTTTCTAAAATTAGAAGAAATCCTTAGTCATCTATCAGTTTCAATGAATTTGTGGGTGAAATTATCTGAAATATTTAGACTCTTATGGTATCAAATATGATCTTTTTTTTTGTCTATTTATATAAGAAATACTTTATAATAAATTAACAAATTATTTCTTATATAAAAGAAAATTTCTCATAATAACTTTTTACAAATTACCAGCTAGAAAAAGGAAGCAAACAAAGTTTCTGGACAATATCACATCAAACAACAGTTTTTCAAAATGACATTATTATTAATTATTTAATTGCATATTATTCATGCATAAATATAATTAAACAATTTTCACAACAATTTATAAGAAGAAATAGTTAATTCATTTACCGGAATGTTTCTTATTTAAAGAATTAAATTTAGCTAAAAACAAGGGCCCTAATTCGGTAAACACTTCCTTGAACTTTTTGTTGAGAATTGTGTCTGTCTGTCTTTTCACTAATTTGGTTATTTTGAAAAAACTTAATTCGATGCATTATTTTTTAATTTATATTAATTTTTTATACTCATGTCCTCTTTATTTATTAGTACCTAAATTTAAGAAATAATGGATAATCGAATTTTTAATTAGAAATATACAAAAAAAAAAAAATTATATTTTGCAATGAGCTCACAATCGAAGAAGAAAAACCAAGACACAATTTTTATTTATTTTTGGGGTTAGGCAAAAAGAAAAACAAACTTAAAGGTGAAATTCATAATCAGCACCCAAAAAAATGTGAAAGTACCAAGTTTTCACTTCCTATTCAATTATACGAGGTTAAAAGTGGATAAAATAGTCTGGGGTCCCAAAAGGACGCCCATGGTACTTAATGTTTCATGAGATCGGTGGTACTCAGATGGTTAATATCAACCGAAATATAATATCTGTAACAAGAAATGTAAATTTCCTATAAGAAGTAATATGTAATATGTAATCAGGTAACTAGTCTCTTTCTAAAATTTAATAATCTTGTCTAAAAAACAAAAAAATTAAATTAAATTTTGTAAAAATTCAGTTAATAATGGAAATTCAGCTGATTCATTCATTTTTTTTTTTTTATAACATTAACTACTTTGCATGTGTTGGTGGATAATGCTCAGTGAATCATGTAATTCTTACTAAAAACTTTGGAATCATGCCTATTATTCAGAATTCATTGGTATTTTTAAAAATCCAACTGCAGTTCTTAAAAAACTAAAACTAAATACAAAAAGATGTAGATAAAAATATCAAATTAAAATTCAATATTATTAGATTAGAGTTAACTATTGAGGAAGACACTAATAATTCTGATTAATATCTTTTAAAATCAACACTTTTTTAGAATTTCATTTTTTTTTTTAATTTATATTTTCAAGCTCATTTTGTAATACTGGAATAAATTAAAAATAAAATGATCAATATTTTTCAATTTAATAAATTTTATTAATAATGAGCATCTTATTTCTTTGCTTGCCAAAAAAAAAACTTTCTTATACTCCTATTATAATTTTTTTCTAATTAGTCAATGATATGTACTATTCCACTTACGTCATTTCATTCTCTGAAACGTCATATAAATGAGAGTATATTGTACATTAGTTTTTAAAATAAATAAATATAAATGATGAAAGGTTTACCTATACATTGGTGACCGTTACCAGTGAACCCTGCGTTACAATGACAGGCGTAACTTGTTTCCAGGTTAAGACAGGAGGCATTGCTATGGCAATCATGACCTTGGCTGCAGTAATCAACACCTACAATTACAATTATTATTAACAGTCACATTCAAATATTCAGCTATGATTATGATAGTATTTGAATTATACCTGGACAGAATTTACAACACTCGTCGGGTGCAGAAAACTGTTTGTGCACGGGGCAGTCCAAAGGTGGGCACATCGTATCGGGGTCTATTCTCGTGCAGTGCATTGAGCCATCTCTACATTCGCACTCCACACATTGCTTCAGACTGACAACCTCACCGTCTTCGTACAGCGTCCCTCTTAGGTAACACTGTTCTGTAATGCAGAGTTTTGTTTATAATATTTTTTTAAATGTTATAATACTATATGGTATCATAGTTCATTAAAAAAAATGTATGATAAGTGTTCCTGTTTATATAATGTAATGAATGATGTTTTGAACAAACGTAAAATTATAGTATATAAGTGAATTAGTATAAATTGAAAATATCTCAAATAAGTATTTGATTGATTGTAGATTTGAAACTTGAGGATGAAGCTAATTGGCTCAAAACGTTGTGATAATAGACAAATAAAGCATTTTTGAAGTTTGAAGGTTTACAATTTTTTAAAAAAATTAAGGAAAAAAATATAAATAAATAGATAATTTCTGAAGAAGTACTCACTGAGGCAGGTTGGACAGCACTGACCAGGATGCAGTACAGGCCTCTTGCAGTTCACAACAGGGCATTGGACTGGTCTGCACTCAACTTCTCCATGCTAACGAATTGTTATCAGTTTAGTTTTAATAATATAAGTTATTAAAAAATATAATGTTCCATTCATATTTATTTTTGAAGTAATCTAAAAAGTTGAGAATTTTCATAAAGATACTTTAAAAGTAACATATCCAAATAAAAACAATTAGATATTCTAATTAATTATAACATTCAGCTATCTTCATGTTTTTTTGGTATAATTAGAAAAAGATGCGTCCAAATGTTTCCTAATAGTTAATTTGTTTTAAATGTTTTAGGATTTCCATCTTTTCCTCATAAACTTTGTTCAGATGTTTTTCTTATCATTTCTTAAATTTTTTTTTTTTGACATTATAGAATTGATATTTATTAAGGAACATCCCTTATATTTAGAGAGGAGCGTACGAATGGGGTGGCACCGGTTCACAGCCACCCACCAAGTAACAGTTTTTTTATACTGTTGGTATTTACATTTGTAATGTTTCTTATTTTTTATTTCATTGATGGATGAAGAAAGGCATATGTTTCTTCAAAAATAAAAAAAATGTTTGTTTTTATTTTAAATAAATTATATGTCTCAGAATTTTTTTTTTGACCTATATAACAGTAAACAGTAGCAAAGTTTAAAGATCCAACTAAAAAAAACATGTTGCTTAGGACTAAAGTTCAAAAACTTCAACTGAAATTTGTTTGGAGCCCAAAAGTGTTAAATTTTTAAGATTTTATAAATGCAGACCAAAGATAGCATATAAATACAGTATGTGTTGAGATGTCTTGGAGTGATGTGCTGTCTTTAGTCTATTTGGCAGTTGATGTGAGATGCGCTTTCTTTGGTCAACATTTTTATGATCTTGTCCTGATAATGTCGGAACTTGTGAAACATTGGTAGGTTAGTAATTAACTGATATTTGATAGGCTTTGCTTATGAAACATTCCAATTATATAGAATATATGGAAGCTTTTTTTTTTGTTGCTAAATATTCTTAAGACATGATCAGATTGAGACAGATCGTCTGAGTTTTATGAGCATGACAGCTCCATGAATAAAATTTCTTTTGATGGCAGTAGAAAAGATAAGAATATTTTGGCTGATGAATGAAAAAAAAGAGCTTGAGGAACTAATAATCATTGATCAAAACAAGCAGCTAACTTATAGATCCAGCCAAGATGTTTGAATTCAACCCAACTAGAACAGGGGTTCCCCGATGGTGGTATGCAATGTTCCAGGTGGTACATTAACAAGCAAACAAAAATTGTGGCTAAAATCATCTTTTAAACACATTCAATGAGGGATAACAATTTTTAATAGTTATTATTGAGTATTTCAATTATAAAATGAACAAACATGATCTACAATTAATAAAAATAATTCTGGATGGTTACTGTTGTGAAGGTGGAGACACTCAGTGTTGAAGAGGACTTTTAAGAATCAATCTGAGCTCCATCAAGCCTAACATTGATGTTCTGATTGTAAATAAACAACAAATTTCCAACTGAAAAATATTTATGCCTTTTTTCACAACATCTACATTTCATACCATTGATTGATATACTTTTATTTGCAGAATTGTAGATGTTATGTGAATCTTACTGTTGCTGCTGTTAATAGAAATTTATAAAAGTTTGATTAAGGATTTTTGAATTTTATTTTCTAATAATTCATTTCTTAAACAAATTTACTGTAATATAATAAATAGTTTTGTTTGTTAAATAAATGTTTGTAAATTATAATTTTTTTTATTAAGAAGAATCTTTAATACTAATATCATAAGATCAGGAAGTGGTATGTCCAGTTATCTGAAAAGTGGTATGCAGTGACATAAAGTCTGGGAACTACTGAACTAGAAGAAGACTTCTGGTTCAATTCCAATTATGTCAGATTATTGAATATTTTTATTGTTTTGATATCTTATTAACCAGCAAAACATATATTTGAGAAAAATTAAATTCAAATATAATAGAGTACTGTTTGGAGGCCCTTAAGCATTTATATAAAATTAGAATAAGGTGCGTTAAAAATATAGATTAGTTATCTTACAATATTGATAAGAAATTTGCAAATAATAATGACATTACTAAATAAAGCTCTTTAAATGCACATATACATATATATGTGATTATAGTACTCACAACGCAAGAACAGATGTTGCAGTCTGCCTGCCAGGACGCACCATCTGCTCGGACCGTACCGTTCACCTGGCATGACTTGATGCAGTCACAGGCCTCCACCTGAGATATTCTTACCTCTGCCGCCTCCAACTGTAATAATAAGAGATAATATTCGTTAATATTATTTTCATAAGTGAAAGGGGGGTAATTAACATAATAGTTGGCAATATTTATTAGTTGTAATTATTCGTTTTTTTATTTTTTATGATTATATTTAATATTATTGGAAGATTGGTTAAAAAACTAAACCTTAGGTCTCTCAAATAGGAGTAAATAACAAACCAGTCAACTTTTTTGTCATTAAATCTTTTTTATTGAAGACTTTAAATTTTTTTTTTACTAATTTTTTATTTTTTTGGAAGTATTTATTAATACCTTAATACTTCTTGTGGTGCATTTATTTCATGACATTTCAGACTACACTTAAATATAAAAAAGTAGTACATTATAAAACCGATATGGGAGGTATAGATAACTGATATAATTAACATGATAAATATAAAATAAATAACCATAATAATTATGATCAAAACAGTAAAAAATTAAACGATAGAGCAGAAAAATAATAAATAAAAGATATCACTAAGTGTATCAAGGCAATCGGGACGGAGGTAGGTCAACACCAGGATATAATGGGAGACACACAAATATATATGCTTTAGGGTGCATCGAAAAACACCATTTTTTTTCAAACCGTAATTTCACGGAAAAGTTGTGAATTAAGGAGATAAAAAAAGGGCAAAAAACAAATCAAATCGATTCATTTCTTCCGATCGCGCAAGAGGTTTAATGTTGCAGAAATTTGATAAAAATCACAGTTTTACTAAGCGAATTGACTAAATCATTTAACTTAAAGCCACAATGTAAATGTAATATCTCTAGTAGATTATTTCGAACTAATAAAGAATCAGAAAAAAGAATGGTTTAAATCGGTCAAAGCCTTCCGTTCTTGCAATAGCTATCATGTGTAACAAATCTCTAACCCCAATCTCGCAGAAGCGCTCTCTGATTCCAGGCCATTTAGTACAGGCAACAGAAAAAAAATCATCATATAGTTCTGGATTTTGGTTCAGCTATTCATTGGAGTGTCCTGTACTACATACTAAATGTTCCCGCCGGGCAGAAAGTAGGGGTGCAATTTGAAGGTCCTTTTATCGTTTATATCTCGAAAACAAAATGTCATAGCGATTAGACCAATGCATGGAAATTAAAGCTGACGAAATGTGCCATATGATTGAATCTATTCATTTTTTTGGCTATTCTGCATAGTTTCCAAGATATCCATGCTCAAATTTCGCCCCAAAAAACTTTGCCTCACGGTTTTTGTCTTGTTCAACAATCTAACTCTTCAGCTCTTCTTTCTACGAAAAAGTCAGTTAGTAGTTTACAGTTTTATGTTTAAAAGTTAGAGCATATTTTAATTTTGTGTGTAAATTCCAAAATATTGCAGAAAAACATAACTTTCGTTTTTTTTCATTATTCCCTTGCTCTGACTCTCTATATAAGTCAATATATACCTATTTATATGTATAAATAACATGTGATATATATATATATATATATATATATATATATATATATATATATATATATATATATATATATATACATATATATATATATATTTATATACATAAGTGACATATAAAAAAGTTATGTGTTTTTAAAGACAAAAATCGCTGATAGGAAAAAATTATATAGTTCTGGATTTTGGTACTGTTTTTCACCCTCAGGGACTTTAAGTGACACTCCAATGAGCATCTGTACCAAAACTCAGAGCGATATGATAATTTTTTTTTAATTGGAGATTTTTGGCCTTCCTTGCCTGGATTACCTGAAAAATACATTTAACTTCTTTATGTGTCAGTTATGTACATATATATAAATATATATATATATATATATATATATATATATATATATATATAACCTAAGACTAGTTACTTTACATTACCCAGTCCTTCAATTCAATGTACACCCTTTTTATACGTATAGCGAATTACTATTTCGATGTATTTAAATGCTATCAATACGATATATATTTTTTTCGACATTTACATCCCTACCATGGTGTACACATAGCCTCTATAAATTGTGTATGACCCTTCATTATACTGAGGAAAATACATAGCAGCTTAGGGTGGATGCTGACCACATCCCTTTGTTCAATAATAACAATTAGTACAGAAACTTCGTCATTGCGTTATTACTTTTTTTATTTATTTGTTTTTTAATTTATTATTTTAATTTTTTATTTAGCCTTTATGAATTGCAGGAGAATTTACTCAATTGCCTTATTTTATTTTTACGTTTTTTAATTTTGCATGAATTTATGGTTACTGAATACTGCGGAGAAAATACAATATTGAATTTTGAAAAATTGAAGGGAAATTTTTAAATAAATATTTATTGATCTATGAATTAGCTGGCGTGACAGGACGAAGACAGGAGACGGGACGGCCTTGGCGAGAATCAAGGGCACAGGGTCAGCGTCCTCTATTGATCTTCGTCGGCACTACTTCTAATAGATTTTTTACTTTTACTACTTCCATGAAATATTCACTTAATACATAATTTATGCATATATACATATATAATATAATTTACAAATTCACAAATCAAATATTAAAAAAAGAGAAAAAAACCGAAGAAGTATAAAGATTGACTGAAAAATACTATTAAAATTAATAATATAATTATTTTATTTCATTGTACAAAACTATGTATAATTAATATATTAATAAATAAAATTATGTAAGCTAAAGGTACTCGAAGGCTCAATAATAAACGGTAATAACTGATAACATCAATCCCTTCCTACATTCTTCCCTACTATGATATCCCTTTTAACCCAAGTCAACGAAGTTCTAACAACACAATCGTCTCACCTACGCCTCGGTCTACACCGAGGACGTTAATCCGTTGGTTCAGCGTAAATTAACTTTTTAGTCATTCGTTATTTTTGGATTCTACGTAACTTGAAACATAAAATCTCAAATTTTTAGGGGGAAGGCAAAAAGAAAAAAATTCTCTCGATCGGATTATAATGGTTCATTATTGATAATAGATCCAAAAAGTTTTGGATGAACTTCCTTCTATGATGAGGGTTGTAGTACAATAAGGCGCTGCAGATATACTTTGTCCCGCAATACTGCCAGGTCTTGACCTGACTGTTTCGCTGTAGAAGTTCCTCCGTATTTTTAAAATGCACTTCAAAATAACATAAGCGGTTTGTTTCCAAAATGAACCCTAATCATCATTGAAAATTTGTCAGGCATCAAGAAAAACTATACTTTCTATTTCAATTGTGATATCAAAACCACTTTTTATTAATATATCGGAAAAATCTTTATTTTAGCACATACTTCCAAAAATCGTTGATTATTATTATTTTTTTTCGTTTCGGCCTACAGTAGACCACGTTAATCCAATTGTGTCATCGTGCTTTGATACTTTTTAATTTTCTTTTTTTTCCAGTATTCTCGCATTCGTTATCTGTGAGTCTATCTTCTTTCACCCGTCCACGTCTTGCCGGTTTTCAACTTAGGTTTATCTTGGAATACTTGGTATGTTCGAAGTTTCGTTTGTAGAGATGCACGTTCCTGGTGTCTTTCTACGTAATCCCTACTTCCTGGAGGTTTTTTCCAATTTCGGTGAACCTGGGTCCTTTGGTTTTCTTATTTATAAAATAGTAAAAGATTCGGTTGCGAGTTCATACGCGCAATGTGGCCATAGAAACTTTCTTAGAAAATTCTTCTTTTTCGAAAACTGTGTTATTATCCTTTCTACATGAAGGTACAGTTCTTTTTTATGCCGTCTCCTGTGCTCGCCATTTTCACTGATTGGTCCCAGGATCTTTCTCAGGATTTTTCTTTCTTTGATTTCTAACTTTTCAATCAGACCATTCCTATTCAATGCAAGGCATTCTGCTGCGTAGAGGGCCTCTGGACGAATAACTGTACAAAAATGTCTAAGCTTCGCGTTGATGGACACCGATCTTTTGTTATAAACATATCGAGTTATCTGGTAAGCTTCTTCCATTTTGTTGATCCTTGATGTGAATGCTTCTTTATCAGAGATGTTAGCTACTATCCACTGGCCCAAGTATTTAAACTTTTCCACCCGCTTGATTTTCTCCTGTCTCACAGTTAACACGTTGGTAGACGATTCGGTATCAGTTATAAATTCTGTTTTTTCAAAGGAGATTTGGAGACCTTCCTTTTCTGTCTGAGTTTTTTTTAATTTGTTAATTTGGATTAATTTGTTTTGCAGCAATATCCAGAGAATCAGAAAATACCACCAAGTCATCTGCAAAAGCTAGGCAATCTATTATATGGTCAGCTCTTTTGTATCGCAATCCAAAATCCATTTTGGATCCATATAAATCCATTTTCGACTTCTTCTCTGCAAATCCCTTTCCGCCATTACCGAATGATTTTTTTAAGTACGCAGTTGAAGAGCAAAGTCGTCAATCCGTCTCCCTGCCTAACGCCTGTTTTGTTTTCAAAGATGGCCTAAAGGCTCTTCCCTGAATTTCACTCCGGAGAAAGTGTTGATTAAGGTTTGTTGGATAATTGCTCTTATCTTGTTGTTTATACCCATTTCCTTTAGAATTTGGAGGAGTGTATGTCGATCTATCGTAGGTCTTTTTGAAGTCGACAAAAGCAATCACAAATCTCTTATTTCTGAGTTTCTGATATGAAAGAACAGATTTAAGATTCATGATCTATCTCTGAACATGATCGTTCTTTCCTAAATCCTCCTTGATCCCAATCGTGAGTCAAGTTGCTCCTCTGCTCGGGTCGAAGAGCTTTTGATAGAATTTTGTATGTTAAAGAGAGAAGGGAGATTCCACGGTAGTTATTTGCATCTGTTTTATCACCTTTTTTATGAAGGCTGATACCCAGTCACCCGGAATCTCCACCGTTTCCCAGATCTCATGGATGATCTCTCTTAGTATGTCGATCGCCTTATCACATGCGGACTTCAGCAATTATCGAATCCTCGCCAGGTGCTTTGTTGTTCTTTAGTGACTTGATGATCTGATTATTCTCTTCTATGGTGGATGGAAAGCAGTCAGGATTGGGATGTGTGATATCTTCAAAGGTGAATTGTGATTCAGGTTCATCACAGTTGAGAAGGGATTCAAAATATTTTGCCAGAATCTGGCAGTTATCTTTGTTGTAGGCAAGTTTACAATTATAAAATATAAAATGTAGACTTGGAGGAGTGTATTTAGTAAGGTTGCGTTCGAAGGTTCTATAAAAATCTCTGGTATTGTTTTTTATTAAAATCCTGTTCGATCTGTGTCAGTTGGTTTTTGTTAAAAGAGCGCTTAACCCTAATCATAATTGAAGATTTTTCAGGAACCACGAAAAACTATACTTTCTATTCTAATTGTGATATCAGAACCATTATTTAATTAATATATTGGAAAATCTTCATTTTAGCACATATGTCCAAAAATAGTTGATTATATTAATATTAATTAAACATCATTTAAATTTTAAATAGGCCGCGAATTAGGAAATACGACTCATATGGTACTTTTAGTAAAAATAACTTGTAAACTCCTCGTTAAGATAAAATATGAGTTTTATATTTTGGCTCTATATTTTTTATTTACATGAAATAATGTTCTTAATAGTATGTTTTGGTTCATTCTCAAAGAGTCTTATTTCAAATTAATTTAGGTGCTAAAAGTCAAATATAAATATATATATATATATATATATATATATATATATATATATATATATATATATATATATATATATATATATATATATATATATATATATATATACATATAAAATAAAAGTCAAAATATAAGTCAAATATATATAAATATAAAAGTCAAAATATAAAAAACACATAGGATATTTAATGGCACATAAGATATTTTATCTCGACGACGATATCTATTTTTAATCTAAATCTCTGGTCTTCATTTATGTGATATCAACTTTTTATATGCTGATACCTGAATTGGCAAAAAAAATATTTATTTGTTATCTAGATATTAATATTAATATTTAATATTATAAAAATTATTTTTTTTTACTATTTACAATAGGAACAAAAAAAGGAAAAGTATCTTTTTTCATAGTATCCATGTTTTGCGTAATAGTTGAACCGAAATTGTGGATTCCGATGGAGACGAACTAGTACATAATAACAAATAATAAATTACTTTAACATAAACACTTTCATTTGATTCAATGGAATTATTATTAATATTAGAAGTAAGCTTAGTTGGAACTTACCCTGTCCAGGAGAGCTTGGAGCCTGGTAGTGAGGCCAGTGACGGCTGCTTCCAGTCTGGAGAACTGACCGCAGGTCGGGCACCCGCTGTCCAGGAATGGGCACTGCCTCAGGTATCCGTGCGCACCCACGATGATCCTCACGTCTTGCAGCGCACCCTGATTCAACATTAAAATTAATTTGTTACTTTAAAATATCTTTCAAAGGAGAACCCGGTAAAGAGGAAGTTGAAATAGCAATTGAAATATTATACAAAGGAGTCGAATTGACTATATGCCTGGTGAATTAGACAAGAAGAGCCAAGTGGATTCTCTAAAATACATCTTGTAATAAACAAATAAAAAATCCTACACCACTGCAACCTGAAGCCTCTTTAGTTCAGTACTTAGTAAGTACCGTACTGTTTCTGGGCCAACGATTGTGTAAGGAGGTGATTTTACAAAGGTCACTCTCAACTGCTTTTCTCCCTATTAAGGATGCCCACCTTATAGAGGCGGTGTGAGTCCCAGGAGGGTCTCCTAACGGCTGACAGTGCCTCACTAAGCTACCTTATTTCCTGTAGGGATAAAAAAAATTGACAAAAATCGTTCAATTTCCATTCTAAGACAGCTTTTCCATTCCCGTCATCTCCTTCCTAAAGCACCCACTAAATCATTTTCTCATAGCTCATTCACACTCACTTCGGGTACTGTTGTTTGCCTTGCAGTGGGATTTCTGATGAACTTGAAATGAAACACGAAAGGTTAATGAATTATTTTAGGGACCTCTAGAGATACTGGAATTTCCCAATACTATCCATTGCACAATATAATTTTGCTTCCCCAATACATCCCGTTATCCAATCCCATCGCCCTCCTGATATCTTCCAACTCCTTCAGCTCAAATCCGAAATTCACTCCCGTAAAACTCGCTCATTCCTGTCTGACCTCTTTACCCCATTCCTTAACACTTCTGTAGTTGACAAATCCTTCGTAAACCGTGTCACATGCACATGGAATTCTATTCCTCCGCTAGTCCATAATGCTCTCTATTTTTATACATTTAAATCCAGTCTCATTACCCATCGCCTATCCTCCTTATCATCGCTTATCATCAGTTCCTTTTTTCTAAATATAAAAACTTGTTAGGGATTGATAAATTATTTGCCACTTCTATAATTTTGTTTTATTGAAAACTAGTTTCGAATGTTATACATTCATCTTCAGTTCTAAAAACACAAAAAATAAGCAATTCAAAAATGGTTTGGTATTATTACACATATTAAATTAGATGTCATATAAATCAGTATTATAAAACATTATGAATTTAATAAAGACAATCTAAGTTCCAATCCAGATTTTTGCTTAAATGACCAAATAAATATCTGCAATAGTCCAATCTTAAATTTATTCTCATCTATAACAGAAAAACCAATACTCACCGGCATTACTGGAAAAACCTCGATCCTTAAACCGTTTACCTATAAATATCCTACCTATCTTTCTTTCATTGTTAGTTCCATGCGAGAAGAAACCAGTACAAACTTTTCTGTTTGATATAATCCGTTTAAACCTTGGTGAGAACCAACATGTTTTTGATTTCTTGTATTGATTACACAATTTGTTGTGTGTTTTTAGAACTGAAGATGAATGTATAATATTCGAAACTAGTTTTCAATAAAACCAAATTATAGAAGTGGCAAATAATTTATCAATCCCTAATTAGATTGATCCTTCTATACCATCATGCGGATGTCAACTGTTTATGAATCACTTCAAATAAGTACTTCAGTAGATGTGACCGTTCTTTCAAAAGATACATGTTGGTACTAAGGCTCGATTGACGTACTTTTACGTTTGAAATAGATTGATCCTTCTATGCCATCATGCGGATATCAACTGAGTAAAAAATTGTCTATATTAATTAAGTCTCGAAGATTTGAAAATATTATTTAAGCTTTATTATTTTATCTCATTTATTTATTTGTTATTAAAGTAAAACCTTGTTTATCCGGACTAGTGAGACCAAAGGCAATCCGGATGATCCGGGTAATGGGAACTAATAAGAAAAAAAATCCTTAGATAAGCAGACTTGCTGTTTATTAGGATAAAAGTAATTCATAGCTGGTGAGTCAATCAATGCCATCGTCCCGTGACACTCAAGTACACTTTTTTTAAGTTCAACAAAAAGTATTTTATTAACATAATTTATTGAACAATCTATGCAGGACAATCAAACTAAAAAGCGAATATTTGGCGTATTTATACATAGTTACTTCTTGCTATCATAGTTAAAATTATTTTTTAACTTGAACATTAAATAAAAAAATGTCTAAAATCTTATCCGGATAATCCGGAAATTAGGAGATACGAGATTTTACTATATTCAATAAAGCAAAATATTTAGCTTAACTACGGCCAAACTATTTACACCACATGGTAAAATTACTTCCAGTTTAAATACCTTATATATTTCATTATATTCTTAAAAAGTCCACCTAAGGCCGAAGATTAATCTGACTTTTTCATTTTTTTTTTTTAAAGCTATACCATTTATTTAACATAGTGATTTCTGTCCGTAGCAAAGAGAAAGATACAAAACGGGGACAAACAGTAGAAGATAAAGAAGGCGGTGGAATGGGTGGGTGAATAGAGATGGCTGAGATCCGGCCAGCCGTGAACACTTCCCCTGCAATGGCGCCTCTCTCCTTTATTGTCTTCCTCTTCTAACTTCTTCTTCCTTTCCTTTTCCTCCTTGACTCCTTTAATAAGCCTCGTTCATCTTTCTTTCTATAATAACAGCGCTTTGAGGCATACTGCATGACAAGTCTTACATGACGGAGCTTAGGAATTTATCGAGAAGTAATGTTTTGGAAACATGTCCGTGGCTCGAATTATAAAACTAGGTAACTACAATACAACTGTTTTGAGAAAAACAAAAATTGATGTAATAAATGTCATTTTACAATCATATCGAAATTTTAAGCGATTCGAACAGAGGTTTTCGGACGGTGGTACATAAGGACGTTCTAGGTGGAACGCGAACAAGCAAACAAAAGTCATGGATAAAATAATCATTTTAAATCGTTCTATGGTAGATAACAATTTTTTAATAATTATTATTTAATGTATCAATTATTATAGTATAAGAAGCATTTACAGAGCAACACGAATTAATAGCGAATGAAAAATTAGGAACAACGATGAGGATAGCAAATTTATTACAGAATTAAAATATGATTAACTGTATCTAAGCAAGACTAAGATGGGCAGTACATGTGGCCAGAACAGAGGGTATAGAAATGGTCTATGAAAGGGTATAGAGGAAAACGTTGGAGATGCACTTCAGTGGGAAAATGAAAAGGAGAAGACCAAGAAGCAGATGGAAGGATGAAGTGGAGAAAGATGCGCAGGACAGAGAGAAATAAACAAGGATAACGCAGGAGACCAAGGGACATGGTGACCTGTAGTACCGGAGAGTTCATTAGTCAATTATAATATGAATAACCACGATCAACACTTTATACAAATAATGCAGGACTTGCAAAAAAGCACTCGGAGATTGAACAAGAAGAAACCTTTCGAACTGTCTTTTGAATAAATATATTGGACCAATGGAAGCCAAGTTTAGTGCCGAATCACATGCCAAGTCACAAACTAGCGTGCACGCTCTCAATAACTAACTGTGGACTATATATATAGGTTTTCCATTTACTTATGCGATAGAGTTTACACTGCTCGAGTAATCAGCTGATTGACCTTTTAACAATTTGATGGCGCTGGCAAAACAGGTCATATCTCTCTAAGGCTTCTGTACTGGTCACGCTGGCATTGGCTAGACTCTCTTGATTACACCCTATCACTTTAAATGGAAAAAAAAGAACGTACGTCGTTATAATCTTGTAGAATTCTATGTAATTAGTTTGTAATCGAAGTTCGAATTCCAATATGTTTCCAAAATGTCAATAAATTGTATATACAGAAATTTTTTTATAAGATGAAAAAATTTACTTATAAAATCCTGTTTGTTTAATTGATTTAAAAAAATCATAAGAATGTTTAAAAACTGTTTTTGTGAGGAAATATAAAATTTCATGATTAATGCCCTAATAAAGTTTTTCAAACTTTGAATTAAACTCTGTTTTGAGTCAAACATCTGTACCAAGTTTAGGAAATAAATTATGAAATTATCCCGTTTCCTCAGTTCTAAAATAGAATAATGGTTCTGGAATAATCTTACTTTTAAGATTTTAATATGACTAAATATATATATATAAATATATATATATTATTTTTTTTAGTAAATACGATATATGATTTAATAATATTAAGGTTCTTAATTTGTTTAAGATTTTTAATTCTTAATCTTAAACAACCCATGTAAGGCTCTCCAAGCCGATCTGAAAATAAAGAATAAATAAGAAATACAAATAAAAAAAATTCTTAATCGATTAGTCAAATTAAACGTTACTCCATTAAAAGTTATTATAAAGATGTCACACCTAACCTTGCTTCAGCCAAAACTAGCGGTAATGTTTAATAAAAAACGGTTCTGTAGTTCAGTGAGGATAGAGCGATACGATCTAACCAGTTCTAATTTGAGTGGTAATAATAATGTTTAAAAAAAACAAATACATTGTACACGAATTTGGAATTATGCAGCTGGATCACATCTTGAGAAAAGTTTGATATCTTAGAAACTATGAGACGTGCAGAGGTTTGCTAACACTCAAATTGGAGCTAGGAATGCACCATAAAGTAATATAAAATAATTATCTTCGTAGGAAGAGCCGTTTCCATGATATTTGCCCCAATACATTAACAAAGTGATGATTTCTCGTTTCGCGAAATACGCGTTACGCTTCGTCTAAAGCGTAGAAATTGATGCATCGTTTTAAAAGTTTCATGGTAAAATCTAGAAAAAAAAATAAAATTTTACGCACACTTCGCACTCTGTTATGTATATATTGAGATACGCAAATAAATTATAATTTTTACGACATTTTTGGAAAAATCGTTAAAAAATCAGCAAGTTGTGATATAAAACCCTATATTTTCTTAAACTTATCTAATAACAATTAAAAACAATAGGAAATACAGAAAATATTGATATATACAAGAATTATTAGTAAGCAATTTTTTTTATGAAAAATACAAAAAGAAATATAGATTTTTATCAAATTAAAATTAGTTAAAAATTTGATAATCTAAATATTTAAAGTAAATTTGCTTAGGAGTAAAATGACGTTGAGATGGTTGCTCTATCATAAATAGAACGACCAGGGCGGAGTTTAGTCCCGAAAAAGTGCGTTTTGAACCACTGTGCGGCATCTCAACACAACTTCAAACCATCCCATATCAGTGCCGGTCTCGCGTTAGCCATTTGGCGAACGCAGTGTTATTTTTATTTAATAGGCCAAATGGCTATATATATATTAAACATGAAAAATTAATGTAAAATAATTCTTTAATAACTAATTTAGTTTTGAAATCATTCCATTTCACTGTCAGAAAAGATATTTCATTAATATCGACGTTTTTACGTTATAGACATGGCTATGTCCCAGACACAGGGAACTCAACTTTTAGAAAAAAAAATGGGAAATGTTTGGTTTGATTAATTATGACACGTTTTCTATCTTAAGTATTTGAGAAGATAATGTAAAATTTACTCGACTTGCAAATCTGCTGCCCCCTCAACCATTCTGGAAACAAGGATTCATATATTTAAACTTTTTCAAAACTGGGCTGAGAGGTTTAGAATAAGCGACATAATCCAAAGATAGCACTAAAGCAATAACAGTTCCAGGAACAGTACAGAAGACCAAAAATTACAATGATGAGATAAATAATCGAATCTTTACACTTGAAGAGGTAAGCTTTGGGACGACTCTAGAGTTTTCTCCCCCTATGAGGATACTATAAGAGGTGCTTGGGGATGACTTTCTGAACCATCCAAGATCAGTAATTTATGATGATGTGCTCTGCGGTTATGGCTTTGTTTTGTGTAGGGTGTCTTTGTATCCTCCAAGAACTTGTAAAGAATCTGATTTTATTCCTAAAACCAGGGATTTATGATGCTGAACCATCTAGAAAATATAATATTTTCAAATCATATTGATATTCGATAATAAACTTTAACGTTTAAACTTGTTTAAATACGTTTGTGGAAAAATTCTATGTATTTCCCTCTTTAGGGGAGAGAAGAGTTTGAAAGCATTTTTTGGGTGTTATAGGACTTTAAAATGTGTACATTAAAGATTTTGGAAAAAAATGATCGATGATGATTCGGTCGGGACCGATTGATAATCGGACGTTTCGGAAGGATAACCAACGAACCACAGGATCAGTGAGCCAAGGTCTAAATTCCACAGCCGAGTGGTATTCGCCCACGGACACTGAATCTAGGAGTACCCAGGATGAGATAGGCACTAAAGGCAGTTTGAAATCCCAAACAGATTTCCTGAATGCATCAATGAATCTATAAATAAATAAAAGGCCTAAAAACAGCTTATTTTAAGATTGCATTTAGAATGCAATCTTACTTCAATAAATATTATATACTCAGTTCTACAGTCATCCAAATAAAATCCAAATTCAAAACTCATTTTTAAGAGGAATCACATTTCAAAATGAAACAATGAATTTTAAATGTAAAATTAAGGCTTTTATATTGTATTATCCAAAGGAAAACCGAACGGGGACACGGATATAAACTACACACATATCGATGGTCAACCTCACAGATGTATGTGGAAATTTTATAGTTTCAAATAAAAACAAAATTAAGATTTGACTCCATCCTGTAATCCCTTATTTATTAAATTCTCTTTTGGTTTTTTTATTGGTTACTTTGATGTTAATATAACACTAGTATTAAACAGATATGTAATGTAGATTCGAACTCTCAGAGCTGTAAGAACTAAATAATTAAACATAATAATATTAATGACCATTGATATACTCATGTCAATTAAAAATAATACTTCACAGCTGTAAAAGCTGCATTGTATACATATATATATTTTATGTAAATATATTATTTTATCCGTTGAAGAGTCTTAAATTTCTCCAAGGCGCTGGATTGGTTAGGTATTTGATTGAAACATTCATCATTTTACAATTTCAATTATTAATTCTCAAAACTATTTTATTTTCACATTACTGGAAAATTTTATAATATTTTTATTTCTCTTTCAATGTTTATTATTTGAAATTATTTTTTAAAATACAGATTTGTTTGATCTACAAAAATTAAAAATCAAATTTTATTCGCTAGTACGACTGTCTCCCTTATATCTTAAAAAAATTTTTCGTAGTAATACAAATGTTTTTGTTTGTGTATACAACTATATATTTTATTTTTATCCGAATTTATTTTGGTACCGAATTTTTTACCGCCTTTCATTAACGTTATTGTATTTCATTTAACAGTTTCCACATCTTCATCTCACAATAACAAATTAGCAGCATTCCCAAGTACCGGTATTTTACAAAAAATAATAACAAATGGGGAAAGAGAATCTCACCAACGTGGATATCCTTACAAAATCAATTAATCTCTTTGAAAATGTCTGTTCAATCAAAATATTCTATAGCATCTGGCATCAATTTGAAATATAAAGATTAATTAAAGATTAGATATTATTCATATTATAATGATGAGTATGTATGTTAAATAATACAACGATTGAGTTACCTTGAAGAGAGAATGCCTGCTGTTGCGCTGCCCCAGCCAGAGCGAGAGCTGCGGCGAGCTGAAGTTGGTGTCGAGCGGCCTCGATAGAGCCCTCCTGTAAACCGGGTGGCAGTCTATTATCAGCTCCACCTGGGAGTAAGTGTCTCTCAGAGTCTGTCAAAGGAAAAGCAAGAGATAGCACGAACTAGAGGAACATGAGATACCTGCGGTCCTGAGACTGATAGGGCGATCCTGTGCCAAGAGGAGTCGGCCAGCCTGTAGGGGAACGTCTCGACCCGTACCCCGGGCTCTGACGGTGAGGTGTAATGGAGTCGCACTTCGTCTTTTCGTCCGCTCGACTGCAGTTCCAGATATCTGAAAGTTCTACGGTTAGTGGGTGTGATAGTTGTACAAAATGGAATAGTAATTAGAACTTTCTAATGATTAATAATAGATAGATTAATAATTAGAACTTTATTTATTTATTCTAGAATTTGTAATTATAGAACAAAGATAGGTACTAATTTGGAGTTAGGAACATCAAGGTAAAAAGTAATTACAAACATGATATATTTATTCAAAGTACATCAATACTTTAATCCTTGGGAGGTGCAGTTATTTATTTAGTGGAACAGGATTATTTAGAAAAACAGGATTTCAAAGTGGGTAGGTTATATAAATGGGAAAAAATCTAATCACATGTGTGATGAACTATGATTTATAAAGTCTGATGAAAATAAACCGATTTATGATAACTGGAAGCAAGAGAATTCAAATTGGCAAATGAAGTTATCCACTCTTTAGGGCACGAAGGAGATAGTTGATGAAAAAAAGGGGGGAAAGGAGAAGGATGCCAGATAATGGTGGCGACTGTAACTTTAATTGGCCATTAGGGATAAAAATTAATTCCTACTGGTTTTTTGTTAGAATTGTTTTCTATTCCATAAAATGTTTCCTATTTTAAAATTTCGAAATATCCAAACCATTAATTAAGTAACTGAGTGTTTGTCGAAATAGCTCACAAATAGCAATACTGTACGGCTTGCTAACAATGTACTTCCATTAGACAGATGGATATTTAACAGATTAAATAAATTAATTTTAACACAAATAAATTAGATAAATTGAATTTTTGTTTAGAGCAACGCTTGCTGTGGCTCACTGTATTGGAAAGTTAAGGGTTAAGTTCTCAAACTAATCGATTGATACTATCTATTTAGCATCTATCTATTTATCATTTAGTTTGAGAACGTAATCCTAAATTTCTCCGTATGACAAACGTTATTCGATCATTTTGTTGTGATTTGAACTCCATGGGAGAAGCGTAACCTCTCTCCACATATTCCCTTGACTCTTGGGGTCTTATGATCCCACAGTGACATGACTTCTGCTACTAGCAATTTGTGCACCGAAACGCAATGTTGGATCTGCGAAATCCATAGCGACTTAATTTGTTAGTGTTATTAATTTCTTTTATTATTATGTACTATACTTGTTTATTCTTTCTGTACAATAATTTTCACTGGTGAATTATTTGTTTATTAAATATAGGCAGTGGATCTCTCAGATCCAATGCGACCTATACTTATATTTCTTCCTTATTTATTTCTTATTTTTCTTACTTTTTTCCTAACGTTCTCATAATTTTAAATTAAAATGAACTTCTTTATCGGATTGATTCTAATTTTTACTTTACTCAAAGATTTTATGACCGAAGAAAGCATCAACAAAGAAAGGAAATAGACCGTCTGGCGCCTGTCCGTGAATATTTTAATAGTTCGTTTATAATACAATCAAAATGCATTTATTGTTCCTAGTATTAAGTGATCCTTGTGCTAATTTAAGATGTATAGAATTTAATGTTTTTATTCCTAATATTTCATTGGCGTAGTGATATATCATGGCAAACATAGTAATTTTAGGAATTGATAAATTATTTGCCACTTCTATAATTTTGTTTTATTGAAAACTAGTTTCGAATGTTATACATTCATCCTCAGTTCTAAAAATACACAAAAAATTCAAAAATCAGCAATTCAAAATATAGTTTGATATTATTATACATATTAAATTAGATGTAATATAAATCAGTATTATAAAACATATATAAATTATGAATTTAATTAAGGCAAGAAATCACGCCATTTAAGTAAAAATCTGGATTGGATTTGAAAGATTTTTTTATTTCGAGTGCTTCATATATATTTAATTTGAGACTTTTTTCAACGTGATGTATTAATTTAACTCCTGATTCTTTGATGAATTGCTGATTTTTTTTCATTTAAATGAATTGCAAAGTTGGAATTCTCTGTCTTATTATTATATGCACATACGTACATGTTCCTTTAATCTCTGACTAGCGAACTCCCAGTTTTTCGCGTGTATTTGGCTGCACAATCATTACAATTTAGTTCGTATACTCCGCTTTTTTGGAAAGGGTCTATTTTGTCTTTAGGAGAAGAGAAATATGAGGATAGGATTTTTCTATTTTAAATGCAGGGTTTAATCCTACATTTTTCAATTCATTTCCGACTTTGGTGGATATAGGGCCGTAATATGGAATCAAAACATAATGTTCCGGGATGAGCCTATCTTCAAGGGTTGTTGAATAGATATCATTAATTGTCTTTTTTTGTATTTGTTTTTTTAAAATATGATTAAAAGTGGTTTTATTTTACCCGTTATTTTTTGCTATGGAATATATTATTTCAATTTCTTTATTATAGTTCTTTTTATTTAATGTTACGTTCAACGTTTTATTTAATAGTACGTTGAACGAAGCGGAGTATACGAAATAAATTGTAATAATTGTGCAGCCAAATACACGGGAAAAACTGGAAGATCGCTAAATCACAGATTAAAGGAACATGTACGTATGTGCATATAATAATAAGACAGAGAATTCCAACTTTGCAATTCATTTAAAGGAAAAAAAATCAGCAATTCATCAAAGAATCAGGAGTTAAATTAATACATCACGTTGAAAAAAGTCTCAAATTAAATACATATGAAGCACTTGAAATAATAAAATCCTTCAAATCCAATCCAGATTTTTGCTTAAATGACCAAATAAATACCTCCAATAGTCCAATCTTAAATTTATTGCCATCTATAACAGAAAAACCTTACTCAAAAAAATTACTCATCGGGATTACTGGAAAATCCCTGACCCTTAAACCGTTTACCTATAAAACATTCTATCTACCTTTCGTTCATTGTTAGTTCAATGCGAGAAGAAACCAGTACAAACTTTTCTGTTTGATATAATCCATTTAAACCTTGGTGAGTACAAACATGTATTTGATTTCTTGTCTTAATTAAATTCATAATTTATAAATGTTTTATGATACTGATTTATATTACATCTAATTTAATATGTATAATAATATCAAACTATATTTTGAATTTTTGATTATTGAATTTTTTGTGTATTTTTAGAACTGAGGATGAATGTATAACATTCGAAACTAGTTTTCAATAAAACAAAATTATAGAAGTGGCAAATAATTTATCAATCGCTAATTAGATTGATCCTTCTATACCATCATGCGGATGTCAACTGATAGTAATTTTAGTTTTTATTCAAATATTTTTATTGAACTGTGCTTTAAATGAAAAAAAAATTTATTCTTTATCTTTTTCTATCAGTACAATGAGAAATTTGTTGGTATTTTTTATGGCCATATTGGCTTGATGAGTTGGATCTGACAGATCCGTAGCGACCTTACATGTGACTCCTCGGCTAGCGACTTTCGGAGTCTTAAAGAAAGACTTTCTGGCGTAGAAAGGAGGATATAGGAATATACAAATTATACAACTTCATTGAATGAAAGCTGTTATTACCTGTTGAGACCGGCTGAGAAGGCGATGAGAGAGCCTGAATTGAGTGGTTCTTGCTTGGCGCTGGCTGTTAAAGTGAACTCGGATCTTCCTTGGAGCAGCTGCACCGCATCTCGGTACACTCTGTCTGGTACCCTCAGCTCTCGTGTACTACCTGCACAGAATTAGTAGTATCTTTAATTATAATATGAAATATTCCCGTGCGAAGCCGCGGGCACGCGAACAGTTCATTTCTGCCGATTTGTTTTAATTTATATACGTTTACAGTAAGGATAACGATAATGCATATAATAATTGTGTTACACATTGTGTGTGCTTGAGGCAAGACCGTTTCTCCCACTCTACAGTAAGCATGTTTATGTCTAAAAACCACCAACAGTAACGATCTCTTTATCATAGAAATCTTCAGTAGCAACGGAAAATCGAAATGCGCATGCGTGATCGGAAATCCGATAGTGAATTCGGAAATAGCGTCCTTGAAAACCTAGTAAACGATATCTATACCGAAGAATTTTTAAAACTAATAATTAAGTAGAAATGCTCGTGACCGAACAAAATTTCGGTAGTAAATTTGACATTAGCAACTTCCGAAACCTAAGGAACGATCATTAAATCTATGAAATCCATTCCCTCTCCCCACTAAATAAATAAAAAATAATAAATATTTTAAAATAAATAAATACAAATTTTATAATAAAAATTTAAACTCCTTGAAATTAGCACTTAATATCAGTTATCTAATAAACGAAAAAAAAATGTAGGAAGAATATGCCAAAATTATTTCTAAAGCCATTATTGTAATTATAATAATAAAATAAATAATATTGAATTAATTCAACTCCGTTTGGGTTACAATTGAAATGAAAAAAGTTACAATTGGATTGGAAAAGATGAAAATTGATTTGAAAGGGCTACACGTGAAATGGAAAAGGTTACATTTGAAATGGAACAAGTTACAATTGAAATGGAAAAGGTGACAGTCGATTTGGAAAAGAATGCTATTGACGTGGAAATGCTACATGTATAGCTAAACTTTTTAGAAGTATATTAGCCTTCAAGCCTCAAACAACTTATTTATCTATTCAACATTATTTTCATTTTACGTTCCGGACCGTCCTTCAAATCTTCAAAAGATTTCTTACTTCAATAATTATATCGTTATGCATTACTACTTCATGTAATATATAAATATATAATTATTAATCAATGGTTTTTGAAAATTAACTCCCTGTCATGTCAATCAAAAGTTTCTATTATATCTGTTAAACGTGTTTTTTATTTGAATTAATAACTAATAAATTATTAGTTTTATCGAACGAAATGTATGCCTAAAACGCGCTCTGTGGTGTCCTCTTTAATCTAAAAAAAATCAGGTGCGGTGCGCGCATCACACAACTTTCCCTTACCAACCTATAATAATAATCTTTAAGATCATTTTAAAGAGTTCACATAAACACTACTAGAAATAAACTCAGCAGAATGCACTTCAAGTCTTTTGTTACAAAAGTATAAAAAATTAGTTTTTTAAATAACTTTATTGCTTCAATTCTGTAGGTTCATTAAATATTTTTTGTTAGTCAAGCTGAAAATGTATTTTAAAAATTTCGGTTTAGTTTCCATGGAAATTCCATCTAGTTTCCGTAGAATTAATTTGTTACCATTAAATATTATAACTGTAGAAATTGTTAAGTTAATTTATATTTTTATGTTTATACAATACATTGTAATTAACAACAGGTTGGCGGCTTGGTGGGAGGAGGTTCGGTCGCATTCGTCTCCTTCCGGAAGCAATCGGTTTTCCCTCCAGGATCTAGTAGTCCTTATGACATACGCAGTATCTTTTTTAATACAGGCCCGATTTAAATAATTGTTTTTTTTTTGTTTTTTAAGGAATTTAATTACCTTTCATATGATTTCATACAAAATTTACCATAAAATGCTCACTATTTGAGTTGTGCGCAAATAAAATTTTCTTTTCGCTATAACTTTTTCTTCTGCATATTCTCTTTGATATACTAAATACATGAAAAGTTAAAGAGCTTTAAGGAGAAAACATTGGGCAAGTTTCATCAAAATCGTTTACGAGAAAATTGTAAAATCGGAGAGTTAATTACTTTTCCGGTTAGTCCGACGCTCAGTATCTTAGCTAATACTGGTCCGATTTTGATCATTCTTTTTTTGTTTTTTAGAGAATTTAATTACCTTTCATACGATACTATAACAATTTACCATAAATTGCATATGTTTTAAGTTATAGGTAAATAAAATATCCTTTTCATCATAACTTTTTTCTCTCCATTTCCTGAGTGATGTACTGATTAAATGAAAATTTAAAGGGCTTTAAGGAAAAGACTTTCAGCAAGCTTTATCAAAATCGTTAGAGCCGTTTTTGAGAAAATTGTAAAAAAGTGTAAAATCGAAGATATAAAGTAGCACTTCCGGTAAGTCGATTTTGACGAAAAAGTTGCTGTAACATTCCATGAATATACTTACCTTAAATATGTAGTTTCAGTTTCATTATAATGTGATGTTATTGTTCCAATTAACTGGTTCTTATATCATTAATAATTAATGATTATGTAAGTTTGAAGGTTTTATGTTTACGGTGTTAACAAAAAAATGCTATATAATGTTGTTTTGTAAATTAAATACACTGAGGTTGCATTTGAATTAATAAAGCATCATATGAATTCTTTCGAAGGCGTTTTAAAAATCGAATATCGTTCGAGAGCCGTTTTGCAAATTGAAAGGATATTAAATATATGGGAAAGAAAATTACTGTAGAACTCCGTTTATCCGTCCTGGACAGGAACGGTTGATGTACATGTATATTAATATATCGCACCTGTCGTAAAATAAAGGTATAATTAAAAATTTGAAATTGATAGAAAATTTTTTAATGCCTCCTTATTAAATAAAATACATAAAACATTCGGACGAATGTTCAGTGTGTTTTAATGAAAAGGTCTTCAAAAGTGTTAAAAAAACTTTCAATATGATTTTCCAACAATTTAAAATTTTGAGTGGTAACTTTATTTTACGATAGGTGCGATATGATGAAGTTAAATTTATTAAGCCAATTTATTAAAACTCTATATAAAAATTTCTTTAGATACATAATTTAATTTAAGTTTAAATGATCGAATTGTTTTTAATAGTCACATAGTCAGACACTTGTTTTTTGTTCAACCGAAGTTAGTCTTTCCACTTATTTCCATACTAGTAACCTTTTAGTTAAAATAATTTAGTTCTGAGGATAGCGTAAATGCTGGAACTAGTAAACTCTGTGAAATTGTTTTTTTTTTGTTTTTTTGCTATCGGTTAATTCGGCGTGCCAGTTAAGCATGGTTCTATTGTATTCAGAACAATATATCGATCTGTCTTTGATAACGGCAGCTGCAGGATTAGAAGGAATGACAAGCTTGAAGAAATTTTCGGGGAACCGGATCTGGTGTCTTTCGTTAGAAAGAATCAGTTAGGCTAAGACATGCAGAACGGATGTCTGCGGGTAGGATACCCAAGAAACTTCTGGAAGAGTAGCCTGAAGGTGGAAGAACAAATGAACATCTACACTTAAGATGCTTTTTGGTGTTTTTGGTGAGCTTCGTAACGCCAAGTCGTAAAAGAATATATATATTTTTTAAGCACGATTAAAAAAGATAAAATCTCTATTTAATTTTAAGCTTTCCCTTTTAAGAATATTTTAAAAAATTATAAAATAAAACTACTATAATTGTCGAACAAAATTCTTTCGAGAAGACACACTTTTGTTCTGTCTGATCGAAAACTTGTTATTTGTTATTGATGACTAATAAGATTTAATTTTTGGTATTTTCAAAGATAATTAATTAATTGATATTTAAAGCATTAATGTTATATATTCTTGTTCAAAAAGGAATGCTACATACAGGGGCGGTAAACTTCAGAAGAAAAAAGTCCGTAGCTTACTCTGACATCCCTTCTCTCTATTATCACTTACCTACCCCTCAGCAGCTTAACTTTTGTCATTGTTGAAGGAGGTAAAATTTAATTAAATTACATGTTAAGAAACTTAAAATGGTTATATTATTGTAGTTTCCATTGTTCCTTTTTATAACTTTTTTTTTATATTGTTAGTAAACATAAGTTTGTTGTCCAAAGATGTCCAATCCTGATTAGATATATATTAAACTTTGAAATGAAGCTCCTGTAGCCAAAAACCTTTAGGGTGGCCGCTTACTTTTCAGTAAATGAAAATGCTCTCTCTATTATTGGTATCTTGACGAGATACTTTGTTGCTCAATTTGCTCAATTAATCGAAGTCTGATTGAGATATTCTTGTTAAATTTCTGAATCCACTGCCATCTTCCATTTTTAAATCAGATGTAAGAGAAAAACGATTTTACATATAATAAAGCTACATATTTTAAATAGTCCTTACTATGATGTTTTGAAATCCATCTGTAAGTAGAGTACAAGAAGCGAGTTAGAGTAAGTTGGTTTGGAGCCAAGACGTCTGAGCGAGGGCAATGAGTTACGACCTACTTTGTAAGGGTGGTTAACCGTCTGCTGATTCTCTTCTCTCTCTCAGCTGCACCCTTAACAATATTTCTCAGAATATTTTCTCGCTTAGTTTTAAAAATTTTCTTTCTGTCCTGTACTAAATAATTCTAGTTAATATACTTGATTTTATACATTATATTCATATATTTTAATAAAATTGTTAAATTTAGCATGTGTGTTTTCTTAATAATTAAATAAATAAGTCTTAAATTTTTTTCTTAAATTTGGCGTGTTTTAAATTCTTCGCCTAAATTCTTACCTTCAATAAAATTAATATCAAGTAATCATTATTAAACCAATAATAAATAGTCATTATCACTTTTAAGCAATCAGGTTTATAAATATCAATATCTGTTTTCCAAAGTAATACTATACCAAAGTAATACTATATACTTATAAAGTAATACTATTATATATCATAATATAATGATAATATTCATATACAAATAATTATATAGTTAAATATGGAAAAGGCCTTTACAAGTATAAACTAAATTGATAATGTAATTAATTATTGCAAGATTGTTTTTAGTTTGCTCTCAAAACACTTGTTTATCTCCATAGAATGGAAACCCGTCTAATTTTAAATATCTCCAAAAAGTGACTTTTGGGTTTCCCAAATCACCATTTCAATAAATAAGGTGTAATAAGGTTTTTTTTCTTTTAAAAACTTTAAAGTTCCCAAGAAATTTTGTAGCAATTATTATTTTGAAGTTGTTTTAAAGATGAAAAAAAACATGATATGCTTCCTCCCCTCCAAAAAAAAATTAAATTATTTAGATCAGTAGAAGTGTAAGCCTCGAATAAATGTATACTGCACCTTTAAGTGTTATATGTAATGTAAAAACTACACGACACGAAACACTTAACACAGCCAAACCTTCTTATCTAAGCGGCTGTTTACCGTGTAAAGATTGAAACGAAAAGGACAAACAAGATAATAAATTTGTTCACTTTATTCTCTCCAAAGTTCACTATTCCAAAGTTCTTCAAGGCTCTCTATACTTTTGTGTTCTTCTTCTTTATCAGAACTTATCGAACCGATAAAGCTTATTTTGAATACGGTACTTTAACTTTGACTCCTTTGAAACGAGAGTACTCATTATTTATTAACTTATTGTATTATTATTGTTTATTGTCTCATTATTCATTGGTCATAGCAATAGAGCCTCTCGAGGGAATAAGTAAGTAAGGCTTTGGAGAGGTTCTAAGTAGTTAATTCCTTCCAAGCCATCAGTTTGATTTACTGATCATTACTGAGGAAAAATTAGAAATGTCAAGAATTTTCGAAGATAGTAATTTTCCGATGTGATTTTCGGGTCTTTTATAGAACAGATACTTTTCAGTAACTACAGAGGTCGATACCAAATATCATATGATAAATAGCCTAAGTGTATAGATTATTAAAACATTTATTTTATTTATAAATTACAAAAATAGATAAAATTATAATCAATATTAAAGTTACTCTGGAGGCCAAAATACGTCCTGAAATATTCTTTTATTGTAGTAAGATCAACATCGAGCTATTTATACAAAAAGAAACATTTTTGAACAGCTCCATTTGTAAATTTTGAAACACGAAATTTTATGTGTCCTTCACTACTGCATACTAGTAGAATATCATGTAGAATACCTTTCGATATTAAAAACGACCGGGCTCTTCTATAAACTTTTAATGTTTCATAAGTGGCGCTCATAAACGAAGTGTGGATCCGCTATGCTAAAAATTGTTTTGTATCTTTCTTTAAAAACTGATATAGTATGCCATATTCGTATATATATATATATATATATATATATATATATATATATATATATATATATATATATATATATATATATATTATAGTCATTAATTCGAAAATAGTGGCAAGAATTTTGGCTGTAGTCGATGATGGTAGAAGCGAGCGATGCGGAGTAGTGTATTTGGTATTTCCAGAATAACTGTAGGAAGGGCCATCCTACAGTACAGGGAAACAGCCATACACGAGAAGCCAGTTTCTGGGCGGCCTACAGCAACGATCCCTGCGGACAACCGTATTGTGGTGATCTAGGTCTTCAGGAACCGTCATCAATGAGCTGTGAACTGCCCTCCAAGTGGATACTGTGGAAACTGCTTGGAGAAGGTGGACTGTATTCGTCGACGACAGACCCTGAACCGCTGTTAACATCCGCACTTTGAAAAGCCTGCTTGAATTTCGCTCAGGCAAACCGAAACTGGCCCAACGGCTATCGTCCTCGATGCAATCCGTTTCCTCACAAACATCCAATTGGAGGGCAATTCGCAGGACTTGAGTGATCTAAACAGCTCATTGATGGCGGTTCTTGAGGACCTGGATCAACACAAAATGGTGACTAGCAGACTTCGTTACTAATAAAAAATGTTTACCTCAGGACACTAATTATTCGCATTATTGAGTTTTATAACAGAATAATCTATGTGGACCGGTTCTTTTGTGGACCAGTGCAGTTTTAGCGTATTGACATACAGAAAGATTTAAATGTATATTAGATTCTGGAGAATAGAAATTTTTCAATCACAAATAAAATTTAGAGAATTTTAGTATTTTAGTATTCATGAATTACTGCAAGATGCACTCAAAGAAAGTATCTCATTAGCTTCGACGTATTCACTTTAAATCATTCGACCGCACAGTGGGACTAAAAAAAAAATAGTAGTCATCTATGTTATTTTATATATTGTTTATTATATTTTAGGCCTATTAATATTATGTACTCTTAGCGCCTCGATTAGTCATTATCCAGGACCGGTATTTGATTGTATAATACAATATTTATCAATATTGAAACAAAAAATAACTTATTTTAAAATGTGGTATAAAGTTGGGTATCCACATAATTTACAAAATAAATTTAATATAGAATAAATTTATTAAAATAAAATTGTAAAAAAAAAAAGAAATTGTTAAATTTGTTATTTGTTTTCTAAATATGCAGTGCTATTATAATATTGAAGAAGTTTTGCATATTTGGCTCTCAAAACAAGAAAAAAAAACACCTTATATAGTGTAGGTTTTAATCACGTATGTTAATATCAATAAAACCATATTATCATAAAAAATTCGTATCAATATAAAGAGAACTCTTCAAATTGGTTATTTTTAGAACAACGAATGGAAGAGTCCATCTCAAGGATTGTATTTAAACATATAAAACAAAATGTTTATATATTTATTCCACTTCGTTCAGTGGACGCATCTTCGGTGGGCATGGTATATCGATAATGTAGGCTAGAGCCTACGCGTCAGGAGGTTTAAGAGGTTTAATCATTTCACCTGATTCGGAGACAATGGGCTAATAATATACTCCTCTTAAATTCTTTGTATTACAAATCCTTCACAAGAGAGGAAAAGGGCTTAGAAATGCATTCTGGAAAGTGAGAAGTTAGTTTTCGGCAGAGGCAATTCGCAACTTTGAGAGAGTACTGCATAAGCATGGAGTTGACATTGTGGCCTTACAAGAAATTCGATGAAGGGATTCTAACATTGTTGTGTTCAAAGGCAATGCTCTGACAGCGGGAACAGAGCCAATAGACTAGGGACTGGTTTAAAGATAAAAAAAAGTGCACGTTTTTGAAGTATGAAACTGTCAATAATAGCATATGTTATTTGAGAATCAAAGGATGTTTCTGCAACATATCCCAAATTTCAATTTACGCCCCTGCAGAGGCAAGCGAAGATGACGTTATGAACAATTTATGTAGTGTGTGAGAAAGGCTTTATGATAGCCTGCCCAGATATGATGTCAAAATGGTCTTAAGAGGCTTGAATGCGAAGGTGGGCTTTCAGGAAGATTTTAAGCCGGCAGTTGGTTGACACAGCAGACATTAGTGATTCGACTACATGATTCAATACTTGTTGATTTTGCAATTAATCAGGGCACACATTTTCCGTATAAGAAGCCCGAGGATAAAGAATTAGGCTTGATATCGAACATTATTGATGAGGCATTGAACAAATTTAATGTATGTGTTGTTAGAATTAACAACACAATCAAATATTTGTACGCTAACTATCATAACAAAAGATCTTAATTAAACGATTCTGTTGTTTCAGTCTTGATCATTTCCTTTTTTAATATATAGTTAATTATATTTTGCTATATTTAATTAATTGATTCAAATTTATACAACAATTAGTCCATGAAACTTGCGTACGTAGGGAGTTATTCGTCATTAGGTTAACTTATTTAATATAACAAATTATTCACTCTTGCACTCATTTCCCATTTCAGAGGGGAGGAAGAAGTGAAGAGGGAAAAAAACTCTATAACTTCATTTATTAGGTTATTTTGCATTTTAGGGGGTTAATAACCTTAGAAATACAGGTCATTACTATCTTTATCGTCATTTTTTATTTATATTTATTTAACGTCGCTTCGACTGCTGAGGCCATTAGCGACGACTGCTCTTCTTTAATTGCTCCAATTAACTTCGTAGCTTTTGAGACACATTATTTTCTTAATATGGAAGAGAAATTTCGAATGTCATTGTTTGTATTGAATTTAGATATTTTTTACTTTCAAATAAAGGAATCTTATACTGTTAGCGGTGCTATGTCAAAAATTTGGCAAGTCGGTCGAGTAGGTGGAGGCGAGTCAGCTTGTATTCAATTTTTTAGTCTGCTGATTATACCGCGTCCTTTCTGCGCTATGCCTTTTGGAGCCAGCCAGGCCTAGTTTTTATATTAAATTATACGGAGATGGTTTAGCTCAATTCTTCCCCACTCTTCGTCCCAATTTTTCTTGACCTTGCTTGCAATCACTTAAATCCATTAAGACACAAATATGGATCTCAAAGAGAGGATGTCACAACTTTTTACTGCTGGTTTTGAACCTTCGTCGGCTATTTCGTTGCGAAGGGACGCATAGCAGTATAATTTTTATATTATTATTTGGTTTTAGGGCCATGCTCATAACCTGAATCCTTTGTAAAAAGTGATTTTTAGTCCATAGCTTTTATAATCCATATATTACAGATAGGTAGTCTGTCACTTTGATTTTTAACTATTGTTATTTTCTATGTATTTGAATACTTTTAATATTTATGTCATTGTATTTAAATATATTGGTGTACCTTGTGTTTGCTTGTTATGTGTTTCCCACATATTTTACTGAAACAAAGTAGGGAATTAAAAAATATTAAATTAAATATAAGAGGAGCCACTTGAGCAATCATTTTCTGAAAACATTGAAAGGTGTAAATATAAAAGAATTAAACCTAACAAAAAAAAATATTTGAAAAAAAGTCAATTATTTGTTAAGATTTATATTTTTTCTTTTAATATAATTTGAAAAACAAATGTATTGCTGGTAAAATCATGTCGATATCATTTGTCAAACACGAGATATAAAATAAAGCAGATTCAGCGTGGTTAATTTTTTTTTTTCAGCATCATGATACATTAGATGATTTTTTTATTTGGAGGGAATTTAATTATCTATTAAATGGTCGTTTTTATAATGTATATATTTTCCATCTATATTCTTCAATTTTGTCCAATGGATCTTAGGAGCTGAGAAAAAAATAAATAAAACATGCTTTATTTTATATCTCGTGTTTAAAGAATGATATCGACATGACTTTTTCAGCTAAGCATTTGATTTTTTAGAGTATATAAAAGGAAACATATAAAAATTAATAAATAATTGATTTTTGGCCAAATAAATTTTAAAAAGTGTTTAAATCATTACGTCATGCCACATAGTTTTTCTCACACCAAAACTGATTCCAAATTTGGATTCAACAAATAAAAAAAACTTAATGTTGAAAAAATCATCGGAAACAAAAAAAAATTTTTTTTATGTCCCGATTGTTTTAAAATTTTAACGTTTGAAGCTCTGTGATCCTCTTCAGTTTACCCGATATCGATGTTCTTGGGCTTACTAAAAAGAGGGGAGTTTCTTCTTTCTATACATATAAAAAACTATTGCACATCTTAGATGATCTGTGTAAAACAAGTTGATTACCATATAAAAACAAAGATGAAATTTTTTGCGGATGTTGGTTCTAAAACACGTTGGAACATTTCTGTTAAAGAAAATTGTCTAGTTTAAGAACCTTTACCCATGCTCCAAATTTGGTTTGAATTATTCAAAGGTTTCCTGATTAATGAGCGATTATTTAAATCATTAAAAAAAAATTGAAGGAGAAACGCTTCAAAGTTTTATTTTTTTTTTTAGATTCGCACGAAAATTTGAGTATAGTGGTTTTTCACAGTACTTAAACCAAGTCTGACGCCAGTTTTTAATTAAAAAAATCTGTTAATATATTTCACTCCGTAAAGAATACTGTTATCATTACATACAAGTCAATACACTCTTCAGACTGCTCTAAAATTGAGCTACATCGTTTTTAAAAATTGTATAACTAAAATTTACTATTACAGGATCACGAATAAAGTTTTTATGTTACACATAAATTCGGCCTAAAGGTTCTTATCCATGTACATATTATAATATAAAAACATTATTTGTGATCAATATTTTCTTTTTGTATAACATTCTCTAATATCGCTCGCGTTAGAAAATGTAACATATTTCTGTTCCGATGATTCCCAAAACTTTAAGCCGTAAAATTACGATTCGATTTGAAGCTCTTTATCTCGTGTTGAGTTTGTCATATCGAAACCGATATCGACGTTCTTGGACTCGTTAGAAAGAGGAGTTTCTTCTTCTCATAAATAACGTATAAACAGCTTTGAATTATCTTAGAAAGTCTTTGCAAAAAATTGAAAATAACATCGAGATTTTTTGCGGATAAGGTTGATTATAAACAACGTAGGGACACCACGGTTAAAGTAAATCGCATAATTTGAGATCCTTTGCCGACGACTTAAATTTTGTTGGATTCTTTCAAAGAGTTCCTGATGTATGGGAAATGTTTTTAATCTTCAAAAAAAATTTCCCAGGACAACCTGGGAAAACTTTATAGTCATACGATTTTTATTTTTAGATACGTTCGAAAATGGTGAGTACAGCGGTTTTTCAAAGTGCTAAATCCAAATCTGATGCCAGTTTTGAATGAGAAATATCTGTTAATATACTTCACTCCGTAGAAGAATACTGTTTTCAGTATATATAAATCAGCAGACCTTTCAGGTCGCTATATATCACGGAAAAAACTATTCTTAAATCGACATATGGCACATGAAAAAGTCATATTTAATTCATTTTTATTATGTACAGTGTATAGTGAATATACAATAGTTAAACCTTTGACCAAGCATTATCCTTAGAAAGCTAGTTTATGGTTGATAGCCATGGCTAGTTCAGCGACCTCAGATGTTTCGACATAGTCCACATATAAGATGTTGGGGTAAGCAGCCTCCGATACTTCTGGCAATATTTTCTGAAGATTTCTGTTGGCTTCCTTGGCGAGCTTGCTAATGCTCTTCCCGATCGGACACATCGTTGCGTCAACCGCTTTCTGGGTCAATGTCCACGAGAGGAGGAAGTACTTGTTCGGCGACATCTGCTTCATCTTGTTCACCTGATCCTGGAACATAGTTGACACCTTGTCCGATTCCGCGTATTTGTCATATACTTGGATATTTCCCCAGTAGAAATACCCTCTGCCTAAACGATTTCCTAAGCTCACTCCGCCTTCGTCGACTATGTAGAGAACCGCAGCACTATTTCCATAGTTAGTAAGATATCCCAAAGTATATCCAGGCAAGTAGGCGTTCTCTGGTCCAAAGAACAGATTATTTGTCTTGTCAAGAAGCTGAAAAAGCCTCTCCCATTCTTCTTGATTGAAACTTCTGTATTTCGAGCCGACATCTGTATTGAGACTGTGTGACAATCTTACGATGACAAGCTCTTTATGTTCTCTAGTGAAGTCATTTATGTCGCTAATGATTGAATCAATGAACTGCCCGTTTCCTCCTTGCCAAGTACCACCTGGTAGCTTACTGTAGTGCCCGGTCTTGAACTTCCCTTCGGATATGACGGGCCTAATGTCAAAGTATCTGACACCTAGTTCAAGCTGCTTACGAACGGTCTGGCTCTGGTTCAGGATGTTGCAGTTCTTGGCGAACGCAGTTCCTCCGTTAAGTTTGTTCATCCCGGAGTTGTGTGATCCTGGGATACAAATCCGCTGAAGCGGCCTTCCACCAAGCCGGTCCATGTTGAGCCTCATCCAGTTCGCCGTATCCAACGCACTGGTTCCGACCAATAAGATGCAGAATAAGCTTAGCCACAGTGAGCCTGTCGTTTTTGTAACCATCTTCCAGAATTACACAAGGAGCCAGATCTGTGGAGTAATGAGTAATGGCAAGGTGAATAACTATTTATTGTACACAAAAGTTTCTATGTGAGGCCATTTCATTAGCATGAGGCCATTAATTTCAAAACCGGCTCAATTAATTTTCAAAATTTTATAGAAGACAAGAAAAACATTTGATTT
Organism: Rhaphigaster nebulosa; assembly: GCA_948150685.1. Lineage (NCBI taxonomy): Eukaryota > Metazoa > Arthropoda > Insecta > Hemiptera > Pentatomidae > Rhaphigaster > Rhaphigaster nebulosa. The sequence goes on from OX411306.1 coordinate 208,175,438, forward strand.
TGCCACATTAGACCCACGAGTTTTAACTGGATTTAGACGCTTTTGAGACTATTCACCTTATATTTGTAATACGTACTTACTTGTATACACATTGATTAATTATAACTATTACTGCTGTATATTTCAGCAAAACTACTCATTCGTATCATTGCAAGGAAGGGACCTAGCCAATCTACTTTTTAAACGTTCCGGAAAATTATCGGAATAATTGGTGGGTTTGTAAGATTTAGAGTTCGTTAGGTCTTGCTAGGAACATAAATGTAAATATGAAATATTAATTTTTAAAATAAAAAAATTAAGTGTGGACTAGACACTTTTTTTTTATAGCTATGTTTTCTTTATAATTCAATTAATTAAATTTCGTTGAGATAATTTTGATTATTATTCATTATTTTATAAAGCACTATTTTGTGATGAGTTTATTGACAGAAATAGTTTTTTTTTATATTTTAAGAGTTGTATTAATTACGAAGAGAAAATATATACATAGGGATTTTTATTATTTATTTTAGTTTGCTTTATTGTAACAAAATTGAGATTTTTTTAGTTGTCATCTGAAGCCTGTTATACTAAACCGCAATAAATCTATTTAAAAAAAAATTGCGTTAAAGGTCTTCCGGGCGTAAGAATTTCTTTATATATTTGCTTATTTGCCCTTAATCAATATCGTAGTTGTCCAGAAAAATCGTTCCGTTTTTAATTTCTTAGAAATTCACATTTTTAATTTTTTTTTTTCATATCTTGTAAAGTTAAAAAAAAAATCGAATTAACGGGATTTGGCATAACAGGCCTCATCTAAAGACATATTTCGTTTAAGAATGTTTAGTTAAAATTACTTATATAAACGGTAATAGACCGTATATTATATTAACTAGGTTTGTGAAGTAAGTAATGTCATAATTCAACTGCTTCGAATCTAATGGGATATCCTTCATTACAGAAAATTTATAACTCAAGATAACAAAATTCTCTACTTACCTCGATAAGCAAAGGATACCATGGGCTATGTATTCAATGTCTTCTGTCTTATTAAGAGCGTCAGAATAAAGACACTTGAACAAATATTGCCGTACATGCTAATTTACATTAATTTAAAAGATTTTTAATTTTTATCAATAACATTTACATATTAGTCTGTTTGTTATTGACGTATACTGCATTCATTAAAATAAAACAAATAAAAAAAACTTATAAATCACCATTTATAGTTTATGTTAATTTTTATTTGATTATCTGATTCAATCTATCAAAATATCATGACTTTGGAATAATATTTATAAACAAAAATTAGTGTAGTATAATTTTGTTGGTTTGTTAAATTCATTAAAAGTAAGAATGTACAAAATTATTATCCTTTCTGCTGTTCAATATGGGTATGTAACGTGTGGTCGCTAACTTTAAAGGAAGAACAACGCCTAAAGGTCTTCGAGAATAAGGTATTGCGTAAAAAATTTGGTCCGAAAAAAGATGAGTAATGGAGAATTTTGGAGGTTTTGCGGATCACGCACCCTGTTAATATAATTGAAGTGATAACATCGCAACGGTTGAGATGGACTTATAAACTCGTTGGGCTATGTAACGACCAAATCTCTAAAAAGTTAATAAACGCTAAATTAACTGGTAAACTTCCGAGGTGTAAACCGAAAGGTAGGTGGGAGGATTGCATTAAGGATGATCTTACGGATTTGGGTTTGAAGGTAGTCGACGGGCAGAGGTAAACAGCGATTGGTTGTACCGGCATCGTACCTCCAGGTTCCCTAAGCCATTTATTAATTTATTTAATGCTTGCATTCGGAAGAGATTTTGTTTCAAAACCCTTTGTACTCCAGCATGCCCCGGTGCACGGTCACCATTAGTTTTACTTATTATAGTTGTAACTTTATAGAATTAATTAAGATCGAAATAAAAGTTTATTTCTCTGGTCGTATTCGGTGGGATTGGTTCTTCGCCTGTCCTGGCTTTTCGGAATTTCCTTTCGGTAGTGGTCAACAAGATTTTACAATAAAAATATTTAAAGAACTGTTTGAGCATGTTTAGGTATGTATAGTATGATTATGTAAATAACAGTGACGAAAGAGGGTGTTATTTTTAAATTATTGTTTTGATAATACAATATGTGTTTATTATTTAACATAATACATAATGCGATAAGTATAATTCTGTAATCGATTCCCAATTTTTAAAAAAATACTTTTCTGTTGACAACTATTGCTACTTCAGTTATTAATGTAGATTCAACGAAATCCATAGAAATGATGTTGGGAAAGGCATACTTCGTAACTTTTTTTAAAATATATCTGAGTTTTACGTTGGCCTCCAGGGCTAGCTGGCGAAGGGTCTTTCGTATAGGACACATAGCAGCGTCAAACGAGCTTTGGGTTAGCGTCCAAGAGAGTAGAAAGTATCTCTTCCGGGACATTTGCCGCATCTTCGTAATCTGATCATCGAACATAGTGGAAACTTCGTTCGATTCCGAGAATTGGTTGTAGGGGTTGAGATTATTACGGTAAAAGAACCCAGTACCTTCACGCTTTCCTAAGAATACTGAAGTAAATCGACTACCGACGGTATAGAAAACAGCTGCTTTCGTTCCATTGGCGGTGAGTTCATTCAAAGTCATCATTGGGAAGATTGGGTGCGCCGAGTTGTTGATCAGAAATTTTGTCCTGGCCAAAAGCCGGAAGAGCTTGTCCCACTCACGTTTGACGAAACCTCTATACCTCTTGTTACCAACGTCCGTATTGAGGGTATGGGATAGGCTGATAATTACCAACTCTTGGTGCTTTCTGGTGAAGGTGTTGATTTCTCTGACGATTGACTCCATGGACTGGCCATTTCCTCCTTGCCAAATGTTGGTGTTGGTTCCTTTAGTGTAATGTCCCGTCATGAGTTTTCCGCCGGCTATGACAGGCCTTATGTCGAAGTACCTGACCCCCAGCTCCAGCTGTCTCAGGATGCTCTGACTTTGATTTAGGGTGTTACAGGGTCTAGCAAAGAAGGTCCCTCCGCTGAATCTGTTCATTCCAGAATTGTGTGTTCCTGGGATACAGATCTCCTTAAGTGTCCTACGGCCAAGCCATGCAATGTTGTACCTCATCCAGTTTGCGGCGTCTAGGGCACTTCCGAAAGACAAGGCGTGGATCATGTATAGATAGCGCAAGGAAGTCCACGATTTATACATCTTCCACTACTGTAGACGAAGCCAATCTGTGAAATAGTGAATTATAACGGTTTTTTAAAATTAAACATAACAGATATTTTAGTTATGAAGAATCTAAAATAATTCTTATGAAATATATATTATATATTGGTTTTAATGTTGATATAAATTTTAATGTTGATAGATATTATTGTAGCGTAGTATTGTTATTGTGGTTTGAATCTTCGTAAGAATGTACAGTTTTGTAATTATTTATCTGGTTCGTTGTCCACACGTGGCAAACTATATTTTTGGGCAGAGCTACTGTCGGCAATCTTTATTGTTGGTGTATCGGGCCTCAAGTAAAATAAGTATGAAAGTTTGCTATAAGATGCGGTTTGATCGACACCCTTTTACTTTTCGTGTGGTAGCTCACCTGAGGGAGATTCCAACATTCTCTATATCTTCTATAACATTGTCTCGCTATCTTCCCTTCGGTCTTCCTCTGGATCTAACTCCACCGGATTTTCCATAATACAATATCTTCTCCAGTATAAATTCATTCATTCTCATTGCACGTTCTTACCATTTTATCCGCTGTTCCATCAGCATATTGGTAGACAGATATATCATCGTGCCTTGTGTATGTTTCTGTTACTTACTTCAGTTAGCACTACATACTATGAAAACCTTTGGCCACGAAATGCTGTCTTCTTACAAATAACCTAGATGGAGATATCTATCCTCATGTTGCTGCGAAACATGGTTTCAGTTGAACATGGTGTAGTATGGCAGGTCACCCAAAAAACTAGTCCCTTTTGTCCTTCCCACAGACGTACGGTTACACACTCGGGTTCAAGAAAAGTGAAGAATCGGTCTAGACCTACGGAATATGGCTGTTCAGTATCAGTAGACCGACTAGGTTTGTTCCCTGACCAAGGATTAAACGTACTAGATTTACGCCTATGAGGCACTGAGGTACTAGCTGCAGAGGGAGACAGAGAGAACTGTCCGTACTGCAAGGTCTTTGAGAACGGGTGGAAGAAAGTTGTTGGTTCAACCACATTTCACCATAGGATGGATAGAAGGAGCTAAACCAGGGAGGTCTACAAACAAAAGAAAGGAAAAGAAGCAAGTTGCGTGCACATTTAGGGAAAACAAAAATTAAATTGTTTTGCTTACAGTAGTCGATTTATGCATGCATGCGTAAAATCCCGTAAGGCATATAGAGTTGTAAATTAAAAAAAATTAATATTGAATGAGACATCGAGATGGCGGCAAAGAATAATATAGTAGTAACTATTTATTTAATGCCAACGTTTTGACTCACATTGTATGTCTTCATCAGATCTAAAAATATGACACCCTTACCTCTAATATTTACCGAGATAAAGTTTGTTAAAAAGTGAACGGGAAATTACTATTTTGCAACTTAATTTTGGCAAATGTAATGGAAACTGTTCTTCTAAGGAAGATAAGCATAATGAACTACATTATGGTGCATTTAACTAGTTCCAACGTGAGTAGTAATAGGCATCTTTACCTCTAATAATTTCCCGAGAAAAAGGTTTTTAAAAAAACACATTTTGTTTAAAAAAACAAACAGCAATCTCGAATTTGTAACTTTATTTGGCAAGTGAATTGCAGAATTTTTCTTAAATAAAATTAACTTTCGATTATTGAAATAGTTCAATATCTTTTTTCAAGGACATTTAACATATCTGTTTTATGGTCTAAGTAAGAATTGAATTATTTCAAAGTGTGAAAAAAACAACAAAAGAACAGTGTAATGGGTAAACTTTTCACTTCTTGATGTAAAAAAATCAATAAGAAATTGAATCTATCCATTGCAACTGAGTTAATATAAACCTAACTAAAAGCAATATAGGTATAAACCTAACTGCACTGGACCCAATTTATTACAGCGCCATCTGCATCATGAGCAATCTTATTATATTAACTATTATTTCATAACATAGATACTGTGGCTATTATTTAAAGTCTTCTGTACTGAGTATTGATTCTAACATTAATTTTCGAGAAACAAAAATGGTTATGAGCCGGTTTTATAAATGTATTTAAAATATGTGGAGAAGGAGAAAGATATATATATATATATATATATATATATATATATATATATATATATATATATATATATATATTTATCTATATACATATGATATAGGATCATAAGGATGCATCACACACAGCAGGCACATTTATTAGAAATGACGTTTGCAGTTTATATGAAACTTCAATTAAATTTAATTAAGTCATAAAAAATACATTGCAGTGGAACCTCCATGATTCGGTGTTCGATTCACCGGGAGTCCAGTTAATCTGGACTTAATGTTTTTTGTTTTTTTTGTATAATATCTTATAATGAAAAAAATCTTATACAAAAGGTAAGAAAATGATTATCTTATATTTTCAAGAACAACAAACCTTCTTAAATCTCCTTTCTGTACGTTTCGGGCCCACTTTGCCCATTTTCAAGTCTGTCGTCTTCAATTGGTGGAATTTAGTCACATTTCACTAAGTCATTAATTAAAAACCATTTTTTATTAAACCTATTTAATTTATGTGTAAGAACTCCTTAATTTTCATACCAGTTAGTCTAAGAATGATACAATCTTTATATAGACTACCTCCAAAAATGCACTGCGATCATACTTTCGTGTCGAAATTGTGAACATTTGATTCATTTGTAAGTAGTTTATTTTATTAGCTATTTGTTCTTTTTCTATTTTTTTCTTAATTTTTATTGATGAAAAAGAAAAAAAGGCGTTATTTCAATTAATAGTTGATGATCACTGGAAAAGAGAAGTAAGGGATAGATTACCGAATAAAAGAAGGTTTATATATAGATATAACAGAGAATAGATATAATGTGGTAATGTAGCGAGGAGAATAATGTATTTAGAGTTAAAATTAAGGAAACAAATAAATTGTTACAGTGGACTGATAAGTATGCTGTGTTTGTAGGAACCCAAGGTATTTGGGCTGCTTTGCTGTTAATAAAGCATTTTTCTCTCATTCTATATCCATTATTGACGGCAGCCCATAAGTCGATGCCCGACTTATCAATATTCATTTTGTAATTAATAATAATAATATTATTATTTTTAAACATTTTATGTGCAGATTCTTGGTACCGACTCACAATTTTTTTCACAATTGAATCAGAATATTGATATTTATTGAAAACTTCTTCAAATATTTACAATATTATAATTTAATCCTAATAAGAATGATAAGATTCTAACAATATTTAAATGGATATAAAGGACCACATATTGGATTGCCTCTATCCTCAAGAGCCATAGGCACAAGTACATTGAACTATATTCTGTTTATTATATTATATTCTCTTAAAAAACGCTAGCAGAATTGACATAGTGCTCTGGAACCTCTGAAAGACTTTTTATTGAATTCCTACGGATTAAAAATATTTTCAGGCATTCCATAAGAATATTTTTGATAGTCCTGATGAGCCGGGAGATTATCAGGTGGATGCTTCAAGACAGTAACGGGTCACAGGGGGTGACCGCCCCGCGCTATAGACTATTTTAATAAATGACTTTATGCCTTACATGCAAATGTATAGTTTATATTAAAGGTTCTCCGCGAGGTTATATTCATATATAATATAATAGAATTATAAAACAAGGATCGCTCAGTGGTCAAAATTCGACCAAAAATACACTATTTTACAATCTTTGTGATTTATTTATATAGTTAAAATGAGCAGAAATTAAAAAATCGAATTAATTAAAGTTCAAAATAGAATCAGTCAACCCGTCCAAGAAATAATCGTAGCACTGAAAGACATACAGACAGACCAATGACCAAAAATAAGTTTTTTGGAAGCAAATACGCCAAGAACTTTTGAAAACTGTACATGGAAAAATTGACCCGATTACAATGCAGCAAAACTTAGATTTACTATCATTCGTTTATCCGTCAGTTTAATTTAACCGCCAATGCTGTAGAAACGATAAAAAAATGTGGGGCTTTAACACATGGTGTGAGAATTTTAATAGAAAATATTAATAGAAGATTAGTTTCCTACTTTTTATATTTACGTAATGTTCAGTAATACTAAGAATAATTTAATAACATATGGACCATATACTATTAGCTAAAAGCAATTATAGAAAGTGAAATTAGTTCTAAAAAAAGATAACTACATGCATAAATAATTGACAAATAACATATATTCGTTTGCTCAAAATCTCGAAATTATTATGTGCAGCAGGAAGTGAAAGAACAAGAATGAGAAAAGGGAGTACAAAGAAAATTATAAACTAATCAATTTTAAAGAACCTCATTTGTGACTTAGACGTTATGAATATTCCACTTTATTCACAAATTTAAAGCCAAATCATAAGATTCAAAGTATAGTATACGTAGATACTAATACGAATTAAGGTATATTTCTAAAGTTATTTCTTTAATCCGTCCAATCACTTAGCCATCTCGCTCTTGGTGGTGGGTCGATGCCGGTTAATCGAAGTTTCACTGAACCTTCCCATTCTTGGAGCGGTCGGAACATAAAAACATGGCTGTATCTTTGCTAATAATGGCCTGATGTCGATGATTATTGGTTTTGTTTTGTTCTGTAGAGAATTTAATTGTCTGTCAAATAATCAAATGAAATATTCTTTCTGTCTTTCAATTTTTCGGGGATTTAGTAAATGTAGGGATAGTTAAAGAGCTTTAAGGAGAAGACTTGAGGCAAGTTCCATCAAATCTTCTGAGCAGTTTTGGCGCTACACTCTGATACGGTTTTATGGGCATAATGCAGTCGATATAAAGCTCTGGTTCACAGGCACAACGGGCTCAAGCAATACAAAACAAAAAGGAAAGTAACAAAATGATCCAATCGTTCAAGAGATAATCGTTTGAAAGTCCGAAACAAATAAATAGAGATTTACCTACCATAACGAAAAAATATATGAACAATTTTTATATTGTGCACTTCTAAGGGATATTACCTATCCAATGATATGCTTATTTCCCTCATACTTTACACTCAGACGGAGTAATCAATACGACAAAAAAACTGCTTGCCTATTAATGTGTAGATATTACATTTTGTTTATGCACTGATTCTATTTTATCTTTCATATTAGTTAGCTTGCTTTTAATATATAGATACCGAAGAATGCAGTTTACAAAGTAGGGCCTCATATCTAACTATCTGATCGCGGGTCCCACGCTACAAATAAATAAAATTTCAGCTACACAAATTTGCTATTGAACAAAAAATAATATAATTTGGAACTAAACTGCAAAACTATTAGCTGAATATATGAGTTTTGGGAGTAAATTTAAAACAATTAAATGGCGTAAAATGTTGCCAGTGTGCTTCAAAATTTTCAAATTATTCCGGAAAAAGACCTCGACTCCCTCTTCCTCTTGGGAAATATTCTTAGGAGGGTAGACCCTCTTTCCCACCTCGCTTTCACCGCCTTTACTAGAACAGTATCAGTACCCTTCAAAGCAAGAGGGACTCCACGGTATCGTATCGCCCAGGCTCAAGCAAGGTCTAGATCCGCCATTACATCAAGACCTCTGAGAAGATAACCGTGTGAAAATCTCAGTACGAGCCAACAATGATTGGCTTCTTCATTTTCATTTTGTAATTTCTTTCCTATTAGTTGGGCGTTTGTTTCACTTCATCAAGTTTTTGGTTTACTAATCATTATTTTCTTACCATTTTGATCCTATCTTGGTTCACCGTTAGTTTTTTCCAGTTCCTGTAAAGATGTATTTTACGATAAGTCTTTCATATTTACGAGCCAAATGGGGAGCATCAGCCCTTTCGTTTCGTACTTGCTAAACCATATGGAATGAGCATTTCGATTGTTGACCTGCAGCCTTCTCCATAAATTTCGAATTTCCCTAATGAAATCATGAATTGCGATTTTTCATGGCTTAACCACAGACATGAAATCCGTCATTATGGCCAAATCAGTACCCAGTGGCCTAAGTACGATTTCGGAAGCAAGCGACAACCATGTTTTAAGGCCTTTTAAGCTTCTAACTCAAAATTTGAAGATGTGGCTGTGTGTTATATATAATAATACAATGCTAGTTAATAATTATATTACCAAATATATTATAATTTGGTATTATATTTTATTGCTATAAAGTTCAAGTAGAAGCCCATTTGCCACTGGGCATTTGCCACTTTTCCACCTGCAATATATGCCCCTATTTGTACCGTTCATATTTTCTATCCAACATAGAGTTTTTCTGTAAGCTGCTGCTCAAGCAGAAAATATTGAGATAGATCATAAAAAAAACTTATAAACAGATCAAATGTATTATTTTTAATAGAGTTCGATTAGATCCTTTAAAAAAATATATACTATTTTCAAATTTTTCGTGTAGTAAATGCTTTCCTACGTTGCCAGTGAATGTTTTTTTACGCTGGAAGGAGTGGGATACAGCAATAGTCATTACAACCCGTTCTCCGCTTTCTATTATTAAAGAATCAAATTCTCGTATTTTTCTTTTTATTCCAAAACAGGAACATTAAAACCATAAAACTTCGAAATCATTTTTATTGAATATACTGAGGAGAATTATTATTATTTTTTTAAAAATTATATTAAAATGAATTATCGCTTATTATTAAGTAGTGGTGAAAATACGAACCTAGACTTTTCAGACTGATTCTTAAAAACAATGATTGGAGAATTCCACATTCTATTTAAAATTATAATTTATAAATGCACAAATATTACTTTTATATCTTTGGCTCTAAAATAATCCTTATTTTAAAATAATAATTCTGGGATTTAAATTAATTAAATTAAAAAAATCTAAGATAGTCATTTTTTCCACTTACCTCAGTAAACCAATGGACACAATCGACTGTAAACCACCAATGTCATTTATATTTTATGGAGCGTTGCAATCTATGCACTTGAACAATTATTATTGCCACTCATGCCGATACAGATCATTAATTTATTTATTAAATTCATATTATTCATTTGGAGAATTGTTTATATTATAGTATTTTTTATGCTTGACATTCCTGCAATATATTTCATAGTATTTAATATATATCATTATTAGTGATATCGAAAATCCTAAATATTAATTAATAATAATTAGTAACCACTTATTTAATTATTTCAATAACAAGTATATAGAAATTAGTGATATAATAATATATAAAATAGTGTAGGTTCTTAGTATAATTTCAAATTTAAAATAAATTTTTATTAATTATATATAAATTTTATACTTGTTTGGCAGCACCTCTTTGTTAATTAACTTCGACCCATGATAATATTATGTCCCCAGAATGCTTTGATTATTATTATTTTTGTTATTACAATGGATTTTACAATTATCAATCAAGTTAGCAGATATTTCAATGCTGTGTGGCATTAGACAAGGTAAAATTCTGTTATTATGAGAAATAATATACTATAATATACGGATTGTAATGACTATTGCTGTATCTTAATCCTTCTAACGTAAAATCGTTACTTTAATTCTACTCCGGGGAAATCATTAGAAACTATCAATGTCGCTATATATGGAATCTTTCGACCATTGATAAATCATTTTCCGTATGGCAGATATTAGATAAAAAAATAGAATACGAAAGAATAGTTCATCAGCTTAACATGGATTTCATGAAGGCTAACAATTCTATTGAGCAGGAAACACCAAAGAAATTAGCCAGTCCAGTATGTCCTAAATATTTAATAATATAATATAATATTGGCTCGAAATATGTGAAATCTTGCCATTTAGGTTTAGGTTTAAATAGATATAAGTTTTGAAAAAATAATAATTCTAATAGTAACAAAATAAAAAGTATAGAGATAATTTTTGTCAAAAAAAAATGTTTTGAACAGTTGAAAAGCTTGCCTTAAAATTATTTTTGTCTTATATCTATTTCACATTTACTGAAAGGATTTATCTGATTTATAAAAATTATTAAAGCTGGAAGCTCTGGGAAAATATTTACTATATGAAAAATGTGAAAATAGTATATATTTTTTTAAGACGAACTTACCGAACACCATTAAAAATTATATATATATATATATATATATATATATATATATATATATATATATATATATATATATACCAGCAAAATATGTATTCTGATAGAGTAAGAAGACCCTGGAAACTGAGGTAGAGAATCTCGATAGTAATAAATAATAATAATAATGATGTCAAAGGGACTTGTTTACAAATTTAAATTTTTTTAATACTTCCTTAAATAATAAGATTATTATCAAAATCAAATTATTAAACATACATGTCAATTTGATATCCTTGTTATAATATAATGACTTCCTCCAAACTGTAATTAGAGATGTATTCAATGTTTTAATAATATTATTCTTATGCCATTTAGGTGGCCAAAAAGCATCTATGTTTTTCTTGTTTATGAATAATTGAAAACATCATTATTTATGTTGAATGTGTTATTTTGTACTTAGTTTAATACTCAATTAATAATCAAATTCAATTTACTATTATTATTCTTTTTAAATATCTTCTTCTTATGCATAAACTGAAAAGGAGCTTGAACGTTTTTTTTTTAAATAATGAAAAGAACGGCTTAACTTGATTGATGATTAAACGATCAAAAAATGAAGATTTTTTTTTTAAATAAAAAGGTAAATAGTATTGATAAAGAATATGTCCAACTTGGTATATTATCAGTGAGTGCAGGAAATTATGGCGCATTGCTGAGAAATAAGTGCCTAAATCAACTTGCAGAATGAGATTGACTCAACGGATTTTAATGTTCATCATCTAATTTTTGTTATTCTGAAACCTTGAAGATTTTACCGTAATTTCATCCAAATCCAATAAAATTTCGAAGTTAAAACTAATTTTATTTCAGGAAGCAGATGGGCCCGTGTATTCAATATCCACTGAGCAGAAATCCGAAATACAATCTGCCAATAGAGCCTAAACTCTAATTTTTGGCATACAATAAAGCGCGATCTTGCAAGACTTAAAAAAAAAATTGAAATATTTCAAAAACTATTGTATTAATGAACAAAACCTCCTTACTAATATATCAGGTTTGAATTTTATATATCCGTATTCTCTGCCTACAAATAATTACACAGACCAACGATGAAAAAACTTTTGTACTGAAAATACCTTATTCCTATAGTTTTTAGAGTGCTGAATCCAAATACGATATTAAAAAAGCTGTATCACCCACAATTTTAACTATTAAAACTGGTCAATTCTTTAAAAATCGCTTAATTTAATAAATTTAACTATAAAATGTGAAGAAATTGTGGGTGATAAAGCTTTTTTAATATCATATTTGGATTCAGCACCCTAAAAACTATAAGAATAAGGTATTTTCAGTACAAAAGTTCTTTCATAGTTCAAAAAGCGACTCATCGTAGAAAAAGCTACACAAGAAGCTTCAAAGAAAAAAGAGAAAGAAAGTATAGACCAATTCCAGTTAACAAGTGAAACCTGAATTAGCACATTATATCACTGTTTTAAGTAACCACTGTAAGTACAAACCATGCTTATGATGGTTTGTATATTACATAGTGCTACAACATAGTGTTTCATTAATTCCCCCGTATACCGTATAGGGGTTTAGATAGGGGTTTATACTATATAATACAAAGCATATTGCTGGAAAACTATGGGTGATACAAAAAAACTAATGCCAGATTTAGATTCAGCACATAAAAATCTTTAAAGATCAACTATTAAACTTAAAAAAGTTTTCAAAAAAATTTTTTTTGTTGGCCTGTATTATTTTATTTTAAAAGTTTCAGAACGTAAATATTAGGAAATGAAATGCTGCAGATTTTACAATATTTTTCCTTTATTAATAAAGGACCTGGAACGCACCGATTGAATTATATTAATGATTTCACGGCTACGTACAGTGCTTTGAGATTGAACAAAAAACAAACAATCTTATCTTGATTTTTTACTTCCTTGTACGCAGTAAAGGTAATTGTAATCGCGAAAATTTTCGGTTTTCAGATTTCAACGGAAATATCCATTTTGACCATCCCTGAATCCATTTTGACTAATTTTGTCGTGACGTCTGTACATAGGACCGTACATGCGTATCTCGCATAACTCTAAAACGGTTAAAATTTAAATTATGTATTTAGAATTGTTGTAAAATATAATGTGAACCTCCCTTTTTGGTCACTGTATGATCATCGGAAGTGGTACTTTACTTGAAGGTGGTAATTGATTTATTATTAAAATTTTAAAATATAATGCAAAACTTCTCAAATTTACTATTTATAATTTATATATTAATTTAGATAACAATGGATTTTGGTCTAAATTGGGAAACCGAACGCGGTATCTTACTTGAAGGTTATAATAAACATTCATCAAAAATCATATTAAAATATAATACAAAACATCTCAAATTTGTTAAATAAGACTTTTATTTCAATATAAATAATAAAATAAATTTTGGTTAAAATTGGTGAGCCGAGGTCATTATAAACTTACATCAAAAATTATATTAAAATTAAATATAGTGATCATATGGTTCCGTAATAAAGATTACAAATGCGATTTTTTTTCCCCTCTAATTAAACATTTTTATTGCTTGTTTAAAGTGTTAAAATTGAATGTTAAATAATTGTTACCCTCCCCATTTGTGAGCTGAAAAAGTCTGCAGCAGGATAATAAGATATAAGCTAAGTGGGTTCTTCCGCCTAAAATGTCGAATTCCAATGCTTTATCTTGTGGCATTGACAATTCTAATGTTGCCACAAAAAAAATTGTAATGTTGAAAAAATCTCTTGGGAGCTTATTACCTACTGAAAGAAAAGGACATTTAATAACGGAATGAGACCTCCAGAAACAAAAGCTTGTGTGTGTTTCAATACATATGGTCGCGACGCCGAGTGCCATTTTTACTTCTATCTTCTGAAACTAGTAACCAATTTCAGGATCATCTTTTGAGCCACAGATTTATACAAGGAAGTCATACGGTGTCTACAGCAGATATTTTTAAACTACATTTAAACTTTATCTGAAGATGTCAATTAATATGAACTAGGATCACCCAGTGGTCGAAATTCGACTAGAAATACAATATTATATCAGTTTTGTGATTTATTTATACAATTAAAATGAGCAGAAAAAATTTTGTACTGCAATGGTTTGAATGTAAATTGAAATTAAAAAATCGAATTCATTGATGTTCAAAATAGAAAACAGAAAACTCGTTCAAAACATAATCGTGAAACAGAAAGATACAGACAGACATATGGGCAAAAATATGTTATTTTGGACTCTGTACTTCGAAAATTTAGCCCTATTACAATACAGCAAAACATAGATCAACCGTTAATCGTTTATACATCAGTTCCTGCTAGCCGTCACTACTATAAAACACACAAAAAAGTGGGGGTTCTAACTCCTGGTGTGTGAATTTCAAGCGAAAATATTAACAGGAAAGTAGTTCTCAATTTCTTATATTTACGTAAAATACAGTAATATTAACAATAATTAATAACAATTGAACGATATATATTAGATAAATACAATTCGAGAAAGTCAAATTAGTTTTTAGAAAAGACAAATACATAAATAAATAAAGTTATTACATACATTCGTTGGCTCAAAATCTCGGACTGAGACGATAAGAATATAACATATAATTCATGATTTGAAACTATTTTTTATGGGTACTGATTATACTAGTGATCCGCATGAACCCGATTATAGGTTAAGGCATATTTCGAATGATATTTCTGTTAATCCAAGTTAATTATAGTTAATCCAAATTTTACTGTATTTTTCCAACCCAGAAGTGGCAGGAAGATAAAAGCATGGCTATAATGCTCAATCCACTATATTTTTGCTAATAATAGTCCGCTTTCAATTATTTTTGCTTTGTTTTGTAGAAAGTTTGATTATCTTTTAAATGAGTGCATGAATATGCATTTTGGTCTCGTAAGCGATGGTGTTCATCAGACAGAAATTTTATTATACATATAAATATGAAATATAAACATGCCATTTATTTATTAATTCAGTTTTCACTCATAAGGGAAGAACCAATGGGTCCCGATTCCAACTAAATTGTTTCAGGTAATTCTGCATCCAAAAATAATGGACACTTGGGCCGTCGTTCGTTCCAATAGAATTGAGAAAAAAATAATAAAACAGGTTGAAACTACTTAATTTTATACATCGAGTTTGGAAAACGATAGTGACGTGGTTTTCCCGCCAAAACATTTGTTTTTCAGATTATATTATTAGAAAAATGCAAGCTGTAAAAAATAATTGTTTTTTGATCAAATATATTGAAAAAAATGTTAAGATTTTTGGGTAAACTATACTAACATATTTTTTCACTCCAAAAATTATGGCATATTTTGATTCAGCGCAAGAAAAACCTTCATTTTGAAAATATCAAAAAAAAAAAAAAATTCAGTTCCGAGAGGGTTCAAAATTTTTAAAGTTCGAAATTACGTTTCGATTTGATAATCTGTATCTCGTCATCAATTTATCTCGATGGAAAATGAGAACATTCTTCTTTCAATTCATATAAACAGTTATTGCATTATTTAGAAGGTCTGGGTAAAAAAAATGTGATTACAAAATTAAGGTTTCTTTGCGAATAACGTTGGTCCTAAAAGACCTAGGAACACCACGGTTTAAGCAATTGGTGTAATTTAAGAACCTTTACCTTGATTGTATGAAATCTTTCAAAATGTTTCTGAATTAAGGGAGATTATTTGAATCCTTTAACACTTGGCATAATATGGATATTACACTTAAAAACCGCCCTAAAAATTTCAAACTAAATTTTAATTTACTAAAAGATCCTAGGCTCTTAACTATGTACGTATTATAATTTGAAATAATTATTTGTGATGATCGGAATTATCATTTTTTTTTTTAAATGTAATAATTAAATTAACAATAAAAAACCCATCAGAACGAGTCTACACTTATTCATATACCCTAGCTTCCTCAGGATGCCATTGAAATTTAATTTAGAAATTTAACGATATGTAATACCAAAACTTTATATGATCCGTTTATAGTAAATTTAAGAGTTATCCAATTTTTTTAAATGAAATAGTTAAACTTTAGAGAGGTCTGAATGTTCTATTGAATTATATTTAATGAAAAAAATATTCTTCTACGGAGTGAAGTGTATGAACAGAATTTTTATATTCAAAATTTGCGTCAGATTTGGTTTTAGCACTTTGAAAAACCCCTATATTCAAATTTTCGGGCAAATGAAAAAATTTTGCCGAAGGTCTACCCTTCAAATTTATTAAAGCATTCAAATAACCCTCCATAATTCACAAATCCTTTGACAGATTTAAAACAAATTTGGAGGGTCGGTAAAGTTTTTTTAAACTATTCCTTTATTGATTTATTAGTTGAATTTTATTTAATAATTTCAGAGCGTAGCCAGACAAAAAAGGTATGAGAACTACTGCTTTAAAGGGATGGCTAAAGGCTTTGATAATTTTTTATTTTAATTTAAAAAATAAAATCTTAACAACGTCTAGAGCTTACAATCCAGGCCGCCAGCCGAATGTTATCGATTCAAATACAAAAACTGTGTCGGTAGGACAATGAACTGAGCCCTACACATGTTTCTTTTCTTTTTCTTTTTTTTTAAACATTTGAATTCTTTTCTTTCTTATCCCATTTGAACTACATCTACCCTTCAGAGTATTTATTTTAAAATAGGAAAGAAATAAAATTTTACAACTTAAGAAAGGACTATGAACAAACAAACCTGGACTGGCGCCGACCTAGAAAAATAAAACAATACGATAACCAGCCCCTTTGTGAATTGGATTTATCTATTTCCTTGCGAAACACTTGAAATTATTATAAATTATTATATTATGTAATAGGTGTAAATATTTTATGCAAAACTACCCCATCCATTTTATTATTTTTTTAATATATAATTCTGTTCAAAATATAGGTAATTTTGCACACGAAAATAATACAATAATATAACAAAAATTACAATCTGCACCCTGATTAAAAACAATAATAATAAAAACCATCCTCATCCCTCTTTCTTAACCCTTGTTCAGCTTCAAGTAGTTTGAATTAATTATTGTTAGTGAAATTAATTAAAATTAGTAAATTAAGTAATACTATATTATATACTAGCTCTGCGGCGCGTTAAATTTGGACTAATATACAAAATAATTTAAAAAATTAATAAACTATAATATGTTGTTCCGTTTCATTTGTTAGCTACAGACATTTTCATGTATAATACAACTTTTACTTTTAATAAAATACAACTTTTAAAGTATAAAATACAACTGAAATTTCAGCACTTTCTAATTCTGTAGCAAATTCGTAAACTTACTACAGGCTGTATAGTTTGAAATACAATTGAAAAATAACAAAAACAAAAAATCGAATTTTTCAAAATCGTCAATTTAACTATATAGTATATTTTGTAGTATTTATTATAATGAAAATATCGAATTATTACGAAGGCTTAGCTTGATATTAATAAATCAATTTTCGAGAAGAAAAACCAAGAAAACCAGTAAGAAGTTGTACAAATAATTAAATTATCTGAAGGTGACATGTTGCTTAGAAAAGTATGTTATATGGATTAAGAGGAACGTTCTAGTAAAAGACTTATAACATGATCTGAAAATAGGAATTGTAACCAAAAATCGATGTTTTCACCAAAACAATTGCTGTATTTAATTATCGGAAATATGTATTTTTAGGTTCTAGAGGTCAAGATTTGAATTAATACTATTTTCTTGAAGACTTAACATCTTTATCAATGTTATGTTACAATCTCGAAACTCTTCTTTAACATTCCGGAGTATTTACATTCTAAAGAAAATAGTTGTTAGTCCGCCGTACTTTAAAATCTGATTAAATATTTATTTATGGGCCCAAGTTATGGTAGGTACTTGTTATTTTTTTTTTCACCTATTAATAGGGGTGTCGGTTTTTGTAAAAAAAAAAACAAAAAAAAACCTGTTATGGGTTATTCCGGTTATTTTACCTTCAGTTATAACCGATGCAAATAGCTAAAAATCCGGAAATAACTGATTATAGTACAACTTTAGAATACAGTCACCTTGTGATTCTACTTGTGGCACATTCGCTGCAATCCAGTTCCGTTCCTGTTATTTTGGATTATATTATATTTCTATATTTTTTCAATACACCAGTAGTTCATTCTCTTATTCATTGATTCACCTAGCTTGTAAGCTTCTAAGGTAATATCTTTTAGTTCAGTTTTTCCTGTTGTTACTCTATTCCTTACCAATAGGGCTGCACAATCCAATATTTAATTGGCCAAGATCTTTATTCAAAATACTCTCAAAATTTGTGTTCCGTATATAGTATCAACATCCAATTGTTTTATATATATTACTGAAGAGGGATACCTGCACAAGGAAGGGAGTGATAATTGAGAAAAGTACAAAACCTACTATTTATTTAGTTTGCGTAATTTATTTTCGGACCCTTCAATAACAAAGTTGTCTTTAGGTATTCTCTATATTTACTAATCAGATGTTCACAAATAAACCTTTATTAATATAATTTAGGATTAGATACGGAATAGGCTATACAGTGCCTGCAATACTGAACGGTTGTGTGGGTTTAGAGAGTCAAAACGACAGCCATGGTCGGACGCAACTTAGGGTTTTGTATATTTCTAGTTTTATTGGTTTATTTGTTTTCCCGCTTCTGACCCAAACGATCATTTGCGTCAAGAAATAATATATTATAACAATTTCATTTGGGATTTGTTAATTGATTTAATTTTAAAGTTTATATATTATTATGCAATAAATGTAAACTTTTTCTTTTCTTTTTCTCTTTAAAGACTTATATAGCTCAGCATGCCTTTTAGTGATTTATACATATATATATATATATATATATATATATATATATATATATATATATATATATATATATATATATATATATATATATATATATATATACTACATTTTTATATATATACGGGAAGGGATCCCATTATAATCACCAGTTGTAAGCCCTGAGAAAAATTCAAAACATAATATTTATTATTAAACTATAATTCATTTAATTATTAATTTATTTTTCATTCAGTTTTATTGATTTATGGACTCTTCCATTATAAAATTGTCTACAGGCATTCTCTATATTCACAATCACATGTTCCTAAATTTTCTATTGATATAACTTATAAACGGGACAGGCTATACAGTACCAGCAATACTGAACGGTTGTAAGGGCTTAGTGGATTTAAACGACGGGCACAGTGGGACGCACCTAAAGGTTTGATCATAAAATAGGTAGGTAATAGAGAAATGAATATTTACATTGCCTATTACCAGCGATCTATCCATCGATAGATCATTGTTCAATGACTAAATCTTAGGATAGGAATTCGTTCATTCTTTAAATAATGTTTACTAGGGGGGTATTGATGTTCTCTCTTTACAGTAGTTCGATAATCATCCACAAATCAATAGCCATAACTATAGACCAAAATATGTTTGCGTGCGTAGAGACGTTATTTGAGATGGGCAACTCGATCACTATCACAGGTGGCTATTACATTCTAAAGGTCAGCGGTATCTTTATGTCTACTTTAGATGTCGTTAGATAACTATTGCACCTCGGACTTTTATGACTTGTAAGACCGCCTTTATGTGTGAATCTGTACTGAACAGCATACAGGTGACTCTCACTTGGGCCTCACATCTTGAATACTTGAAGGCTTTTAGGGTTATAATTTTATCCCAGTTATATATATATATATATATATATATATATATATATATATATATATATATATATATATATATATATATATATATATATATATATGACAATTATATACGAGATGATGGGCTTACTTTGTGGTAGGGGTGGAATTTGACAAGATCTTATTGACTTTAAGAAACTAACACAAAAGTGATACCATGAAGATAGAATATTGATACCTACCACTAAGGCATTTCTGTTGCAAGATCTAGGCGACAAATTAAAAAAAACGAAAAGAAATATTATGTCACAAAATTTACCCACCTTTCATCTATAGCAAAATATATATATATATATATATATATATATATATATATATATATATATATATATATATATATATATATCAATATTCAAGCTGTAGCATATTTGGGAGTTTCATAATATTCAGTCAAAGAAGAATAAATCATACCTATAATATGTACCCACCCCATAATAGTCTATTGTACTATAGAGCTCAGATACCGTCTTTCTTATGGCCAACTTATGAAGGTGAAAATCACTACTTTTCAGGAGAGCAAAAAAATTGTTACATTCTTCAATGTATAAGGGTCGATTATGACTATTTTGAATTTTTTTGTTGGTGTTTTTTATATTTTATCTCATAGTTTTCATGTGTATTAATCGTTTTACCTTTATAATAATATGCATATTCGCTAATTTAACTTGGAAGCTCCAAGCTTTCAAACGCTTTTCATAAAAACACAACTGAGATTTCAGCACTTTCTAATGCTGTAACAAATTCGTAAACTTACTACATGCTGTATAGTTCGAAATACAATTGAAAAATAACAAAAATCGAATTTTTCAAAATCGTAAATTTAACTATATAGTATATTTTTGTAGTACTTATTATAATGAAACTATCGAATTATTACAAAGGCTTAGCTTGATATTAATAAATCAATTTTCAACGAGAAAAAACAAGAAAACCAGTAAGAAGCTCTATAAATAATTAAATAATCTGAAGGTGACATGTTGCTTAGAAAAGTATGTTTTATGGATTAAGAGGAATACTCTAGTAAAAGAATTATAACATGATCTGAAAATAGGAATTGTAACCAAAAAACGATGTTTATACCAAAACAATTGCTGTATTTAATTATCGGCAATATATATTTTTAGGTTCTAGCGGTCAAGATTTGAAATAATAAATATTATTTTGTTTGTAATTAATACTTTTTTCTTGATGACAACATCTTTATCAATTTTATATTTTTTTGGAAGTGTAAAGACAACACCTCTATACTTCTTACGCCTTTATTTAATTTTGTGACGTTCCGGACTCAGATTGTCCATAATCAAACATCTTTTTCTATTACAAGTTAGCAAAGTTTTAAATACTAAATTGATCTTCAGAGTTAGCTCATTTGTAAGGCACTGCGCTCCTATTCTCGGGTTGGATACCGGCTGTGATAGATAATTATTTATTCTGTTATCAGCCGTTGATCGAACCTGTGGCGACCCCGACTGGACTGTCGGCGCTTTATTCTAAGCCTCTCTGCCTTGATGATGGCCCAAAACTAAGGCGGAAACGTCGGCACACAATAAAATAAGATTTTATTTTTTCTTTTCATTTATCGCAACCTCTCAACCAAGCTTCTCTATATATTTCTACGGTCAACCATACTTCCACCATTAAAAATATGTAATATCAATTAATGTATTGTTTTTTCTGTCTGACGATGCCTGCATTGGCGAAACAACGACTGGTTATATGTTCACCGGCATTTTAAAGAATAAAGGTTTTGTGATTGGAAACATTATCGATCAAGGAAGCGTAAACCTGTTTCAATCCACCGTTTGGCATTTCTCCTATCTGTTACGAGATTAGGACCAAACAGATCACGATGTCTGTGTAGCTTTTTAATTTTTATATTCCGATCCAAGATGGCGGTCGTTTTAATACCTCCGTATCATCAAAAATCTATTTGTTTCCGAGCCATTACCAAATGCGTTTTTCCGATTTTCTTGAAAGTCGGCATGGATGCTCCTTAAAGGCATTTGAACCATTTTGTTTCGTTTTTATAAGCATTGACAAAAATGGTAAAGGGAAAACTAAATAAGATAATTAAAATGTTTGTGAGGAAATTAGATTATTTTTATGATGAAAAAATTATCAATCCTATAATGGGCTCTCTAATTATTTGTGAACTATCTTTTAAATTTCGACCTTGATTTTTATATCTGTAGCTTGATTTTCTGACGTCGATAATTGCAATAGTGTGCTGATATCTTAATGTTACAAGAAGTCTATGTGAATTAGAAAGACCACGTGACAGTCTGATATTTATATTCCGGAGGATTTGAAAAAAATAAATAAAGGATTCACCTCCCTTTTTGTGTGGATTAAACTTCTTTTTTTTCACTTTTATGAATTAAGTGATGAGTTGAAAACATATACAGTATTTTGTAGTTTTACTATTTATTTTGTTTAAAAAGTTCTAAATAATCTAAAATCTAAAGTACTTGCCCAGATTGACTAATTGTATCAAAAAAATTTTTAATCAATACGAACATAATGACTTAAAATTTGTTTTATGTAGACATTAGAGAAATTTATATATATATATCCTAAAATATAAACCAATCGGCGAAACATGCCATAATAAATCATCATATATTTGAATTTGATAAACTCAAAATAATTGATAGGGAAAAAAAAATAGTAAAATAAGAAAGACTAAAGAATCAATTCACATAACACTTCCTTGTACGCCTATTAAACTATAAACCGGTGGCTCAAAAAGTGGTCCTAAATTTGTCTACTATTTTCCGAAGATCTCAAAAACGCAGGATCTCAAATACGACACTCAGCGCCACGACGTCTATTGGCGTCCATCTAATGACATCCACACACACACACACACACACACACACACACACACACACACACACACACACACACACACACACACACACACACACACACACACACACACACACAATACACACACACACACACACACACACAAACACACCGTTATAAAAAGGTTGAAAACGGTTAGTATGTGCTTATCCATGAAAATCTTTTTGTGATTTTTAGCACGATTCGTATTCTTCCCGTCTAGAAGGCGGAAAGTGAAAAACAAAAGAAAACATTTTCAGGTAAAGCACCACTTCCGAATATCCAATTTTAATCAAAATCTAGTATATTATTTAAATTGATACAAAAGACTTATAATTTAAGATGTTTTGAATTATATTTTAATATAATTTTTGACGTACGTTATCATGGTTTTCAAGTAAAGTACCACTTCTACTAGCTAATTTGAATGAAACTTTAGAACATAATTTATATTGATACAAAAAAGTCGTATATTCTAAATTTTAGATGGTACCTATTATATTTTAATATAATTTTTGAAGAAAATCGATTATGACGTTCAAGTAAAGTACCACTTCTGATGATTATGTGGTGACCAAAAAAGGAGATTCAGAACTAATAAGTGTATACAAAATAATGACAGTTTTTCAAAAAAAGTTAATATTTTTATTTCTTTAATATAATACCGAATTAATATTCGAAATATAACGTATTATGATCCACTGTTGTCAACCATCCTTCAGCCAGTTTCTCGATGCCATGCTGCTACCTCTCCCTGGGGCGGCTGTCGAAAAACTCTTGAACCACAATGCCAACTTCTGCAAAATTATTTCTTTTTTTTCTCTTGAAAGTGGGTGTGGGAGGAAATAAGTGATAATCTGATGGAACGATGTCTGAATTGTATGGTAGGTCCGGGAGAAAGAAGTTCGATCCTCTGAAGATTTTTAAACTTTATCTGCGTACGACTGAAATTGTGTTCTCAAGCGTTATTCTGCTATTACTTAAAACACCTTAACGCTTTACCAAAGCACTCTGAAAATTCCGCATGTTTTCTAACAGTTCACAGTGAAGTTTGGGGTTCGTAGAACATCCGTCAAAACCTCATAGAATCTCATCAATATCCACTAATGATCACCCTGAGCCCATCTTCCTTTCCTAGGACATATCTCCTTTGCTGATTTTTTCAAACTAACGTCACGTTGTACGGTGGTCAAGGACACCTTCGCCTTCAGCTTGAACAATTTCATGTATTGCTTCAGCGGCTGTAGTTTTTTTTATTTATTTTTTTCATGTTACGAGTATTTCTTAAGAAACCATCTTCTTGTCCGGCTGCAGCTGATGAACTAAGGATTTATTGCACGGGTCAAATTTTTAAAAACAAGCTTACTTAATCCTTTACACGAGAGTATTAGTTATTGATAAACATTGAATAGAATTAAAGTGCGTAATTACATCCTTTGATAAAACGATCATTATTTTTGATGCACACCATAAGATGTTGCAATAATACAAAATTTCAATTTTCTATGTCTAACCGTTTTAGAATTATATGGATACGGACTAACGTTCGAACGAACCTGCGTACAGACGTCACGACGAAACTTGTTAAAATAGATTCAGGGATGGTCAAAATAGATATTTCCGTTGAAATCTGAAAACAGAAAATTTTCGCGATTACAATACTTCCTTTACAGCGTACAAGAAATTAAAAACGCAGTAAACTGTAAAACAGATGTGGCATGCATTATATCGGTATGCAATATGCAGAAATAATTAATAAAAGTAACATTTATATATAAAATGAAAAAAAATTGGTCTAAATCATAAAGAATTAGTGTAGAAGACAATCTCTTGTTACATTGTGGGAGAAATGAGATTAATTAATACAAGTGGCAGTAGTTAACAGTCTATGAATAGGGAAGGATTAAATGGGTAAGCATAGCCATCGATAAGAAACAATCATTAAAAATCAGCAATGATTATTCATTAATAATAATAATAAATATAAATTTGTTTACAGAACATGACTGTATCAATAATATCTATAGTTAAGAAACAATGACGAATAAACAATGTTGGTTTATGCATTGCATTCTGAAAACACTAGAAATTTAAGTGCAACAGAAAACTTAAAATATGCGTTAAAAAAATATTATTTAAGAATAGATAATAGCTAATAAGTAAATTTCTTTGGTTAATTTTCAGAACAAGTGAACATTTAATAACAAAAAATGTAGAGAAATACAGAAATTGTGTTTCAAATGATTTTTTTTATTTATTTAGTTTGGAATTTATTTAATTTGCCATCTGCAAATTATTTTTGCAACATGCAAATCTGCGCTCATCCTGGTATAGCGGTCAACTTAGCAAATCTCTAGGCCATTTCCTCGAAGGCCGTCTGGCCGTCTGTATGGTTCGTGGTGGATGTATGTACTAATGGGTTCCAGTCGCAAGTCTGCCTGTTGTGGAAATTTTTGAAGTATTCTGTGGCAGTATCTGAAATGGTTAGGATGTCCAAGTCTGAAATATGAAGTAAGCTATTTGTAGCATAGAATGGCGCGTCCTCTATTTTTCTAGATACTTTTGACGGGAACAACTGAATCATTGGATGCTTAAAGTAACAATGAAAGCTTGATGATAGGAGTCCGAAACGTCGTAAAAATGTTTAAAAATAAGTAAGATGGTTTTAATAACTTCCAGAAACTAATATAGTATATGATATAATAATTATATTATAAATAGTTGCACTAACCTTGTAAATATACGGCCGGTGACAGAGGATGAAGTCCTTGGGTGAGCGTCACTCCCGTCGAGTTCTGTAGCAGCGCCACCCCGACCAGCTCAAGACCACCCTCGGTCTCACCTCCTGCGGCAACATTAAGGGTTGAATGGTTATTACTTGGATTATGGTGTGTAATATTGCGTGAGTGTGTAGTGATGTCTGTGGTTTAGGTTTATGGAAACAGCTGTTCTTTGATATTCATTCAATTCTGTTCATATAGCAACCAAACAGAAAAACAATTCATATATGTTCATATTCATATAACTAAAAATATATAATTATAAGGTCCATTATAAAACAAAGAATATTCGGAAATAGATGGGAGGCCTGTTATGTGATGATACCGTATTACAAGGACCATATCGTCAAAAGAATAAAATCTTCAGCACTGGGAATATGAAAGGATAATAAGGAACATCGGTGATGGAGAAAGGGATGAATGAAAGTGAAAGGAAGAAAAGAGAGAAAAACATAATAGATTAATCATGAAAACAATGATTCTGTGCAACCTTAGCCTTGGCTATCCTCAGACTCAGGGTATTAAGTCAGTAAAGCTCTATGATGTCGATGGTTTTGTAAGGTTTTTCTAGCCCTATTTGTTTCTTTACAACCAAAACAGATGCTTTCTTGTGCGATTCATTTAAAAGTCAGTATTTATTCACTTTATATGCACTTTCTCGTTGTTTTGCATAAAGATATGTTGGATCGATATTCTATTTTCGATTCGCAATGCAGTCTATCATTGCTTTTCATTAGCAGCTTCTTCTTTGTTTTGGCCCATTTTTTTAATTAAAATTAATTAAAGTGAAACTTTCGCTATAAAATGTTTCAATTTTTTAATACTTTTTCGAAGGTTTCAGTATGATCCGCATCAATGGTCTTATGCCGTTACCCACCGTGGAATCTACCGAAAAACAGGAGCCCTCAATAGCTATTAGAAGTGAAACTTTGATGTTGAACACTGCATTATGAAAAACTAACCTGAGGTGGTAGGAACGGATACTCCGCATCACAGAGATAAACATTTTTTTTTAAATAAATGAAAAAAAAGTGGGAGATTGGCCTCACCAGGAACACGGACGTTTGATAAACGTGAATACGTTGATGTTATTGAGAATTGTTTTTATTAGATAGTATGATTTAAACATTGTTGAACATGATGAAGTCCATTGGATCTCAACGTTACATTTGAGACGGAAAAACATTGTTTCAGCCTGGATTAGGAAAAAAAAATTCCTCAATCAGTTATAATTTTATTTATGATAGGTTTACATTATGAAAAATAGGAAATGGCATACTAAATAAATAACTTCTCATCCAAAATTTCTGTATGCAGGCTCTTCTTAAGCATATTATACAACTTTATTAGTACTTGGTCTTTTAAACCGTTGGTGATTGACTTATTTACTTAGAATTATAAGAAACAAAATTAAATATAATAACACAGTAAATCTGTTCCTTATCATTAACACTAAAATTTACGCTTACTTCCAACATAAGAAAATTAAATACATTATATAAAAGAAAGAAATAATAATGATCCTTATTTCCAATGCACTACAAAAAATCACATGTAGTATTTGATACATAAGTTACAATTCACATTGTTTTAATCTATTAGTATCAATTAACACAATAAAATATTATACAATACAATCTGCGGCGTAACCAGCAGGTGGCAAGTTGGCAAATGCCGAGGGCGTCGGACCAAGAGGGGTCTCGGCCTTTATAGCAATAAAATATAATATCAAATTGTATTTATATGTAGTCATGCAATATTATATGAAGTAATACAATTAATAATTATTAAATCGATGAAGAAGTTTCATTCCTTGTTAGATAGTTTCATTCTTTGTAAAATATTACTAAATATTTTAATGACAGTTATACCATAGGTCTTCAAATAGCAAGTTATTAAATAAAATTACGTATAATATTATATAATAATTATTAATATCTTTACATCTTTTTGATGCATGAATAATAAAGGAAGAGCTTGGGTTTCATTGGTGAATTTATAATTTGACGGGAACCCGCGAAAATTTGTCTATGGAGCCCATGATTTTTCTCCACGGCCCTGGAAAAATATGCAAATCTGAACTATTATAGTTAATATTTTGTTGACACCAAAAATATTTATTTTCTCAAATTAATATTTGAAGCTAGAGGAGAACTATTAAGTCTTAATCATTTACCAGCAATCAATAACAGATATGACTATTACCTGTGCAATCAAAACGCACACAGGGAATCAGAATCAGAAAATTCATTTCCTCTCGATATGCCTGATAATGGCGGAAATAAGATTAAGCTGTTTTGGAAAGCGAAAATTTATATGAAAAAATATGGATAAAATGAAAACATGTTTATTTATCTAAAACGTACTACCAAATACAGATAGGAAATGGTAAATGAATTTAATCTATAGAAATTGATTCTCGGGCATCCTAGAAGAAAAATATTTATCATTTTTATTTATATAATTATTTGTTCAATGATCTAACGATTCATGATTTTAGCAATATTGTGGGTAATTTCTTTAAAATTTGTATATTTCAGTTATATTCGTAATTACTTCTATAAAATTCTAGGACATCTCGACAGACGAACTTGCCTCTGTTTAAAGTCATAATTTTTTCTGTTTGATTCTGTATTTCTATATAATTTGTTTCAAATATACATAATTTCTATATATTTATCTACTGTTATATCAACTGACTGAATAGAAATTTATATAGAATGACGAATAGAAATTGTGTAGCCGGAAAAACGTTACCAAATAACAAAACTTCGATGATATTTATTCTTAAAAGATACAAATTAAATTATTCTTTTCTATTTGCTATTCGACTATTGTCATGAGAACTATAATAGATGGCGAAGGTCGGGGCATGCCATTTGGGAAAGGTGAAGTGAAGCGGCATTTCTCTTAGATTAGAATTATATATTTGAAAAGCCATTACGATTTCTAGTGTTACTTGAGAAAAACAAATCCACCAGCAACATGATTGACGAAAAGATTATTTCTGATTATTATTTTCTATATTGATCCTTTGAAATCGACGCAAAAAAAAAAAAATAAATAAATAAAATAATTAACTGTTACGTCCAAACCTTTTCTCCAAGACTACGGGAGTCACAGGTAACCTTAAATAAAATCCAAATATATTTTTAATAATTTTTTTTAAAAAATTTATATCGTAATGTATGTGGGGTTTTTCCTTATAGCTAGACTTCTATACTATTACACAGAGCCTTCAAAATTATCACATGGACTTTTTGTTGTATAGTTGTCCTAACTTAAATATAACTTTCTTAGTATAGTCATGCCAATTATTTGAATAATAGACTATTGATTGACATTAATGATTCTTCCAATTTTTAAAATATATTATTAATATACTATTGTCATGTTTTTTAAAAATAGGGATCTTCTGATGGCGTTTTTTTTTTGCTTGGCTTTTTCCAATTGAATTATTAATAAAGTATGTCTCAGTCCTTAATACCAAACTGTTAATTATCAATCAATGATTTATTATGGGATATAAACACCACCTCTAATGATTCCCGCTTATAATAAATTAAAAAAGAAAATGAAAATGGTCTAAAAATCGACTTATTATGACGCTAGCGCCAAATATTGACGACTTTCAGTCATTACTCTGGTTTTAAGCGGTGCTAGAATCCTTAAATATATATGGCAATTATAAAAGTTTGGCCACCTTGAAAAACTTCTACCCACAATAAATAATTAAAAAATTGTTGTTTGGAGAAAAATCGTTTTTTGTGTTTCCTACAAAGTTCTCTAAATGGCGCTATGAAAGAAAGTAAATTTACAGTCTGGTTTTCTTTTATTCAACCTTCTAAATCAATTAAAATATGATATAATATCTGTAGAAACATTGGAAAACTGTAAAAATTGATATTTAGAAAAATATGTAAATTTACGGGAAACTGTACAATAAAACTCTTAGATGCTTCTGACCGTTTCCTTTGTTCAGATCTACTAAACCATTACAACAGCTTAATCTTGCGGGTACTGTATAGTCTGTCCCGTGTTTATTTCTATATCAGTAGAAATCCAAATTATATCATTAGAAAATTTATGAACTTCTGATAGTGAAAATTATTGTAGACAACATTAGTGGGATGGCTTAAATAAATAATAAACTAACTAATTTTGTGGCAATGTCCTTCTCTGTAGGCTGACAGTAAACCTGTTGACAGTCGGAAAAATGGCGGGTGTATTGTACTATAGAATAGCGAACTGAACACTTACACTTTGTAGGCCACCATAAAAACAAAATTATATAGTTATTATTCCTGCACCAATAATTAAATAAACATAGGATGCAATCTATTCCAATTTCAGACATAATCAAAACATCACTTGATAAGTAGGTTAGGTTGATAGGTAGATAAGGCTATAACTGGCAAGGCGTATACATGTGGCAGTTGCTGTCACTGCCACCAAAGCTACTGTCTAATATCACATCAAATCTAGTTGTACGATTACTGTCATGTCAGTAACGTCCTACAGTTGACGAGATGGTAATAGCTGCGATAGTTGCTTGCAAGGTTGCACCGGTTACTGTCCCGTGCAGACGGGCCTTTTAGTTATCCCTCATTGTTGCATGAGACTTAGTTTCTTTTCCCGATTCTCGTGTGTCCTGAAGGTCTACAATTCGGGCCAGAAACGTCAGCATGCATCAAATAGTTTTTACGTAATTTTTTATTTAATTTAGACCGTCAGTCTGTCTACCTCTTCCTATATTACTATGTTCATTTCACAGCGAATAAATTGAAATAGTATAATGTTTAAATTATTTTTTTATACTGTTTTTATACATTTAGTTTTCCAAACGAAAGTTGGAAACAAATTGGATCGTTTAGTTCCAAATAAATTTTTTTTAAAAACATACGTGAATTATTAAAAAATAAATAAATAAAAACTGTAACAAGGGAACCCTTGAAAGTTCTTAAGCTTACTGCGTAGTAATGCAGTACTGTTCCTTGACCAACGATTATACAAGGTCGTAATCAGGACAGAATCATTTTCAATCAGTAACAACAATATAGAAGTTATGTGTGCCTTAACTATCAAGCAAACCAAATCCTATATAAAATATTAATATAATAAATATACTTCTGGAAGTGATTCTTGAAATCCATTGCCCTTATCACTGCGTTTTCTAGGCTTTAGTTTATTTTCTTGACAAAAATGATGGCTGAAGAAGGAAACTTTCATATCCCCATCCAATAAAATTTAAACTTGTATCGGAACAAAAACTTAACAGAAGCTGAGATTTGGCTTAAAGTCAGACTGAACTTCGATCTGTCTCAGATTACTAGAGAGGTCAATGGCCTACTTCTTTTAAGGGCGGTGGTTCGATATGATAGTTGCCTGACTGGGGGTTAAGCAACGAACTTAATATTCCTAGTTATAAATCATTCCACAAAAATAGTAATTATTTTAGTTGGCTTTACATATATTTCTTAAAATTGATTACTTAAGAGTTGAAGAATAAAATATTTTTCTGATAAGGGCTACCAAGTCTGCTTGTTTCATTAGGAAAAACCATTGTATACAGAGAATATTTCCTTGAAGCACTACATATAGCAGATCATATGGAAAAAAGGTTAACTCCAAAAGAGTTTTCAGAAATTTAAATATTTTTTATTCAGAAACATCGAGGAAATGAGAGAATAAAAATGTTGATGGCATTAATTGTTATTTTCATTCGTTGTACCAGGAGACCGAGCCATGATCGGAAATTCCTTTATTTAATTATTTAATGTGGAAACAATAAAATACTAATAATAGTTATATCTTCTAAATCATCTACTTTACAATTAAGACAATATTAATATAATAAAATGTAAAAATATTATAACACATTTATTTCATATGACATTAGTAATCATTAGACGAGATCAAAATATAAAACAAAGCACTTCTTCGGTTTTTTTAATCATCCAAAGTTCTTTTTATTGCTCCTTCGTTTTTAATAAAAT
The DNA here is from genome assembly GCA_948150685.1 of Rhaphigaster nebulosa. Taxonomy (NCBI): domain Eukaryota; kingdom Metazoa; phylum Arthropoda; class Insecta; order Hemiptera; family Pentatomidae; genus Rhaphigaster; species Rhaphigaster nebulosa. The sequence goes on from OX411306.1 coordinate 208,206,998, forward strand.
ATTTCATCCATATTTTACTAAAAGACAATAATATGAAATGACAGATTTTTTATTTAAAATTTTTTTTAATGAGATTTGACTATTGAATGAGAGTGCCATTTAGTGGCGCGCCATTTGCTCTTACCCACTCACGTTTTTTTCCGGCGATCTGCTAGTTCTTTTTTTTTTTTTTATTAAATAAGATTTTCTTTAGGTCAAAGATTAAGTTAATCAGTTTCAGATTTCTGAGGTCTGGAAACCATTATTCTAAAAGTTTAAACTTTTAGATTCTAAAAGTTTAAACTTTTAAAATCATTTTGCGGGATTTCGAGAACCTTTTTGCAGACGACAGAAATTAATTGTAAGAGAGTATAGAATTATTATAAACATTTTTGGACTATTGAGCCTACAATAGCTATATACAAGTAGTCCATTATTCAAAAGTCAGCGGTTAAAGACATGCATGAGGAAATGATTTCAAGAGAAAATGATTATTCCAATATCTGCTAATATATGATGGATTTTATTTTTAATCATGATCTATCTATAGTGGAAAACGAAGTATTTTTTAACGATATGCCTTACTGGACCAGGAAAAAATATATATGCTGAAATAATTTATTTGAATATATACTCTTTAATAAAAACAAATTTGATTTGAAATAAAAATTACTTGAATAGAAAATTTAAATTAAAGTCGATATTATTTTCAGAATGAGTTAAATTTATAATGCTACGCAGGTAGCCGTAGAGATAGCAGACACATTTGAAAGAGCTGTAATATCCAAACCAAATTTATATATATTTTCTGATTGTCCACTGGCTGTGGGAAGAAAATTCTTTTTCTATTAAATCAGCTGTATATAGACTTCGGGGCACTCCCAGCCTCCATTAAGTGGGCACTTTTAATTAGGGTGAGGGATAAACATGGTGGTTGAGCAAGGATGCTGACCACACCATCTCTTTGTACTAGAAAAGGTACGTTCAGCAGCTACTGAACTCAATACCATTGAACTGGTACCACTGATTGAAATGGTACAGGCTTATTATAATTTAGAATGGTCTTAAGTTGATACAAAAGGTCGTAATAAATGTGGTAACCAGGAGTGTACATTTTTTGTTTAACCTGGAGATCATTAGGCCTTTCACCAAGGAACCAATAACTAAATATTCCATTACAGTATTTTTCAAAAATCACGAGAAAAAAATATAGACATATTTTGTTCAACAATGCATCATTGTAATCTAATCATAATTAGATATATATATATATAAATAGTAAATGACAAATGATAAATATGCTTACGTAGAAAAAGCTCCTTTTAGAAAGTTTACTGAAAACATCTAAATAAATCATAGAGCTAGTGCCTTAGATATAGGGGAGAGCTATAGTGTGTTCCCTATTCCCCTCCTTGTATGTTTGTAAATAATATGTGTTCCTTCTCTAAAGCTTAACGTGTTAGAAAAGTTAATAAAACTTTATATTGAATTCTAATTACTTTCTGCCATTTTTCATGAGACTGAACGAAACCTAATTACGAAATTCAAGTTTAACAGTAGCTACACTTTATATATTTAACAATTCAAATGAACCCATCACATAATAATGAATAGAAGTATTTTTATATTTTTTATAATAATAACTAAACAATTCATGAAATGTACCAATAATAGATTAGAAGCATTTTCCTTATACAGAAACATATCTTTAATCGTGATAATTAAATTGAATCTATTGCGAATGAAATAATCTGTAGCAGACGATCTGATAGTGACGACCTCTGGTGGATGAGTCGAGACCATAAAATGGCGGCTATCTCAAGCCATTATCTGTCATTCAATTTCTCAGACAAATCCCGAAGTCATTTTCAAAATGGTCACTGTCCTATCTTTAATAGATAGAATTATAGCTCAATATTCTTAATGGAAGAAACAGTTTCTATATCAAGAAAACGTGCTTTGGATAATAAATACATATATGTATTTTCATTGAATTATAACCTAATAAGAGAACCGTTTATTTGATTTCTTTATTTTTTTTAAATGAATGATTTGTTTTAATATATTCTGCTATGTTGAAATTAGTATAACATGAAATGAATGAAAATTTGAAAACAAAACTAAAATTAACAACGTTAAATAACATTATTAATTGTTCTTATGAAACAGTGGCGTAGTCAGGGGATAGAGGGAATCAGAGTGATGCACCGAAATGTACGAATAAAAAAAATTCATAAGTACTAATATAAGATTTTTATTTTGAGTAATATTTTTGGTAATTTGAACAATTCTCTTTGATCCAATTTTCATGCTTATTCTTAAAAGTTGCGCCAAATTTGATGGTTATTGAAATTTAAGTGATCATGTCCCTTCTTCTTATTCAAACTCTCCCCGGAATTAAATTTAAATCTCCCGCCGAAAAAATAATTCTGCGTACGTGGTAAGAGTTATCAGTTCCAATCAAGTAATTGGAGTAAATCAGAAATATGTATAGATAGTAATGAAATAAATATATATGGAATATTAATATATTTATAAATTAAAAATCTCTCAGATGTTCGTTGGTTTTCATTGATGCTGATAGGTTCATTCTTAAATTTTCTTCATTGTTATCAGTGAAATATGTTTTTGTGTCTATCGTACTTCAGGTTGTCGAGAAAGCATTGATTAAAAATACAGAATGTTCGGCTTAATTGTCTAAAAACTAGTAACGAAAACTCCTTTAAAGTGGAGATAAAAGATCCCCAAAAGTTGATGGGGAACAGCTCACTTAGCTCCTTCTAAAATTACAGGGGCCGCTAAGTGCTAAGTTACCAAGTCACTAGCACAAGTTAACTAGTTAAGTGCTCCTAATTCAAGCCCCCTTCTCCCGTTTCTTCCTACAATTATTTAACTCTTTTCAACTAATTATATTCCTAATTTAGTGTCAATAATGAAAGTTTTCAGATATTATTGTTTCGGATAGTTATTAAGACAATTATTTGAAGGATATAATAAGTAGGTTAAATAAACAGGCAATCTCTCAAGGCTAATCTATTTGATCGGGCCACTCATGTATATTACGAATATAATAGATAACTGACAATCTTGAGGTATCTTCTTTTCTTTCCCTACTAGATTGAGCAGTTGCTGTAATGTCTCTAGCCTTTCATTCCCATGTACTTTACTTCTTGTGCCATTCCATCTGTACTTAGTGCTTTCCCTAGTTTCATATTGCCGATTGCATTAGCTACCTTTCTTCTTCTCCTATTTAATCTTCTTCCACCAAGTTTACTTCCCCTTGATTTTCTTCAGAATCCTCTAGCATAACCCCACAACAGTCTAGTAGGGTTTTACATCCACCTTTCTCTGATTTTCTTGGTTTCCGTCAGCATCTTCTCATCTTTATTATTGATATTTTAAAGTGAAAACAGTTTTTGGGTGAATGCCTTGAGAAGACTAGGCAGGAGTGTAGGTATAAAATTTTCAGCCAAGGGGTTACTGGGCGAGCTAGTAACACACCTTCATATCCAGATTAAATGAATAAGCAAGAGATAGATTTATCTAACGAGCTAGGAGTGCAGAGCATCATATAATGTACAGTAAATTAAATTATGATGCCATCTATTTTGAGTCAGGAAAATACATACATTATATTCAAGGCTAGGGGAATATTGTTGAATTTACACTACCGATCCTGGTCAAATAAAATAAATAATTGCTCATTGTGCAATTTAAATGTTCCCGAGAATACGATGCATTTCATCTCGATCTGTCCGGTGCTCAATCGATTTAGGATGATTTTCTTGGGAAAAAAGATACTCAATCCAAATGAAACACGTTGCAATTACTGAACGGTCTGGGTTATGAAAAATTATATTTACATCTTAAATAGGCAAATTCATACCGAAATGAACTAGTTAATTCAGAATTTAATTACTAATTAATAATTTATATCGAAAAATCTGACGTTATTTGTAAAAAATCCTAAAATGTGCTGTATTATTATATTTTTATTTTTGTATTTAAAGAACATTGTATTAATAAAGAATAAAGAAACCTCGACTGACGAACTCTGCTGATTGTCTAAAATACGTTGTATGTAAAAAGCATATCTGTAAATACTTCTATCAACTAACTCAAGCCTTTGAAGCATCTAAGTTGATCGAAAAGATTTTTAGACTTGATTGGTTTATTTTGACCAAGTATGCATCGAAAAAAATTAATTTGTTTTCATATTGTTATTTCTATGTTCTTGAACTTTATCAGTTATTTGTTTAATCTCAAACTCTCCTTGAGGTTTTTTTAATTATCAGTAATATAATTATCAAATTATAATTTTAGGACCATTCAAAGTATTAATTTTATTAATTATTAATTCAAGTTTTATTTTAAATATACTATTAGTTATTCTTATAGCTTTTATTCACATTTAATAAAACTTTTTTAAACTTCATATATTACACAAACTTTCACCATTCAGATTTTTTTTAAGTTATCAGACTACAGAAGATAATATAATCAGGAACTTAAATTAATTTTTCATTTATCCTGTAATAGGTTAACGATCCCGTTCTCAAAAGAGAAAATTAATAACTCAAGGGTTGCTAGGTCTCTAATCGTTATCAGAGTCGTCTTAATTAAGATCAGTAATTTAGTTTATGATGGTCTTAAACTGCTCCACCAACTCGCGTTAAAGCTCTCAGAGAACTTGGCTGAATTACAAATTGCCATAATTTCGTATTTTATTTACAAGCTGCCACATTTAAGGGAAATGAGTATTCGGGTTGTAAATTTCCATACATAATACCGTATATATATACGGTATATATATATACAAAGAGATAAGAATATATATATATATATATATATATATATATATATATATATATATATATATATATATATATATTATAATATTATAATATGATTATAATATTATAATATAATTATATTATAATAAGAATATATATATATATATATATATATATATATATATATATATATATATATATATATATATATATACAAAGAGATAAGAATAAAAATAGGAAAAGAAAAAAAAACAAAGTGAAAAAAAAAACTATAAAAAAAACATGTAATTGGTAAGATAAATGCTCAAGGGAGACTTATCAAATAAAAATAGTACCTCTCACCCCAACAGATCGAACCATCCTTAATAACACTGAGGAAGCATAGATTCTCACAGGTGGATCGCGGAAACGTTAACCGATTTATCAGATGCAACTCAGCATAAACATCTACTATTAAAGATCTCTTAGAATCATTTAATGAGAGAATCACCTCTCTAATCAAAAACACACTCCTTAACTTTTTTTTATATTTTAGTCCGACATTTTCCAACATGCATTCTTCATCCAATGAAATGTATTGGTCAAAGCTCCAACAGCGAATACAAGTATGTTTGAATTATTTGTGGATATGCAGGCAAATGTGTAAGCTAAGCTACATTAGTTACATATTGAGGTACTTGAGCAATATGTCTGAATGATTTAGATAGAAATTTGTAGTTTTTATGCTGTTCTGGAATTTTAAACTTCCATGGATAATAAATAAATGGATAATAAATAATACACAAGTAGGAACAAATAAAAGAAATACCCAAAGGTATTGTTTTTCGTCATATCTTACTAGTAAAGTAAGGTATAAAATAAATAAATAAATGAAATAAATAAAAATAAAATAAATATGAATAAATAAATAAAAGTAAATATAATAAATAAAATAAAAGTAAATTATAAATAAAAGTAAATATGAATAAATATGAAAAATAAATAAATATGAAATAAATGAAATAAAATAATAAAATTTTATTTTATTCTGAAATTTATGAGAGACAATTGTACGTTGCCACGTTGTACGTTAAGGAAATATCTGTGCTTGTATGTTTTTTAAAATAAAATATAGCTTAGAATATATGATCAGATAAGATATGAATTGACACAAGAAAAACTTAATATAAGTTTTGTGTAAGTGACAACGCAGAAGTCAGGGCCTGATCTAGGATTTTTTTCCAGGGAGATTGGGTTTAATTTCCCCGCTCCTTATTTCATTTCCCTCTCCAATAAAAAATTCAACTGTTTTATAATTGTATTTTATGTAATATATTTATGAATAAATATCATATCATTGCATAAACACATTTTATTCACTGAATTAAGGACAATGCAAACAAAAAAGCAATCGAACAAACAATAATACAAAAAAAATATTAGAATGATAAACATATGCAAATAATTACTTTTAACTTTCACTTTTTTTGCTGCAAAAATATTTATGATCTCATGGTTTAAGGAAGCATCTCGTTTATACTTAGATTTGTTAACCTTTGTTGAGCAATCGTGCTCTCAAATAGCATTTAATCCATTTCAGCTTGCTGAAACTCCTTTCTGCAGAAGAAACAGTAACTGGGATGGTAAGGAATATGCATAAGGCTATAATAATATCGGCATACACCTCTTGCAGTTTATTTTAATAAATTTAATTTCATGTGGCTGATCCAGTAGCTTCTTCCAAGAGCTGAGGCCAAAGAAATTTGATTTAAAGAACTTTTTTTATCCTTTTGGGCGAAAGTACTCTCACCATAGACTGGAAATATGAGCATCGCCGCTCTAGATCGATTGCTATCAAATTTTGATGGTCAACGAAATCGTAATTATCGTCATTTTTTCAGATTTTCCGTTGAGAGTTTGGTATGTAGTATATATTATTATATATTGGTTGGTAAAATAGTATATATTACTAATGTTTGGTATGAATCTTGTAGGAAATTTTATCCTATACAAGATTGGTTATCATGCATTTTGCACCTACGTGCGCTTAAAAATAGTTATTAAGGCGAAACGACTGAATATTAAACTTTTGGGTTTTTCAACATTTTACAGATTTGTATGGTCACGCATGTCAGTAGCTGTTCCGAATTTTAAAATATATTATTAAATTAAAGTTACAGAAAATTGACGTTCTTTAAAATTGGTTATAACAAAGTTTTACCTAAAATTCACTGGAAGCGAGTTCTAAGTAACATCCGAAAAAAGTCCATTTTCCCTAAAATTGTTATTTCAACATTTTTTGGAATTTGTTAAGAGTAATTATAAATATTTTGTATGAATCTTAAAGGAAATTTAATCCTTTGCATAAATTTATTATGCATTCAAAATCAGTTTTTGAAATCTTATACTTCGTTTGGAAGAAGAGTGCCACTATAAGAAAAGTTGATTTTTATAGTCCTTAAGGTCAAAAATTCAATATGAAATTTAATAAAAAAGTTTGTTTTTTAAAAGGAGGCTTTTATTATCCTTAAATTCTATAGGAGCTTCAACTGTTTTTTACCAAATTCTGCCACTCATTCATAATTAAACGATCAAAAAATGAACATTAAGTTTTAGGTAATATTGACTAAGATAATATACAACTTGATGTTTTATCAGTGAGTTGAGGGACAGCGATAAAACAAAATAGGCAAACTTCAATGGCTTTTAATGTAAAATTCCAAATTTTCGTATTACGGCAATCTTCTTCCAAATAAATGATATACATTTTTAAAAATACCGTCAGATTTGAAATATTCTCTCGGTTGTCCTCCCCACTCATTTTCCGTTAAAGATTCAGAATATCAATTTGGACACGAAGGATGGATTACGACACAAAGAGCCCTAAAGACCCGGTCGGAATTAGGCGAAGTGATTTAGTGCGGGAAGAGGGAGTGACAGTTATTGGCGAGGACATACTGTCCAAGTCCGGCTGAGTCAAAGTAAACAGTAATAACTCCAGAGGACCCCTCTGAGCAAATAGGATGGTGGCCACTGTCTGCTGGGGGGCGCTTGTAGCAATTGTTAATGTTTAGCTATAAATATGCAGTTTGCTGCGATGGAATATAGAATGGAATGATATTGGCATCATGGGACTTGTACCATAAAATGGATGTATATTATGCACATTTAATACATCATGATTTTAAACTAAATGTTTTTCAAATAAGTAATTATTATTTTTAATTCCTTCTAAATATTGTATATCAATTATATGAGAGAACAAACGCCTTGAAAAGAAAACATTCAAAAGGAATTAAAAATTCAGTTAGGCCTCAGTGTACCATTGGTGGCATACAAGGATATTCTAGATGGTACGCGAACAGGTAAAAAAAAATAAAAAAAAATTTATGGATAAAATTATCTTTTTTCGCAAGTTAAATAAGAGATAATAATTATATAAAAATGATTATTGAATTCTTCCATCATAAGAAGAATCTATTATTAAATCTATTGAATCAGGATCTATTATTAATAAACATAATCTATGATCGTTACTGTAGTAAAGACGAAAGAATTTAGTGTTAAAGAGAACTTAAGAATCAAGTTGACCTACACCAAAGCTAACTTTATTGTACTGATTGAAAATAAACACCATACTTCCAATTGAAAAAGATTTATGCTTTTCTTCACAATGTCCAAATTTCTTAATTTTGATAGATACCAGTATTTTGTTTATTTCTGTTGATAACCCAAAGTTGTTCTGAAATAAAAAAAATTCCCTTCTTTAAAGGGCCCCTTCATCTTAAAGTGCCATGGGACCTAAATTGTTAAAGAAGGTCGTGGGGTACATATTTCAGCTATAGTGTATTCTTTTACGGCTCGGTGTTTGGAATCTCTATACAAAGTTTCAATTCAATATTAATTATTCGACTTTTTACATGTTACTATTTAAAGAATTGTAGAACTATAATTTTTTAGGGTATAAGATAGTAAATCGAAATTAATATTGTATAATTTTTTTTATTAGAGAGTAAAATTATTGTTAATTAAATGCATTTTTATGATTAAAGAAGTATTACTTACCATTTTTACAATTTCCTTTAATTCAGGATAGAAATATTCCAAAAGAAAAGTAGTTTGTACTTGTAAAGTCTTAATATTGAATTCAGAAGAAAATTATAAAACTAAATATAAAAAGGTTAATCAATATTGGTTAAGTATTGTCCTATCAATCACACCGAAAGAGTTAAAAACAAAATCAATAACTTATCAAAGCGTAAATCCTCGGGTAATGTATTGATTATATCTAAAATCATTCTAAATTTTTCCCGAACGACCATCGTAATCCTCAACGCACTTTGAAACTTCCCGATCCAGTAGAAATTCTTCATCACCGTAATGATTTTAAAACTGAATAAGCTATCTCATTTACCTTATTCTTATAGACCGATCAGTCTCCGTCCGATATTTGCTAAACTCTTAAAGAAATTATTATATCACTGGATATTACCTTTCTTACAGAGAACTTTACCTAATCATCAAATCGGCTTCCGCCATCACCATTCCACTTTCTTTGAGAAGAAAATTTATGTAACGGGCGCATTTTTGGGTATGCAGCAAGCGTTTGATCGAGTATGACATACAAGACTCCTTTACTAACTGAAAACAGTTCTACCCACCACTTATTACTTAACATTAACATTTTATTTAGGAGAGAGATACTTCAGGATTCATACTCAGGGCACATCACTTTCCTCATACTTCACAGAAAAAGCTAGTGTTCCGCTAGGCTCCATTCTGGCGCCATTATTATACATAATTTATACCTCCTTCTCACCCACGACGGAACATATTCTCGCGGCGACATCTGCTGATGACACAGCCATTTTAGCCAAATATAAAAACCCAGTTCGAGCTTCGCAATATTTGCAAAATTCCATAGCTCTGCTTCAAGAATGGTGCGCCAAATGGAAAACTGAAATTAACATCATCAAGTCTATGCAAATTATATGTATGCTCCGTTGTGGTCTATATCTTCCTGTTTTTCTTGGCCAACAAAATTTGACTCGGACCGATGCAGTAAAACATCTTGGATTGACTTTGCGTAAACGACTGACCTTGATTCCCCTTACCAATTTTTTAGGGCAAAAACATAACTTACGACTCAAACTATTACTAACAATAAACGATCAAAACTTCCACTAAGTGAAAAACTCAAAATTTATACTAATCCACTCAGACCGATTAAGGTTCATAAATATACGGCTACCCACTTCCCTCCCCCCAAAAAAGTAACTTACTGAAACTGTAACATGTTCAATTAAAAGTACTAAAACATATTAACGCCGCTCCCCCGTACATCAATATCAAGAACTTACTCAAAGACTTAAACACTCAATACGCACAGTCAACCATTAAATAATTATATAAACGATTTCACGACAAACTCAATGTATACTTAAATCCATCAATTCCAAGACTATCAACACAAGACTTACAGATACACGAGACTTACCTGACACAAGACGACATTCATGAAAGAGCTGGAGCAGGGATCTTCTAGACTAACTTTCAAATTTAAATCTTTATGGAGAGGAATCGCTGAATGACCTTTACCTTCATGCATTCATAACATTAATTTTCGTTTTACATCTCTTTCGCTGGAAGTAATAAATTTTTGTTCACAGTAATGAATAAATTAAATAATGTACGAAAAAAAAAATAAAGTATTGTCCTTAAATGAATACGAATAAAATGGGAGGAAAATACTTTTTAACATGTAGATATGTCAAGTATAAAGGAACCTAAAAAAACAAAATCAAGTTAAAATAAAATAATGGTTTGATCTTGGAATGATTATATTTTCTTACGATTATATGCAGTTCTGAAATTCGATCTGAAACCTGTTAGCTATACCGATAAATGAAAATATCTGATTTCATACTCTTCAATGGTCTTCCTTGAATCAGATAAAACACCAAGACAAATCCAATATTTAACTTAGCAAGAAAGGGATAAATAAAAACCAAGAAAGGAATGGGACCTGTCTGAGCATAGGATAAAAGGGCGTTTAATGGACAAACAAGGAAATCAATCACTTTATTGATGATACTGGGTGCCGTTGGCAGCATAAGTAAATTGCACTCCCTGTTTCCCTACAGCCTGTTCCGTCTGCTCCTTATGGTATAATCCAGACTCTGCATCTAGTTCCGACCCCCAATGAATTTTTCTTCTGGTTCTTTTTAAATCATCCTGTCTAAGCATTTGTAAATTTGTAAATATGTAATATGAAGTATTAAATAAAAACGTACTCTAAATAATTTACTCATTGATTCACAAATACCCAAGAATTAATGCCAAGTTAAAATTATAGGTGTAAAACTGAAGTAATGGCTATTTCTCGTAAGTCAGTCTTTAATAAATATAAAAAACAAAACTTTAAATTTTGTTTTAATTTTTCTAGCAGCCGACGAACAATATACACAGCTCTTTAAACTTGTAGTAGTGTATTAACTATTATTTAATGTATTTTCCATCATTTAAAAACCTATTGAATCAGTATAGAGTTGTATCAAAATTCGTAATTCTCAGAGCTAGTATATTTTTTTTCTAATGTCTTATTCCTTTAGTTTATAATAAATTTTTTATTAAATTTATAATTTATAAGCACGAAGGTACTTATCCTTTATAAAAAAAGTATTATTATTTATAAAAACTAGTATTATTTTTTATGAAAAAAAAATGACAGAAACAAGTTTAGTTACCCTTATTGAGAGTTTCGTTCATGCTAATGATCGCAAAACTTTTTACGAATTTTTTAAAATCTTCTAGCCATGTTACCATTACTGGTATTACCGAACCGCTGAGTTGGTTGGTTTACATCAGGAGTACCTAGACTTTATGTAATTGCGTACCATTTCTGGTCCAGTCAAACTAGGATAGAAAAGGGCAAATAAGGGAAAGTTTTATTGTAATCGTAAATTTTGGTATACCCCAATTGTTGGGTCGTTAAACACGAATATGAGGTTTGCTGGCAGATATTTCGACCGGAACTACAGCCCTGCTGCTCTGCTTATTTTCATGAACAAATGGTTTACCTGAAGAGAACTTGAGATTTTATTATATATTATATAGATAGAAATATTGCAGGTTTGTGATTGTGTGATTATCTCTAATAAATTTACTATTATAAAACAAGTTTATATTAATTAGTCGTTTTTGTTATTTATTCATAAAGCCGAAATTTCAGCACAACTGAAGCGAATTTTCATCAGCAGCGAAATTTCGGTAACGGTATCCGTTTCTTCTGCAATGACACTTCCGGGTATGTCTGTTGATTATTGGGTCACATGTGTTCCACTTTCATTGTCGAAGCCAATTTGTTAGAGTAAAGCTTAGTCCGAGCTACTTACTGCCTTGCTGTAAAAGCTTTCTAATCGACTTTAAAAGCGGGAAACAGATGAAAAACAATTCTTCACATTATCTAATTTCATGAACGTCATTCCTCCTATTACAAAATAATTATCTACAAGACCATAAATAGGTCTTGTACGCTTTCTGAGCGTGCAGTATTGTACTGAAGTATTGAAAAGTTACTTAGCTATCAATATTTCACTATAATATCTTTAAAAATCATCAGTTAGATAATTCCATCAGAACTAAATACAATTTATGATACGAAAACTCCGCGAAAAAAGGTACAATTTTTTTCAATCAAATTTGCTCAGACATGTGACGAATATTACATTTTATTTAACTAAAAATGCATTACGTACAGACTTACGTATAGTTTGATGTGGAGTAAGTATGTTTACGGTGTAAATGCGTAATTGTCTCATTAAATTCAAACTTTCAACTGGAAAGAGCTGCCCTTTATAGAGCATAAATACTGATGTATCAGGAATCAGCCACGAAGTATGACTAGTTGCAAAAATACTAGTTACAACCATTTGATAAAGTTGTGTCTATCAACTTTTACGATCCAGCTGTATCGATATTTTATCTAACAATAGGCCTTTTTCGTTTATTATTTTCAATAATAGACCTTTGGAATCGACCAAGGAAATTTTTTTTGTAATCCCCCTCAAAATTTGATGTTTTAAGTTTCAAGATACGTAGAATCCAAATATCGAATACAAAAAAATCCGTCCGTCCGCCGTTCGCCGTACGCCGTCCGCGGCTTTTCTTCGAGACTACTGGACCGATTTTCTTGAGATTCGGTACCAAAGTCACAGGTCACCCCGGGCTGATCCTCGGAACTCGACATTACCATCCGTCTGTTTGTTTCAAAATGGCGGCCGATCAGAGATCACATAAGCCCATAACTCGGTCATTTATAAAGATAGAGAGAAAATGTAAGGTGTTTTGGAATCAGCATAACGAGAAATCAAAAAAACAAAAAATCTGTAATAATTGCCGATTAAAGATCTTAAATACCCATAACTCGGTCATTTATAAAGATAGAGAGAAAGTGTTTGTTTGGCGATTTTATTGTATTTAAACGAAAGCTAACGAAAATCTCTACAAAACGAACCAGAAATCACCTAAATCGGACCATTATTAGCTGATGAACTTCGTTTTTACTTTTTCCTAGTGATAAAGTAAATAACATGAAATATTACTAACAATAAATAGTAAAGCACATGAAATATTTCCTCTGTATCATTTTACATCACAGCCTACTTGCATTGACGCAGTTTTTTAAATTAACATAGTTCGGCATTCTCACGGGAACATCTTGGGACAAGCTTCAAATTTCTTTTTCTTTGGTGCCTACTGCTTCATATTTTTTATTTTGCCAGAATAGATATTTTTGTGGAATAATAAACAAGTGGAATAAATAAGTGGAAATAATAAACCACTGTGCAATAATTTGCAGCGTTTTTTTGTATTTTGTTTTTGCCTTGAGCGGAACCTACCGAATCTATTCTTTAAAATACATTGTGATTTACATTTCTCCTTAACAGTTTTCTTTTTTTAAGCACTTGTCCGCAGTCACCCAGCAAAATACGATAGATAGTAGGAGCAAGTGCAAACCTCTATTTTGTGACAAGTGTGCATAGTGTACACTTAGCCTTACTATAATGTTTAGTCAAGGCAACTACGAAAAAGGAATTAAAACAAAAATTAATTTTGTCAATACATTATTTCAATTATATTCCACATCCTATTTTTATAACAAAATGAAGATTGTAAAATGTCAATCTCAAACAAGCATTAACTTTTTTCGATGATTACAACAATATAATAATCCTCCGGAAACCGTACTATTTTCCACATGTTCCAAAACCGTTCCTTGAAAAATGAATCTTTCAGATACCTTGTACGCTCTTACCCCTTAAAGCAGGGGTGTGTGCGTACTACGTACTGTTCAATTAAATTGCCAATGTCGTAAAATCGCTTTGGTTGAAAGGTAGGCTTGAATCTAATGTTTAAGAATAATCGTCCAAGGTACATTTAAAAAAAAAACGAGGGAAATCTAAGTTCAAAAATTAAATTTTTACACACCTGCAAAATCAAACATTGTAAACTTTAGTGCGCATTTGCCCCACATCACTCTACTAAATATACCATTTTTTTTTTAAAGTCACAGAAAATTAGCTTATTGTACTACAGTGCATATGTGTAAATACAAATATATTGCAAGAAAAACATAGAAAAATGCGAGCATTCATTATTAAATCAACGATCTACTTTAAATATTAACAAGCGCTGCTTTTTTCAAAGGATCAAAAATACTCAATTTTGGAAACAAAAAATAATTAATTGATTAAATTACTAAGAGAAGAGGCATTACATCCATTTAGCAGAATATTGATTATTATTTTTAAAGTAGTCTATTGGTTTTATTGTAGCTGTAAGAGAATAATATTTAATTATATAATGTGCTTGGCATAACTGCGAACTTGGATCTTATCTGGAATATATAGTCTAAAAACACTTTAAATTGGCTGGAGAATGGACCTATGATGAGTTGGTTTACCAATTGGGTAATCATATAGAGCTGGGCTGGTTACCCTAATTCAACTTGGAACTTAATTTAAACAATTTGTTGAGGAAAGTAAACAATTCAATTATACATAACTCTACTGACTAATATATTTATTTATATATATATATATATATATATATATATATATATATATATATATATATATATTCTATAGTAAACATAACTAATTGGACAAACGGATGAACAATGTGTTTATTTTTTCTTATAAACACAACTAGATTGTTTTTCCTATACAAAACACGGAACTAACAATGAATTATAGTTTTTTTTGTTAATAAAGAGCTATGATAAAATTAAAATTTTTTTTTTTAAAATATAGGAATATCTATAAAAAAAAAACAAAAAAACTTAAGCGTACTGTTATATATATATATATATATATATATATATATATATATATATATATATATATATATATATATATATATAGAGAGAGAGAGAGAGAGAGAGAGGGAGAGAGAGAGAGAGAGAATTATAGACATATATTTATTTTTTTTAATTTTCTGATAGCTCTTTATTAACAATAAATTATAGCTCTTTCTTACTGAAATGTATGCACAATCGGACATTGGATATTCGTGAGGTATAACGGATGAATTTCGGATCAATTAAGCCTGCTATTTTGAGAACAGAATTCTGTTTTAATATAGTTGGATCAGACGTTCCATTTTTAAAATTACTTAAATATTTTTATATGAATCACACAGAAAGCCGTGGATCTCTAAAATACAGGTAAACAACTAACCAGCGGAGGTCTCACCAATTCTGATATCGTCAAGACAGAAAAAATAAGGTCATATATATGCAGACAAAAATGCAGCACATCTTACAACAGTTTAATAATACACATCAACTACAGATTGCACCTCACTCCCAGGCATCTATAGAATTACTGAAGGAAAAGGCTGGCAACATAGCATAGTTACCTACATTAAAAACAGATCGTATATACGGAAATTACACATACTGACACAGCCCAAAATACACTAATAGTCCATACAAATTAATTGAATAGTAAAAATAAAATGAAAATAATAAATAAAAAATAAATTGAAAGTAAAAATGATCAGCAGAGGAAGATAATTATCAAAAACAGCTGATCAGCTAACATCAAAAACAAATTAAATACTAATAGATAATTATATTGATCCTTCTATACCACATGCGGACGTCAACAAATTAAATACTAATACTAGCCAAACTATTTAAATTTATCTGACGCTAAAATTCTTAACGTTTTGGAGTAAATATATTCAAATTTATCAGTCTTATAAATATTCTTAATAAATAAATATAGAAATAAAGAAATATTCTTAATCTTTGAAGAAGATTAGAATTCACATATTCAAATGAACAACTGACAGATGGATAAGAAGTGAATAAACTTCTTATCTATAAAATATCTTGGAGTAAAGGTTTCTATTGTTTTTAATATTCACGGTTGTAATTAGACTAATTATTATCTTAAAATGTAAGATGCGTAATAATACTTTAATATGCTTAGTCTGAATACGATACATGTTAATTAGTTTGCGTAGGCTAGGGTAATTAATTAACAGGAGTGATGGGTGATCCTCTGCAACGAGAGGGAAGAAGTTAAAAACTTAGATGAAAAGGCCAAAGTGGCTGTTAACGATATTTACACGACAAGGGCGTTAACAGAATATAAAGGTCATTGCAGGGGGAAACTGCCGAAAGGGTAGCTTGTTTTCTTGCTGGCCGTTGAACTTTTCACTGTAAGCAAAAACTTGTTTTCTGCTGAACTGCAAATTATGTAAGTGTCAAAGTAGATAACATCGATTTGTTGTGTTTCGAGTTTAATGCGCTTATGTTGTACTCCATCTAAGGTAGGATGAACGGTTTGCAAAATTCGCAGCCAGTGCGTAATCTTATCTTCATGACTGTATTGAGGTATGTTCTACGTTGAGCTTTGGGGTTCCAGCTATCTATTTTGCGCCAAACAGGCTTGTTTGAAAGAAAATCGGGGCAACTCAAAAATTAACAAATTTCCACTTTTGCCTAATCACAATCAACAAAATGATTATACAAAAGTTGACAACTTACTTTTAATTTTTGAGTCGCGCCTATTATTTTTCGAACTAGTGATATGTTTACAAAAGTATGGACTTTAGAATGTTCATCTAGTTATAATTTGTCGAAAAATAAGAGCAATGCAATAAAAAATAACATTAAATAAAACGGAAATCAACTATCTTTAAATTGTTGGTAATCTTATTTTTTTAATTGGTTTACTGTGTAAAAAATATTCTTCCAAAATCATCTCTTCTGGATAGGTTAGATCTGTTCGACACACCTACTCTTTTTAAGCTAACCCGGAACACCTTAGGCGTAGCAGGTCCGCCCGAACAGCAGACCGTGTGCCAAGTAGCGGAGCGTATCCATGGCCAGGTGGATGGACACCTGGTCTCTAAGAGATCGATTAGTGCGACTACACGGTAGGGTACCGTCGGCGATATGAGGCTGTCACACTCCTGCGGTCTTCGGATGATCCTGGCTTGGAAGAAGTTAGAATATGCTGGCCCAAAAACAGTGGTGAAGTTTAAAGGATGAACCTATCACATAAGGTACTTGACCGTGAGGCTTCAAGAGAAACTTATATCGCTTACTATTGAATTGGATGTCGTTTTCAACGATCATCCCATACAACAGAATTTTTTGTTAATGTATATGTAATGTCTTAGGTTCAGTACCTTTAAGAACTGTACTGGACCCAAGACCCTTCATGGGTTGTAGTGGTATAGGTTTTTTATTTCTTCGAGGCTTTGCCAAAGTTGGCATATCTGAAAATTTTGATTTTTCAGAATTCTAAAGAGAAATTTTTATTTTTGGTTGTTTTTTAAAATTTTTACGTATGGTTTTTCTATTGTCTTCGCGATACCAAAAATATCTAACTGAATTTGAGAGACC
This sequence comes from Rhaphigaster nebulosa, assembly GCA_948150685.1. Taxonomy (NCBI): domain Eukaryota; kingdom Metazoa; phylum Arthropoda; class Insecta; order Hemiptera; family Pentatomidae; genus Rhaphigaster; species Rhaphigaster nebulosa. Next base: position 208,224,671 of record OX411306.1, read on the forward strand.
ACTAACTAAAATATAAAATTGGACCAATTTAATTAAGAAATTAGCAAAGCTTACTTCCGCAGCCATTATTCAAATTAAGTGTTCTCAGTTCCATAAATTTTCAGATACGCCACTTTGGCATTGCACCGACTATATGTAATATAGATTTTTATACTTTTATACGTTAACTCAGTAATGCAAAATGATATATTAGTCTTGATTACTCATTTTAAAGTTAAAAGAGGAAAAAAAAAACATGAAGAGAATTTTTCCGAAAACGATCAAAAGAAACTAATATATTGCACATTTAAATTATCACTTGATAGCTGTATTATAAAACTGGACATATCGGATATATGAAATATAATAATCGTGTACGATTGGAATGAACAGCATAAGAGAAATTGAACAAAACAATGTTTAATATTATTATTATTTAATAATAATAATAATAATTTAATAATAATAATAATTTAATAATAATAATTTAATAATAATAATATAAATAATAATAATAATAAATAATAATAATACTAATTTAATTTAATATTATTATTAGTAACCAAGAAATCCGATATAATCGATTGAAGCGATGTCGTGAAAGTACGAAAGCCAAGACGGGAGACTGAGCCTATGCTGTATGTAATGTAATCGCTCCTGAATCAACGCCAGATTGTTTAGACATCGATTGTGCGGGATCGCCGATTATGAAGGCGCCCATCTTCATGTTCTGAGAGTTAAACTTTTTTTTCCTGATCCTGGTGCCAAAAAATTATTTCCATCACAAGTAAAAGATAGTGATTCGAAGAACATCTTAGTGTTCAACATTGATGCATTAAAGTTAAACACACCGTCATGTCCCTGACACAGAGACAGACCATGCTTTTTTTTTTTTCCCTCGTATCTCCAAAACTTAAACTTAGGCAGCAACTAAAAACTCAAACATACATATAGGATCAGGATAAATAAAACACAAACAAAAGGTTTTACTTTTATATTTTATATCCAATGGCTAACCATTGTGTGAAATTTACCAAGGATTTCATGAGAAGAATTCGATTTATTCGAAGGGATAAATGCCATCAGTTGATAGCCTGAGACTTCAGACCTCAGATCTTAGACCTTTAGAAGAAACTAAAAATTTTCATGCAAAAGCCTGGAACTCATTATTTCCAAGATAGCGGGATGGTCATAACGTCCAAAAGGTCAGTAAAATTGACGAGAAAAAAAAATGTAATTCCAAACACAGTATCATGGTGGTAATTTAAGAGAAAATAATAAGTAATATAAGTTCATTATAATCTAATGCACCCTTCGGTGGATTCTTTAGTGTGGAATCCAGTAATGAACATTCCAAAAGGTCCATGCGATGTGGATTTATTAAATTTTATAAATGCACTCGGGTCGATGTGCAATTTTGTGAGATTAATGACAAAAATTCCATTTGCAATGCAATCATAGAGTTATGCCAGACGCATTTTCAATAGCAATTAATAACTAAAGAATTATGCGAATAAGTGCATACAGTATCCGTTGGGCTCCTTTCTCTTTACTTTGAACACTGGAGATCTGGTAACGTCTTATATTCAACACCAAGAGTCATTCCAAGAGGATCCTTAGAACAGCACAAAGAGGGGGTTAGTTTAACACAAATATATTTCTAGTAGGTCAATAAGAGATAGGATTACCAAGTTTTATTAAATACGGTCTTTATCCTGATAGCTTATTGATAATTACATTGGTGAGCCCTAATATCTATAAATACATTTCTTAAGTTCTCATGGTTTCCTGTGAACGTGTGCCCCATCTACAAATCATAATCGAAAAAGACGTTCAATGTGGCGTTAAATCCTGTTCCCTCTTAATGCGAAATAATAAACATATATATTGGCACCCCGAGCTGTGCCAAGAAAATCTTATTTGATTTCAATTGCAACCAATTCTCTGAATAGGTTGATAATTTATGCTGGACATGCGAAACTCCTCTAACCTTTTATATAATGATGAAAATATCATTTCAAGTAAAGCAGAACACGTTCAGTTAGTATTAATGTTTTAAATTTGTTTAATAAATGGTTATTATGAATAAAGAAAAAAATATTTTATAAATGCTTGGAGGTCTTCTATAATATCTTTATTTATTTGTCCTTCAAGGTTTTTTTTTTGTTTTGTTTATTGGTCACTATCCTCAATTGTTTAAAAAAAATTCATTGTTTTTTTCCTTACAGTAAATAATATTTTTTTATTCATTTTCATTAACAGTCCAAAAAAGAAGCAGTGTGTCCTGATTTAATTTATTGAAAAGAAAAGTTTTTTACATTGCAATTATTAAAATTTATCTTATTATTAAAATGGTTCTTTTATAATAAAGAATTAACTTGTTTATTAAGATTTTTTTTCTTATCGTACTTTTTACGTTATTACATCTTATTATAAATTTGAAATGTCAAAAAAATGGTGATATTTATAAAAAGTAAAAATAGATAATTTCAAAAGATTAATATTTAAAAACTGGAGATCTTAAAGCAGTTATAAAAAAATATTTTCTTTATCCATAATACAAATAAAAGATCTCATTTATTTATTTTTAAGGAAAGCTGAAACATACTTGAAATTGTCACGATTCAAATCATTAGCCGTAATAGTTGAAATAAATATTTATTCTAACCTGAAATTTATTTTATTAAACTATGAAATTATTTCACGGTCTATTTAAAAAAAAAAAGAAAAGAACGATAATTTATTATTGAACAGAATTATAGCTGAACAGAATTTGTGAGACAGTTATAAATTGTACAGATATATAATCTATTAATTATAGCCACCAACAGGCAGGTTTAATAAAACCTTTTTAAAGTTTAAAAGTTTAAGCTATCAGAATTTGACTATTGTTTTGATATTACGTTTCAGTTACCTATTTAAAAATAGTTTTTTGGACCTTAATTGTTCTATTTTTCAAATTTTTAAAGTATTTTTATTTGTATTTAATACCATGATTACGCTGCAAGTATCTTGGAGCAAAATCATGCCATCGTATGTATGTAGATACTTTGTTCATCATCACATCGTTCAAAGAAGCATTGGACAAACGGACGGCCACTTTGATGAGCAATAGTAAGGATTGTTGGGAACACGACACAAACACGGGGATATTGCGAGGACAGTACCAGGGCTTGATGAGCCTCTATTCACTAGAGACCCACTTCAGCTTATCCTCTCCATCTGTCATTTTGTCCTGCAACATTTTATTCTGGAAAGCACCGAATCATGTTTACTCAAAAACTTAATGACCTCAATTTGAAATAAGACATTTAGTGTATACAATTTACTTTAATAGCTGCCCTTTATACTGATGTATCAGAAATCGGGCACAAAAGTTCAGTAAGGTGAAGTATATGCATTTGTAAACATATTAGTTCCAAAATGTTGATAAAATTGTGACTCAAATTTTGCAGTACAGCTCTATTGGTATTTATCGACCAGTAGGCCTTGACAGTTTTATATTTTTTAAGCGTATGTCCGCAGTCACCCAACAAAACATGATTGTAGGGGAAAGTGCTGATCTCTGTTCTGTGCTCGTACTTACCCTTATAAGGGGAATAATAATCACGTTTTGCCGGGGCAACTACAGACTTAATTAAAACATAAATTATTTTTTCAATGCATTTATTCGATCATATTCTACATCCAACTTAAACTATTCAATGAAGATTGTAAAATGTGAATCTCATACAAGCTTTAACTTTTTTCGATGATTGCACCAGTATGTTAATAATAATAATAATAATGATCTAACACACAATTCGTTTGGAAGAAGTGTGTCACAAAAAGAATATTCTTTTTTCCCCTTTTTTTTTTTGCAATCACCGCAATATTACAAAATGTTAATATTATTGTTTTAGTATTTTCCGCAATGTCAATTAATTATTACTTTAGCTATTTAGTTGTAAAAAATAATGACTTCTTTCAAACTGTGATTAGCGAATAACTTTATAATGAATGTCTTTAGGAAGAGAAAAAAAAACCTATATCTTTAATGATGAAATAATATAATTCAGGTGACCAAAAAGTATTTTGCTTCCGTCTGAATTATTGAAAACGTCATTATTTATTAAAAAATTATTTATTTTGTGTTGATTATTATTTTTTAAATTAAATTAATTCTTTTAACAAAAAGTTTTTTGTTTTTTTTCTCAAAAATGTATTTTTATTATTCATAAACTCTAAAGGACCTTGAAAAGCTTTGTGTTAGGGATTGGCAGGATGCAAAAAGCTCAGTGCCGCAAAGCCAGTACAGTTCAAAATGAAGTGCCCACCCTTAAACTGTATTCTGAATCTAGAGCAGAAAGAATCTATGACCTTTCCAAGGAATTTTGGAAATTTATGTTGTCATAAAGCTGTTTTTAGTACAACCATTTTTAAAATTTATTTTTCAGTTAGGCAGATCTATTAGGCAATTTTAAAAACTCGCAACTTATTGGAACATTGCATATAAGGAGGTATGGTATGATAATCATCATTTTCGTTCGTAAACAATCAATTTATTTAAGGATTTAATATCTATTATTATATTAGAATAGAAATAATTTTATTTCTATATTATTTTGTATAGGTATTTTAGGTAATAATATTAAAATTGTATTATTTTCATTTTATATTAAAATGATACTATCAAAAATTTGAAATTATATTATATGTATTTAAATATAAATTTAATATTATAATTATAATACAATTTTATATTGTATTACAGTTTATAGATAGATTTTAATATTATTTCTATTTGTATGGAAGAACTAAATTAAATTTATTTTGGGTAATTTTTCTGAAGTTATTTCTTCCCGTAACGTATTCTTTTATTTGAATTTTCTTTAGAGTCTTCTCTGTCACCGTTTCGGGGTATTTCCCCATCTTCAGCTCAAATTTACCTGTAGTTCAGAACAATATAATTATTATTCAGATAACTTATTTAAAACATGCTCAACATTTAACAATTAAGTTCTATATTAGTCTACCCTGTACAATTTATGCCTTCTTGCCATAAATGATATTTATTCATCTTTATCAAAGTTTTTAAAAGTAAGCAGACTATCAGTTATAATTCAATAACAGTCGTAAATTCTATAAATGTGGCGGGGAAGAGAAACATGGCCATACGTTCCATATGTTTCCCATTCGTTCAGCGTGAACCATTAATACAATAGCCCCAAATGGTCCTTCTATTTCAGGGGTTGAACGGCGGTATGCCATTATTGATTTTAATGGAATTTAATTCAGAAATATGGAAAATATTGATTTCTAGACCTATTTTTTCTGTTGGAAACTGATTTTTCATATGAGTCATTTTGGAGTTTTCAGGTATACTAGTGAGGTTTGCGTTCGAATGGGTCATGGTATAACAAATTTACAATTGGTTCTGGACAGAAAACAACAACTAGCGGTCAGAGCCAAGAATAGAATGCCAAAAAGAAACTAAAGTATAGTAATTATTTTCAAAATTAATTTTTCGGTAGTTGTTGTTAATGAAGTTTATACAGATATATGTAATATTTTTTTTTTTTTAAATGTCGTGACTTTTATACGGATGAACAGTTCAAAGACAATCTTCATCTGGGCAGGCGCTTTGGATATACCTTCATAACATACTATGTGTGACTCAAGCTTAACACTTGAGACATGTTCTCATAGTATCTATCTAAATCAATTATTCAATCACAATTATGTAAAATAGAGGATTGAATCCTACTCTAATTCGGCCTTCCTCTGTAACAGTTACAGAACTTCAACGAGAATTAATCTAACTAGATTTAACTTTATAGAAGTGAATCGCAAACTACTCTAACTAGACTAAAGTTTGTATCCGATCTACTAATTCTGTATCGATTCGATTCAATTGTACAGTATGCGACTGACAAGCTTCAGGCTTAATTTGTTTTTGTGCAGTTGAAAACATACTAGGAGAATATATGTTTTGTGGGACTAATTGAATCAACCCTCAGATAAAAATTAGTATATTTATCTGGAAAAATGTGTAATAGCTAATAATTCTAATACTAATGAAACAACAATTATTAAATTTTGTATAAAATAAATTTTAAAAAGTCGCATCTTCACTTACTTGTTATCTTCAGAGATAGTTAATTTTAATCCAATTAAAAAAAATATATATATTAAATCAATTTTTTTATTTCTAAGTTCGAACATTTATAGATTTAAGGATGCATGTATGTGCATTTGATTTCCGTCTCATTTTCCGTTTTGACAAATTTGAATCAGAATACGTAATTTTACGAGTATTTCGCTTCAATTTGACGTGTATGTGTGTTTGTCTCAAGTCATCTTTCGGTCAAAAGTCAGTCTAAAGTAATGCACTTTATTCGTCTGGGGAAATCTGGTTTTTGCGGATAAAAACTAGTTTTCGCAATGGGGTACTAAGAGTGTAAATTCAATTAGTGATTTTGTTTAATCAGCGAGGGCAGTGTGTGGTTGTGGTGTATATTTATATATATTTGTTTACTTTTACTGACGTTAATCAAATATTGTAATTTAATTTATGCATACTTCCTATTATCCGATCAAGTTGATATTTGGTACAAATCCATAACCCGATGGCAATGCAGTTTTTGGGTAACATTGAGTCTAATTATAGATAAGAAGGATTTTAAGAAATCTTGTTGCACACGCATCTGATAAACCTGCGAACTGTTCCTTATGGGTTTTCTAGCCAGCCAGCTCTTAAAAACTAATAATAAAATGATTAAAATTTTATTTATAAGATTTTTAATCGATCTGAAAGCGTTGAAAAATGACTTCATCGTGTTTCCTTTTAAAAGGTTTTTAGATTGATTTAAAACGGAGTTTTTTTCTTAATTAAACCTATATATTTTTTATTTTTTTGTCAATTCGTCAATATAAATAGCTGTAGATATCTCGGAATTAAATTAATTTAAAAAATCGCATTATGATTAGGTCAAATAAATTGAATAGGCACTGATCGATAGCTTTTAGAAAAAACAAGTTGTTTTATCAACAAAATGTTCATAATTTTTGAATTCCTGATTTATTAGAAAACACCCAATAAATTTCCATCGAAAAAAGTTTTATTTTAGTAGTTATAAAAAATAAAGGCAATTGTTCGAGAAGATTTTCGCGACATTTAAAAACAAAAAAAATGTTCTCGATTTCTAGAAAGACATAGCCATGAGCCTAAATAATTTCAAATTTTGTATCAACCCAAAGGAATTTTTAGTTGAATCCGACTTTGAGAAAATAATTTGAGAGTTCGTAGAAAAAGTTAAAACACGATATATTACATTCTTCAAGAAATTTATTATTAAAAAAACCTTCAAGCTTTTGAAATCTTTATTTTATTTTATTTTTTTTGAAGTTTTGGACTATTTCGTCCATGCCCAAAACGTCTCATATTTCATTTATATATCGTCTATTTCATTAACGATTTGGTAAGTCATTCCTTATTTCTTATCATAGTGTACATTCTGTCTCAGTATATTTATTGACGTTAATTTTTGATAATTTATCCACGTTTTTCGCCATGTGATCCAGAAAAAAAATTGATACCAACATTATTTAAAAGCATGGTTATTTTTTTTTTATCTCTGACCCAGCATATTGTGGTTCTTCCTTTGAGGCCAGTAATTTAATGAGGTCACCAAGTCGGATCATCAATCTTGTGTTGGCTAACCTCGAGCTTAACTATTTCCAACATCACGCTCATCGAGCCCCTGACTTCTATTGTTAAAGTAAATTCCTTAATACTAAAGTTATCAGAGGTTCTCGAGTAGGTCGCAACGACATTACTTATTGCAGTGTGACCAACACTAAATCACAATGGAGAATCATACAGCACATAAACAGAAGGTAGAGAGAGGGTGGTTCTGAGTATTTATGTTGCATATCAAGTAAGATCTTGCACGATAGAATTATAATGATAAAAATAAATTACCGGTAATGACCCTAATTAATGTATGAAATAATTTTCCATAATTATTCCAAATGAGTTCAAAATCTCACTTTCAAGCTTTCAGAAGGGCATATATTAAAATTATTATATTTCAGAAAATTATTCCTTATATACTTCATCACTTTATTCAACAATTTAACACGACGTCTTGGACTTATTCTAGTCTATTCTCATGCAATCTTTATCTTCCAATTTTTCAAACAGATCACTCATGCACAACACTTGGGCAATAGTAGATGGAGATGTAGGTTGGCAAATTAGATAAGGATGAGGAATAAAATAAGGATGACAAATTTTACATATTTGACTAATAGGGATGTAAAATTGGAAGACAAAGATTACTTGAAAATGGGCAAGGATAAGCCCGAAACGTCGTGATAAATTGTTGAATAAAGCGATGAAGTATTTAAGGAATAATTTCCTGAAATATAATAATTAAAAAAATATAATTTTATTTATATGAGGGCTTATTTATAGATATCATAATTAACCTTACGCTCATAAATAACCCATTCTCCTCACAAATATAAGCCAATCTTCTTATGAAAAATCAAAACTGTAATTATTTCACATATTCAGCTAAAAATATACGGCCGAGAAATTTGGCACTATTAGACTACCTTCAGTATTGTCGGGTTCACATCAATGGCATATCATTTTTCAAACAACTTATCAAATGCTTGTGAAGCTTGAAATGTAAAAGTACAAATGAACAAATGGGACATACACATTTTTTTTTTTTTATTTATTTTTTTTTTTTTTATAAAATAACAATATTTTGTAAACTTCAAAGATCGGGGGTTGAATTACGAAAGTTAGCTCATCTTTAAGAGTTGATAGACAAATATTGAACTGTTAAGGCTGAAAAAAGTACGAATTAAAACAATAAATCCAATTAACTGCCAAACCTTATCAAGCTATGAATCATCGATAATTTCAATATCAACTCTAAATTAATAACAATTTTAAAATCCAATATTTAGGCAAAAATGAGAAACCCGTTGGAAAATCAGTTCATTGGTGTGGATGGCACGGAATAACAAAGGTATAAATAAATCCCTTTGATGTGTGAAAGAAAACCGCTCGGTTTTCCAAGCACCAAACGCAAAGATCGGCCAGTACTTTCATCAATGTGCAAACATTCACAAATACATCGATCCACATCAGTTGCAAACGATTTGTCACGATTTGTGGAGCCAGTTTTACGTCCAATTCCTTGGTTGGTCCCAAATGGTTCTGCAATTAGCCGAATGAATTAGGTAGTTCTAGATTATCTTAAGCTACTATAACTTAAGGGCTCAAACAGGCATAAAAAAGATAAAGCTTATTTTCAAACAACTCATTCGCAGTAACTTTTAGCAAAAATACCATCTTACGATTTCTTTTCTCAATGATCCTTAAAAAAGTAAATATTCTCAAAAAAGTTTGAATTTCGATAAAATATCGTAGATGGGTAGAAAGATGAAGAGCTTTAGAATATTTAAAAAAAAAATATTGAATATTCCATGAAAAATGTCATTTTAATAGACGTAAATGGATGATGCATCACCGGGCATACTTTACTTTACTCTACTTTATTCGTATCGAACCTTTTAGGATATATTTGACGCTCTTCATTCTTCATATACTATCCATTTCTTTTCACTTTTGATTTAGTATTGTTTTAATATTGGTTTTATACCTATTGGTGTTATTCATATTGGAAATGCGAAATATTTTCCTGATTTTCCATTGATAAGTAAGTATAGAAGGTACGTTTTATCTCTGTCATCATCATAAGTTCAGCTCCACAATAAACTACCAGTCTTTGCTACCTATTCCTTATCACTCACTCATTAAAATTAATGAATCTCCTTAAAGTGAATCATGCCCAGTCTCCTGAAAATAAAGACTATGGCATTAAGAAGAAGGTTGCTTTGAATTTTCAGATTCTGAGCTATATCGTACCACACTCATTAAAATGTATATTCTGGTATAAAAATGATATTTATTAAAGTGGTTTATATTAAACATTAATTTTCTGAAGGGATCATAAGATTTTTTAATTTTTTGTTCCGTTGTTTGAAAGCTGTTTAGGCCCTTTTGCAAGAGTAAGAGTTCTGATCCAATTCTTCATCAAGAAATTGTGGTAGGTACTTTGATTGTCTGTCGCCAGAGGGAGTTCATACAGAAACCGGTTCTCTATTTTACACTGTCACATTTTTTTAATTAAAGTCTCGCTTGAATTAACGATCAGGTTACCTACATTTCCAGTAGATGTGCCAGGAAAGTAACTTTACTTTTGTTTCGAAGACTAGTATACCTATCCGACGCGAGTAGCGCTGAACACTTTTTGACAAAAAATTCCAATATGTTGAAAATTTTTAATCAATAAACTTATCAACGGCCTTTTGCAGGAGTTTTTTGATCAAGTGAGTTATTTAAAGTTATTCATCAAAATTCTAAAAGCCTTTGCTCGTGTTATACTTTTACGAATTCAGTTAAACCGTGGCCAAAGAACTTTACGGTAAGAACCGACTCATTAGTTCTTGTTATATTGAACTTAGTCACATAATGATCTCCGATCCGGTAGGCTTTGTATTAGATCACGCCAATCAGCGGCACGCGACCGCACAACAGCTATTTCTGTACTATTGATATTAGAAATATATTTCTTTCGAAGAATGTCTTTATGGGGAAGTGGTTAACGTCACTGGCTAGGAACAAGTGACAGACTTGTAGAAAACCTTAGAATTTTATTGGAAGAAAAGAATTGAACACTGATTATTCAGTGGTATGAGGATAACAGAGTTGCTTGGAAACAAAATTAAATAAAAAAATTGAGGTAACTCTTCAGTTAGTTAGTTCTAGACTAAGCCTTCCCTAGCCTATCCGACAGTTTCTAAATAAATTGGTTTCGAAATAGCGTAAAGTCCTAGATAAAACGAACCAAGAATTACTTGGTACTACTCTAATGCTAAACAGGAACCGATTTTGTTTTTTTTAGCCTTTCTGAACGAATGATTTTTTTTTTTTCTAGAGTCTCTCTAGAATCTAATCTATGCAAATATGGTATTCTAGAGTTCATATTATGAACATTTCTAGGTTATCAGAGTTCATTTGTTATTATGAACATTTGTCTGACTATATTTCAAAAAATAATTTCTCAGTTATTTTCTATCCTATATAAACAACTTCTGTCAGTCTTTCTGCTAAATGAATCTCAAAATTCCGCGGAAAGATTTTAGTTAAGGTGGCGGAATCTCTATATTTACTATATGTTAACATAAGGGCCATTTTCTCAAAATCCGTTGATCAATCATTCATATTTTTTTGGAATGATATTGACTCTTGGCAGATATCTTGAGTTTTTTTTTTAGTAGCTACCTATATTTAAAAGATCTGAAGTAAGTTTTTTCTCTTTACTCAATCAATAAAGTAAATAAAGTTTAAAATATTAATTTTCTTAACTACCTATGTAAATAATATTATTAAAAACAACGACTCACAAATGTGTTAATATAGGTATGCCAAATTTCAACAAATTCAGACAACTGAGACGTTGATTTCCAAAGATACAAAAAGGGCAATTTTTTCGAAGTCGAAATTTTGACATATATGTCATGTATTTTAATAGTTTAGCTTTATCGAAATCCACCGTCAGATTTAATCTAAGAAAACGCAGATAAATCTTTAAAGTTTTTGAAAATTGTAGTTTTTTCCAAAAGGTACTAAGTACATATTTCATTTCACTCCAAAACTAATGTCATTTCGTTCCAAATCTTATTGTGTCCTATGTGAAATGATTATCTTTCTTTTAGTTACTTCCCTAGAGTACTATATTTTCTATTTGATAGAAGAAGACCCTAATTCCCGTTATATTATATATTTTTTCTATATTTTGGTGACTTTTCATTGGTTCAGTTAGTAATGCTTGAATTACTACTATGATTGTGATAAGGGGTTAAAACCTGTTAATCAGTTTTGAAGTTGTTTTCAATAGTTGCGTCGCTTTGGTTCTCGTTTGTACTCTTTTAAATTACACTAACATGATATTTCTGCTTGTAACCACATGAAGTTGGTTTAAAAATTTTCAGAAACTCATATTAAAATGGAATAATGGAATCAGATCTCGGAAACAGTTGGAATTTTCAATTCCTTGACCCTTCAAATAAATTGAGGTAAAAGAGTGTCTGATCTGTTCAAATAGGAATAAAACAAAAGCTGATATACTAACAAATAATAATAATATTAACTTTAAGATATTACGAAGGCATAATGAGAAATCATTTTTTGTAATTAAGGATTTATATGAAAACTAATTGACAATTGAAATGAAAGCAGTGTACTTCGTATGTAAGTGTATAAGTATCCCACTCGAATTTAATTTTTGGAAAAAATATAAATTTAAGTACTTTTAGAAAGAATAAATATAAACTCTTTCATAAAATTAAAGCTTAAAATTTTTAAGCAGGTTGGCTCTTACCTAATTACGGACATTATGATTTTTTTTCGGTCATCACAGGATATATTTAATTTAAAAACTTAATAATATTATTTCCAGAACGATATTTCATTTATTTATGGAATAAAAATAGGTAGGTATGTAATTATAAAATAATTAAGTTCACAGTCTTTAATTTCATTTATTATTCTCTATTTCTAAATATCGCTCTAAATCAGTTGATATAATATTATTATTAATATAAATGGTTTATAATTTATTATAAATACATTTGGTAGGTATACAAAACTAAATAAATAGTAGTAAAAAAAAAATCGCATTTTATTTAAAACGTACGATTAAAGAGAAAAAAACATAACAAAGTTTATGAAATTGTGTATTATTTTACAAAATTTATCAACCACAATGATTAAAATAAAAGTTTTCAGCATTAATTAAATGAAAGATTATATTCTTTCAATTCCCCATTTTGTTCTTGCCAAAAAAGTACTGTATGCGTGGTTCCTTCCAAAAAGTACTATATTGATATTATATTGTCAAAAATTCGGACGAAAAGTGCTATAAACTGCTAAAAAAGTTATTATAACTGTAAAAATACAATTCTAGATTTTTCTGCAGAAAGAATAAGGTAAATTGGTCCAATAACAAATTAAGGAGAGATTTTTGCGTTTCCTATAAAAACGATATAGTACCTTTTGGAAATCATCGTCTCAATTACTTTCTGAGAAAATATTCCTTATTTTCCAAAAATATAAACTTTCGTCAAAACGCAAAAAGAAATCAGGTTTACAACTTACAGATTGCAATTTTTTTAAAGTAAATTTTTTTCAGGAAGAAAAATATGAAAAATTCCTCTTAAAATGCTCATTACAGCTTCTTGAGTACAATTGTCATGCAAAAGTATTTCTACTATATTAATATTATGTAAAATTATTCCTACTGCATTCTTCAATTATCTGGAACATAATTGTGAAGAGATAATGATATTATTTTTTTTATAACGAAATGCTTTACATGTGAAGTACACATTTATGTATACATAGTATACATAATTCTAATCAGAAAATATTCTACTTTTATATAAAAATGTGGAACTCTGTTTTCATAGTTTTTTGGCTTCCACCTTCTCTTGAACTGTTGGAATAGGGCTGAAGAAACGAAACAGGCTGATTGAAAAAAAAAATGAATAAATAAGGGTCCATTTAGACATTACCGTGACAGTTCAGTATTAGTATTCTCTCATTTCAACATAAAAGTGCCGTATGGGTATTTATATTCCTTCAATTTTAGGGAATCCATCATTATGGAATAGTTTTCAAAACATGAGATAGCAATGATTTCCCTAATTTTAGATGAAGGAGAAGAAATACACTAGATAAGTTTATATGAACAATTAATAAACAACATAAATGACATAAATTCTGAAACCGAATATTTTAACTGTAATTAATGATATAATTGAGTGGGGAAGTCAGTGTGTCCTTTGGGCTAGAAAGCTTAGAGATCCTTGCTCTTAGGTATTTGAAAAAAAAAAGTGTCGATGGAAATAAGGTTAAAATAAACTAAACTCGGCTTACCGACTGCAGACATGCACGAGACAATGAATCTGATTTATCAATCCATTAGTTTCTGCAGTCTTATCACAAGTGTTGCTGGCAGTCCACCTATAAGCAGGCAGCCATAATCAAAGTCTTGAAACATGCCCCGGGATATGTTAGATGAGGTTTAATCCAAGACTTAATGTTGGTGGGTTACTATAGTAATACTTAATTCAGCCAAATTATAGCATTTAAATCGACTAAAATTTAAAATCTTGTTTAATTGATATAATCGATTATCGAATGAGAACAGTATCTCTTTTATTTTTCCGTCTGGGGCAGATAGGATATAAGATAAAACTAGCCGACAAACAGGCGTTCACTAATGAAGCGACAACATTTTATCGATAGTTACTATACCTATTGAAGAGCCTTAATGACCGACCCCCGGAGGAAATAAAAACTAAACAATCGAGAACTGGGTGTATCGATTCTCAGCTGGCGCCTACTGGTTCACACCGCTGTCCTCTACCACTTCCGCCACAATCTCCGTCATTTCCTCAGTGATAATAGTTTTAATTACTTCGTCTAGACAAGCTATTTAGAGTTTAGAACTTTATTTGAATATATACGACCAGCAGGGATAAACTTTGAAATAATATTCACTTTTTAATGAGAGCTATAAAAGTTATAACTTATTTGGAACAAGTAGATTTTTTTATTTAAATTCTTATTGTTCTATAAAAGTTAGAAACAAATATTACTTTAAAATAATTAAAGTAGCAGACAAAGGGTATATGCATAAAATAAGGCGTACATCGGGCAACTTCAATTTGTAATTTATACTTTTATAAATCTTAAATTTTAAGAGTAAACAAAATAAAGAAATAAACAATTAGCAGAATCGACATAATAGAAAGAAAAGTAACGATCTTACTCTATCATTAGATTTTTTTTTTCTAAATTCTCACTTGAAATAAATGTTAAAGTCAAGTCTCTGTATTTTAAACAAAGAAAGAGGATAACTTATTTAAATAAATAAAAATAGTTTCGGTTTTATTTGTTGTCTTTCTTTTCCTTTTAGGACCGTACCTCATTGGATATTTAGAAAAAGAAACGAGTTACGGGGCATTAAAATGGTAAGAGTAGGAGAATGGCGTATGATGATCGTGAAATAGTTCCAGACGTTGAGAGCAGGATTGGGAAAGATGTTTGAACGTCGCTGTACGGCAAGGAGCAAGTTAGGGATTATTTTCTAGAGAGTCTTCAAGGATTCTTTAAATCTCAAATATACGAATTAAAAAAATAATATCCTATTGCTAGCTCCAACCATGGAAAATAATCCTTTTCTATTCTACCCTCATCCCCGTAAGATCCAAATCCATCAACCTTGGATTACGCATTCACGGCTTAGTTTAATATTTATATTTATATTATCTATAAAGAATAGAAATATTTATTCTTTCTGTCACCTTTTTATCCGAAAATTTCTCCATATCGTTTCATCATTAATACAAGCTCCTTTTTCTATATTTATACCACCTAGGAGACCTTTCCCCTATTTTGTTCCCTCTGTTTTCCATACCACCAACCTACCACCATACAATCAACCTTCTAATCAAATTTTTAATCTGGAATTGAAACTTTTGGCAATACAGCATCTTTGTTTGAAAGTGAGGAGATTTGAAAGAGGTGGAATTTGAATGAGGATCGAGAAGAAGCAAGACGGATATTAGAAAGGAGGGAATTCCAAAAACTCATGGAGCGGGCAAGAAAGGAACGTTCGAACGTTTTGGTTCTGTGGGCGATGGTATAGACGACAGAAAGTCGCGATCTTGTATCCAGAGAGTGGACAGAGGATTTGAATTGTAGGAGTCAGTAGATGTAGGAAAGGTGCTGGGAGTTGATGGTTTGGTTTGGAAAAGATCTGAGGAAATATTGTCGCCAGGTAGAGGGGAAGAGACATTGTAGCTCCCCATAAACGAGACCGTATCCGAGGTACCGGAGACAAATCTTAAAAAGCAAATATTTTCCCACCGGTTAGCGGTTAGAAGCGTTGTGTGTCCTACCAGACTAACGGGGTCTCCCAACTACTCATGAGGCACGGGGTTATCGAGCAAAGCTCATTGAAAATGGAAATAACTTTGATCTCCTAAGCCTTAGTGCTTACCGGAGACCACCGAACACATCATGGTAGCCTTCAATGTCATGAGGAACTGAGACCTAACCTCCCGAGAGAGACAGGACTCTAGGTTCTGTAGAGAGACAGGAATCTAGTTCTGGGATCTAGGTCCTGTAGGCGAGTTTCCTCAGCAAATGACCGAAGAGAACTTTCCGAACTTTAAGGATTTCATATACGGGTGGAAGAAGATTGTATCAAAGGGGAGGAGGAAATAAGCTGTACCGGAGAGACCACCGGAGAAGAGGCAGTAGAGGATGTTGGCCTATCTGAAGCATAAGAAGAGCAAGCTGTGTGCACAGCTCATGACATCATTGTAATTCTTTTAGCAGCGGGTTGTAAAGCATTCGTAACACCCTATAGGTACCAAGCAAGATAGATTGGGAATCAATAAGAAATATAAATAAAGATATAAATTAATATTAACTACAGAGATTTGATAATTTTGTTTTATAAAATTATATAATTCATGAATTGAAAACTAACCCTCAGATATTATGATATAATATTACAAGTATGTATCATTAAATTTCACCGTCTTACAAAATTGTATTACTCTGGCTAAAAATTTATCTTTACACGAAAATACAACACCCAATTACATAACATTATGAAATGTAGTCCTAATTAAATTATATCTATACAATATATATATGTATGTATGTATGTATGTATGTATGTATGTATGTATGTATGTATGTATGTATGTATGTATGTATGTATGTATATATATATATATTCATATATATATATATATATATATATATATATATATATATATATATATATATATATATATATATATATATATATATATATATATATATTCATCTACATATAAGAGTAGCAGTAAGATATTGATGAGGGAACTAATTATAATGATTCAACTGAGGTGAGTCAGTACACCTGTCGCCCACGTGTTCTTTCCACTTGAATGAAGAAGGTGTCTTACAGTTTCAGTCGCTCAGTTCTTATTACCTTCAGTATCCCCCTGGAGCCAACTGGTCGGCTGGATAAGTTACCATTGAGCCAGGTGGCTGAGCGATGACATTCTCTTAGTCAACAGAACTCCTTCTAGGTCTGGGCGTCATGTTATATCCTTACAAATATCAGATGTATATACTATACATACATATATTCTTAATTCGAAAAATAATAGCTTAATCACATAGTAAACACCAATCATCATTGAAACGGGATCCAAGTCAGCTCTTATTAATCGGGTATTTAAAACCTAAAATTAGGGTAATCCAATATAAATATTAGCAACAGGGTAAAGAGTGTTCTTGATAAATTTCATGAATCAGTGACTGTATTTCGAAATTTATTTTAATTATGATTTTCTGTTTAGTTCTCGCGGCAATGTCCCCTACTGCTACTCTCAGCTTACTATATTAGCAACAAGTTTATTATATAAAGGTTAAAATAAAAACAAAGTCTTCAGCAAAGGATAATTACTGCTAAGAAAGTAAGTTCCTTACATACTCGTATTATCTATATAAGTCCACATAGCAATCTATCTAAGTCTAGCCACATAACAAGTGATCAGAGCCACATCTTTTTCTAACTCGTTTTGGTTTACAATTTTCAATAATGAACCATTGTAATTGGCCAAGAATAAAAAAACTTTAATCACCCTCAAAAGTTGAGGAACATTTCAGGATAACGAAAATCAAATAATAATAAAGTTTAACGTCTATTCAGATACAAATTTTCAACGCTATAAACTAATAAGATGGAGTTGTAGAGATGCGCAAAACTTCAAAAGCACCGAAATTTCAGGTAAACATACCGAAATTTTTTACTGGAATTTACCCATTCTTTAATGGTATCGTTCTGAGAAAGCTCATTTGACCCAAAGGGGGCCGCTAGAGGTACTCAAGTGCAGCGGGGAAAATATATAAATATCTCCAAAACTTTCATAATCGTTCTCTAGGGGTAATGAAATGGATAGAAAAGGTAGTCACGCCGCTCACCCCCGAACTTCGACCCACAGCAATAGTCTTTTCTTTCGGGGAAAATACGACTAAAAATTACAATTAATTTTTTTCTTTAGTCTTGGTATACTGATTCCAAAACAATTTTAAAAATGCAATGATTAAAAATAAATTTAACAAATAAATAATAATAAACATTATGATTTGCAGTGTTACGTTATTTGGAATATTAAAATATGAAGGACATTCACCAGTTTTTATGAAAGTTTGCATATATGAAGAACTACAAAAAATAAATTCTTTGTTTAGTTTTTTTTCGAAATCTATTAGAAATAATTATACAGTTACAAGCCTAAGTACTGAGTTACTGATCGATCGAATGGCTGATAATTTAGCACCTAGGAAAATTCTAACTGAGCCCCTATTTAGTCGTCGCAGAGTTGGGAGACCAAAACTGCGCTGGGCAGATTGTGTGGCCAATGACACTAGAGAGTATCCGAGCGTGAGAAACTGGATGGCAGTGGCACAGAACAGGGACGCATGGAGGTTGCTGTCGGAGGAAGCCAGGACCCTTCACGGGTTGTTGTGCAACCAATACTGCTTTTTAAAGATGTATTAAAGATGTTGGAAAATATATTGAAACTTCTATATTTTAAAAGAAATATGTTGATATTTTTGTTCGGTAGTATAATAATTAGTATTTGTCGTAGTATTTTTTCCAAAAAAAACTTAAATAAACAAACAAAATTAATTAAAAAATGTTTACAAAGTCTAAAAGTTTGATAGGTTTCAGTTATAATTAATTCAATTGTGATTTTATCCCTCCTTTTTAAAAAAATTGTTTATGTTAAGTAATTTAATTTATTTTTGTCTAGGTCTTAGTTCTAAGTCTTTCTAATAATAAATATTAATATGTACTTTGACAGGTTTTTAGTAATGTTTTTACTAATATATAATTTTTTTTTAATTGACAAAT
This sequence comes from Rhaphigaster nebulosa, assembly GCA_948150685.1. Lineage (NCBI taxonomy): Eukaryota > Metazoa > Arthropoda > Insecta > Hemiptera > Pentatomidae > Rhaphigaster > Rhaphigaster nebulosa. Next base: position 208,243,705 of record OX411306.1, read on the forward strand.
GTTAATAAATTCATTTTTAAAAAAATTGAGATGTTATTTATGAATATTTAATTGAAAGCGATCGATTACTGAGCTGAAAACATCAGTACCTATTTCAGCTATAATTTAATATAATATGTACCTGTAAGTATTGCAATATAAAGTTCACCACAAATTTTTTGTTTGATATTTGTAGGTCAACATTTATCACCATGTTCTCGGACTAACGCGGTCTCGTGATTGTTAGTGGACACCTTTGCTGACTCCTTCGAGATAAATTCTCACAAATAGTATCCGCAGCCTGCAATCCTAATTCCGAACTTCACCAAAACATCTGCAATTATTCTAAAGTACCAGGATTTTAATTTATGTAAATTGATTTTTTTTTTTTTGAAATATTAATTTAATTTGAATATTAAAAAATATGTTAGCTATAAGTTAATTGTTATGAGGGAGGAACACGATTATGATCATATCTGGAATAACTTTTTAGTCAGTACCTTGGGGTATCGAATTACTCTCGTGTCGCATGCTACAACTCTTATGCAATTCAAACACTATCTGATTCATATTATATATTGTCATTGATTATGATAAGTAAAGAAAGTAAAATTATTTTATTAAAGCTTCGGTCAATTGTATACGCAAAGCCTTTATAAAATAAGATTTAGACAGGATTGCGTATAAAAAGTATTTATTTTATTTATTTACAATCACTTAAATAAATAAAGCAAACCATTAAGTCTCTCAATTAGCAGTAATTATCCATACCCGTGTGTGTTGAATCGTTTTGGGGCAATGCACTGTCTTTAATGGGTGATTCTTAGTGTTGACTGTTGATGTGAGATGTGCTGTGTCTGGCCTGCATTAATGAGATATTTTTCTATCATCAACCATTTAATTTTTCGTTAAGTAGCTTGGTCTTCGGCATACAGATGCTAGAAAAATATCGATATACCGATATAATATAACGTATCGATATTTTTGTCCGATAGTTTTTATCTAATATATATATATATATATATATATATATATATATATATATATATATATAATATCGATATTAAAATTTGATTTCAAGTCAGCCATCTTGTGAATGGTTTCTGGCTAGGGATATAAATATCGATTTATACTCGTATCTTATTGAGAGTTTTTACTATAGCAAAATAGTAGTTTGATATATCAATGAAAAATATCGTTATTTCAATATATCGGGCCTCGATGTTTTTAATCTTTGAAAGCTGAATAAGAAGAGTGTTTTTACATTGAATTTAAGGATAGAATAATATAAATTAACAATTCTTAAATTTGTAATAGCTTTAGTAGCAACAATTAAATATTCATAAATAACATCTCAATTTTTTTAAAATGAATTTATTAACATTTGTCAATTAAAAAAAATTTATATATAAGAAAAGACATTACTAAAAACCTGTCAAAGTACATATTAACATTTATTATTAGAAAGACTTAGTACTAAGAACTAGAGAAAAATAAATTAAATTACTTAACATAAACAATTTTTTTTAAAAAGAAGGGATACAATCACAATTGAATTAATTATAACTGAAACCTATCAAACTTTTAGACTTTGTAAACATTTTTTAATAAATTTTGTTCGTTTATTTAAGTTTTTTTGGAAAAAATACTGGTTTCCGATGATCAAATTTTAATATCGTTACTACGAATAAATTCAGCACAAAACTTTCCGCTCAAATATAAGAAGAAGCTGGTCCTCAGCTCTAGATGTCCAGGTCTCTGAGCCATAACAAACACAATAATACTAAAAACAATAATACTTTTTGTTATCTATTTTTAATAATAAAAAAATTCCATACTACATACCCCCAGAGGTTGGTGAACCTATATTTCATGTTCAAACTGTCTACCCTCTTTAACGATGCAAAGATTGGCTCTACTTAGCCACCCTTCGCTGGGCCTCAATGCGATGGACTGAGGAGAGACCGACATTTTCAACTCTGCTGATGTTGCATTGGCATAAACGCTGTTTTTCAAATGTCTCCACAAGAAAAAGTCAAACGGAGCTAGATAGGGTGACCGAGGAGGCCAACAGATGGGGTGTGAGGTCCTATCCTATCCACCTATCACTGTAGTAACGATATAAAGTTCACGTGCAGAAAATTGTGTGCGGGACATCCATCGAGCATCATTCTTTGCCGATACTGCAGAGGAACATCTTTTAGTAAAATTGGTAATTCCTCTCTCAAGAAATTTAAAAAATGAGCTCCATTAAAATTATTCCGGTAGAAATAAGGACCAATTAATTTGTTTCCGAGAAGTTCACACCAAACATTGATGCTGTGAACCACCTGGTGACGATATTCTGGGATTTTTCTATGCCCACATTCGAAAATTCCAACGATTCAATACGCCGTTTATGGTGAATTTTGATTCATCAGTATATAGAATGTATGGAAAATGTTTTCTTCAACTACCGCAATCGACATTTATGCAAGAAACATTAGACGCCTGTCATAATCAGTGCACCGAAGCCTTCTGGACAAGTTGAAAGCGATAGGGTTTAAAATTTTAAGTTTGGAGTACATGCCTAATTTTGTTCTTTGAAAAACCTAAAACCCTTCCAGTATTTCGGAGAGAAGAATTTGGATTTTCCATAACATACAATAAAATATCCAGTGACCAGTTGCGCTAAATTGCGCTGCCGGTTTCTTGGTGGACCCAAAACTGATCCGAATCTCCTCATATTGTGAGCAACAATAAACAAAATATTTTGTGGTTCACTTGGGGGACGATCGGGAAATTTCTGGGAGAACCAGAGAATTGGACGGCGAGCAATACCACTACTAACAATTGTACATATCAGATTTTTGCTGACGAGAAAACTGCACTCATTTCTGCAGTTCATTTTGACTGGTTGGTTAATACTGAATGTAAGGAAGCAGGTATTGCTGTAAAAGTTATTTATTTCCAGGAATTAATTCGTTATCGTAAGACCATTAGGTTAAACAACGACAGTGAATGCAACGTTTCACAAAACGTACAGAGGCTTATTTCTGTTACTTCACTACATCTTTAAAACAAACCTATATTATGAACTATAACTAAAAAGATAACAAACACGAAGTGACCAAATTATTTCCTGTGCAGCAAAAAAAAAAATTGTTTTGTTTTTATAACTTTGTACCATAGCTTGGTAATTTATTGACCGATGTAAAATCTGGTTTAAACACTGATTGCAGTTTAAAAAATCCATCAAAATAATGTATCGGAAGGCTATTTAAAATTTTAAAGCTGTACAGGGTCTGAGAGACCTCCTACATTTTTTTTTTAAAAGCAGGTCGAAATTTTAAAGTATCTATCTATCTATTTACGTGGCGCTACAACCCTGGGTAGGTCCTGGTCTCCTCAATGAGCCACTGCCAATAGGCCCGATTTTGTGCTACCGCTCTCCAGCTTCTGATCCGTAGCAGAAATTCCGTGCGCCCGCTGCCACTCCATCAACCCATCGAAGCCTTGGCCTACCAGTCCGTCGCGTACCACGGTACTCACACGCCTTAACAAAGGGCGGTGCCCACTAGTTTCCTAGGAATTTCCTCTACTTCCATCCTTACGACATGGCCAGCCCAACTAAGCCTCCCCTTTTTTATAAACTTTACAACGTCCATATCTTCGTGAAGGTCATACAGATCCCTATTTCTCCTAATTCTCCATCCATCTCCATCTCTCACTGGGCCAATTATACGCCGTAATATTTTTCTTTCGAAAATTAAAAGACTATTTTTATTATTTCTTGAGATAGTCCAGAGCATAGGTAAGAACAGAGCGTATAAGAGTATTGTATATGACCAATTTAGTGTCGCTGTTAATGGATATGTTGCGGAAAGTTTTCAGCAAGGCAAAATATGTCCTATTTGCCGCCACTAGCCTTTTTCTTATCTCAGCAGAGACATCGTATATTGGTGTCACTAGGGTTCCCAAATATGTAAACTCGTTCACCCTTTGGAATGTGTAAGAGCCTACAATCAGTGTCTCATCGCCACCAGTCCCTGTGTATATTTTTAATTTTGAAATTTTAAACTAGGCTGGAAAATATTAAATACTTATTTCTTTTTATAATTTTATCGGTGCATGAGATATTCAGCCAGACCAACTAAAAAGGACAACCTGTACATAAATACTCAAATTCAGCAATAGCGAAGCATTTCCGGGTCAGCGAGTTCTTAATCAATCCTTTTATCTTTCAAATAGTAATTGATAACAAAGCGGTCATCTTTTCGCCAATTCAAACATAAGGTCTTAAAACCACATAATTACATTAACGCAGATTAAAAATAGTTAATCCCACTCCACTAGCTTAGTAAAGGCTCTTCAAATAGAGACAGCTCAACATCATTCGTTAACAGATCAACATAAAATAAAGGAAAAAGGAGGTATTTCTAATAATATCTATCTTTTACCTACAAAAGATTCCATTTCATATATTGTAAATTTAACAAAGTTGAAGCAATATTTAATCCCATTGCATAGTTAAATACAATGACTATGAATCAAGTCGATATTGTAGTGCAATATATTTTCAGAAGGAAGTTGTATATTACTTGGGTAACTTATTAAGTCCATGGCGAACTTAAAACTAATTTCAAGTTTTCAACATGCCGTGCTTCATAAAGTATCACTAGCAAGTTTCGTTTCCACAATAAAGGCATTACGTAATGCGAGGATTAGGTTTTGAATTAAATTATAAATAGGTTATCACATTTAAATACAAAGCTAGATTTTTTGAAGAATACAAAAGATATAGAAAAAGAATAGCGTGATAGTATCACATTATTTTTGCGTGGTTCGAATTAAATTTTTGTTAGCTAAGATTTTATTTTTTTAAAAGTAGGATAATAATTCAAAATGATTTTTTTTAATGAAGCTGAAATACATAAATATGAAATAATATATTATTTAAATATCATATATTGTCATGAATGTAAAATATCTTCTTTGGATTATGAGTTTACGGTGAAATGAATGCATAAATGGAGCATTGTAAAGTTTTATTGGGAACAAATTTATGAAGCACGGGAGGGGAAGCTCCAAAAAAATATATTTCAGATTTACCTAGGGGACCCAACTTGTCTCCTTGAGTCGGGGGTCCTAAATACCCTAATTAGCTACCTTGATTTCTGTTGGACACACTTGTTAACTCTCTAATTGTGATAGCCCTAAATATGTTTTACGAGGCTTTGTCGAAACCTTGGCATATGCAATAAAAAAAAAAATGTTTTAAGCCAAAGTAGTTGATTAATGTAATTTTCTTAAAAATTATAACCACATTTATTTTTTTAATGTATTAATCAAAATTTTCAATTACCAGAACCGCAGTCACTATGCGTATATTCCAAATGCTGTTGAATTCCGAATTGGGAATCAAAAGAGAACAAAGAAATAAAAGGGAGGATTGATGTTGCAGAACGTAGGTGTAGTAACATCCGAATGGATAACAGGACAATTTCCCTCTTTTCGCATTTCTCCGGTATAGAGAGCTCCCTATAGAAGATTGATGAATCGCTTCGCCAGCGACTGTAAACAACTCCATAAAGTCCTCTGTTCAAAAGCCTATTATTTTATTTATGTCAGCTTGGTTTAGTTTCACCGCATCGCTTCAGTTATTACAACACCTGAAAAAAATATGAAATGTTCAATTTTCAATGAATCATTTCTAGTTGACCGAATTGGTTGAAGTACTTGTTATAAATAATGAATATACCTGTAACAACTACAGCCACTGAAGTGTATTGGGTTCAGTAGTTGGTAATGTAACCCACATTATTGAGGCTGGGTGTGACCCAAGACTCGGGCCTAAGGAGTTCATAATATAAGAGTAATATGATTATAATATAAAGAGTTGAGTACTTCGCACTCTGAACAAGGACACTATAGTTAATGCGGTTCCTAACTGTATATAACATTTCCAAGTCAATTGTAACTTTTTCCATTTCAAATGTTATCTTTTCCATTTCACTTGTAACCCAACCGGACTTGAATTAATTCAAAATTATTTAATTTATTATTGAAAAATAATTATTTTAATTACATTAATGACTTTTGAAATAATTTCGGCATATTCTTTTGACATTTTTTTCGTTTATTAGATAATTGATATTAAGTGCCAATTTAAAGTACTTTAAATTTTTGAAATAAAATTGTTGTTTATTTATTTTTAAATATTTATTATTTTTTATTTATATGGTGGGGGAAGGGTGGGTTTCATCGATTTGTTGATCGTTCATTAGGTTTTCGAAGTTGTTAAGGCCAAATTTACTACCGAAATTTTGTTCGGTCCCGAGTATTTCTACTTAATTATTAATTTTCAAAATTCGTCGGTATTGGCATCATTTACTAGGTTTTCAAGCTATTTCCGAATTCACAATCGGATTTCCGATCGCGCATGCTCATTTCGCTTTTACGTTGCTATAGAGGATTTATATGATAAAGGGATCGTTTATTAGGTTTTTGAGGGTTCTGATTCCTTTTTTTTGGTTTTGGATCGCGCATGCGCATTTTACATTTCCGTTGCTATTGAAGATTTCTACGATAAAGGGATCGTTTATTAGGTTATCGAGAGTTCTGATTCTTTTTTTTAATTAGATTTTAGATCGCGCAGGTGCGTTTGGTATATCCGTTATTGTTGGAGTTTTCTATGATAAATGTATCGTTTATAAGGTTTTCGAGGATTTTGATTCCATATTTTTAATCGCCCATGCGTATTTTGCATTTCCGTTACTGTTGGAGTTTTTTTTATGATACAGGTATCATTTATAAGGTTATCGAAGATTCTAATTCCATATTTTTAATTGGATTTTTGATCGCGCATGCGCATTTTTCATTTCCGTTACTGTTGGAGTTTTCTTGAGCATGGGCATTTCGAATGCTATTACAGTTGACATTTCTTTGGCACGGATATCGATCATTAGGTTTCGATGGTTCTGATTCCTTTTTTCAAATTTCATTTTTTATTGATCATGTGCATTTCAAATACAATTATATTTGTATATATATATATATATATATATATATATTACATTATATATATATTACTTATATATATATATATATATATTACATATATATAAGACCTGGTAATGCTTTGCTATAGTTTGATTTGAGTATATGGTATATATAGATTAAATGACCGCAATTGAAACTGATAAAAATTATTACACGTATAAATATAGTAAAAATAATCGAATTAATTTTAAAAAAAGTTAAAAATAGAATTACTTCACCCGTTCAAGCTATAATCGTAACACAGACAGACCAGTGGCCAAAAATACGTTGTTGTTTTTTTTACTCAGGGGGCTCCGTAACGCGTAGAACTTTTTTTTAGAGTTTTTAGATAGATGAGCAAAAAAAAAAATATTCTTCCCGTCATATTTTTTTCCTTATTTTTCCCGTTGATGCAGATCTTGTATGGATAGTTAAAAGGCTTTAAGAAGAAGACTTTAGATAAGTTTCATTGAAATGTTCTTAGCCGTTTTGGCCCTAGACTCTGGAGAAGAAATGGTTTTTCGGGTTTAGCTCAGCCGCTATATCGGTAGATTTCATTAGTGTAAAACCATGGTAATGAATTGTTCAGTAGTTTTCGCGGTCAGAGTTAAAAACGAAAAAGCAGGCTATTCTCTTATATAATAGTACGATACACCTTCCTACACTAGAAATATATACATATACATATGTATATATATATATATATATATATATATATATATATATATATATATATATATATAAATGAACAAGATACATTTTTAATGGGCTGATTGATCGAAAATCACCATCGCGGAGGCGAAAAAGTAAAACTCCATTCAAATGGTTAGCAGTTTTGTTTATCATGTGATGAAAGGCAATGAACGAATGACTGTATGTAAGAATGCATTCAGGATGTTTTACTATATTAAGAATAAAGCCATCTTTCGTTTAACTTTTCTGCTAACAAAAGCCAAGCTCCCGCGGATAGTAGGAGCAAGCTCGGAGACCGCACTAATCCAATACCTGAAAACGTTCGTGCTTTCATCGATGATCACTGAAGAATTTTCAGTCAAAGAAACACACTGCAGAAATAAAAATATAAAGTACTTAATTGCCGAATTAAAACTATCTACGAACTCTTTTGTAAAAAGCATCCTAATCCTAATGTGACGTTTACAGGAAACATCTCCTTGAGAATTATTATTATAGATTTGGACGCCCACAGATAGATGTGTGTAGAACTTGTGAGGAGCTAACTGCAAAAATTAAAAGTTCGCATCTTAGCGACAGTGTAAAAATAAATTTGCTGTGGACAAAAATTAAAAATATGAACCCTGAAATTAAGAAACTTCATGTTTTCAGTCATAAGAAGATGCAGGATATATTTATGATATTTAAAATACATATTTATATTTAAGATAAATACATACCATGAGAGTACAAATCATTTTATGAATAAGTGTTGGTTAGACCAACTACTACGGAAACAACAGTTGTTGGAAGTGAAAGTAAAGTGTAAAATTTGATTTTCACTGTACATAGTGTACAGTGTACATAGTGTACATAGTGTACAGTTTCACTGTACATAATGCTTCAAAAAACGTGTAAGTAGTATTGAATTCACTCTGTGCATTGTATTTTTTTGAGAAAATAAGAATATTATTGTTTACGTAATAATAGATTTTCATGACTAACTCATTATCAATTTGAAGAAGGGAACAAATCCACTGGTTTCAATATTTTATTACTTCTTTTAGAACAGTCCAACCGATCTATCCAAGGTACAGGAATAACGGGGTGATGTAAAGAAACTAACATTAAAGTTTGGTAAAGATATAGTAACAAATAAGAAAAGTAGGACGTTTATCCTTATTTATCGAAAAAGCCGTTTTTGGATTCGTTCCCTTCTTCTAACTGCTGGTTAAATTATTGCCTATGCTTCAGTTTTGAATATTTGGAAAAAGTGAGTTATGCAATTTGATTCAATTCATGAGGGTCTTCCGTACTATTTTAACACGCGGATCCCAAGTCATCTCAAGTTCGTTCAATATAATAGACAGTGCTCTTCTGAGGAATTTGATAGTCGCCAATGTAAACTGGTGGACTGATGTCACAAACTGTAATATGCTAGGATTTGTTGTCATTTAATAACACTTTTCAAAGTTAAAACCATTTGTGTAAATTTAGTAGGTGATTTTATTTAGTTAGGCTTGTGAGGGTCTTGATGTTTTGTGAGAATTTTTGTGCCGTCAGCGTAAGTAGCAGTCGATGTTACTAATGTTGTCAATGTTGTTTTCAGGTATGTCATGAGTAAATGAAATGAAAGATATTGAAGCAGTATTGAACCTAGAACCACTAAACGTTTTTAAAATAAATTCAACACGATCAAATCATGTCAGTAACATTTCAACAACAATCATATAAAATAATAATACGATAATATTATAAATGTTGTACTGTAATAATAAAGACTATGAATACACAAAGAGTTGCCCTCCTCAGGATCGTTAGAGGCTGTCCCCACTTTTACATAATTTACTTACCACCCCAGACCGCTTCCTGCCCGGAGGGTGTTTTAGGAGGGGGAGGGGGTCAGGGGGTTTTCTACAATACAGAACTCTTTCCTGCCCCTATAAAAGTTTCCCGACTGAGATTTTCCATAATAAATTCATTGTTTTAAAGTGTTTTTATTCAAGAGAATAATTTGTTTCTCTAATTTTATACTCTAGCACGAGCAATTCTTTCTGCCTGTCTGCAAAAGAGATTTCGAAATTGCGCTGAAGGATTTTACTTAATCTTTTAGAATAACGGTACTTGAGCCTCAGAAAACGATTGGAGTAATAATTTAGGTACATCAGGAAAACTCATTATGGTAAAAAAACAAAACAAGGAAGCTCGTGGAAAAACGTAAATGAAAAAAATAAAACATGTGTCATTAAACCGAACTAATGAACCGCGGTAATTATTCTAATCAAATCTGTTTAGAAGAATTTACATTTCACCATTATTATTTCATTTTATATTTTATCAACCCTTCATTTATTTTAAAATATGAAGTTAAATATTTTAGTTAAAATTAAGGGACAATAAAATGAAATTTAGACGATTAAAAAAGCAGGGAACGAGAGTAAGAATTAGTGTTTTGTTTTCTGATTAGAATTTCTCTAATGACTACAAATATCATAGGTTATAAATTAGTTGTTATTATTTTATATCTTTATTGTATTGATATTGTAATCTGTTTAATACAGAAGAAAAATTATTTTAAAATACATAGCTGTAAAAGTTATAACTATTGTATTTTTTTCTTTCGCGTTAACTACTTACATAAAATAATTTTCGGCTCCTCCGGGTACTTTCTGTTAATTTGTCTTTCACCAAAACCTTGATGATCATCTATCTACCATTCGCCTGAGAATATCTTTTTTTTTGTACTACTCCAGTATCGCTACCCCAAAATGGGGGAGGTCTACAGTTTTAAGGCCAGACTGTATATAGAATGTGCCCATTCATCGCATTAATAAAACAAAGCATAGTTGAAAAAATACCTTTTAAATTGTCAAAATTGTTTTTTTTTTTGTAATCTATAAAAACTCCTTCGTCATTCATGAACATATTGATGTTATAAAAACAAAAGCTCTTAGGAACGTCTACTTTAAAATTTGAAAGATTAAATATTATATAAGTAGGCACTCTTAAATGATTTTGTTTTATCATATTTTTGTAGATAAAAAGTACTTTTTATAGATAAAACAAATTATTTTGACAATTTAGAATTGATATTATCAACTAAGAGTTGTTCATGATATTTATGCAATAAGAAGTGTATTTCTTAAAAATGGGACAAAACAACGAAACATTGGAATAAATCTAAATCAATATTTAAAGCTGAAGAGTTTGTGTGTTTGAACGTTCTAAGTTCAGGAACTGTCATTTGAAAAATTCATTTGGCATTAGATAAACAATTTATTGAGGAAGGCTATTATACAATAATAACTACGTATCCTATACGTACTCTTAGGAACGGAGCAGTAATGCTAAATAAATTGTTGAAAGATATAGTCCAACTAGTGTATGCATCGTTATCTTGACAATTTCATACCCGTGGAAGCAAATTGACTGTACACATTTTTTAATAATTGTGAAATTATTGAGAGAAAGCGTTGTTCTATAATTAAAATGGAATGGTAAGAAATAAAAAGTGTGAACACATTAAACTTATTGAAGTGAAACTTCAACATTGTCGTTAATAAAAATGTATTGTCGTTTTAACCCTATCCCTTGAAAATGTATGTGACACATGAGTCTGAACAACATTTATATTTTGTATTTTGTATTTTGGAATTTAATCCAAATTTATCACAGGTGAAACCAAGCGGTTATGATCACATAACTAAATAGAATATATTAATAATTAAAAAAACAAAATAACTTAACTATTGTGGAGCATAATTAACATCCATTGACGAATTAATTATCGAAGTCAAGCTCAGTTCATAACTGATGGGCAGTATGACAATAATTCTACAATATCCCTGCTGGCTATAAACAGAAAACAATAAATATATTATTGCCAGACACATTAACAGCGGACAATCAAATGTAGTAATTAATTCGATTTAATGTCCTGTTATGATCATTTCTGTACCATGTAATATCAAGTTATCCAGAAAATTAGTCACTTGTATTAGAAATGGTCTGTATCTATATGTGTTTGTGGACATTTAATAATTCTGTCGATTTTCAAGATTTAATCAACTCCTGTATTAGCTGCATTGTTAATTTAGAAGATAATTAGGATTCACTATGTTAACCCAAAATTAACATTACGGCATTATGAGTTTGAATATGTCTTTTAATAAGAAATAAATGGTATATTTTTTTGTGTTGTTAATTAAATTCATGGTAGCAGTATATTTTCTTGAGCAGTAAATCTCAGAAAGAAGGGTACTCAGCCTTTATCAATATCAAGACTGGAGGGTGAGATTACTTTGTATTTCTTGTCTACCTGAAGACCCTTGTCCCCTGCAGACCGGAAGTTAGGCCTGAATGACGGCCTGATCCATCTTGTAACGGAGATTAAACGCTACCTTCACCTTCCGATCGAACTCCTGTCAGTGTCCCTTCCTCTTCCGTTGTCCAGGGATACCTTCCCAACTCAAAGGGGAGCAAAAAAAAAGACTTTCTCATTACAACAATAATAATAAAATTAACATTAAAATCGTGACTCCATTGGTTTTTTTTTCGTACTTTTAACATTTTAATAATGAAATTTTATCAATGATAAATTGTATGTTGTTTAGTATTCATACCTTACTTTTTTCTTCAGAACGTTTGCATATAGATGAAATTCATTGAGTTTTTTCTTGAGACTCTTTAAAAGTCTTATTTTTGTGTCTCATACTTCTGGGTAGAAATAATAACTAGTCCTTTCAATTGACCTCCTCTTCAATTTCCACGTCAATTTTGAACAGAGATAACAACTGTCTTTATTTAGGATCGGGTACACATAGAATTAAATACATTTTATTTTGACTTAAAGTCTCGTCATAGCTGTTTTGTTTGTGTAAATTTTGTCCAAATAATCATCAGCATCTTCTTTTTCTTTTTATGTGGCGCTACGTCCTGCCTGGGGACAAGACTTCTTGTAGCATTGACCGCCAGTCATCCCTATTTTGCATTTCCGCTTTCCAATCTCGGATTCTGAGCTTGGAACGGACATTTTCCCTTAAACCATTCCTACACCGCAACTATGGTCTACCTATACTTCGTTCGCCGTAAATTTCTTCTTGTAGCAGTTTCTTTGGGACCTGCTCTTCATACATTATTGCGACATATTCAGATGGCTTACTTTAATTAAGGTTACCACTTTAACATTCTCATGAACCACCATAAACTCAGCATTAATCTGCTGTCGGCAGATTCCATTTAAATTGATTCACCCCAGGGTCCGCCTCTCAAATCTTACCAGCTTCTGGTTTCTAATTCGTTGTTATAGTCCAACATTCCGCAGCGTATGTGAGTACTGGCTTTACTAGAGTCTTAATATTCAAAATATAGGAATACTACTCTACTCTAGAAATGCCCATGGGAGACAATCCTTCTCTAAATTTCCTGGGCAATATCGTTCGGGGAATTGATCTGAGAACCCAAATAGATAAACATCTCCACTCGTTCGACGGAATACCACCAAATATACAGGTGCGGTTCTCCTCTATGGGGGACTGTTCTTCACATTAATAACGAGCCCCATTATTTCAGCTGCCCTTTGGAGCTCCAGTTGTGCATCTTTCATCTTTCAATACAACCTGCATGATGGTACAGACGGATCAATCTAATTAGTGATTAATAAATTATAAGCCACTTCTATAATTTTGTTTTTAATAATGAATGTTACATATTCATCTTCAGTTCTAAAGACACACAAAAATTCAAAAATCAGCAATTCAAAATACAATTTGGTATTATTATACATATTAAATTAAGTATAATATAAAGATGAATGTGTAACTGAAGATGAATGTATAACATTCGAAATTAGTTTTCAATAAAAACAAAATTAGTTGACATCCGTATGATGGTATAGAAGGATCAATCTAATTAGGAATTGATAAATTATTTGCCACTTCTATAAGTTTGTTTTATTGAAAACTAGTTTCGAATGGAATACATTCATCCTCAGTTCTTAAAACACGCAAAAAAATTCAATAATAAGCAATTCAAAATATAGTTTGAATTGCTAATTTTGAATACAATAAGTAACATTGCTTATTTTATTATATTTTGAATTGCTTATTTTTGAATTTTTTTGTGTGTTTTTAGAACTGAGGATGAATGTATAACATTCGAATCTAGTTTTCAATAAAACAAATTTATAGAAATGGCAAATAATTTATCAATTCCTAAAAACAAAATTATAGAATTGGCAAATAATTTATCAATCCCTAATAGCAAATACATAAGACTTCACAAATACAGATCAGAGATATCATGTCTCACATCATCAGTCTAAAAAAGAATAATTGAATATACACAATGCATCTCATTATGGGACCTTCCTGTGATGTTGAAGTAACCAGCATACTTTAGGATTTGCACTATGCGGTTGAACATTGATCTTGAGGTTTAGATAACCGAATACCTCACACGCCTGTCTAAGCTCAGTTTTAATACAAGACAAACCATCTCATTGACTTGCTTTCTTATTCTCATAATAAGCTAATTTTATTTTGTACTAATTATTGGTCTTATAAATTATGTGATTATGATCATCTTATTATTAAATCCAATTAATTGCAACCTTTTGACCTCAACCTATAGTCTACTGGGTATTTTGCACATTTAATTACAAGTAAATCTGCAGCAGCCGATCTTGATGAATTATAATAAAATTTAAAAAAAAATAATTCTCAAAGGAATAATACTTTCTTATATAGGCTGATATTGCTTGGAGAGAGCTATAAAGAGGATTGATGCACTAAAGACAGATAGCAGTTGTAAGCTATAATTCATATAAATGTCTTTAACCCAACAACTCTGACTGGATCTGGTCACGCGAGAAGGCACTCTGCTGATGGGATCGGGTCGATAGCATCTGCTCTCTGTACGGTTTATACTTAATGCATCTTTTATACCTGCTAATAATTAGTAGGTACGCTGGTGTTAGCCACCTTACCGTGGCTACTTCACGACATAGGTAACTTGAAGAGTTTATTGGTGCCAAGACAGTCTCACCTGATGCTAGACCTGAGGATCTTTAAGAAGGTACAATGCAGGTCGGAAGCTAAATTGACGTTGTCAGGAACCATTGAGTGCCTGAAGAGAAGTCGAAAAAAAGGTGAGAGGAGTATAGCCGGAGTGAGCTTAAGCCTATCTTTCGCAATTGGTGGATTGGAATATTGGAGTTTATTTCAACATTAAACTATTTGAAACTACAAAGTTTTAGGACAGAGAAGTCCCTGTGGATAAAGTTTTTCTTATATTATAATGTGTATAACAATTACCAGATAATGAGAAAACGAAACCATAATAAAATTGTTTAAATGCCAGAAAACAGACTGCTTGGATATTAGCCGGTAGGTTA
The DNA here is from genome assembly GCA_948150685.1 of Rhaphigaster nebulosa. NCBI lineage: Eukaryota > Metazoa > Arthropoda > Insecta > Hemiptera > Pentatomidae > Rhaphigaster > Rhaphigaster nebulosa. Next base: position 208,258,769 of record OX411306.1, read on the forward strand.
GGCAATGACTTAGCGCATGGAGATACTTAATCCAATGACAATGGTCCTCCTGCTCTGCCAACTGGAAGGGGGTGTGTTCAAAACCCGACAATTTTACTAACCTCCTTCAAGATTTACTCTTTCTTCTCCAAAGATGAGAATACAGGATTAAATAATTAAATTTAATAAAAAATAAAGCATTAAATAAAACAAGTCATTAAAATAATAAATTAAAAAAAACAGAGTTTTTATTAGAATTATATGTTCTTATTTATCTACTTCTATGGTTTATTACATTATACATCAAAAACAAGTGTGAGTTTTGTTCAACAATTTCATTGTGCCGCCTTCCAAAAAAAGTTTAAAATTAGGCGTAAAATACTTGTTTTCCCCCAATTTGTGAGCTGAACAAATCTGCAGCAGGAGAATAAGATATAAGTTAAGTGGGTTCTTCCCCTTAAAATGTCGAAACCGTCGATTTATAATGGTTTATCTAATGTTGACAGACAGTTCTAATACCACGGACCACGAAAAAATCTCTTAGGAACTTGTTATCTTCTGAAAGAAAACGACTTAAAATAACAGAATAAGAGAGCGTGTGTGTGAGTGAGTGTGTCAATAGATGGATATCGCGACTCCGAGTGTCGTTTTTGAGATTCTGCAATCTTCGGAAACTATTAGCCATATTCAGGATCACTTTTTGAGCCACCGATTTGTAGTTTAATAGGAGTACAAGGAAGTCATGTGTTGTCCACATCAGATATTTTAGTTTTGGAGTTATAAATTTAAAAAAAAACTTTTTGAATCATTTAAAAGCTTATAGCTCTAAAACGTTAACCTAGAAAGCTCAAAATAGTGCCATTCTCTTCAGAATTGCATGGACTTTAATTTGTAGACACGGTACTAAGGAAGAAAATATTTATACATAGAGAAGCAAAAGAGAATTTTTTTTCCTTTACCTCTCTTTATATATATTTTCTTTCTTTCAGCTATACTTGTCATGATTAATTTTCCTCAATGTTTAGCTAGTTTGATTCATAAGATTATTGGTGGAACGTATCTATAAGACTAGAAAAAAATCTGCGTGACGATAGGACTACCTACAGAGGACACGGTTTGTGACCTAAAAACTGCGACAGTGGTCGATAGATCGGAGAGCTAGTCTAGCCTTAGTGCTTCATGGCCGTCAAGTCAGTGTCATCGGCTTCTACCTAGTGGGGTGATTTGGCCAATCCGATCGTGATCACGGCGTCAGCCAAAAGGATAGATTGCTTGGCGAATTTCAGATATTCTTATAAAGAGCATTTTTGGAAATATATAGAACAAATACTGCCGAATTAGGAAAGAAAATATACATAGCTTCAAGGTTAATTAATATGTTACAAAAGATCGGTAATATGTGTAAGTATCAAAGGGTTATCCACCGCTCAGTGATGAAGTGAAAATTTTTCTGAAGCAACTCTTATATTTTT